>OY735215.1:51353893-51828893 GCA_963457665.1 Thysanoteuthis rhombus
AGCATCCCCAATAGGAGCCTTTTGTACTTGAGGAATTTCTTTCGTTCGTCTTGAATATTCTAGAAGACAAAGTATGGTTAACTTATTTATTGTCACATACTAAGGACCAAGATTTCAATGACAAGAAATAGATTAGTGTATAGGGGTTGGTGAGTTCATATCTTTCCCATGGACATTAATGCAAAAATTAAATGTAAGCAGATGTAGTGAAAATTCAAATGAGTTTGCCAATTCTATTTTCCAACTTGTTTAAGCATTATGTTGATGCACACTTCAATAGAAATTCATCCAAAACTACACACATGAAAAATTTTATACCAAATTTACCTCACTCATATCATAGAAGGTTAAATTCCTTTTAGTCTTAAGAAAAAGCCGGACATTCCTCGAACTATCTACATTCAGAAGGATAGCTGGTAACCTCTATAATTACCAAATTCTACAACAGCAGAACATGCTGTTGCTGCAAAACGCCGAGCATTCATGCTATGAGTAACCCATTCCAAAGCATTCGAAAAACTGCTCTACAAGATCGATGTTTGGGGAGAGCCGTGCAGGATGCTTGAATGAAAAAGCGGAACGATTCCGTTTGAAGAATCAACCCTGATGAAATATATGAAGCCCTTTTTTTTTTTTTGAAAGTTCTAAGAAAGACTTACATTAGTAACCCTCACCCCACACTATTTGAAACAGTACATATGAAAGAAGCAATCAGAATTAATTTAATAGGGGAAAATTATAGAGCATTCACCAAACCCCAAAAATTATATTCTCCTATGTCTGTCTGCCTCCATGTCTAAGGTTGAGGTTTGTTGTCTGCTGTAGCTAATGTGGAAAGCTTCAAATACAACAGTACGCTCACCTGCTTAGTGTCATGCATTTTTTATATCATGAGCCATTTCAGTTTACGAAAGGTTTCATAGGAACACTCTTTGAGACTTTTCTCTCAACTCCCCCACCCCTACTATGACTATTCCCAAAGAGATTAGTAAGATGCAACCATGAAGGGATCACTGTCATTTATTAATACCACTTCGAAAAACTAGCTAATGATTTTTTTTTTTCCATAGTAGAGAACAATAGAGGGTAGAGATGTAATTACTCTTTGGTTCCTAATTGCATCCCCCCGCACCCTGCTTATTAATTTTGGGAAAGATTCTCAACACTCCTGCTCTTCTTATGCATTATATAATTTGAAACTATTTGACATGATCTCCCATTATTACACGGTGAATGTCTCATCTGGGCTAGACAGCATAAATTGAATAAACAATTAAAAAAATGAGCAGCTTCTGCTGGAATCAGTCCTGCAACTGATGTGGCACTGTCTTAATAACATAATACAACAGTATTTCACAACAATCTAATCTTTCCAGGTTAAAAAGAAGAAGCACTGAACTGACTTATCTTCAAATTGATGATCAGATTTTTGTATGTTTGTCACCATAAAACAACCAAAACAGCACATTGTAATCCAACTGGCAACTTTATAACAGTAGTGTGGAGTCCATATTTACGCATTCCCTGAGAATGGCACTTATTTAAATGCTAATTATAGAGTAGTTTCCCTTATTCATTTGCAAATAATCATGATATAAATTCTTTGAATAAGAATGACTTGACATCAAGCTGAACTCTTGAAATTATGAAATCAATCAAGGGAAATTCATCAAGGGAAATAACTCGTGATTAAAATTATCCCCCATTGACTATCAAGTGAATTTTTTTTTTTTTTTTTTCAATTCAATTCTCAAAAAATCATAATTCAACTCATTGAAAAATCTCACTGTCATTACAAGTGGTCCATGAATTTAAGCTTCAACGGATACCGAAGGTGGCCTTCTAACAAGTATATAGAGTAAAAGACTGGAAGATATTAATTTCTTAAAAGCATTTCTTTTAGAAGAAACACAAAAGAAATATCAATAAGTGCAAAGCATTGTGATCAACATAATAGAAATTCATAAAATATAATAGAGCTGAATTTATGGAATAGTGTAGATACACAGCCAGCAAGAGGACATGTGGAATACTTAGAATCTACTCAACCATAAAAGGTGCAGGTATGAGTTTAATTGAGAGCTAACTTTTCAGAGGACTACTGAGAAAAATCAAGGACTAGAGATAGAAATCTTCCTAGAAACTGACAAAGATTATACAGTAGAAGTCTGAAAAGAGAATGACAGACAACCGGACCATCTGAAAACACAGACTTTTGAATACTCTCGAAATTTTCAAATTTGACAGAAATTTTATGGAAACAAATCGATAAATAACATTGTTTTATATTTTGTATAATGAAAATGCTTTATATTTTATATAATGAAAATGTTTTGGATATAACTTAGGATTTCTTTCATTTACTGTGTTTTTCCTCCACAATGTTCATTTTCAAACAGGATTTCAAGCATTGAATGCTTTTTTTTGTAGTTGAAAATGTTTGTTCACATTCTTGCTGAATGTTGATTCAATTTTTCTTTGAAACTAATAAATGAGACATTCTGGATTCGCTAATAAACTGTCAAAATTTACTTGCTTTCTTCTTTATTCCTAAATTTTTTTTAATTTAAAAAATACTGCCCCAAAAAACAGATAATTCAATTCCAAGATTTTCATAATTCCACCTTATTCAACTTCCAGGTAAAATGCTTGTGAGATGATAAACAGGATATAGGCCTGCAAGATGGGTTAGATGGTTGCAGCTGTTGGTGGTGAAGCCTAAGTAAAAAGCCATGATTTCAAAATGCTGATTTTTGAAGCAGGTAGACTTTCCCCACTTTGATAGATTGAGACAAACCAATCCTCCCATTCTTATTTCACCTTGTGCTATAGTAACAAACCTTGAGTAAGAAATGACAATACTAAAACAGGTATTAGTAAGGACTCTTTGACCCACAAGATTAACTTAAGGTGCTCATTACATGAATTAAAAAGTCATTGATTTTTAATAGAAATCTACAGGACATACATATCCCAGCAGTCATATAAACCAAGAGATATACATGTCCCTGGAATTTTGGAAGGGCCAAAGTTTGATAAAAAGATCTGATTTGTTTCATAAGCAATTCAACTGTCTATACTTATACAGTTTTGCTCTTGAGTTTGTCCAGCACAAAATTCAAATCCAACTCTGGATTTGAACTATGATCTCCCCTGTCATTGACATTCTTATTAAGCAATTCTTCATAGTTGCCAAAGGCAGACTATACTCCCTTTATTCAAGCTGAATGGTATCAACAGTGGGACTGATACAGCTGGCTTGAAACTGTTTATGTGGGGATCTTGTTATATCTAAATAAATTAATTTGTTTCAGCAGGAAAACCACTAAATCCTACTTCATTCTACAGAAGATTTGGTTGGTAAGAATGTCAATGATAGAGAAAACCAAATCTTACTAACTTCTTCTCTACATGAGAAGAAAACAACAGTTGGATTCTAAATCTTCTCAACCAATCAGTTCAAAAGTGAAATTTGAAGAAAAAAAACTCTCTGCATTCTTTTCCAAAGGCACCAAGATTTTTTGCACTCACTAACTTTGAAGGCTGTAACTTGCGTGTCTGTTTATGTATGACTGAAATTAACACGACAACCAACTTCCGTTCAATGATTGGAGTCACCTGCAGTGGCAGGACTAACCAAGTCACATATGAAGTGCCACAAAGTGCCAAAGGTTGAAAGAAAAAAAATGCATTTTTTTTTTTTGTTGTCTTTTTCTCCAGATCAAAAAATAAAAATCTTGAGAATAAAGAGCTAGAAAAAAATAAGTTAGATTGCATGACTTAATTCTCTGCCCCACCCTTTCTTTCCGGTGTAGGATTGGTTTATTGATTTGCATCTTAAAGCACTTATAATTAGGTACAATGGGTTAATCACCATGCCATGCTATGATATGCTATTACAATCTTTAGCGAAGAGCAATATTTTTTCTATGATGTAGAATCATTTTTCAAATAAACCTCCAGTCCAAAACTAAAAGAAGAAAAAATTGATTTCTTTCATAAAAAGTTTCCAAAAATTGTATCAGCTGCAACATGATTTACATGGGTGGTAAATCTCCTTCTTTGACGAATGAAACTTTAGCACTGCCAAAAATCGCTAAATTAGCATGCTCAAACATTTTGGCCTTTTTTGATATCTTTTTGGTGTTTTTTTGGTCATATCTTATAAATTGGCAATAGTGAGTTACATTTTTTTTTCTGCAGACATCCACGCTTATAAAAGCCTCATTCTATCAGGAAAGCTTGCATTGATTCCTGAACACTGCATATCACTGATTTTTTTTTTTTAATTTTCAATGCACAACATACAGACTCAAACCCATGTATCGCAACAAAAAAGAAGTGAGTTTTAGTCTGACGTAGCTGTAGCGTTATCATAACTCAGTCATAGCAGCCAATAAAAATAAGAAGATTCCCCAAGACAAAAAAGATGCGTGTTCCACAATCACTGAGAGCTTATCCTTCATTTCTGCTCCACACTTCTTACTGATGCTCAGAGTAGTTGCTCTGGAAATGCAACTAAAATCAAGACTTTAAAAATACTAGTCAAAAATTAATAATGGTTAATACTCATGTTGCTAACATTGTTGTTCTAGCTACAGTATTAGTGTAAGTTATGGGGTCCTGGCAAAACCTTGATTTAAATACACTGTGAGAATTTTCTTCTTTTTCTACTCACAAATGATTTTTTCAAATTTAAGGTAACCTTTGCTTCAACGTACATAAACCCATGGCAGTGTTCGACCCCTATAGACGGGCTCCAGAAGTCATGCAGACGCTCCAAAAAGTATAATTTTTTTCATTAAAAGGTACATTTAAACAGTATATTCATAAGGAATAAATGCAACAGTGGAATTAAACGCATGTCTTTATCAGATTGCGATCCATGAACTCAGCAAAGTATGATGTAAGCAGTGTACATGGCGTACCTAACTGACGAGTTTATGGATCACATTCTGATGAAGGATTTCATTATTGTCTTAATTTCTGGTGAATATGCTGTCTAATTATTATATTCAATATATAAACTATATTTTTTGGAGCCTTTGTATGACTTATGGAGTCTTTCTATGACATAGGTCTGTGTATGCTAATATGAAGCCAAGTCAACGACACAAGGCCACTTTTTTGAGCATGTATTTGAGATCAAACGGACA
This sequence comes from Thysanoteuthis rhombus, assembly GCA_963457665.1. NCBI lineage: Eukaryota > Metazoa > Mollusca > Cephalopoda > Oegopsida > Thysanoteuthidae > Thysanoteuthis > Thysanoteuthis major. The sequence goes on from OY735215.1 coordinate 51,359,050, forward strand.
TATCAAGTACAAAGAAAATATGCTTGATCTTAAAATAATGTAAACTTGCTTCATCAGATTTTCTATTATCTTCAACCATTTACAACTGCCCTAACAAGGGAAGAGTATTAAAAACAATAATCATTGGATACAATATCTATCTACCAAAATTCTCTACCAAAACATGAAAAAACCAGGAACCATCAATCTATCCATGGTAGTATTTGGAGGAGGAGGAGGAGAATGAAGAAGAGCAAGTAGTCTTTCTTAGAGTCAATTGATTCTCAAACTTTTAAATTATTGTGGTATGGAAATATTCCAAGAGTATTATTTTCAATAGAAATCAAAAAATTTTTATCATTTTTTGGCTCCTCACAATACAAAAATGCTGAATATATACATTATATTAAGGCATCTTAGCCATTGGTTTCTTGATGATGTCACACCTTTCGTAACATAACACCTCTTCCTTCTTTCCTATTTCACTTGTTTAATGTAACTGGGACCAACTGACTGACCAAGAAGCATCTTACTGAGATGTAAAAATACTGTATGTAACTGTGTAGAAGAAACTTCCTTCATTTCAGCAAAGAAAATCAAGAAAATAACTCATTTCTTTGAATTCTTCTCATTTATCACTCAATTTTTTTATGCCTCCAGAAAAGAGGTGTGGGTAGCCTAATGGTTACCGGCACAAAAGATGAAATGGGTGAACAGAGAACTGTGCAGGACAATCCATGCTTTCTGGCAATGGGTCAATAGCAGGGCAGTTGGATGCTCATAGCTCTGTAGGGCAGTATATCTTGGGTATCGCACTACTATTCCGGCCCCATAAAAAACTCACAATCGCTACCATAGATTGGCACTTAATGGACCCTTGAAGAAATGAAAACAAAATCATTGCCTTCTGTTTTGTACAACACAGGGAGCAAACCTGCTTTGCAAGAGCTGGTCAACAAGGGTTACGTTCACCTATTGAGTCAGTTTTTGAGAAGAGGAGGGAGGGCTTTATTTCATCAAACAGAAATGGAAACGGTACATGGAATTTGGATCATAAGCCTAAGTGAAAGAACTTACGTCACCTTTAATCAAATACTGTAGATATTTGAGCGTAATACGCATTTTTCCCCCCAGATTTTTAAACCTTAAACTTATGGTTGTGAATTATACACAAAAACAGAATATGAACCCTTTTACACGGCCAAGTATGTGGCCATAATCAGAATGGCATGTGATGGAAGTTACATCTATGGTCCAAGCTAACTGATGTGTAACAAAGAGTTTAAATCACTGGAGCTGTTCAAAATGTTTTATTCGAATCAATATTGAACACATTTCCATCTGCTTCACTGATGTCTGTTTTTAAAACGTTATTCAAATTATATAAAATCTAATTTCATTTGAAATGGGTGAGAAGTTGAGCAAAGCTTGAATTTAATGGCTACAAATTCTTAAAAGTCAGTGTGTATTATACACATGTTTTTTTCCTAGGATTTCACGACCATGAAATTGGTGGTCCATATTATACACAATTGCATGCTGTACATGAGTAAATACAGCATGTTTGTACATATGAACTGATATGCAGCACTGATCTGATTCTTCGCTGCTCTGAAAACGTTCATCAGCTTCTGCAAGTTGTGATCATAGTGTTTTCAGGGGTTAATTATGGTAAGGCTCATACTATCCCATCCTGTCATGAAGCATTAATTATCATAGAGCACATGACAAAAAAAAAACCAGAGCAAGCATGAAATATCTGCTATTATGCCAATTATCAACATTTGTGATATAAAACTTCAGAACACCTAAAAGCAATATTCAATTCATTTCAATTTTTTTTTATTATTCTTGGATGTAAGATTGCAACATTAATAATGATTTTGGCTTGTCTTAACCTTCATCTTCATTTTTAGAGGTTCTCTAGCTTCACCTCCTATACCAAATCAAGAGGAGGGAAAAAAAATACACTTTTGAAAATCTATTTGTTTTCCTTCTCCTGATCAATTATGAAGAATGTATCAACCAAAATGTTGTGTTGAAATAACAATCATAAAGACAATAGTAAAAAAAAAAATCTATATCATAATGGCCTTATTACTATGTTTGATTGTTTCTTTCTTACTGTACACATCATATCAAGATTTTTGTTAGTGCAATACCATACAATTGCTCTGACTTGGAGAATAAAGCAATTTCTAATTCAATATGTAATTTGATAATAATAGTGTAAGGTCAGAGTTTGCACTCACCTAAATTCGATATCATAATGATCCAACATCACAATCGAGATAATGGCGGGTATATTAGAGAGTAGTTTCCTTTATTCATATATTTGCAAATAATTGGATAAATTCTAAATATAAGAAGTGATTTGACATTGAACTCAATGGTGTAATGAATGATGGAAATATGTCATTTAAAAATCTCAGAACAACTAAAATCGAAGCTAATAAAAATACATGATATATAAGAGAGAGTACGTTTGTATAATATGGGTGTGTGTGTGTCTTTTTGTTTCTTTCTTTTAACAGCCCCAGAAACATGCAGCAAGAATTTGGCAAGGCTTTCAAATAACAAAAAAAAAAAGGATAAGAGGACTAAAGCAGGTTTTAATAGATGTATTTATGATTTTTGTAAATACAGTGGTCTTACAGGTAGAAAGGCAAGAAGACAGGTAAGATATAAGTACAAATTCCATGGTTAGAGAGTATTGAACAAGACAAGAAGAGCAGGCAATGATAACAGCCAGCATTTGGAAGAAAAATCTTTTGAGAAAACAAAAACAAAGATATTTGCTTTTGAAAATCATTCACAAAGGAAATGTAAAAGAAAAAACATTCAACAAAAAATACATTTAAAAAACACAGGAAAACAAAGTTTACCTTTGAGGCATGGAAAAATAAAAAAAACCCACAAAGTTTCATTTAAAAAATGGCTTCTCATTTTTTTTTTTTGCAGGGGGGGGATTTCTAACAGGTTTGCCAATTCAGCTGATTTAATTTTTTTTTTTTTCAAGGGAGGGGGGGATAATTTCTTCAATTTGGGGATCGAATGCTACCAATTTAGCAGTTCAATTTTGGTCAAGAGTTGTCAATTTAGATGGATGGAATTTTGGGTTTTTTTTTTAATTTGAGAGTCAAGTGTTGCAACTGAGATGTTTCAGATTTGTTTCTCTTTTTTTTGTTTTTTCTAATAATTTGGGAGAAAATCCAAAATTAGAAAGAAATTGAAAGAAAAGAAAACACCAGCTAAATTGGCAAAACTGCTTTTAATTGAAAGTCGCCAAGCTTTTAAGATCAAAAAAAAAAAAATCAAAACATGTCATCATTCAAAAGAATTAAAATCTGTTTCACAGACTCCAAGAAGCCGAGAAACAGCAATGGTAACCAGAAGCAAAGCAACTTTTTGTCACCCCTAATTACCCTAACTGCATTTGAGATTCACCTTAAAACATTAATTACAGATTAAATTTTAAATTATAGATTGATAGTCAGCTTGGGTCTTAATTTAGTAGCATCGAAACGAATGAAGAACTGATGCCAAAAGGCATGAAGGGTAATTTTTGCTATACGCGTATAACAGCTCCAAATTTCCACTATTGGATTATTCAAGAGTACACATGGCCTAGTGGTTAAAAACTTCAGTTAAGCATATCTACTAACCTGCAAGGTAGTTGTTAGTTCAATCCTTGCATCATTTAATAATTTGATATGCTTCTTGTTTTTTCTCAGCTTACACTTACTTGCAATAATTCGTACAGTGATACCTTGTACTACATTATCCAGGAGTACAAAAGTTTATTTTCTGCCACACCATTATGCGCAGTACTCAGGCTGATCAGCAGAGGGAAGAATAAAAGAAGAAAGAAATGTACCTCAAAGAGTTTAAGAGTAATAACTTCTGTGCCGAGAGTTATATATTGATATAAAATGTTTTTCTTTCACTTTGGAATGAATATTGAAATTTTTCAGATCAACTGAGTTCATAGAAAGCTTCTTGGATATTATGGATTTATAGATCTAAAAAGATTTCAAGCAGAATTACAAATACTTCAGAAAGATTTATTGTAGAAATTTGAGAGTCAATATAAAATTACATTAAAAGACATGCCTGGATGCCCAATATATTTCCAATCAGATGCCAAAGTTTTATTGCAAACTCAACTTCGAAATTCCTAACTGAACTTTAATAGTCTTCAAAACAAAAAGAAAATATATTAAGAGTATGCCTGACCCCAGGGTCATCATGTGATGAAGACCTTGTTGGAAACGGTTGTTGTTTGAATTTATCAATAACTGTCAACATAGGTTTCTTCGGATTTTGAGCTGGTCCGACTCGTTGGCATTGTATGTAACAAGCGTACATGATATACCGATGGAGCTAAAACTTTAATATTTTCTCTTTATTTCACCTACAGAAAAGATTTTTTTTTTGTTTCTTGAGAATTCTTCCACTGAAAAGGATTTTAGAAAAGGATTGCAATGTAAGTTTACACTAAATTGATCACTCATTTTGTGCACACTTGGTTTTGAAAATTTTCCACTGATTACTGCCCAGACAAGAGATGGGCGAAAAAACTTATTCGTTAATCAACCTTTTTTCCAACAAGGCCTGCTGTCAAAATATGTTAGTCACGTGATGATTTCTATTTATTGACTGACCAAACCAGTTCTTATAACACTTTTATTGTTATACAATGCCTGTTTTTTAGTCTAAATTTCTGAAATGGGGAATCATTATCATACATTAATCTATTCTGACTATCTTGGTTGCTTTATCATACCTAGGCCATCTTCAGACATCTGTCATATTTTAGTAACCTTGTTAGAATTTTGAACCAAACTTTTCATTCATTCCATCCATGGGGGTAGAGTGTTCTCTTTCTGCTTAATTGTATTACCATTTCAAACCTGGACAGAATTTATAAAAATGAGCAAACTCAGAACAAAATTGCTTCTGACTGACTCCAATCATCGAGACCAGCTACAGAAATTTCACCTTAAATTTGTACAAATCATTTCAAGGAGCTTTGACATTAATGATAAAAGCCAATTTTCAAAGTACTATCAAAGAGTCAGAATAAGGTTTTGATATTTGTAACCCAACCTTGCCCAATTTTAACAGCCCCAAAGGTAAACTTGACTCAACATAAAATTGCACACATCAAATTGCCCTGAAAAACAAACATTGGAATTTATTAGGGTGTTCAACATGAAAGTGACAAATTAGTTTTAAAAATGAACATTTTTATTCCTTTTTTGAAAGAAAAAGGGGGAAAAAGAAAAGAAAAAGGGAAAAAAAAATTTTTCATTGATATCTTAAAAAAATATACAGTAAGCCCTCCATTTAAAGGACGAATAGTAGGGAAAGGGTATCTATTAATACCAAAGTCTTTTAAATTTAAGTGTAACTGAGAAGGCTATTTTTTCAATGTAAGAGAACCTTGATATAATATACAGCAATGAACAATATTAAATTATAATAGAGAATGTATATTATTTACTCATCTTTTTACAGAGTATTCCAGTGGTTCTTGACCTTTTTTAGCAGTAACCCAAACTCTCATCTAAAATCTAGCATGAACACCCAGGTTTTCATATATAAGATCTATTTCAGGTCTGGACAGATTGTGGGAGCTAAAAAAGAATTATTTATGCCCCGAGCGTAGATCTTTATGCAAAATCATCTGATTACGGATTACGAATAAAAGATACGAACCCATTAACATGTGTTAGAACCTGGTGCAAGAGGTCATCACTAAGGCCTCATCTGAGATTATTAAAATTATGATTGAAAATATTGGTTATTATTTTGTTCTAAATAGATGCTAATTTAGAATATTTTATTAATGTTTACGACATAGAAACACAATAGAATATTCCTAAAAGAAGTCTTTCTGAATCCAAAATCCATTATACCACAGTCCATCAAATTGAGGGTTCATTGTATATTATTCCTTCATAATCCTGGATAATTTTCTTATATTTCCATTAAATTTCACTACATTTTTCAGACAACTATGAAAGCCTTTCAGCTCATGATCTTTACATTTCATATTTGTGCAAGTTTGAATTTAATGACAGGAGAATTAAAACTAAATTTGGGAACCAGACTGTGAGTTGGCTAAAAAAATTTGCAAGTGGGTATTTCAGTTGTGGAATAGGTTAGCCAAAAACATCAATTAGTGTTGACGATTTGAAAGCTATGAAGGGAAAGTATTTTTTTTTGTTTTTTCTAACAAATAAATAAAGAAAATCCCAGAGAATTCAGAACAAACATCATAGTATTGATTGAAACCATTTCAAACCAATCAAAAGCAATGGGCGATGTTCCTCATACAGATGAGCTCCATAAATCAATGGATTCATTTTACCTGAATGAGGAACAAAAAATGATTAGAAAATGGAAATTTTATATGGATATCAAGGGGGAAGAGAGAGGCCTGTTTCTTTTTCAAAATTCATACTCTAAAAAAACATTTATTTTTAAAATTTATTTACCTCTTCCAAGTATATTTCATATCATTAAAGCACTTAAATATTTACCAGCTTTGAGTAACTGGTTTGAGGTAAATTCGCCCCCATAGAACTCCACCATGCAAATTTCACCAAAGGTAAATTCCATTAATAAAATTTCACACAAATCAACATTTATATTATTAGTACTTAACAATTTACTGTACTCGGATTTGCAATGGTGGTTAATTAAACAAATGTTTATATTTAATATGCTTTCATTGTCAAAATTAAAATTAAAATTTTGATTGGTACTTTTTAATTTTTTTTTTTAAATTTGTAGGGCAAATTTATTGTGGTGAAATCCTGCAAGGTAAATTAACCTGTCACCAAGTAACCTTTTCAGAAATAACAGAATTATTTAAATAACCAACATAAAGGAAATTCAGTAACGAACGGAACCTGATCTTTTGGGGTCACCAAACTAAGCCCATACCTACTAGTCAGAAGATTCTATCAGACCAGCAAACATTCATAAATAATGAAATTAATTATTTACCTTTGTTTTTCCCCAAACCATATGTTCAGACTGTTGTCACACACAGTTAAAAAATTGATTATTTTGTGAGAACATTTGACATTTCAACTCATAATAAATCATTTTTCAATTACATTGTTCCCTTGTACATGACATGTTTTGTCTTCGTTCTGAATCAGATTTCAATTTCAGTCAGAACTTTGATAATTTAACTCATTTGAATGAAAAAAAAAAAAGTTCCAAAGAACCAAAGCACTTCTTGAAGAAACTTATTCCTAATTTCATCAAATTATCATTTTCATATAAATAAATACATCTATTTACTTTTAGAAAAGAACCTGATTGATATAACTTTTTATCAGATTTTGAAATGAATACCATCGACCTTACAAAACATATTTCAAACTCTTATTTGTAAGTACAAAGGATATGTGGAAGCAACTCATGAACTTAATTCGTTCAATTTATAAATTGTCTTTCAACGAACAAGAAGAATAACATCTAAATAAACATCTAACATCTAAATAGAGAAAGTACTTGCAAAAAAATATCATTCTTGAGTAAATATAAATTTCTAATCAAGTAGCACTATCGAACATCTAAGGAGATTCATTTCATGCTTGTCTTATTTTTTAATTTTAAGACGGAAATTCGGATATAAAAAAATTGAAAAAACTAATTGCAAGCTCAACATGATCCGGTACAAGACAAGTTGGCTATCGATCTTCTACGCTGAAGGACTCTACCCACTAAACCATGCATTCACAACAACTAAGAAGAAATAAGAAGGAATCCCAAGGATGTACTTGGCTTATAAGTTGCAACTGGCACCAAAACTCTTGGAATATTTTTAAAAGGATCCAAAGAGAAGAAAAGGAAATGACTTACTTTTCTTTAAATATTAAATTATCTCCATCAACATCATCAATGATAATCTTCTCCTCTTCGGCAATGAGCACGTGGGGACTGTAAATGGCTGTACAATGGAAGAAAAGAAAGAAATATTCAAAGATATGATGCAAAGATGATTATTTAATGCTGAAATTATAAACAATGCATGTTGAATGTCCGTACATATATGTCAGTGTATGTGTATAAAAATGATGTAATGTTGAAAGTATATATGTGAAGAATATGAAACAGTAAAAGTATAATATGAGTGTTTGTGTATATGTATGCATACATGTATGTAAAGGAAATGCAGTGTTGAAAGTATATATATATATATATATATATATATATATATATAAATTATCATCTTAGTATCATATCTTTGAATATATATATATATATATTCAAAGATATGATACTAAAATGATAATTTAATGCTGAGAGTATAAAGGATGCATGTTGAAAGGATGTATATACATGTGAGCCTGTATGTATGAAGATATTGTAATGTTGAAAGTATATATGTAAAGACTATGAAATAGTAAAAGTGTGTGTGTGTATGTAAAGGAAATGCAGTGTTAAAAGTGTATATATATATATATATATATATATATATATATATATATATATATATATAGAGAGAGAGAGAGAGAGAGAGAGAGAGAGAGAAAGTGGTAGATAGATATGCGTGGGTGTGAAGATAATGCAACAGTGGAAGTATAAAGAATGTAAGGTGAGAGAGTATGTACATCTATCAATCTATTAATCACCGCCACTCACATCAGACTTGTTTAAACACTGTTGCTGAGTTTTGGTCATTATCTGGATTCACCCAGCTCTAAGCATTCATAGCAGAAACTTGAAAATTTAGCACACACATAGTCCCCTCAATGAGCAAAGAAAATGTTTTGTCTTTTTTTCCAAATTCACCCCCTAAATGAGAGAGACATTTGCAATGTAAGTTTATCCTAAATCGATCCCTTAGCTTGTTTCCACTACTACTTAAGGGTAGAAAAAAAAAATGTACTCATGGATTAAATGGTGAGGATTCATAATTCCCCTCGGAATGTTACTTCAATTATATATATATATATATATATATATATATATGTATATATTACACACACACACACACACACACACACACACAGGGTGTTGCTAATTAGTCATCAATTTTGGAGGAATAAATAAGTTTCAAGCAACTGTTATACAAGCAGATATACTGTGCTGTATTCCTTCATGTGCACGTTGTATGGTTCTCAGTATGAGTAGCCATCTTTTGGTTATGTTCCAAGTTTTTTCTTTTTATCTCCTCACTTTTTGAGGATTTCATGGAGATTCATTGTCTCAGGTAGATGTAGTGGTCTAATTTTTTTCAGGTCTGAATTTTCGATTTGGATTTTTGTGTCTTTCTCCCTAAAACATTTGTTGTACATGACATTTGTTTAACTGAAGTTCAGGTGAATTTCATCTTCGTTTCTCTCTTCTTTCAATTTGTCAAAAAAAACCAGCACAGTATATTTCAGAAAATACAGAAGTCAGAGATATCATATGATCCATTCAAAAACGTGAATGGCAATGGGCTGGCTATGTTGCAAGAATGTCAGACAACCGATGGATATCACGACCTACAATATGGATCCCCAGAGATCATAAGCAAAACTGCATGTGGCAAAATCTAAGATGGCAAGATGAACTAGATAATTTTAAAAAATATTGGCTCTGCAAATCCTATGATAGAGAGGTTTGGCATCTTAGGGGAAAGTTTATGTCCAATGTTGGACGCTAAAATGATGATGATGATGATGATACTGGCATAACTGAATGTGAATTTCTATCTCAAATCAACACATTCACAACATTTCGATTGCACTACTTATTTTTGAGGCAATTTTAATATTTTTTCAGATCCATATAAGCGGCAACTATTGTGCACAATTCCACTCTTGAATTTGTTCAATAGTTATGGAATAGCCCAGTCTCTAATTTTTTTTTTCTTTTTTCATCCTGCATGTCTCTACATAAACATGTTCTTGCTCATCTGTCATCATTAGGATCTGAGGGGAAAATATGAAGATGAACAAAACTACATGAAGCAACTGAAATAATATGAATGTATGGATTTGGAAAAAAAATCTCATTTGATTTTGCCATAGGAACAATCAATTAAAATACTCCTATTTCTCTAAAATACATGGTTTGAGAAAGTTATATATATATGTGTATATATATATATATATATATATATATATATATACACACACACACATAAATATATAGGTAGAATGAAAAATACATAGAACAATTCTATTTTTTTGTGATTTCTTTATTCCAAGAGTGCACCATACTTTATGTAAAAGTCAATAAAACATTGTAATGTACATATTTATAATAAAGTATTGATATATATATATATATATATATATATACATATATATATAAATAAAATGTGTGTTCATGCATATATATAGAATGAAGAAATGTAATGCTATCAGTTAATATAAAGAAAATGCTAAAAACATGCAATATAAAACTCATGAAAACTTTATATATATATATATATATATATATATATATAATAAAAGCATGTATATTACATATGAAAATTTAGAAAGTATCTATATCAATGTATATAAAGTATTTTGAAAATGTATGTGAAGAATGACAAGTGTATACACATGCATATATATATATATATCAAGGGGGTATTCATATCAAGAAAACCAAGTTGAAATGGCATTCATGTCAAGAAAACAAATTCCAAAAGGTATTTATTTGACAGTCCATGAACCAATGCTCAACATGCTTCATAACATCAACAGAAATTCCATGATGTAAATTTTTGACAGCTCATTTCTCTTCCGTATGATTATAAAGTAATGTTTCTGTCAACATCATCTTCACTTGCAGAAGATGCTGCAAAGGTTAAACAACCAAAAAATAGAAATATTACAAAATTGGGAAATCACAAGCAACACCTGTGACTGTCAATTATTTAACTCTGGTAGTAATTGGAATTTCAAGTGCCTTTTCATGATATAGAAGGAGATATTTATTCGTCAATTACCATAAATTTGCATATGTTAATGAAATAATTTTGGTTTTGTACATGTATTTTGAATAATCTATGAATTGCTTTCAAATTTGAGAAGTAGATTCAAAAAGAGGAAACCAACGCCACTTTCACCCAATCTTTCATGATGCATATTCAAGAAGGTACAACCAGGAGATCAGAAAATCTCCTTTGAACTTACGATTAAAATTGATATCTAAAGAAAAACCCATACAGGCGAGCATATTCTAAAGACCAAATGCCCAGTCTAACTAACAAAAATAATTACTTGACCCTTTCAGGCTTGAATTTTAAATTTTTGAAATTTTTTTTGTTATCTTTTCCATTTACAGTTGGAGGCCATGAAGAGACAAGTAATCTTTTCAGGTAAACACTGATTTTCATCAAAAAATAAAAATTAAACTGAAAGGTCTCAAAATGTCAAAAGGAGTGGGGAAAAAAACAAAAAAAACTTCATGCTTATTTCTTGCCTAAAAATGAACACATAAATTTCTCATGATATTTGAAAAAGATATGGCATGAACAATAGTTGAATGCAGAGGCATGGTTGAGGGAGAGGGTGCTAAAAAGGTACCCCAAGTCCCTGATGGACAAGACCCCAAGAGAGCCGCATGAATAATAGATCACCTGCAGCACTTTTACTGAAATTATACAATAACAAATCTCACTAGATGTTGGAGAGGACCTATCTTTCAAGTCCACTTCGTTTAATCATACAAAATTATAAAATATAACAAAAAAAAAAGAGGAATGTGACCTTGAACACCTTGAAAATACATGAAACGATAACACAATTTCTGAAATTGAGTTTTGCAATACACATGGAACAATATTGCCAAGACACACATTCAGCAATTTTCTTCTGTCATTACAGCTGACACTATACTCTAAGCTACTGAAAAATAACAGCTGGATAAAGCAGATAGAAGAATATTTATAAGGCTTTTTCAACATGTGATACTTAGAAGAAAGGGTTAAAGCTTTACACACACAAAATAAGAGTTCAGACAAAAGCAATTCCAAATTATAAGACTTGTCCTCATTCCAACAGGGAATATTAAGGACAGAAACACATTTCCCCAAACTCTTCCTCAATATAGGGCTGGTTGACAAAAGTGATTCTATCTTTTAAACCTTTTCTTTTTTCCTTGAGTAGGAGGAATCTTATATGCTATCATATACAGTAATAAGATTACAATAAGAAAAACCATTTAATGATAAAATTTGCTACCAAAATAAGTGCTTGTTTTTTTCTTTCCTGATGAAAGATGAAAGATAGAAGGAAACCTGATTGATGAATCAAGATGATTGACAAAAAATAAGCGTATGGACTGAAAACCATCCAGATATTTAGATAGAATGACCGAAGTTGACCTTCAGAAAAACAACTTAAAATCTGCCCTAAAGATTAAATAAGAAATCATTCAAAGCAGTGATTCTCAATGTGGGTTGCTTAGGAACTCTGGGATGCAATTGAGCTCCTAGAGAAGGTATTGTTGATATTCCATAAACATTTATGATACTGATTTACAAATGGCTATTGTTTTGCAGTATCTGGTTGGAAATTTATTCATACACTTATCATGACATATTCCTTGATGAAACCTTTGGACTCAATGTTGATCTTTTTTCTTTACAACAAGCTACTTTGTGTCTCCAAAAATCTCAACTCCAAATATAATGGAAATATTGAGATTGAAACTTGGTCATAAAACAACAAGATTTTCACCAGAGTTTAAAAAGGAAAATCACTGACAATGTTCAAATAACATGACAAATTCAGGATTCATTGTAATGTAAATCAGAATCAGAATGCAAAATGTTCAAGCTCCAAAACTTTTCTAATTGAGCAACATAGCTCTGAAAATGAGCGTAAACCTGTCAAACTTTGATCATGATTTTCTCAACTTTTTAAAAATGATACGTTGTGCATATGCGTGTGGCAATTCATATATATATATATATATATATATATATATATATATATATATATATATATGTGTGTGTGTGTGTGTGTGTGTTTATATACATATATATAAATGCTATTGAGAAGTGGATGTATGATCCAACAGATTTGGGCCTTTGCATTACCGGTGTCTGTTTAGCTCAATGGTAAAATGAAGTGGATACCCTATCTGCCGTAGGTTAGATTCCTGCAGCAGCCTATTTTCTTCAATTGTTCATTCTATTTAGATAATCAACGCCAAATGATACATTCACTAACATATCTTCCTCTCCTGATGCAGCTATTCATTTATGGCAAATAACCAAACGGATTCAACTCATACTAATTACTATTGATATTATTACTATTACATACACCATAAAATGGTTCTATCCTAAACCGACTTTAAACATGTGTAACTCGATTGACTGTTATCAGCAACAACAGAAAAGATTCTTTTCTTTTTCGTTTATTTATTTCTTTGCTGGATCACAATATCAAAGTCATTTAGACTAATCAAAATTGGTCAGAATAATCGAAAATCATCACACGTAGGGCAACACCAAGTTATCTTGATAATATAACGGGATATACTATATAGATAACTAGACAATATAATATGGCAATTGTGACCTTTCCGATTGCAAATTGGCCACCGCTCCAGATGCAAATGGCAAATTTTAAGTTGAATCCCACAGATGAAGTGTCAGCCATTTTGAAATGTGAAAGGAAACAATAGCCAATAATGGATCCATCAAAACCTTTATACACTTGCAAAATTTGAAAAACCACTCGAGCACAATTTGTCCATTTGCTCACTTGTATCTAGATGCCATGTTACAGACATTTATCCTTTTCATGATCAACAGCATGACACTATTGTCAGCCTGACAATCAGCTCATTCTTCATTTATACGTTCAATCTTTCAATAATTTTATTTGACGTTTTATTTCCGATATTCAATATTTAAAATAATCGAAACCTTTTCTTCTCTTTAGTCTCATTTGTGGTTAGCGCCATTTTTTTTCTTTGTCCAACTAATTAACAAGTAGCTCCAATTTTACAAGTAATTTTGAATTTAACCAAGGTATATATACATATACATATGAGTGAACAATAGGGAACGAGACAGACTCAGGAGTTAAAGTATACGGAGACTTCATTTGTTTATGTATTGATTAGTACAGTATACATATTTTGAGAGGGGTTCCCATCTGCATGTGTCCCTTTCAGTGATTAAACGGTTTCCGTAGAAAACAAATTTAGCATCAGATGTTTTGCTTTGGAAGCAAAAATGGAAATCAAGAAAGAGGATTCTTTGTGGATCATAATGGACTCTGTGTGTGTGTGTGTGTGTATATATATATATATATATACACACATATTCAAGTTGCAATTTTTCCTTCAAGCAAATTTCATTGAGTAGCATCAACATTTTTTGTCAGTTTAGCTTTCTTTTAAGTTTTTCCAGTTCCTAGATGATGTTCTTTAGAGCCGCTTTGAAGGAGTGTATAATTTTCCCCAAATTCATCTTGTACTTATCTTTATCAAATTTTCTAAGTATTTAAGACATAATTTCCATTGACAAATTAAACAAAACTGCGACTTACTACAACCCAAAGTGACATAGCTACCGTGAGATGTTGAAACAGACCTTGTAAAAGACCATTGAGAGTCAAAACTACACTGAAGGCCTTTATAACACAAAAATCGGGGTTTATAATTTTCTACCACACTACAAGTGAGTCTGCATCAGAATAGATTTCCCATTATTATAAGACCAACCTTAACTACCCCTAGAAAGGTTTGTCAGATAGAAATAGAGAAAATCATTGCATAACGAGAGACAGGAATTACCATTGCAAAACGAGAGACAGGAATTACCATTGCAAAACGAGAGACAGGAATTACCATTGCAAAACGAGAGACAGGAATTACCATTGCAAAACGAGAGACAGGAATTACCATTGCAAAACGAGAGACAGGAATTACCATTGCAAAACGAGAGACAGGAATTACCATTGCAAAACGAGAGACAGGAATTACCATTGCAAAACGAGAGACAGGAATTACCATTGCAAAACGAGAGACAGGAATTACCATTGCAAAACGAGAGACAGGAATTACCATTGCAAAACGAGAGACAGGAATTACCATTGCAAAACGAGAGACAGGAATTACCATTGCAAAACGAGAGACAGGAATTACCATTGCAAAACGAGAGACAGGAATTACCATTGCAAAACGAGAGACAGGAATTACCATTGCAAAACGAGAGACAGGAATTACCATTGCAAAACGAGAGACAGGAATTACCATTGCAAAACGAGAGACAGGAATTACCATTGCAAAACGAGAGACAGGAATTACCATTGCAAAACGAGAGACAGGAATTACCATGGCAAAAAGAGAGACAGGAATTACCATGGCAAAAAGAGAGACAGGAATTACCATGGCAAAAAGAGAGACAGGAATTACCATGGCAAAAAGAGAGACAGGAATTACCATGGCAAAAAGAGAGACAGGAATTACCATGGCAAAAAGAGAGACAGGAATTACCATGGCAAAAAGAGAGACAGGAATTACCATGGCAAAAAGAGAGACAGGAATTACTAGAACAAAAATAGAGAGGATGAAACATAGCAAAGAGGAAAAAATTGAACTGAAAATCTCACATCCCTATAAAAATAATCAAATGATCCCACCAATTTATCAGTTAGAAGCTATTGGCTTCGTAAACAAAATTATTCAAAAAATATCAATATCATTTTTTGATATTACTAGAAATACATTTCTCTCCTTTTTAAGCTTTATTTTTTCCCTTCCATGCGCTAAGGGTGATGAGATCTCCATTATTATATGGAAAAATGAGTCATCTCTAGAGTAAAGAGTCGACAATATATTGGAAATCTTTTTAGTGGCATATGAAAGGGAAAGACCGATTAGTTTTGTTTTGTCTGCTGATGTTTTTTTTTTTTTTTTTACTAAATTCATTTCCTTTCAACATTGGAGAAACCTGTGCATAACACTTCTTGGGGGTCTTTCTATTTTTGTATGGAGTTGTTACTTTAAGAGCAAAATCTAACATTCTGAAAATTGGGATCCATGCGGGAACTGTAATATAAGCGGAGCCAGAGTACAACGGGTCTACAGTGTACTCGGGAAACAGATAAGGATATAGAGTAAATACAACATGAGCTTTGGGAAATTTAGACATTCTTTCAGACCAGCAATGAAGAATACCTTACAGAAACTAGAGAAACTTACAAGAAAATTAAACCAATAAAAATCTCAATACTGTTAAATGAAACTTGTGTGCATATATATATATATATATTTATATATATATATATATATATATGTGTGAAAATAAAAACACTTCATTTGGAAAAATCAGAATTCCAAGTCCCATTATTCCCAAACATTTTCTAGTTTTTTACCCTTTTTTTTCCTTTAAATCAGAACTGCTTATCTTCTACCTTACATACAAAACTCACGAATATAGGTTTGTTTTTCTCTCATTTTTGATTTCCCTCCAGAATATTGAAATCTCAAAAGATAACCATCCCTTTTTTCCATGCTTAAAAGTAATGAAATTTTCAACTGAAACTCACATAATTTTTTTTTCTTGAATGTACCCAGTATTGTTAATTATCTTTTTTGTTGTTTTTTTTTTATTTTAATTCCCTCTTTATAGATAGCGCTTTTTCATTATTGTTCTATCAACGTCAAATCGTGCAGTTTGCTCTTGCAATGAGTCAAGGGGTGCATTGACCTTGATTGTTGAAATAAAAAGCAATGACAATGAGACAGAGTAAACACAATGATAAAGTAATGATAGGAATAATGAAGTATGTATCGATTCAGAGGAATAAAGCTAGCAATAAGATAATGGCTCACCATCACAGTCAATTATTGAACATCTGTAATGTTAAAAATCCATCAAAGAATAAATGTGGTCAGAATAAATTCCACTTATGACATTACAGGAAAACATCTTTAATAAAAGTTTTTAAAAAAAAAAAAAAACTCTTGAGAATCTCAATATTATTAAATTCAATAGAATAAGGCCCCAAAAAGACCCCCCCACCCCCAAATTCTTTTTAGGAGGGATCTAGAGGAGTAATGATGCCGATTTTCAAATCTGTGGACACAACAGTAAGGCCAGGGTTGCTGGAACACTCAAATGAACAGCTGTACATATCAAAAAAATAGAATCCTTCATCATCTCTGATGGCTACAGTTGTTCATTAATCTAGATGATCGGAAGTGTTGTGATAAAAAGTAATGATGCAAACAAAAGATCAAATTGAAAAATGACTGCTTCACTCGATATTTACTAACCTAAAAAAAGGAGGAGGAAATAGAAAAAACTGACTTATCTGTTTTCACAAGAAAAAAATCAATGAAATAATGAAAAAATATAACAGGGCTAGTTGTTCATTCAATAAAAGCTATCATATGACCAACATTTTTTGGCAGAAAGCTGTGTTGGGGATGTTCCATTACAATATTGCAAAAGGGGGTGATCAATGAATGATTTACTTCTCTAGACCTTCATAAGACAATGATAACCAAAAAAAGTCTGAATTGAAAAAAAAAAAACAAGCATGAAAGCTGCCAGAAACAAGCTAAGGTACAATTCAGCATAAACTTACATTGTTAATTACCCTCCTACCCCCCCCCAAACACTTAGAAGGGAATTATAAATTTTTTAAAAGTTTTTTTTGTTGACAAAAGTGTTCAATTTTCAGCAATCCACCTTCATTGGTGCAGCCTGTATACAAAATACATTCATAGCCACCAGAACAGATTAAAAATTTGAACTTTCAAGGTAAATTTGAATTGTTTGGATTGCACAAGAGAGAGAGAGAGAGAGAGTAAGGGAATGAGATCGGGAGTAAGGTAAGGATGGAGGGAAAATAAGAGTAGGGAAAGGAGAATGAGGAAGAGGAGAGAATAATGAAAAGGAAGAAGGGGAGAGGGGGAGTTGGGAGAGGGGGAAATAGTAAGCAAATGGAGAGGGAGGAACGGTAAGCAAACAATGAAGGAGGAACGGTAAGGAAACGGAATGAGTGAAAGCCATTGGGATTCTTCCATTCGTGGTGGTGTGTCCATCCTACTTAGCTGAACATCCCAAAATGTTAAGAGTCCATTTAGCATTGGGTTGTTTTGTCCATCAAACTCATTAGGAGAATTGTTGAGAAATTCAATGGCAGAATCAAAAAGAAAGAAAATTAAAAGAGAAGAAGAGAGGAAAATATGAAAAGGAGACAAAAGAGAGATAAGGGGGGAGGGACAACAGAACTGAAAAAAAAAAAAAAAAAAGCTGAAAAAAAGAAGAAAAATCTTTTTCTCACCCCCATTGCAGGATCACTCATTTATACAAACAAAAACAAGAACTGTAAGTTCAACGACACATCCACCATCCATGGTAGTAGGAGCAAGTAATCTTTCTTTTAGTCAATTGATTCTCACACTTGTAAAATATTGTGATATGGGAATATTCCAAAAGTACTATTTTCAATAAAATTCATAAATGGCCATTTCTGGCTTTTTCAAAATTAAAAAAAGTGGACATTAGATATTCTATTCTAACATCATTGGTAGCTTGTAAAGAAAAATTAATCAGAATAATGTTCTGTTAATGGCATCACACCTCTTTCTTCCTCCCTATTTCTGTTATTTTAGATAACATAGACAGACCAAAAAGCATCAAATAGAGATGTGTGAACACATAAAAAGAATGTGTACAGATTTATGGACTTTCAATACCAAATACAGACATCTGCTTGAAAATTTCACATTCTCTCCCAAAGTATAAATTCAGATCTAACAATAGATATATACACAAACTTGTGTCTTTATACATATGATACATACTTATTCACAAAAAGTCATAACTATCTCTCAGACTCCTGTACAATAACCCACATATACATAAACAGATGCCCTCCAACACAGACATACAAAAACTATCATGCTTTTTCCAATTATTTCACATATTCCATCTGTAAACTTATCCATAGTCGACCTGTCTACAATGAATTGTCAACACTTGGCAGTTACTGTAACATGATATCACCAATAACTGACGAATGGTAACATCGACTTTGATGAGTGTCAGCAGCACTAACCTCTTACATTTAGAAAAGAGGTGACATTACCTGAGGCAATATATAATCACTAGCGTAGTACCTGTCAAAAATGATGAGCTCATCATAATCTATGAATTCCTTTCACAGGAACTAACTAATCTTAGCATAAAAATATATATATTTATAACTTTCTTGGCCAATGAATCATATTGCATTTTGGACAATACTTTTCCTTTCTTTTTTTTTTAACTCAAAAAATCAATTGAAAACAAATATTTTAATATATTATGTATATGTATAATATATATAATTCATATAATATATATTTTATATTATGCTACCAATATTATTAATGATTTCATTACAGAAACAAATGTAGCCAAATGCTGACAGAAATTGTTATCGCAGGTTTTAAGTGTCCTTTTTCTTGTTCTTTTTTATCTTTCTTTAAAGGGACATCACTCTTATAGGAATGCTCCTCTTATGGATAGCAGAGAGGGGTTTATATGTTTCTGAATTCTTTTCATAGGAATTAACAAGTCTCTGTATGAAAAAGGCCCTGTATGTTACTTGCAACAAATAACTTCTCTTTTCTGGGTGTAAGCTCACTCAAGTGAGCCAGTGTAATATCTGAAGTCTGATCTCTGATCCCGGCTTCTATTTTTTCCCCTTTTCATTATTCTCAGGTTTTGACTGCTGCCCAATAACTTACTTTGACTGCTGCCCCATAACTCACAAGGTCATCAGCTCTACTTGACCTACTCAGACCTTTGATAGAGAAGGACATAATGCTTCGGAAATTCTCCCATCATTTTACCAAATTAGACCAGTCAACAACCCAAAGAATCAAATTACCATGACTAGAGAACACACAATAATCAACGTTTACTTATTACCAGTCTTTCTATTATAGTGGAATTATCATCCAACATGATTTAGATAAATGATAGATTTGGAAAATCGTTATTTCTTTTGATTTATTTAATCTGGTATGCATTCTGATTTTCTTCAGCCAGTTAGATTTCATTTAAAAATTTTCAGCAATGTTTCAAGTTGTCATATAGTCATGCAATGCAGCTATTGCCATAGTCTAGTTTTGTGACATTCAACGATATCTCTGTAGAATCTTGGCTAGCGTTCCCATGTTCTAATCGGCAGAGCAAGTTTATGTCAACTTCGAAAAGTCATAAATCCATATCCCCCCCCCCAGCTATGTGTAAATAGGAGAGCAGTTGGAGCCTTTAGCCCTGAAAAGCTATCCAAAAGAGAAGGTTACTCTGACAGAGAAAAACCTACAGCTCAGCATTCGATAGAGCTGGTCTCCAGCAAGTGTGAAAAAAAGATCGGTTCGGGGCTCTCATCTCCAACTCCCAAAAAACCTACTTACTATTCTCAAGATGAAAAAGCATTATATGGCAAAAACATTGTTTATTCTCATCAGTCTTCAATGCCAATTTCCAAAACACAGACAGAAACTCAATCAAATGAATGATTAACAAGAATTTCAAAATGAGATAATGGCAGATTATTACTATAAGAAAAGTCTCAGATTCATAACAATTAAGTTAATGAAAAAAATGCAGGTGAAAAGGTTAGAAATTACAGTACACAACATTGTTTTTTAGCAACTTTTCTGAATTGTATTACTTTGTAAAAGGTGGGAATTTTTCACAATGTATAATCCTAATGTATTCTTAAATACCCAGCACTCTTTTTGTGAAAACTAGATCGAATACACCATAGAAAACCAGTCTTTTGCTGGAAACTTTTGCACACACCTAATATATCAACAAAAGTTGTCACCCTCTGGCAATTTTGGTAAGAAAATTACCAAATTGTGAATGGCTTATGCAATATCTTGCCAGAAATTCATTTCTTCCTGGAGTAAATGGCAGGATATTTCATCTGTAATTCCTTTGTCCTGGGGTTTTCTACTCTGGCAATGAATCTTTGATCTGAGAAAATATGTAAATGATACTGATTGTTCTGGAAGGGCTGACAAGAGATCTCAAAAGGAATTCTTTTGTCCTCAGTCTTCATATTTTAGCAGTGAATAAAAGCATGATCAGAGATGATTCATTGATAATGATCATGGCAGTAAAAGCAATGATTCTTAGGATGAGCTGACAAAATATATTGTAAGAAATTTCTCTCCTCCAGGCTTTCTTTATCCAGGAAGTGGATCAGATAGTGATATATATATATATATACCTCACAGAAATGAATCACCATTTACTGCATGTGTACCAGAACTGATTAACTAAAAGGTTATCTTTAAAAATAGGTCTTGATTTTTTTTTTTTTTTTCCTTTTCAAATACCAGTATAGAGATAAGGACATTTCTGGTCAAATATGACCAAAAGAGGGAAATGTTTTTAGATGGTGCCAGGCAGATTTTCAAGGTTGTGGCCCCTATGTGACCAGGAGTGCTCAGAGAAAGACACAGAGAGGAGCAGAGAGGGGAATAAATGAAGCCTACTCAGCTAGTTGGTTGGACAGGCCACATGTAGGGCTTAGGGGATTTGATTTGAGACATTGATGGTGACGAAGACAGTGAAAGCAACAAATATTCTGAATAAGTTGATAAGATATTTCACAAAAATTCCACATTCCAAGGTGGTTAATGCTATTTAATTATGCACAAGAATCCAACTTGCTTCAAGATCTCCCAATATCATAAAGATCTGAAAAATTGCTGTCTAAGTGAGAATGTAAAATAAATTCACATTTCAAAACCTTCAATAGGATTTGACTTTAGATGTTAGAAACATCTATCAACATAGGTTTCTTCAGCTTTTTCAAGTGGGTCTGGCTGGCTGGTTGGCTCAGTCTATCCTAGTCGAGAATGGATAAGCTCAGTCCGTCCTAGTCGAGAATGGATAAGCTCAGTCTGTCCTAGTCGAGAATATGTAAGGTTAATGTATTCCAGTTTTCACCCCTTCATTCATTGTGTAATCATTATGTTCATCCTTCTAGGGTAAAGACAACCATATCTAGAGGGAAATACAAGATGGATTCATGCCTTTACCATGGGCATTAGTGCAAAGAAAATGAAAACTGCTTCAGCTAGTGTTTCAACTCGGTTTACCGTTTCAATTCTCCACACTGCTAACAGTTATGCCAACCGCACTGTTTCTAAATATTCAAGTCAAATCATTTCGAAATTTGATAGACTGATTGTACTTTTCAACATATTAATTCATTTCTGAATCGATAGCATTTTGGCAATGATGCTTTTTGATTTATCTTTCAGAAATTCTGTAAGTGTATAATGTTTAGCTTATTACAATAAACTTTTTTGTCCAGGCATGATTGAAGCTCCAGGAATATTCTCATGAAAGCAATACTCAACTAAAACGTCTCAGCATTCATCCTTTCAATTTCATTAATGTTTTCACAACGATATTCAAAAGAGCCAAAACAATGCAGAAATCAAATTTTGCTACACTAAGTATCAAAAAGATGACAACAAAACTTGCTCAGACGTAATAGGGATCAAGAATCCAATCCTTAACCTTTTCCCAGTCATGCAACATTTTTTCACACTAAAATCATGACATTCCATTACAGTCAATATGAAACTTATTTCCTATTTCATTTTACTATTTTTTTCAAATCACCATATTTGCCATATGAATGTTCTACAAAGATTTGGCTGGGGGTACTGCTCACTTCAACTCATCTTAGTCCAAGAACTATACATTTTGGGTTTGGGAAAATGTATCAAGTAATATAAGTGCACTGAACACAGTTAGACACTTGCATAAGTATATTTTCAATTCAAACATACATCTTACATACCGGCAAATATGGTAAAAGAAGAAATCATTTTAAAAAAAAGTATAGAACCATATTTTTCATATTTTTTTTCACTTGACTGCAATAGATTATATTTACCTGTTGATAAATTGATTAGTTACACACGGCAATGGAAGTTCAAAAATCTCTCAGACACAAACAACACTGTTAGGACATGCTTTCCAGTAACTGAATCTAAGGCCAAAACACAAATAGTTTAGGACTGTTTTCTGACAATTCAACAACAAACCATGCACAAAAAAAAACACTTTCATAAAATGTACAACACATCAAGAAGAGAACAGAGACCCAAGCTTAAATATACTTCTAAGACTAAAAGCATGCAAAAAAATATATAAATAAATAAATAAGGGAAAATGATCCAGCCCATTAACAATTGTTACAAGCTTTGATGAAGATGGGAGAATCCTACAAATTATTCTGTTTATTTATAGGTACTAGACACTCGACAAGATCTTCTTCAGATGTTGGTGGCCTCTTAGCTGGGGCACAGGTCAACCATTGAAAATGGCGCTCAGTGTGGATAAGAGTCTGTTTTTCATCTTCAGTGATAACTTTGGTCCAAAAAAGCCACCTGTAGCTGCCAAGAATGCAGCGACTCACTACAATCAGTTTTGTCTTGGTGCTATGCTATTGATGATTAGGCCATGTGAACCTCCATATAACTATTCAAGTGATAATGACCCATCTCAAAATTAGAGAATGTAAAATAAATATACACTTCTCCAAATTGATATGAATGAAGCAAAACTTTGGTATGACTGAATTTATAATACCTTTTATACTGAACGATAAGGAAAATGGTTTACAAGGATAGTAGGAGAACTAACACTCACTGCAAGTCATTCAAACCCCACAACTGTCAATATCAGCCTCAGTACATAGCACCCTAGTATAGAGACTAGCACATTGAATGCTCAGTGATCTCTGCATGGCTTTTTTTCTCTTTTGTTTCTAAATTAGAAGTCCATATCATTTACCAAAATACATGATAATGAAATTAGCAGAAATACGTTTCCCTTTTTTTACCCTCTGAAGTGTCTGACAAGAAGTGAATATTAGTGGGCTAGTCTTTTTTACTATTGATAGTATAGAGATAACAGTAAACTGACCCGGTGTCAGACTGAGCTAAGTTTGTAAATATTTACATTTTTCTTTTCCTCTTCTCTTTTCTAAAGGTATAATTTAATCTTTTACGAATTCCTAAATTCAAGCAAACTGAGCAAGGCAGAATTCACTGAATTAAAAAAAAAAATCTTGTAAATCAATGCACAGAAGATGAGCTTGGGCAAAAAGCACACACATGCTTTGATTTCTATAGTAGCAATTTTATAGATCTGATTGTTTGGAGAGGCTAGGGTTGCCATATCTGAACATTCAAAAAAGAGGACATTCACAAAGACATCCTACCACCACCCAACACATGTGGGGTAACCTTGAAGCAGTCATGATGATTATTTTGTGGGCTTTTGAGGAATTCTAAAACTTCCGACAAGATGAAGATTTTTCCAGATCTAATTGGAGAAAATTTCCAGGAGAATACGGACATATGGCAACCCTAGGAGAGACTTCAATCAGAGTTGATTGGATGTCAATATTGAAAAAAAAATGTTTAAATTAAATGGAATAACATAAAACACAGCAAACAGCAATCTTATTAAAAAAACACCATGACTGACAACAGTTAGTTCTACATACACACAATATATATTTGTACACACACCAAGTTCCACTACAACGTTTTTTGAAGAGCAAAAGAAAAATACAACAAACACACAATATCAACAAGACCAACAACAATAAATTCACAAAAATCGTAACGCTAGTAAAGATGAACAAACTGGGGATAAAATAATGAGTCACCCACCTGCAGGGACCTTGATATCTGATGAAAATATAAGCAAAGAGTAAGATATGAAAACATGAAGAAAATAAGCGAAAGGAGATAGATGAGAGGTGGGGAGGGGGATATTGTTTTTTCGATGTAAATTGAATAAGAGCGGTTGATTTTGATGAAGGAAAAGAAAGTTTGGTTTTGTTTTGTTTTTTTATTTGTGAAAAGAAAAAGAAGACATTTTTAAACACAGAAGGAGACCTTGATGCAAAAACTGATTAAATGTGCTTTTGGAAAAAAAAATTTTACAGGAGGTATTGAACAAAAATTGTTCCTCCATAAAATGTTTTCTCACTGAAAAGAAGAAAGAGGATACAATAGAAAATACGATACAAAACAAGCCTAACCAGATATATATATCTTGGTAAATCTTGAAAAATTCATTTACATTCAAATGAAATAGTTATCACCTTGACTTATATTGTTTTTTTACCAACAATACAATTGAGCAGAAAGTCATATTAAGCATATTACAACAGTTTGATAAACTTTCACCTTATCAAGTCCCACATGTGTGTGTGTGTATATATATAAACGTATACATATACATATATACATACACAGACTTATTTCTTTCCACAAATAAATCAAATTTACAAGAATATATCTGGAGAAAGAAACAGAAAAGTTGAGCCTGAGATGTGACTTGACCTCTACTGAAGTTAAGCACAGTAAGGGCCGTCTTGCATAACTGATTTTATACATATGTAATTAATTCCTTCAAGCTTCAAGATATGTTCCAGTAATATCTTGTTTAGATAAAATATAGCTTTTTTTTAATGCCTTAGTTTATCTTTAAATACTAATTCTTAAAATCAATTTTTTTCCCCCAAAACATAGAATTTCATGCCACTCTGGTTTGTTTTCTTGATGAAATATTTTCCGACAGATATAAACATGTACATCTCATCTTTCCAACTATCAGCTCAAAAATCAAACTTTTTTGCCGTAACTTACTCAAACCATCTATCTACAGTAGAAAGTAAATAACATACATCAGGAAAAAATATTCTTTACCTATGCTGTTTACTCCCTGATAGACATTGACGGTCTGAGCAAGTTGCGATGAAAGGCAATGAAAGAAAATACCAGCCAAACAATAAGAGGTAATAGGAAAATATTTTGTATGATACTGTAAGTTCACTTGTTACAATATATTTGCTTTTTAGTGTTGAAAAAGCCAAAAGTATTCCCATTACAGAATAAGTCCCATTTACAAAGGTTCTTTTGATTCAATCAGAATCCTGATGAAAAATGGCAGAACTCTCAGAGGTAAATGCTTTTTCATCAAATATGTATAGATGTGCAGAGAGCCTATAAAATGTTATCAACACATGGGGAGGCAAGGTTATTTATCAAAGATAAACATCAATATTCTAAAGATATTTGTGTATATCAGTAGTCATAGATATTGCAGCATTGTGGATAGCGAACGAATTTGATATTCAATGAAGGCATCAACTACTGCAGCCTTGTATACATACACTCATATTTTCTGTTGATAGTCAAGTGTAGGAATTAATATATGTATTAATACATACTCTCTCATATAAATTTCATACAGAAAATGTATATGCGTAGGGTGTGAGTGTTGAAGATGGGAGTGTGTGTGTGTGTATATATATATATGTTGCCATGAAGTGGTTACTGGTCTTCAAGATTATGAGCCCACTAGTGGTACAGAAAATTATGTTCCATATGAATTATACAACCAGAGGTTTCCCAGTGAACATTTCCCCAACCAGTCATTTTGTGTGTGTGTGTGTGTGTGTGTGTACCACCGCACGCACGCACACACATACACACACACACACACCACTGACAAACATACATTAGTCTAAAAACATATTTATATCAACATGTCTGTATATATTATTATGTCATTAATTAGACGATAAAAATTTCGAGCAGTAACACATATTTTGTTCTCTTAAATTTAACTTTTTTTTTTTGTTTTAAACAACTAGGTAAAAGATGAATATTAAAAGTTTTGGACAGTTTTTACATTCCTGTGACCAAAAAACTAAATTGATTCACAGACAGGAATAACTGAATTAAAATCTACTCAACAAAATCTGTCGACATCAAGTTTAACAATATAATTGATTATGAATTGCATATATATTGTAATGAAACTCTATTTGAAATGATATCCGGTTATTACACGGTGTATGTGTCATTTGGTCTAGACAACGTAAATAGAATAAACAATTGAAGACAATGGGCAGCTGAAAGAATCAAACCTGCAACCAATAGGTAGTTGCTGCAACATAGCACCACTTCTTCCATTGAGTTGAAGAGCCAGGCTGTGTAGACTGTTGCCATGGAGTGGTGTAACTGGTCTTCAGAGATATTAAGGTAACTGGTGCACAACGAATTACATTCCACATGAATTATACAACCAGACAATTCCCAGCAAACATTTCCCAATCCATCACACTGCCTCAATCGGATTGTTTCCTAACAGAACATCCCAGTGTCATCACTACGTAAGGATAACAATGCACACATACCTTGCAGTCAACTTCATCAAGTTGAACTTATGAGACAAAGAAACCTTTTCCATTGATACAAGATCTAGGACAGGCACTTGCATGCCAATAGTAGATGCTTTTGGCAATGGACATTGATTAGTATGGATAGCCTGGCTTTCCTGTTCTTATACCTTCCCCTTCGAAATCAGCAATTGTAACAAAACAGGGGCTGTTATTCCAACTAGATGTCATTGGTCATAATGTCCCCAATAAAACTAATTCTTTTATTCCTCGTTGAAAGAATCTGAAATTCTGGACACAAAAAACTAAGTCAATATCTAAACCAAACCTCCACTTCTATAAAGTATTGGTGAACAGTTGGTGGAATGATTTTCCTCTGTTACAAGCACATGAAATAAGGTGAAACAATCACAACAGACCTTTATTGTCAAGAACGAATGAAATTCTCTATAAACTCAGCCATGATTTTGTCAACAGTAAATATGCCGTTCATCAAAGAGATAAAACAAGCCCACACTCAATAAGATCTGATCAGGATATGATTTTTTCACAAGCATGGGATATTTTACCGCAACTTTTCTAGCCCATCTAGCTTTGCACCAGAAGATCTCAATTCAATCAACACAATGGAATACTTTCTTCATGCAAAAACCTTCAGCCTTTAGTACTCTTCAGGCAACTTGGTCTGCCAAGCAAAAAGCTTGTCTTGTCACTGCAGGAAAATTCAATCACCGAACAACACTGAGTTTGTATTCAAAATTGGGTTGTCATGTAAATTTCAATCATACATGGAAGGATATACAAGTTACAAGCTTTCAAAGTTACGTAGTGTGCAAAATCACCCTTGCAAGAGAACACTGAGAGCAGAAAAGTCAAGAAGCAACTCTACTAGAATTCTCTTCATCCAGAATCAAAAAAGAACAAGAGAATTAATTTCATAATGACATTTTCTTTTCGTTAGTGATACAGATAATGTTGGTTACAAATTCTATGTTTATCACATTTGTACATCTCATTTTCCTGGCATTTCATTCTAAAGATAAGAGATTTATGAAGGTGTCTCCAACCCTGGAGTCGACTTGCTATTGAATACAATTGCCAGTAACAGTTCATAAAAGACACTTCCTTCTCAAAAAGACAATATTCTTCATATCGAATGAATAGAGTGAATATGTCTGAATAAATAAGGAAATTAGTTTTGTGTACTTGTAGCAAGTTTTAGATTGCTTCTAGAGTCTATGCACATGAAGTGGGGGATCAATTTTCTATTATTATTAAGTAAAAAAAACTGAAACTTTTTAATGAAAAACTTCAAAATGTATTACATCTAGTTTCAATCAAGATTTTCACTTGCATACTTAAAGCAAGTTTTAGACTTTTTGATGTAAATTTTTGTCATCCCAAATTAACTTCAATTACATCATGATTGGTGTTCATCAACATAAAAATTGAAACTTAGTAATGAAAATTTACCAAAGAATGAAGTAGCCCAAAAAGAAATATAAGATTTAATAAAAATTACTCAGTTCAATGATTGCTCAACTGAATTTTTTTAAAACACAATCTCCTTTTTTACTTGAAATATTGTAAAAAATACATTTGTTTCCAGCAGGTGCAGGTGTCAGTTACCAGTCAACTTAGTTCAAAGAACAAGTGGGTTTTGAATCAGGTTTCTTCACTCATTTGTGATGAAAGTTTGCTTGAATTTACTGAAGTCTCATGGGACAGCTGCATTATAGATAGCCAAAAATGACAAAACCTGATATTACCCAAGACAGCAAAAGTATATTCTAAATTCTAAAATACTAATATATCATGGGTAACACTACAATAACTTACTGCAAAAAAAACTCAGACCATGTTGCAAGAATGTCAAACAATCGCTGGACATCACAACTCACAACATGGATTCCCTGAGATTATAGGCAATAATATGGCCGACAGAAAATAAGATAGAATCACAATTTGGACAGGTTCAGAAAGATATTGGTGAGATAGTGAAACCTGGCGAATCTAGGGGAAAGTCTATGTCTAACGACAGACGATGAAAGCAGCTGCATATGGTGCTTTGTATCTTGGGTTGCTGAGTGTAATGGATGCACGAAAAGCAGAAATATGTGTCCTTAAAAAGCAATGGACAGTGAAAACCTTTCTGGTACAATGTAGAGGAGGTGTCCCCTATTGTAAATTCCAGTTTCACACCCTCACTCATTCAATGTAACAAACAGTGAACTAATAAAGAGGAAAAAAAAAGGAGAATTGATTAAAGAAAAACAAAATTTGGATAGGACACTATCATCTGCTGATAATAGTGTCTAATCCAATTTCTGTTTTCCATCAATTCTTTAATATCTACATTTCAGGACCACCTTCCTTACATTGTGCCTAACAGGCTTCAACTGTCCATTGCTTTTTATACACACTATGATATTTTCATATTTTTGAGCATCAGAAGCAAACAGCACACCCAAGATACAAAGTACCAGATACCACTGGTTAAAAAGCTGCTGATGTTAGTTGAAACTACAGCTATAACTCTATTGAATAATGAAAGATAGATTCGAATAATAGATTTGTTTAATTGAACCATGTCAGATGCTTTCATGATTCTTAAATGAAAATTTCTCCCCTGTCAAGAGATGCTTGTTTTGTTTTGTTTATTTCCCCCTTTCACTCAGAACTCTGCGATAGAAGTTACTCCGATAAGACAAATATAATATATAGCTGTATGGATCAAAAGATCGTGGCCATTGTTATTGGTAAGCTGGTCAATGCAATAAAAATACAGAGAATTGTTTCATGACATCAAACCAAGAACCCAAGGGAACATTGGCCAAATTGTAGTCAAAGAAGAAAAGAAAAATATCAAAAATCAAAGTATTATAAAATATCTATAGGATAATGCGCCAACACAGTAAATATCACACAATAGGCAATGACAATACGAAGATATCTTGAAATGTTTGCAATACAAAAACACTATTACCAAATTAGATTACATAACAAAAATCAACATTGTGCTTAAGCTTTAACCAGTTTGCTGCCAAGTATATTTTTATCATATTTGTTTATATCTACATCCTGGGCCAGGTTTTCTGATGAAAAATTGCTGAAAATATTAAGTCTTCATTGCAAGTTTAAAACAGGGTTTTTTCTTACAAATCAACTAATAAGAAACAGAATATCTGATAAATATAATATATTCGTAAATGACTCGAATTAAAAAAAAATTTAATACTTTGATATCTTAAAACACAATTTTACACATAAGGTCACCTTACATTATGAGTATCTAGATACTAATCTCTTGTTTCGCATTTTGTAAACATAATTTACACTTTCTAGGGAGGTTTTTCCATCTTGTCAAAGAGCAAGACACTATCCTGAGATTGGTGATCTTGTCCTTGGCACTGGACCGATGACTTGCTGAGATGAGTTATCATGTCTTTGGCACTGGACTGACAACCTGTGAAGACTAGTTATCTTGAACCCAATAATAGACTGACAACTTGTGCAGACCATTGTCTCGTCCTTGGCAGCGAACAGGTCAAGAGAAATGCATATAAAATATAGAGAAAAATGTGAACATTTTTTTTCTACAAATGAAATGAATAAAACAGGAAATATCTAGCTAAAAACAAATTATAGGAAAAAAAAACAAGAGCAAAAAAAATACCCTTTGTCAATTTGTTGCAAAGTAAGGTCATTAATAATGCTGAAAGCTACAAACAATTTCATATTCTATATACAAGTGCGTATTTTCTAACATGCAAATAAAAAAAAAAAGGAAAAAGTGAACTATCAAAATATAAATTTGAACCTACTAGGTCTCCAATGCATAGCTGAATGAAAGGCAAATAAACAATCGGTTAAGACAATAACAATACAGGTCTGGTTAGTCACTCAATAGAAACCGTCACATGACTAACGGCTTTTGGGAGCATGCCTTGTTGGGGGGATCAATTAAAACATTGGGAAAAAGGGGTGAATGAATAAGTTACTTCTCCTGACTTTTGTTTGGCAGTGATCACTAGAAGAAAAATCTTAGTTTGGAAAAAAAGAAAACAAAACAACAGTGAATGCTGCTTGACACACACATCAGCAAAAAACTTAAACTGTAAATTGAACTCCACACATTTGGGGGTGGGGGAATAGAGGAAAAATGTTAAAATTTTCAGCCTTTCAACACCATTGGTGCAGCCAACATACAAAGATAGCCAGACCCACATAAAAACTGAGAAAACCAATGTTGACAGTTTTGGTCGACAGTTTCTAACAAAATGTGTTTCAAGATAACTGTATCATTGTTTACAAAAAAGATTCTAAACGTCCACATTGACAACAATTTTGGGACATAGACGGACATCACTCAAGGCTGTTTAAGGTATATTTGATAGGGGTCATTTACTGAGATGTTAATAAATTAATTCCTGTCAATCTATTTATGTTGGATCCTTGTTTGACGGGATCCTGGGACCTGAGGAAAGCTCATAAAGGGGTTGCGGAAAAAAAAAAAGGTTGATAAACAAGGTAGTGTGGGGGTTAATGAAAGGCTTTATATCTGAAAGCAATTCTGACAACATTCTAGCAAATACAAATAAATGATGTTTTTGTTCACACACACACACACCCAGTCCTAACTGGCAACGGTAGGCTAAGAGTTTGGGATAAAATGAATGGGACATTTACAATTAGTAAATAACTTGTTTTTTTTATTGTGTTTCTAATCCTCTTATTTTCAGGTATTGCATCCAGTTCGATTCATCAAAGTGTAAAAGTAAAAGAGATAACATTTCACCAAAATGCACCTAATTTACTTATATGATATGCCACACATGTCTATATTTACTTCTGTAACATTGATCTAGGGATATAACTATTGAGATTAGGCACAGAGTAGTCTCCCTTACTTCATCTTTTTTTTTTTTGGACAAATGTGTATAAAAATCCCAGTTCATTCTGGTTTATTATCACGATTAGTCAGAC
The DNA here is from genome assembly GCA_963457665.1 of Thysanoteuthis rhombus. NCBI lineage: Eukaryota > Metazoa > Mollusca > Cephalopoda > Oegopsida > Thysanoteuthidae > Thysanoteuthis > Thysanoteuthis major. The sequence goes on from OY735215.1 coordinate 51,391,227, forward strand.
ATAGGGGAGAGTGGAGAAGAAGAAGGATTGATTCCGTAATGCCATGTCAACTTTCTTTCTTTTTTTTTCTTTCCTTTCTTCTCTACTCACAGAAGATGATGACACTTTTAATACTGTTCAAGTCCAATGCAATAGCAGAACTATTTCAAATACTGCCGTCCATTTTTGACAGTCTGGGACAACTGAAAGTTATATGAATCCTGACCAGTTATTTTTAGCCTCATTTCATATTAAAATATCATCTATATGCATAATCCTATCCATACCAACAATAGATTATAAATCATCTAGAACAATAAAGGAAATAACCTTCGACAGAGAAAGAATAAATAGATATATGTGATCCTAAGCATGATTACATATTAAAATATTATTTACATGCATAAACCTGACACATCAACCATGTATCATAAATCATAGCATACATGTATGAAGATGTGTACGTGAGGCACTCACACACACAATGCTGAATAATATGGTAACTTTATTCGAACAATGCAATATTTTCTTTGCAAATCACATCAGTGATGTTGTCAAGATAATGCTTTGGGAAATCCAAAGGGATGCAAAAGAGATTGGATTGTCCAAAATTCAGAATGGTAATGACTGTTCTCAAAAATACACACAATACATGGTAGCAAGAAAAGAATATTGTAGTCATATGATTATGCTTTGGGCAAAAAGTCAGTTCATTATCCGTTCATGTATTTCTTTCATTTAACTGACCATGGTAGAATTTCATCAAGGAGTGTACAAAGAGAAAAAAAAAAAGCTTCACAGCTTTACGCAATAAAGATGTTCCTGAAAATTTTTTCACTTATTAATCAAGCACGTTTTTCAATTTTTAAGCACTTGAGATGTTACTACATGAATATTAACAGAAGATCTTACAATTGGAATTTTTTTTGTTTCTGATTATTTCATTTATGTTATGCCAATCAATTATTCACAAATAACTGTTAATCAAAAAACATTCAAAGGAATTTATTCTATTTTTTTCTATTCTTACACACCATTTGACCTTATAGTAACTATATATAATATTCAGTCTTGTGTACGAACATGAAAACCCCAAACATCTATCTCTGATTATCGCAAGACTGTGATTATGTTTGGAAAGTGAATGTTTTGGGAGATGGAATTGAACTCATCCAAATATTTATTTAGCCTTCCAGATAAGGAATGAAACAAACCTGACTGCTTCAGGGTCAAACTCCACACTAAACACTACTATTTCAGCCACTAAGCTGAATTTTCAAGAAAGATGTTCTCCTTACTTATTGAGGGGAGTGTGTGTTCTAAGTTTCAAGTTTCTACTATGAACAGTGGGGATGAGAAAAAAGAAAAAAAAAAAAGAAAACACAAGTTGTCACAATAGGGTGTCACAGAATCACTCTTTCTTTTTCCCCTCTCTCTCTTTTCTATGTCTGACTAACTGAATAAATGACGTCAACTCTCAAAGAGTTTGAAAATAATTAGTTTCGTTTGAACTTGTCATTAAAAAAATGATTAAGTTCTTGACAAATTCTACTATTGTTACATTTAACCAGTGACGCATGGTACTTTGTATCTTGAGTTTGCTGTGTGTAACAGATACACAAAAAAAAGAAAAAATATTTTAGCGTCCATGAAAAGCAATGGACAATTAAAACCTTTTTGGCACCATGTAAGGAAATAGGTCCTGATTTTAGAAATTAAAGAATTATTGGAAAACAGAAATTGGATCAGCAGATAATAATGTCTAATCCAAATTTTGTTCTTTCATTAATTTTCTTAGTTCTTTTCATTTGTTTGCTGTTCGTAACAGTGAATGAGTGAGTGAGGGTGTGAAACTTGACAATTAACAATCAGGATCACCTTCCTACATAGTACTAAAAAGACTTATACTATCCATTTCTTCACTTACATATGTTACCGTTTCTGAGCATCATGACACTCCCAAGACACAAAGCACCCTCTATCAATGCACTGAACCCTTTCTAGACTAAATTATTAAGGTACTTAATGCCAGAACATTTCAATGGTTAACAAAACTACTCATGGAACACAGGCACCCCCCCATATACGATTTCCTCACAATGACACTATATAATTGCGTGCTTACAGACAGAGAGCCATGGTTCTGGGAGAATAAAGGCTCACATAAGCAGGCAACATGCACTGTGTCTGACCAATGTCTATGGATCACATTACGGTCAGTAAGACATGATTTCTGGGGCATTAGCACATATCTATGTTTGTAAACTAAGCGCATGTGTCTTACGGACTTTCAGAAGGCGAGTCAAAGCAGCAAACTGAATATTTTCCATATAATGAAGAACCAAAATAATGATGAGATGTGTTCGTTCCGTGAGACATTTATCCCAGGACAGATGAAGATCGGGGAACTAGCCGATCACTTCACCAATACGTCTTTCCTGTTTAGTCATGTTATGCGAACTAATTCCTGCATGGCTTTCATATGATGATGACATCATTGTTTGTGGTCAGGAAAATCTAATTTACTTTATTTTTTATGACACATGTCTCAGTAGACTTGTAAAAAAAGATCTACTGGACAAATATTCCAGGAGTCATTTGCATGTGCATGTGTGCATGTGTGTGTGTGTTCGTATTACTTTGGGTATAGAATCCAACAAGATTAAAGTATTCATGACAATTTAGAAAAATTGTTTTACATGTTTTACCCATGCCGCTTCATAGATGTAAAAAAACACTAAAAGGAAAATCAAACCAAACCGTGTGCGTGTGTGTGTCCCAGGAAAATCGAAAGGCTTAAACAGGTTTTTTTTTATAAAAGCTTAGATGACAAAGAAAAACAATGATTCTACGTTTAGAATAGTTATTTTTTCTTTGTCATCTAAGCTTTTATAAAATATGACTATTCTACACATAGAATCATTGTTTTTCGAGCTTAGCTCAGTAAAGAACAAAATCATTAAGAGTGTGATCTGCCAGTATTTCAAGAGGTGAGGGCCTATGTTCCAAAAGCATCATCTGTAAATCTTTATTTTTGCAGTTGGGAATTATTCACTATGATAGAAAGGAATGTAGATAACACGAGAAACTGGGATTTTTTTTTTTTTTTAAAGCTCAACTACTTCAGAGCGACTGACAAGATATCTCTCAAGAATGCCCTGGGTTTTTTTCCTCATAATGTGAATCCGAGATTCAAGACAAGGTCAAAAGGATGTTGACGATGACAAATGTTAAGGACGCCCATACAGATCAAAAACCAGTCAAGATGTCGAAAAAATCCAACAAATCATTTGTAAAGACCAACAACTCAGCTTTAGAGTGATTGCAGAAATCGTCTTCTATCGTAAAAAGATGGTTCCTGATGTGCATGGATGTCCACAACATCCATCATTTGTGACATCTACTTGAACTTCACAAAATCTCTTGGGCCACTCTAATATACCTGTATGTCACATGCATTCTTCCCAGAAGACTTTCTTCAGCGTACAGAAAAAAAAAATGGTAGCATTATGTTCAATTCAACCAAAAGTTCCAAATGGATGCATTGGCCGGTTTGACAACTGATTTTTTACGACTAAGCAGAAAACTTTTAGGAAAGCATAACAGTGAATCCAAGGCACAATCAGATTCAAACTTTCAAGGGTTGTTTATGCTTGCTCATTGGTCAAATTATACCTTATTGTTCATACCTGAGCGCTGGGGTTCATAGACTCATTATTTTATCAACATAACGTATACTTTTGATTCAAGGCCTATCATGTTCAGATCCGGAGAGGGGTGAGTTTTAATCCAGAGAGGGGTTTGTTTTTCAAGCAAAAAGTTTAGTTAGAAGAAAATAAAATTTAAGATGCCTATACTATATTTACTATTTTTTAGTTTAGGAGTATGTTCAAAAATGATGGATGGAAAAAATTGATCTAGAAAGGATTTAGAAAGATAACTCAATTCCCAAAATGGATCTGGTAAGAGGTTAAGAGAGATGATTCACAAAATTAACATGATATGTGGTTAGTAAATATAAGGTTCGACAGCTACAGAGATGGTGATTAAAAGCGCATGCCATGTACAATGGGTTAAAACATACTGAAATTGTACTTGGAAGTTTTCCAAAAACTTTCATTTAATCCTTTTTTTAAATCACTCAAGTCTAAGCCAATGCGCAGATAAAAATTTCTGCTCTCAAAAGGGATTTTTAATCTTTCATTAATGAATTTTTCAATTCTGTTTTTCATAATTTTTCAAGTGCGAATACATTAATCCCCCAAACCCACCTTGCTTTCACACACTGGAACTCTCAAATAAACCATGAAAACGGTCCAACTTTGATAACATCATTGCTGGTCAGAAAATGTAAATGAATAAATAAATTCATGCAAGTGACACATTAGGTTACAAGAGAGACGCATATCAAACTCGATACACACGTACATACACGCACAACTACACAAGATATTAAGAGCTTACCTATTTCAAAAATCTTTATCAGTAAAATTAGCATCTGTAAAAGACTACATCTACATGCAAATACAAATATTATACACACACACAAATCCATATGCATCTGCACATACATATATATACATACAGATATTTTTAACTCTTAAATTCATACAAAGTGATTGGAATATAATTTTTCGAGAGAAATAACTTATGATTAAAATTATCTCCCTTTGACCATTGGTAATTTTTTCAAATTCAATTCCCAGGAGTTCAACAATTTTTTATGCTATTTATTTATATCCACTATCATTTTTGAGCGGTTTATGAGCTTAAGAGTTAAAAACAAAACTTACATGGTCATCTAGACATCAAGTAAGTTCTTCATAATGTCAAAAGCAATCAGTCCATAAGCATGCTTCAAGTGTATATAGGTAAAAGCAAGAAATGTGTGCTTCTGTGCATTCTGATACGTGTAAATGTTTTTGCGTGCATATGTGTAAGCAGAAAACCAAAAAGACTGTATGAATACTTCTACGTATTCATCACTACGTAAGAAATGTATTTCATATAAAAGAGTGTACTGTGCATAGGAGAGTGAAAAAAGAATCATCTTTTTTGAAGAAAGTATGTGTGCTGAGAAGAGAGCACAAGTTCATGTACAAGATCTGTCCGGAAAGTATCCAGCCATTTCAGATATCCCAAGAACCAGTTCTTCAGCCTCAATATAACTCTGCAACCTATCAGACATGATCTCACTCAGCATGTTTGAACACACACACACACACACTCTCTCTCTCTCTCTCCTGTGGGGTTATTCAGAAGTGAGACCCCTATGTGACCATCATATTCACATAACCAGGCAAGAAGATTCTTCACATCTAACGCAGGTTTTTTTGGCAAATTATCGCATAACCCAGGCCAGTCATCCCCTTCACAGTCAAGATTTGTCTCTCTGGTTTATCCAAAAAAAATTTCAGACTGTGGACAAGATTAAAGAGAATGCAACTGGCATTTAATACCAAAAGAGAATGTTTTTAAAAGTGAGACAGATGCTGGCATAAGTTTTTGAGGTCACAAGGAGAATATTTTGACGTGGAGTAAAGCACCATTACCCAATGTAGGCTATTTTGTTTTGTTAATATCAAACGGCTGAATACTTTTCGCATTGAACATAAATACATGTAGATGTGTATAAGAATGGTTTTAGTTATGTGAAAGTGCATCCGTGGAAAATGTGTTATGTGAAAACAAAATCATGTTTATTCATGAGCAAGAACATGTACACACAAGCTCATTTTAAATGTGTAGATGCTACGTATGGATTTATGTGTGTGTTTGTGCATATGTATATATAAGTGAGAGTGTGTATGTATATATATATATATATATATATATATATATATATATACATACACACACACACACATAGTGCAGTCCAAGTGTGTACATGTTATCATTATGCTCGTGTAGTAATCTGATCATGCACAACAGAAATATAGATTTGCATATAGACAAACATATGCAAACATCACAACATAGAAGACTTCTCTTTTCAAATGAATATGAAATTAACAAAGAAACTGATAAGTATAAAATAAGCAGTGTTTACTAGATGCATTTGTTGCACCCACTATAGATAGTAAAGGTTTTTTTTCCAACAGTTTGAAACTAACAAAGGGCTTTTCATCGACATTCATATGAAAAGTATACAAATGACTAAATCACACACATTCTATTAACATACCAAGCATAGATGCAGAATATATAAAATGCAGATGAACAAAGTGAGAAGAAAGATTAAAATAATCACAATAACCAATACAAAGAGGGTCAATATTTGACAAAATCAGTCTCAACAATATACTTCATGTTCCCCTTGAATTTCAAAGTTTACAAAATAGTTTGCAACTACAGAGTTCAAGTTTAGATCTAGGCTGTCCTCCTTCAGACATCATGATTCAGTTCTAAAAAATTTTCAATTACAACAGCTGTTTTGCTAGGAGAATTGGTATCTTTGAGAGTAATTTCAATTCCAAACCTTATTCATAACATTTCAGCTGACCCTTGTCAGCCAGATGTGTTGATAAAATCTATGACGATATTTGGAGCATTTATGACACTTCTCTGAGTTATAGACAATAATGGTTTTATGCCTTTTTCTTCCCATAATTTTTTTTTTTGAAAGCCAACAAGTGAAACAAGTGTTGGCAATTGAGCACAAAAAAAAATTCAACATTTAGTGCAATTCTTTGTCAATTTCAACACTACTTTAGCTATTTTTAGCACAATCTAGCCATTTTAGCTATTCAAAGATGGCCATAAAGAGGCTGAGAGTGTTTTTCATAGCTCGTTCTAGCACTTTCTTGAGATCAATTTAGCTTTAAAATATTCTTGGAGTTAACAATACTGACTTTGTGATGGTTAAGTTTCAAATCTCTTTTGTAAATACCTGATAGGTATCTAGAAGTAAGTTGCTATGAATCAAGCAAGAGATATGATGGAGATTTATTTACGATACTTCGGTGTCTTCTACCCCCACCCCATTTCAACAGAAATATGTAATCAGTTTTTACTGATAAAGAGAATCTAGTGGAAAGTTTTGAACACAATTTTTCAAAAGTACACAATAAGTGAGAATGCTTGGATGAATTAACATTAAAAAGATCCCTTATCAGATGGAGGGACAGCAAGGCGATATCATTGATGAATTCTGATATCACAATAATTTCAATAATTCTTCCACGACTCAATAACATGGTTTTGTTAAGAGTTCTAATGGAAATGAAAACCTACTTAAAATTTGAATAGAAAAATGATTACTTGATGATGTCTGACCTACTTTGTCATTTTGCCAAAATAATACAGTTGATTCACAAAATTACAGCTATGAATATTTTCATCAGACCAGCAGGAAAAAAAATCCATTAAGATGACAGCTGAACCAAAAATATTTTTAATTGCATCTATTTATATTCAAAATGAGAATCTACATTATTAAAATTTAGAAAATGGAGGACAACCTAACAGCTAGAAGCAATCAAGACAATATGGCTGCCGTATCAAATTCGACAGTCATTTTAATTTGAATAAAAACATTATATCTTCATTAAATGGAGTATTGTTAACCATTTTTATCAATTTTGACTCACTTTCCTTCATCTTAATGTCGCTGGGGAGATTGGACCAGAGAGTAGCTTTAACACTTAGATTTCATCATCTGCTAGGTACCCGTAGCTCAGATTCTTAAGAGCAGCTGGGCGTTTACCAAGCTTCCCTAGACAAAACTGACATGAGTTTGAGTCTCCCCGGGAGCTTATTCTTTCTTTCAAATCCGTGCTGCCGACTCTCTGGTCTGCATTATGTTGTGATAAAAATTTTAAAAAATCAACTAAAAAATCAAGAGGAAGGAAAATAGTGGTCGAAATTGAAAATACAACCATTTTAATTTGGATAATGAAAATTATGGTTAATAAGTCAGGAATTGATCGGTAACTCCTGGAAATTAGAACATGACAGGAGAGGGGTTACTGGGAAAGCCTGATGAAAAAACTTGTAAATATTGACCAAAATAATGATAGGAAAAAAAAAAATCATATTAATGATAACGATGCAAAATGAAGATAGTAAAGAGAACACAAGGACTACTTGCATAGAAGATCAAATGAGGCCTGCAGAAAATTCTATAAACACTTACCAGTGACTTGAGAGAGTCTGAATTTGTTATTACGTTGGATTGGAGCAACCATTTCCTGGATATTTTTCTTCAGACCTGCACAAGTATTGTTGGGGCAAGAGAGAGAAAGAGAGAGAAAAAAAATGGATGATAAAAGACGAAACGCCTTTATAGAGTTGACATGAGAGTTGCTGACGCTGCTTAGGACCATTTCAGATTTTGCTCATCAAAAACTAAATGGTTCGTTCACTGGGAAAAGAGAAAAAGAAAAACTGTCCAAAGAGTGGATAAATCACTTCACAAAATGGAGATGAATGCTTTCTCTTAACCTTACCAACAGTTGTAATGGCAGCGTGTACGAATGTGCTCCATGTGAATGAACTAGTAAAGTACCTGTCCAGAAATGATGGGATCATTTCTACAACTCTTCGTATTTCCCATGTTTTTACAATTTGTTTCTTCATACGAGAATCAACATCAGTTTCTATTCTTGAAAAATCAGAGATGCTTATATTTGTTTTCCGCACAACTCTGAAGACATCAGCAGTAGTGGTAGATGTGGTGGCAGAGATGTAGACATGAACACACAGACATAGTAGCTGTTAGCTTTGGCATTCTTCAACACACAGACATATGCTTTGCTTTAATCCCTTCCTGCTTGCTTTAATGTGACAGAGATAAACAAACAAACCAACCAACCAACCAACCAACAAAAAAGTGACACAGGCTTGTATATAAAAGAATGACATTGAAAAATTCTGAGGTTGAATATGGTTGTTAAGAAAAAGATCTCCGCATAAAAACACGATGACTTCTGTTTCTAATTGTCTTCTAGAAGCATATATGAACGCAACAAGTGTCAGGTGTGTGTATCCTGTTAATGATCAAGACAGTTGAATAAGAGAAAATCTTTTTGAAAAAGGTAAAGTAGATCATTGAAAATCAGGATAGATCCAGATAATCTCAGGGATTTCCAATTCAGATGCTTTCTTTACATCATGGTCACAATCTATAAAACTCAGTAGAGTTCAGAGAGATGTCTACATAATTTACACACTGCTATTTAGTTAAAGGAAAAAGCTAGCTATCATCAACCTATATTGAATCACTGGCCTGACCGAACAACAGACACATGGTAGCTAGGTATTCTTCCTTTTTCACTAGTCTATCAGTTCGTCCAGTGTCCCTGGTCACATTTTTCTGGGTGAGAGTCTTTGAAAGATAAATGTGTTGTCCAGAAGCCATTTTTCTAAAAATGGCCACATCGTTTTTTGGAAATTCATCTCATAACATTTAGGCATTTGTTGAAAAGTTTGATTGATTTCAGATACGCTGAATGAGAAAGAATGAGAGAGTGAGAAAAAGAGGGGATATGAAAGTGAGAGTGAATAACAAGAACAGTGAGAGAGAGTGAGTGAATGAGATGGAGTGAGTGAGTGGATGAAAGAGGGTGGGTGGGTGGTGAGTAAGTGAAATAGATTGGTGTGAGAGCGAGTGGGCGAGATACAATGGGTGAGTGGGTGGGCGAGATACAACGGGTGAGTGGGTGGGCGAGATACAACGGGTGAGTGGGTGGGCGAGATACAACGGGTGAGTGGGTGGGCGAGATACAACGGGTGAGTGGGTGGGCGAGATACAACGGGTGAGTGGGTGGGCGAGATACAACGGGTGAGTGGGTGGGCGAGATACAACGGGTGAGTGGGTGGGCGAGATACAACGGGTGAGTGGGTGGGCGAGATACAACGGGTGAGTGGGTGGGCGAGATAGAGTGGGTGAGTCGTTGGGTGAGATAGAGTGGGTGAGTCGTTGGGTGAGATAGAATGAGTGAGTCGGTGGGTGAGATAGAATGAGTGAGTGGGTGGGTGGGTGAGATAGGATGAGTGAGTGGGTGGGTGGGTGAGATAGGATGAGTGAGTGGGTGGGTGGGTGAGATAGGATGAGTGAGTGGGTGGGTGGGTGGGTAAGATAGAGTGAGTGAGTGGGTGGGTAAGATAGAGTGAGTGTGTGAATGTGAGAAAGTGTGAAGGACAGAGTGAGAATTTGTGAACGACTGAGAAAGGAAGAGTGAATGACAGAGTGAGAAAGTGAATATATGGTAAAATTTTTTCAAATAGAAATTGCACCTTTTTTTTTTTTTTTGGTCCCACTTGCTCTGTAACATTCTTCTCCTATATGAAACTGACAACTCCAGTCGGTCGTGAGTCAGCATTTTCGATCTCTCTAAGACATGTAGTGCCCCACATAATCTTGTATCACTCAGGTGATAGCTTTGGGGTGTTGTGACAAGAATAAAACCACTATATGATACATTTAGGCAGAGGTGACAATATGATATTATTCTGCTAGGCCCTACCATCACAATCTCTTTTTTTGGTTATTATTCATTTTTTTTCTGTCACTTCCTACACCACTGAAACCTGTTAATTCATTTGTTTTAACATGTTATTCTGTATCATTACTCCTTTTCCCCTTTTGATGTTTGACTGCTTACAAAGCGGAGAAAGAAGGCAAGGAATCAATTGCTGTCAACAGCAACTCAAGTATCTTATCTTACAGCAACAAAATATCAACTTTCTAATTACTTTTGATTTCTCTTCTCCCTCCCCACACCTTTGCAATGTAATGAATAAAAGTAACAATGGAAGAGGAAGCTTATGTTTGAATGAGAGCAGTGTTAATCACTCAGTATTTCTCTTTCAAGTCTGAAGCCTAAAAATCAAATTATAGTAGAAATAGATCAGAGAAATAAAGACAGATAGCAAGGGTAACTATTAGTAAAAACAAAATCAGATATATTGGTTTCATCTGCCTTAGCATGTTGATATAGTTTACAAAAATAAATTCCGTAGGTAATAAATAATTTTGATGAAATCATATACTTCAATTGCAGAAATATATATATATATATATATATATATATATATATATATGTATGTGTGTGTATATATATATATATATATATATATATATATATATATATATATATATGCCAGAGTAATGATGATATCTTAGATTTCGGAAGGTCACTTTGCATCGATAGATTATTTCTCAGTTCCAGCTACATACATACATACCTAGCACATTTAGCTCCATTTTAGAGTGGACTTTTTTTACCATTAATCTTACACATAGTTTGCCGTTATGAAAGAAAAACCTTACGAAATCTTGAGGACAGAAAATAATTGGTGTTTCAAAACATCATTTCTATCTCACTTCTCCAGACTTTCCATGGAAGTCTCATTATTAAGATGCTGTCACAGTCTGTATACCAGAGTTGTAACTCTGTAATGTTAGCTATCAAAAATGGAGAATAATGGTTGAAAACCTCTCTAAGTTACCAGTTCTCTGATCTGCACTCAATTTATGCTTCTCATATTGTGCGGAAAGATGATAAGGGCAAAACTTTGCTATTTCACTATCTCGGACTCTTCAGAGGGAAATAATGATTAAAATTATTTCTGTCTGTTATGCCCTTGTTGTAACTCCAAAATGTTGGCTATCAAAAACTAAAAGGCACTCAGAGAGCACATACCTCAACCGACGACAGTGTCACTAAAATCTGAACTGCCAGCCATAATGATGAAGTCATTGCATTGTTATTGTATGACATTTATGGTCTTTCGCAATTGAAAAAGAAAATTCCTGGATCAACCGCACTCAATTGTTCTCCAGCCTATGCCCTACCCATCCACACTATGTCATTGAAATTCATTGAAACTTCTGGAGATATTGAGAGATGGGTGGATACGTAACCTCTGTCTGACTTAGTTGGCAGAGGTAATGAGAAACAATGATTAAAAAACCCAACAGATTAACCTATTCCCTGCACCAACTGCACGTAAATAAATATAAAACTGCATTAGTTGTTTTTCAAACAATTGATGATATCATGTCTGATAAATGATTACGACAAGCTTTTCTAGTCTGGGATCTGTATTCTGATTCATCAGTATTTGGTGGAAAATATCACACAGGCAGATATAAACACTCTCTGAGTACTTTCTAGTCTAGTAGCTTTTTCCTCACTGGGTTCTACATTAATGTAACTTTGCACAACAAAGTTGGCCAACAAATGGTGACAGGATTATCCTCAAGATAAAATAAAACTCCAGATTCTGTCAGCTGAACTATTTGTTTGATCTGAGAATCACCACTGCCCAAATATTTAGAGCAATCTGCTTGCAACAACTGATTTTTCAGAGATAAACATTGTGTATACCAAAATGGAATAAAGCGAAGAAGTGACTGCCATTAATATACATGGGGGAAAAACCTTGAATGTTCCCAGACCTGAAAAATGGTGATGATGGTATCTCAAGGTAAGTCATTGGAAGTTGGGGTGCTGGGAGGTACAAGAGATCAGTTTGTAAGAGAGAAAGGAAGAGGGTGCACACTTCCTCTATAACAACTCACTATTACCAGACGCTGAAAAATATTTTCATTTTTTACCCTTTTCTAGTAAATGTGGAATGTGGTGCATGGCGAACTTTTGAAAAGCAGGGAATAACTTTTATTCTTGAAATTCAATAGAGAGAGCAAGCACAATGAACTCCTGCATGTGGCTGAGAATTGTTACCAAACATCAATGACACTCAGGAAATCAATTATCCGAAAGCTTACAATGTTAGTTAGTATTCCCAAAGTGACAGGTCTGGTTAGTCAGCCGATAGAAACCATCAGAAGACCAATGTCTTTTGGCAGAAGGGGATCAATAAAAAAAGTAACTTCTCTCGCTTTTGTTTAGCCAGTGATCACTAAAAAGTCTGAATTTACAAAAATGCAAGCAGACACAAAGTTAGTGATCCATTTAGTAAAAAAACACACATTCCAAACCTCTGGAAACCGGGGGTGGGGGGAATCAAAGAAAAAAAGTTTTTGTAGACATAATAAACAATATATGTTTGAATATTCAGTCCTCTAGCTCCAGTCTGTGAGCATCATGCATACATACGTAGCCAGTCAGACCAACTTGAAAACTATATTGACAGTCGTGTTTGACAATTCCTACCTTTACTAAGATGACTATATGCAAATGAGCTCATGCATTTTTCTCTTTTTTTAGAAAATTGATAACGTTTATCAAGTTAACGTTTTGCTTTTCCACCTCTTGCATGTCCAGCCCCGCTTCTTATCTCGAGTGATTTTCGATTCGAGGCTTTCTTAATCAATTTGTGGGGGTGCACAGTCAATAATGAAAACCTATATCAGAATAAACACATATTCATGTCAATTTTTAGATGGGTACAAAATATGAGGCAAACCCCGCCTGTAATCATTTCAAAATAGAATAGAGAGAGTGAGAATTTCTTTATGGGTGAGTGAAAAGAAGAGGATTGAAGCTTTAAAAACAAAAGCCTGCAAATGGGAGTTATTTTTCCATTCACAAAAATAAATGTGATAACCTGGGGAAGTATGTACATGTTTTGTTGATGAGATTGAAGAGATGATAGATTTGTTCAATTTGAGTCAACAAAGTGACCATCCGTCACCGCTATACATGAAAGGATATTTGCTTTATAACTGGAGCACTTCAAAATTACTACTGCAATTAGTTCTATGCATTTATAAACAAACTTATAATATATATTTGTTTCATACAGCTATATAGGCAATCTTTCGCTAATCATGGCCAGCCAATTGAGTCATTTACGAAATCAGGTATGGTAGGACAGAAGAGACTAAAAACATCTAATGTCATTATATGATGTATCATGTTCAGTGTATATACTTTCCAATATCATATATGAATACAACTACCCCCCCCATTAGTTCATTTTACCAAGCATCCCCTTTTTATATATATATATATATATATAAGAAAACTAGACTCCATAAGGGCCTCAGACCTACTACCCCTCATACCCTGCAAGAGGAAAGCCCTAAGAGTAGCATCCTCCCTCAACCCATCACATTGACCCTTGGAAAGCATCCTGAAGACCCAAGCAAACACCCTGACCAGCAGGTAACCCCTACATCAACTCACACACACACTCTACCAAAAAATGAGGAAAGCCCCCTACCACTAAATATGGAAGGGGAGTTAGAAAACCTGATTCCAACACTAGTAAGCAGTTTAGAAAACTTACTAAAACACTACTACACACCATCAAAATACTAAACTGAACAACCCTCACCACACAGAACACTAATACACACAACTCCTACCATTAATATCCTCACACCCACATCTTAGAAACATTCAATAATGGAAGCTTCAAAGTCACCTAGACCCATAGGAAAAACTTCACCTTAGCCTGTTATAACCCTTGTTCAACTCATAGCCGAAACATTTTCAGTAACTTTTAAGGTTGATACCTATGTAGCTCCATAACCCCACCACCCCTCCTACACTACCCCAAACATACCAGAAAATCCACCTCTACAACACTACCCCCTACCTTGACACACTCTGCCCTCCCCAAGGCAAACTGCTGCTGCTTTACCAAAATCCCAATACCTGCTGGTCATTCTTACATTCAGCAGGAGGCATCTAGTAGCCCTGACAACAAAACTTACCCACAATGCATAGTCCCTGGCAGTGGACTCTGGTTCCACATGGCACATTTTAATCCACACTCACACAACATGCACCACTGATGATAGGAGAAATCCCGAAACATGTATGGACTATAGACATATAAGGATTAATAAACCTTACCACCAAAAACTTCACTCCCGAGTCTGTCTCACTCTCTAAAGTACACATTATATATAGATATATATATAGATAGATAGATAGAGCATTGAACTCCAAGTCTGGAGCAAAGATTTCAATCTCACTTAGCGGCACTAGGTGGATATCGAGTCTATAGCCATACTGAAGAGGTGTAATACAACAAAACACCTGTCTGTGGATGACATTATTATTATTATTATTATTAATAATCATTATCATCGCTTCCCCATTCTAGGGTTGAGCACTCTTAGGTAAAGCACCCGTCAACAAAACGCAAGTACACAATGCACTTCTAACATCTGAATTGAAAACTCTAATAGATGGCAAATCATGTGTGAATAAGATGTTTCTAAATTCGGTACTGCCGACCACCCAGTTCATAGGGCAGGAGCAGAACACTGGACTGCGGGTCTGGAGTGAAGGTTTCAATCTCACTTGGCAGTACTGAGTGGATATTGAGTCTATAGCCACACTGAAGAGTTGTAATACAACAGAACAGCGGTTTGTGGATGACATTGTTATTAATGATTACAATATATATATATATATATATATATATATATATATATATATATATATAGCTATAATAGATTCCTAGGGCCATCTTTCACACAATGTTAGGGAAATCTGAGAAGCGTCATTTAAGTTCAATCAGTTCTTCATTGCTTGTATAGTCAATTAACTATAGTATTTCATTTACAAGCAAAGGAAAAATTCATAAGATTTCCACATAAACTTATCGTGAAAATATTAGTCAACATACAAACACTTGTCATTCTAGTCTTAATTAACAAAGAGAAATCATCTTCAGACAAGATAGTCACAAGCTAGATTTGTTTTTTGTCTTAATTATTCATGCAAGACTACACTAAATTCTTAAATCAATGTCTTTGTCTGGGGAGAGATATTTTTAAAAACAGTGACTGAAATCGCAAACATCATTAGACATTTTATGAAATTAACCAGATTCAAAGACTCAGACAAATTGTTAATAATGAATGTGATTACTTTTAAATTTCATCAGGATCGATAATACTTCAGGGAGTGATTAAAATTAAATCAACTGAATATAACAAAAATACAAAAAGATTGAATACTTGTTTCTTCTCTTCAGTGTTTTTTAATGTTTGTTCCCAACAAAGTCCAGAAGATTGAACGAGAGTTTTTTTTCCAATATAGTGAAATTTTTTTTAAAAACATATATAATGCAAGAACATTTATATAGATATATAAATATATGTCTGAAAAATTCCTAATTCAGGAACCACTCAGCAGATCTGAAACAAACTTGGCAGGAATACCAAGCATCATGCAGGGATCTTAAATGTGAATTTTTGGACCGATCAATGTACATTTGCTTCCCCTGTATCAAATGTCAATGCAACACAATATCTCTGAAAGTTTGAGAACAATTTCAATGAAATTTTGTGGAAGGTTGGGCCAATGGCTAAGGAGGGAGTGATTCAATTTGGGGGTGGATCCATGAACTGTTACCTTTCCTGCATTGTAGTCAATAATAGTATTGAATCAAAATAACCCCAACCTAAAAAAAATTATCTGCTATTGAGGACTTCAGTAGAGACCAGCCAAAAATCCTGCCCATAAAGCATGTTTTCCACTAGTTTATAGGAGTAGAAAGAAACAATATTAACAAATCAATTCCTCCAGGACTAAAAATCTAAAAGAGATGAAAATAATACACATAGTCAAGTTCTACGAACTCATTAAGTTAACATCACTCATATAGTTACATACTCATCAGGTCGTCGATTTTGTCGGGAATGTTTTGCCAGATAGTAAATAATTACTCACCTTAATCTTCTGTATTCATTTGAAATTTCAGGGTCTTATTCTGGTTCAGTATTCAAACATTCGGCAACCCCACGAAATACACACTTGAAACTTCATTTTATTTTACCATCTCAAAATCTATATCACCTTGTTTAACTTTCAAATAAAGATAACTGAGTGGTTCATAATCATTATATAATTAAGATGACTATATGTATTTGAAGGCATCATTTCAATCCAGACATAAGAACAAGAAACCAAAAAAATATAAAAAATGAAGCTGAACTGAAAAGAAAATCAGGTTGATTGAAAAATCAGGCAAATACTGCAGGTCACTGGAATTCATTAAGAACTTTTGAGGATATAGTATTGAGGAACATAAACTTCTGGCAATATTATCTGCTATAGATATATAACTGCAATTTAGGGGAGATAATTGCACATGGATCTGACCCCAAATTCAATCACTTCCACTTGTAGCCCATTCCCACATTTCCACCTTTATTAAAATTCTTTGAGATATTTAGGAGATATTGTTGGGACAGTCATGAACATATAAATGTATTAAAAAAAAATTGAAGAATATCTTCCAGTAGAAAAGAATTTCCCAGATCAACCCCCAAAATATAATCAAATCTCCCTTACCCCTACTGGCCCCCTCTTTCATTGAAATCCATTGAATCTTGTCTAGACAGACAGCCAAATGGAAAGACAAATGAATACATATACCTCTTAAACTTTGCTGGCAGAGATAAAAGTGAGGTCCTCTCATAGGCTAGATATAGAAACAACAAAGAACTCTGCCAATACCATCGTCAGGGGGCAATCAAGCCAAAATTTCAATTACTTCTTCTGTAGGTCATTGTCCACACTTCCATGAAATTTCATTGAGATTCATTATGGACTGTTTCGGAGATATTACCTTTTAGTTTATAACATGGTGTGTAACAACGACGTGGGGGAGGTAATTGAGAATGGATTTTGCTCCAAAATATACTCACTTCTTCCGTAGCCTATTCCCACCATCCAACAAAGTTTTATCAAAATCCATTGAGAACTCTCAAAGATATCATGTGGACAGTCATGAGTATATGCATTAATGTACGAGGAAAAAAAACAAAAAAACAAGTGATCGATTGAGCCTAAACTTACATTTCAAACCTCAACCAAGGTTTTTGTTTTCAAATAAAGCAAAAAAATAATAATAATGTTGTTTGAAAACATAATAGAGAAAAAACATTTAAATTTTCAGTCCTCTAGCTCTAATCTATGAGCATCATTCATACATACATACATACATAAACAGCCAGCTATACAGGTAAAAAAGCTTTGCATCACATAGGTCTGTCAGCCCCCTCATAGAGCAGATCTGACCCCCTACAACCTTTTGCCATTGAAAAGGACCAGACAAAGATTCCAGTAGTCTTTACTGTATTAGTGTTGGAAGCAACTATACAGGTATAACTTCAACAGGCTCCTAATCACAGTTTGAAAACTGGAAATAAACATATTAAAACAGCTTGATGCTCTTTGTATATAAATATCCTTCAATGATTAGAAAAGTTTTCAATAGTCACTTCAAAGAAGAAATTAGATTAAACTTATGTTGTATACGGTTGAAAGAATTGATTTGTAATACAGCATAAATTTTCACAGCTTAGACAGGCTGACTGCCTTTGTAAGTTTTCCACGGATATATTCACAATAATATAAATAACAATAATATACTTGGAGAAGCAGAAGAAATGGGGAAATCAACAAATTCACACAGTACAGAGCATCTTCACACGATGGTTAATTGGATTTTCTATTTCATCTAAGATAACACTTGTCGATTCTTGCCTACAAAGTGCTAGGGGATATTGTAATGGGATGTGCTATTGTGTGAAAAAATGAGTCAAGTGAAGACCATTGAAGCAAATGGTCAACATTTTGAACCAATGTATTTATCAGTTTTCCTCATCTTTTTTTTTAATTTCTTCAGAAGAATACTTTCTAGAGTGGATAAATATGATTTTGTAGACTCTGACAATCAGTATTGTCTTTTTTATAATAACTGTTTGCTTCCTATGTTGTTATTGACTTCCTTCTTACTTCTGCCCAGTATATATATATATATATATATATATATATATATATATACACACACACACACACATACATACATACATACATACAGGCAAAGCTCCAACTTTGTACAAAATATGTTCCAAGAAAATGGACAATCTGAGAGCATTGTACAATTTGGGAACAATTACAAGCTAAGCTCCTACTTTAAAATAGAATCATCCAAAGTAAGAATACTCAAGATAGGAGCCTCATCGGTGGGGGTGTATATATATATATATATATATATATTTTTAGATATGAATATACATTTTTCCAAATATATATTGACATGCAGTACGTAGAATTATTTTTCAAATTTTATAAATACGTGTGTGTGAGTTCAAGTGTCTCTGCTGAAAACCATAGGGCTCAAAATTTTAATAGAAGAATGAGATGGAGCTTTTTATATATATATATATATATATATATATATATATATATATATATATATATATATATATATATATATATTATCATACTCACTGCAGTATGAAAAATTATTTTGATGTTTTAAGGTGAATAAGCACCAACAAATCAAAAAAATTTTCTTAAAACAATCATTTTGCAAGCATTACTAGAACAAGACATGATAATATGACATGTAAAATAATTTGAAGGAACTTCTTAAAAATAAATGTTCGATTCGTTGGCGTTTAGATATGGAAACAATTTGTCAAATTGTAACAAGAATAATGAATGCTTATATATATATATATATATATATATATATTGCCAGCGATGGACGCTAAAACACTACCAATGATGATTTTATATATATATATATATTTAAGAAATATCCGGTAAACAGAATTGAACTAGGCTGGAAAAAGTGACTGAAAATCCGATATTAAGAGAGCCAATAAAATCCGTGATATTGTATAACTGGGGAGGTGAGAACATCAAGTGACAACATCAGAAACAACTCAACAAAGCAGAAAAATGAGAGATTTGCATTTTTTTATTATTTATAAACTCATTTTAACAGACACAAAAAAGGTCCAATGTTCATCTCACCTCTACACAGGAATTTTAGCTGTGTACACATTCATGAGTGCAAAACACCCCCACCCACCCTGAATATTTTGTTTTTGTTCTGTTTTTTTTATTTTCAACTCGACACTCTGCCTTTTATCTGGTGACCATACCAGACAGTAAAGAAAATTCCATAAATGAGCACGCTTCCAATTCCGACATGCGGGATGAGGCCACACATAATACAGAAACATGATTGTTGCAGTTTTCATTTCATATCTCCAAGTGTAGCCAAGGAATAACAATTTGTTTTTTGAGTGAGAGGAATGCTTACCCAGTCAACTGGGCAGAATAGTTGGATTTGATAAAATAACAGACAGCTCTACTTCACACCAGAAATGTTAGGATTGAAGCAAAAAGAAAAGAAAAGAAAAAAAGGAGAATGAACAAAAAAAACATCTTTGTTATGAGTTGTTTTTTTTTCTTTGTTATAAAATGTTGGTTTTTCACCCCCACCCTCATAAAAAAAATCTAGTCTTTTCCCTAGTTGAACAAAAAATCCTTCCATTTTGGATTTTCCTTATTTGAAAAATAAAAAAATTAAAAAAAGCTTACAGGAGAAGTCGATTTCAATTTTAGAAAGAATTTTTTTTCAATTAAGAAGAGAGAGTATGAGAGAGAGACAAAGACACACGCAAATAGATGTAGAGAATTCAAAAATATCCTTCAGAACCTGACAATTGATACAGCTGAACTGATTTATGTACACGGTTTTCTTTTTTCTTCATTTCACACAAAACTATACTTTAAAAATTAGAACATTATTAACAGATTAATCAATGATTTCAAAGAGACATTTTCACATAAATTTGAATGAATGAAAATATTTTATATCTTAAAAATCTATAGTACTCCATTTGACTACATAATGATCAACAAACTTTTTAAAATTTTTAAAATATATTAAAGCAAAATTGAATTTTTATCAACTGACTAATATTATAAAATCACAACTCGTTCAACTTTTTTTTTTCCAATTTTTGGGGCAAGACTTCCTGCATAATAGCAGGAAAAAACTAAAATCATTGTTTCCAGTAAGTTACATATCCAAAATAGATAAATAAGAAGTCAAGAAGAGATTTATTCACACTATTCAATATAAATCAGAAAATCTTTCAGGTTGGCTCCAAGGGAGATAACTTGAACTGACTGATGTAAATATTAACAACTGTAAATATTCAAACTTTCTTACAGACAATCCAATCCTTTCTTCCATCTTTGATAATAACACAAAGTTTCAGTCAAATCATTATACAACTTTCACCGAGCGTTTTGTGTTAACATCAAAGATAGGAAGAAGAGATAGGATTGTCCTGGGGGGAAAAAATTAAATTTGAATGATAATGACTCTTCTCAAATTTTTAAACAACCATAAATGTTTCTTATAATGAAGTTATCTAACTTTTTTCATATTTCTACATGATTATTGCTTACAAAAGGTGAAGTTTCAAAGTAGAATGATAAAAGTGAAACATGAAACAAAATAACTTTCTTCTACTTTTGATGAATTTCGATAACTGGGCCAGTTGAGAAAATTATTGAGATATTTTATAACTGTAATGATTGTGGGTGGGGAAACCTATTTATGGAGAAAGTGAGCAAGATAACTGCAAGAACAAAAATAAAGATCCCTTACACGAGATACAAATACAAAAGGCAAAATATGAAGGAGAAATGTGCTTTACACCTATACCAACTAACAAATGGGCAATCAGTAACTACTAAAAACAAAAGCACACATCCATACAATTCTTTTCTCCAAGGTATGACAGCACCTTCCAACAAACAATGGAGAGAGATCGTAATTCTTTCTGGTGGAGAGATAACTAGTTCTGTGAATATCACCATCTTTGCTGCACTTGTTAAAAGTGCTGTGTGAAAAACACTTTCTTCAAGAAAAGAGAGAAGCTTAATATAGGTAAATAATCTTTGATCGGAAACCCTGTGACCAGACTCAGATTTCAAGCTGATTATATAGGTACAGAATCAATGAAGACAGATGTATTCTTTTCTCTTCCTCACTGTTACCCAAATGTATCTCCATTATTTTCAAAGTCAAAAAATCCAAAAGAAAAAGGTCTGGATAGTCACTTTTGGGCCATGATCAACGAATAAGGTACACCATTCACTTTTTGTTGGATCACTAAAAAGTTCAAATTTTCCAAAAAGACAACCAAGCACTAACTAGTGACCAATATCAGCAGAAACTTACAGTGTGAATTTAAACCCAACCACAAAACTATTTGGTGGGGGGGGACTAAAAAAAAAAAATGTTCCTTTCATAAACATGAGTAAATTTTTACATTTTCAGCCTTTTAGCTCGATTGGTGCATATATACATAGCCAGCCGGCCCCCTTGAAAAACTGAATTAATGTATCATGACGGTTTTGGTTGACGGTTCTAATACTCATGATCAACAGAGGCATGTCTGCACAGAGACAACTACTTGTGGTGAGTTCAACCACGGCTGTCTCAAGATAATAACTCCAGCTGCGCTCCATGAGACCTGGAAGAACACAATGGAAGCGAGAGAGTCCACCTTGGTGAAGATTGTATCACGTCAAGTCACGTTTGGTGCCAAACACTAACTTTGGTGCACAGATGACATCCATGAAAAAAAATGTTTGGTTTCAGGAGTTATTCAGGTAATCAGGATTTCAGAAAATAGTTTGCATACCTGTTTATTTATACTATCATCAATGTAGACTTTCTGACATGGTATATGTTTCAGTGCAAAAGAGAAACATTTAGTAAAGATTGCTGATACACACATGTATACCATATATCAAAAAAAAGGAAAAAATATAAAGAGAAAATGTTAATCAGTAGATGGTGTATATAGCATACAGAGATGGATGAATGAATAAATATATAAATACTTGCATGTGAGTAAGAGAGAAATATAAAGAGAAAGAAATATGTTTACCTATAGTATATATCATTCAGACATATTTTCATAAATGTATGCATGCAAATAAGATTATAGGTGTATTAAGTACAAAATACTTCCAATAAGCTAAAAGGGAATACAAAAAAGTCGAAAGGTGAGGAAAGTGAGAAAAGAAAGGTTTTCAGCCAAGGAAGTTTCAAACTTAATTCTCAGATTATATACCTGCTGATATGAAGTGCTAAACTAAACTTCAGGTTTTGTGATAAAATTCCCTGAACTTTGGGATAAAACCTCATACATATTGTTGAATGATGTTTTTTTTTTTCTTCTAAATCCCCAGGAAACATTGTGTACAGGAAAGAAAGGATACAGTTTCAACAAGTTATCTATCAACTCTTTGGAGCACTGTGGGTCAAATTTCTCCCCCTTTTGAAATGTTGTTATCTGTGTGAGTGGTCATTTTCGATAGAACCTTTTTTTAACTAAATATATCTAGGAACAAAAAGGTTTATATTCTGTCTCCGTACTTGGGCAGATCAACTGACAGCAGAGTAGTTCAAAACGGAAGAATAGGAAATGAACCTCAGAGTTAATGCATTGCACTTTTTTCTCTTTGTCTTTCTGAAACTGGAATGAATCTGATTCAAAACTTTTGATGAACAGAAACTTCCCATTAACAGCTCAAGTTTCTTAGCCATTTTTACTGTCAGTTGAATTGGCATTAACTACTTCCTGAGTTGGTGACATACTTTGAGGGAAGAAAATGCCATTGTCTCTTGCTGATGGGCAAAAGATTTCTTATGTTATCAAGTAAAGATTCTGATTGTGATAAATTACATCACTTTACCTGACAATTGCCAAGTAAACCAAAATCACATGAAAACTTGAAGAAAAAAGTGCAATATTCAACAAATAATTTTTCTGTTTAAATTGATTTAAATAACAGTGCCGGATTCAGACTTGGTGAGGCCCAAACTCTATAATGCTTGGAGGTCCCCATGGTTGAAAAATGATGCTGAGTCTCTCAAAATCTTTTGAATTTCTTGAAGCCCTTACAGATTGTGAAGCCCCAAGCTGTAGCTTATGTCAAAATCCAGCACTGACCTGTAGATATTTCAACAAAGATATAAAACAAAGAATTTCATAAAACAGCACACAGTTTTCTCCAACCTTGGGCAATTTTACCATCTTTTCTCACTTCTCTAGTTTTTCTTTTCCCCCAGCTAAAGTGACTTCAATATTTCCAACTTCATAATATTGAGTTTGGCTACTTTAAAGACTATGAAAACTGACTCGTACCAATTCTAGTCATAGTAAGAATACCATAAGGGAAAGATCTATGATTCCTCAAAAATTCTTACGAAATTAAAAGAGAAAAAGATGAAATCAAGCCTACAACATCTGGAGTCATAAAGTTTTATCAAGCTTGACCTTTTAAAATACATTTGCAGATTTATTGATAAATAACTTATACATACTAATAGTTTACTAATATAGCAATAGTAAGAAAATTTTCCAAAATTTGAAGCCAAAATGAATATTCTCATTAGTTAACAAATTTGGTATTTATATTGCCGATATAAATAGATAGATAGAAAAATAGATGGGTATGCGCAAAAGTTTCCAGCAAAAAACTATTTTCAACTGTGTATTCAGTCTTCGGTTTTCAGGAAAGAACACGGAAAACTTTTTTACGCAACTAACACTGCTTTAACAAGAACAGAATTCTAATGATGTGTCCATGAACCACTGAAAGGGAAACCGCAGTCCAGGGAAAGGGGGGCGCACTGAAAGGGAAACTGCGGATAAGGTTGGGAAGACCTCTTAAAGGTTAAGTATGGATATGGGAAAACCCCTGAAAAGAGAGCCACAGGTAACAGAACCACCCTGAGTGAAAAACCGCGGATATGGGGAAACTGCTAGAAGGGAAACTATAAATTATTGAAAGAAAGGAAAAAGAGAGGAAAAAAGAAACAATTTTTATCTATAGTACCATGCTTCTAAAGACTGATGACAGTTTTATATCAATCACAAAAATGGATTAAAAAAAAGAATGAATGATTGTTTTTTGATGACAAAAAAACAGAACATACCACCAAAAGGGACACAGCTGATTTTTTTTTCTTTTTCTATCATGATATTTGATTAAAAAAAAAATTAAAAAATGAATAAATGACTTCAGTCAACAGTGGCCAGACAAAGTGACTAATGGAGATGTTGGACACATCTAAATACATCCTAAAGTTATAATCTATGTAAATGCATTGATAGATACATGACTGAAGTGAATTAAGGATTTTTTTACTCTACAACAAGATGATCAGCATTATTGAATACAGTTTGCAGGATATCAAAAAGATATCTCCAAAGAATTGATACAATAATCAAGTGAAAGAATAGATGTGATAAATAACAAGCCTTTCAAAAAAGATACTTTCATTTTTTTCAATAACCTTCAAAGGTTTAACTCTAAGTTATCAGTTGCACCCAAAGGTCAAATAACAAAAATGGCTAGAACCACTTCAATCTTTTTTCCCCGACATCTATTCTCCAGTGTCACTCTTTCTATCTCTCTCTCTGACACTCTCTCTCATAATTCTCTCCTTTGACATGGCTGACTTCAAGAGACCAATTCATTAATATCTATCGTTTTATTTCATGATGTACAAAGATCATATATGCTGGTATATAAGAGAGTTATTCAACAGAAATACTATGCAAATATTACACTGCATTCAATGCGCTGGTATTATGATGGGGGGGGGGGCAATTACTGAAGCTCGATATGGGGCTTGGATGAGTTGCAGAGAACAGTAGTTCTTCAAATATTCTTATAGATCATTCATCTTATAGTCCAGCATATATTGTATCCCAATATTTATTCAGAAGACTTAAACTAACAACCATTGTTTCATGGAGACACAAAACAGTTTTTGCTGTTACACTTGGTTCAATTCTTTTTTTATTTGTCTGTTTTTCCTTCTCCTTTTCATGTGTGTATGTGTGTGTGTAAGACAGTGATTTTGATTTTTTTGTCCTTTTTTTTATCTTCTCCATTTTTCTTTTTGTCAACTAATTTGATCCATTATTTCACGTGGAAAAAAATGTGAATAAATAAATGAAATGATAATAATAATGATGATATTTGAAGGGGGGAGGAAAAAAAATTTATGCTTTTCTTTCTCCGAATAAAAAGTTCAAAATTAGGACCCCCAAAACTGAAACTCACCATCTCCGTAAAACCAGTTATTAGACATTCGTCTTTGAGAAAGAAAAAGAAATATTGAAAAAAGGTTTCTCATACAAATCTAGGGAAGCCACAGAACATATACTCAGAGAAAAGAGAAAAAAAATGAAAAGATATATTCAAGTGACAAAAAATTATTTCAATTACAATATTTTCAATTTATTTGAATTTCAAATTCATATCAGTAGGAAAACTTTCACATTAGAATCTTTCAATTATTAGTAATTCTCTGGACACCAGTGAGGTATAGAAATTTAAGTATTTCTAGTATTCATTTATGATATTTCATATCCAAGAAATATATAATGTTTATTCATCTTCCAACAAGGGTAAAATGTAACACAAGGTCAGTTTAATGTGGGAAGGGGGGGCTCATACACGTACACTTATCAAGGTGACCCATGACTTCACTCCTACCCTAACAGGGAGGTGCTGCCCTCAGGCTACTAACCAAGAGACTGGGGATTTTATACTGTTTTTCACCAGTAAAAAGACAAATCCTGGTTCAGGTAAGTATAAATAACAGGAATATACATATGTTTTTCCCAGCACAAATTCACTCAAAAAAAAAAAAAAAAATGATAATAATTAGTTTGCTTACTAAACTTACATCAATAAATTAGATCAAAAGTCAATTTGAATCTTTGACTAATTCATAACTAACATTCTATGGTCCATATGCGAATAGACTATTTGTTTCCTAAATGTATTTAGGGAGCATTGGGAAATAAATTGACTGATTATATATATATATATATATATATATATATATATATATATATATATATATGAATGCATCATATTATTTGAAACTCTATCTGAAATGATCTCCTGTTATTACATGGAGAATGAGTCACTTTGCCATAACAGTGTAAATAGAATGAACAATCAAAGAAAGTAAGGATAAAGTGCTTTTTAGGGCTTCAACCTTTCCGCCGGGCTGTTTAGCTCAATGGGAAGAGTAACACTACGTTGAAGTGGCTATCTTATCAATTGCAGGTTCAATCCCTGCAGTAGACCTATTTTTTTTTAAATTGTTTATTCTATTCACACCGTCTACACCAAATGACACATTCTTTGTGTAATAACAGGTCATTTTGATAACATAACGCTTTATAAACATAAGATTATATATACATTTCTCATTAACATATATATATGATATATAACAACAAACACGACTTAAACCTAAAACAGAACTTGTGCACAGGGAGGCTATTTGATAATTTTGCTTCTTGACAAATTTTCATTTGTATCCTATGGTAAAATCAAAAGAAAATGACACTAAAACTTGTTTTTTAAAGGCAGAGACCCAAAAGAACAAAGGTGTCATCAAGGAAAACGCCAGCAAGAAGACATGACCTAAACATACAAAATCACAAATGGGTTAGTGGGGATAGACATCAGTATGATCTCTTCTCCCATTAATATTCTTTGAACTCAAGGACATTCTCAAAAGGTATCTAAGAATCATGCACTGAAACTTCCAAAAGCTAATTTTTTGACACAGCAGGTTGTATATGATTGGAGTGATCTTCCATCCACTCAATACCTTCAAAAATATTTAATACAAAATTTGGGAAAAAATCCATCAAACAGCAAATTAATTGACTAAATTATGTATTGTATGTTTGAGTCTACACCTACAGGCCTTGGCTTTTTTGGGGGGAATCATTATATCATATTATATATTAGTATCAGTATGAAGATCCTTTTACTTCCACTAATTCAAGACTCCTCGGACATATATATTTTGAGGTTTTTATGACTGCTGAGATATATATATATATTTCCCTTTTGATCTCTGAGAGATAAAAAAATTAACTATCTTTTTTTTTTCTCCAGACTTCCATACTTTGAAATGATAGAACTTTAGGTGGGGACTAACCAAGATGACCTCTGATGTACAATGCAACCACTCCTAACAGCTCGATTCAAGATTATGTCCTAATTAAAAACTTCTCACGCCATGTACAACAATGTAACTCACTGCGAGGTTGACGAGGTTAGGTAAAATCAAAATTAACAAATGGTCGGCTTGGAAATCACATGAAAACCAAGTGAATTATGCTCATTCAAAGTGTTTCATTATGAAAAAAAATATGCAATCAAAGAACAGATTCAACAAACAGAGTCTGAGTTTCAACCAAGGCTTAGGAAGGCATGAATCCATTTCCTCCTTCCAGCCATGGAGTAAATAGCGGGGCAAAGCCGTTTAGCCCTGCAAAACAGTTCATCTTAGGCATAGGGTTAGCTACTCCAACTCGTAAAACCTGTTTACGACTGAAACTACAAAGAACCTAAATGATCCACAAAGATCTATCAGGTGAAGTATCGTAATGGCAAAGTCCGCTTTTTGTTGCTTATGTCTACTCAGTGATCCACGCAAGTTTCAAGACTGGTTGAGACCAGAACTTTATTCCTAAAAGTTTTTATGACCACCCCCCCTTGGCAGAATGTAAGTCCACTAAAGGGATACCCCCCCCTATCCTAATCACACTGCTTACACTGTATTCATTTAGCTGCTGAGTGTACAGGGAAATTTGCCCTAATGAAAAGTTTTCCATAGTGTTCGCTCATACCAGGAATTGAAACTAAGACCTTCTGTGTGTGCTGTAGATATGCTAACCATTACCAAGGGGGTGAGCAGAAAAAATTCCCGACACTGGAACTCATTATTGATTCTGTCAGAAGACAGAGATTTAATACTATCTGTGCAAAATATAAGAATCTATGGGGGGTTGGGGGTCAAAGAGTTGAATAAGTTCTGAGGCTTTTCCAAAGTTTCTTGTGGTCTTCCTCAAAGTTGGTTTTACGGGGATGGTCGTCACATTCTCGCATTGACAACATACCAGTTATTATAAAATAAATAAAATAAACACAACATCAGACGAATAACACAGGCACATGGGTATTTAAGGGTTCACAAAATGAGGTAAAATGAGGTAACAATAAAAAAAATTCTTAACTTTGGTTGGTAGCTTATTCTCAAGATAAAAAAAATTCAATATTAAACAATCCTTTTAAAAAGGACAACTGCATTCAATTCTTCTGTCTAAACTATCATGCAAGACTAAGAATAACCAAGTTGTTCGAGATTCTTCTTTGATTTTGAATAAATTCTAATAATCGATGATAAAATGTTTCCGGAACGTTGCCTTTTAGTTTCAAGAATGTAGGAAATTGAAAAGAAGAAAAAAAGAAAAGAAAAAAAAGAGAAACTTCTCATCTTTAAATTCACATTTCTTTTTAAAAAGACTAATTAGATTTATTCTATTATACACTGATTTAATCGAATAAGTGTTCTCATCTTGTTTTGTTGTTTCAGCCATTATACCTTCCTTCAGGCGTCTGTAATAGTTTCTAATCTTCGGGAAATTTAGAACTGAACCCTTTATTCAATCTATGGGAGTAGATTGTATTCAATGCACTGTCCATGCTGGAGGATATCTGGTATCTGTTAAATCGTCCTCACAATGTTGTTTGTCTGCCTCTTTCACAGAACCAAAATATATGATTTATCTTCACAACCCAACCCAGGAACTGAGCTCGTGACCACCAGGTTACTACATACACCTACACAACACTTTAAACCACTGTGGTTTCAAAACTCCAAAAACTCAAGGATCCCTTTCATAGAAAAATATTCTGGCTGATACCTATTTTTACCATTTGGCTTCTAGACTCAATGAATAACAATAATGAACTATTCTTGACCTTTTAAAAATCATATCTATTCTAGACGGATTACATTTATATGAATTCTTATACATGGTACAAGTCTGCAAAAAATATTTGTGTTTTATCAATAGCTATGCAATGGATGATGCTGTTTCTCTGCCGCAAGATTTGCAATGTCAGGTTCAGAGGGGTCATTGCTGCGGACTCCCCAGCATTATTTGTAAGACCCTGGTTTCAAAACCACTGCACTACACCAATGTACCGATACAGCAGACACTCAAAGAAGGCCGGAGGTTACAACACCTAAGATGTTGCGACTATAACAACAAAGATGAGGTCACTAGTCAGAATAAATGAGTATATAATAAAAATTCCCCATCTCGAAAATTCAGACAAAAATTCATTCTATTTCTTTATTATCAATTAAAAATCTGAATGAATTAAAAATGTTAAATTCAAATGAAATTAATTTTTACCTGTAATTTTATGTAAAAATAGATGCATAACAATAATTACTGTAGTTTCATCACTAAAAATAAATATATCTACTTGCAATAACAATGATGATAGCCAATATAGAATAGCCATCTCTAAAATCAAGTAGTACTGAATTATAATAATTGCTCAATAGTGTGTCTGCTTCTATAATTGATAATATACTGAAGAGAATATTGTATAATATTTCATCAGTTAACAGTGAAATAGACTACATACAATAGAAATGCTCTTCCAGATGAATGAAAATCCATTGGGGAAAACATTTTTCATTCATGGGAGGAGGAAGAAGAAATTTTCCTCTTTTTATAAAAGGAAAAGCATTTTGTTTTGATTTCTTTCCATGGAAAGACATGAAATCTACAGAAGATGATTATTATCATTATTATCAAAAAATATCAGATGAATGCAAAGAGGGCTGATAAACAGCAATGCCAAAATTGGCACTGAAGAAAAGCAGTTTCAGTCTGCTCAGTGACTATTTCTTATATATATATGTACATATATATATATATATAACTTTTTTTTTCCATTAATTCTCCCAAATGAGTATAGAGAACTAGTACAAAATATAAAATCAATATAATAAACAATAAGACACACAAAAATAACAGCAGCAGATAAATAAATACAAATCCATCCCCACTCAATAAAAAAGAAAAAAAAAAACGTGGGGGCTGGGGGAACACTGTTAACACATTCACTGAGACTTTGGATAGCACAACATACAGTGCCACAAAATAAGCACATCCTCTGCACGGTACCACAAGGCAGATAACAAGTCTAGCGCATTGCCGTACGTATATATATATATATTGCCTTAAATAAATCTGTAGAATGGACGCACCTATGCATCAGAGGCAAAACGCAATATGTCACGAGACACACACATTGTGGCAGTGAATGTGTTAAGCTTTTTGTCTATTGGACAACTGACAGTTGGTCAAAAACAAAATAACATGCAATAAACAAAGAGAAAACATTTTAAGCAGAAACGGAAAGAACATAAAAAAATAAAAACATTTGTTGAAATTAGAAAATTATAAGAATTATTGTTTAACAATAATTATTTTCAAAGCAGTCATTCTAAAAAAAAAAAAAAATTAATGATTAAATAGAAAATAATAAAAAAAAGAACCAGTGAAATAAAAAATACAAAAAAACGTTTGTTTATATAATGAGTTTCAATTGTTTGTTCATGTATGATACGACATTATCTTCTCCATCAGTTTTCATTACCCCCGTTACATCAATCCCTCAAAACAGTATCACTTTCATATATTTTTTTCTTTCAAGTCTCCAAAGGGCCAAATTTTACAAGCATAAGGATCTACATCACCGGCTTGGCTGAATTCTCAAAAAAATATCTTTTTGCTACTAACTTGGTTTGGAAGTTTGTTTTTTTTGTTTCTTTTTAATCTTTACTCTTTATTTTGATGATTTCCAGCCTAAAAATTACACATTTTAAAAACTATAACAGAGAAAATTCAAGTCTGAATCTAATTTTTTTTCAGAAAACTTCTCTTCTATTAAAGGTTAAATTCTAGGCAGCTTTGTGACTAGAATTGGAGATTTTGTTTCTGCCTTTCCAAAAAGTTTCAAATTTTGGCTACTTTTTGACAGAATTTTATTGTTTCAACTCTTTCGTGACTCCTGAGACATATATATCCCAAGATTCCTAGGGCAACTGGGATATATATGTCCCATAGATCTCTTTTAGAAGTCCACTAAGACATCTTGATTCAGCCACTAAGCACCTTAGTAAGTTAATCTTAGAAAGGTTATAGGGATCTTTTAATGAGATGTTTTAGTAGAGTTTTTGTTGTTTCTTTTTAAATCAATTCAAATAAAAGATAGTCAAAAGAAGCTTCATTTTTTTTTTCACAAAACTTAATTGAAAAAACTCCAGTATAAACAGTATAGATGTGAAAATGTTTATAATGAATAAAGAAAGAGATTGGAATGATTATTCCCTTGGTCAACTCTGAGAACAAGCGGAAAGAAAGAAATAGATGCAAAGCTGTTAAATCCTCTTTGTTCATCAGAATTACTTTCAATTCGGGCTTTGTTGAAGGTGGATTTATCTAAAACAGCCACCCTTAACCAGGAGTACCCGTAACACCCTTAAAACCTTTCTTTCTTCTTCATTGTTTCAAAAAGGGGTATAACAGAGCAACTGGATAACTCTTATTGTTTCTTCACATCCTACCCCAATCACTGTATTTTATTTTCACATATACTGTGAGAAATTAAGCCAAAAAAAAAAAAATCCAAGATCAAAATTACAAGATAGCATTATACTAAAGTGTGGAAAAAAAAAAATAATATATATATTGATTTATTAATGATTTTTAGCGATAATGAATGGGAGTCACATTATATTTGACTAAATACAATATATCATAGACACAACCTGAATCATTTCTCTTGCATTCTGTAATAAATGAAATGTAGAAGTCCAACTTGAATTCTGAGTATTAGTTAATCAACTTTCAAGGTCTGAATTCATATGTTCTTCAATTCCAGTGATCATCTGCAAGTATCCTGAGAGGGTGATGGACCAAAAGGCCTAACAAAGGCCACTGGAATGTTCTGGAACAGATCACTCTCCCACCAGACAACAATTAAGAGAACCATATGAACTCAAAACCAAGACTAGGTATATAGATATAAGTGGCATATGGTGCTGCTTTGTATGTTGTGTGTGCTCCGTGCTACGGATGCACAGAAACGTGAAAAAAAATTCTAGTGTCTATAAAAATCAATGGCCAGTTGAGGCTATTTGGCACAATGTAAGGAAAGTAGTCCCGTTTATTGAAATAGGAGAATTAATGGAAATAAAATTTGGACAAGACACTATTATTAGCAAATGATAGTGTTCTAGTGTCCAATCCAATTTTTTTTTTCATTATTTCTCTTATTTCTTTGTTCATTATTCACCAATGACTGAGCCAATGCATGAAACTTTGAAAATTACAATCAAAACCACATTCCCTTCATAGTACCAAATAATCTGTTGCTTTTTACAGATACTAGAATATTTTAGTGTTTTTGTGCATCCATAGCTCACAACACATCCAAGATACAAATTACCATACACCATTGATTTTATATATATATATATATATATATATATATATATATATATATATATATATATATATATATATAGTGGGTTTTGCAAAAGAACATTAGGACCACAAATTTTGGTCCCTATGAGGGACCATTCCTTTTAAACCAATTTGCATAACATATATATTTATTCTGTTCTTGCCAAATTGGTCCTACTAAGAGACTTTCACTTGTAAGCGATGTTCCATAAGATTAAAAACTAACAGTCTGACTTATTTCACAACCTTAAACCTCATTATGGCACTTAGAAATAATTAAATAAAATACTTATCGACTGAAAACCCATCCAAGAGTAATTATAACAGTCCAGGTGGAAAAGATGAGGGTTATTTGAGAAAAAAAAGTATTTAATATTAATAAAACACTTTACAGTTTCCAATTTTAGATTAGCATTCTCATTTTTGGTGAAGGTTCTTGAGGCTATATTTCAAACTATTTGCCAACTTTCTTCATACACAGCACCAATAATTTGTATAATCAATATGTATAAATATGTATATTAGTATAAATAATATATCTTTCTTCATCAACACCTTAGTCGCACAGCAGGAATTCAATAATTATCAACATTAAAAAATAGATGGTAGATTGGCTCAGAATCAACAGATATAGGAATACGATAAAACTGACCTCAAAAGACCAGCAGGCAAGTGTTAATATCTAAAGCAAGAGGCATCAAGATGAGGAGACAATCAAACCTTTCAAAACTCCTGGGATATTCTATAATGACTATTATGTTTGCTCGTATATATGTCTTCTAGGACATTTCAAATTTCAAATCTCATAGTCAAGTCATAAGCTACTTGATACCGCACCTGATTGACAGTGGAACTCTTCTGTGGCGGTGACAAAATTCATTAAAATTATGATGACGGATACAATGAAAAATAAATTCACCTAAAAAGGAGGAAGGGACGTAGCTTTGATCAGTATTTATTCACCTTAATATCAACATCTGAGTTTTCTTATATGAATTTAAAAGTTAATTCAGACACTAATCGCTTTAATAGGTTTGTCTTGAAAAGCTTAAGCTATGAATAATTATTCTTTCAGATATTGATTTTTTTGCAACATAAAAATACCTATTAATTTTTCACTACTTTTGTTAACTTGGGCTATTTTCGTATTTATTCTATGCCCATTAAGTAAGCAGCATGGATTTACATACACAGAAATATAGAATAAGCATCCAACACCCCATATCCTTGAAAGCTTGTCATATCGGGACAGCACCTTACCCGGTTTGCCAGATTCGATCAGAAAAGGGGATGAACCAAACTTTATTCTATTATTTTATTTTCATATCAACGAAAATAGGGAAAGAAATCAGTAAAATAAGAACCACTCAAAAATTAATGACAACAATGCTTCATCTTGGAAATTTCGACAACATGGGACCTGCTAAATAAAAAACAGATTTCGAAAAAAAAAAAACTGAGTTCAAATTCCAGCAGAGACAGTTCAAAGTCATTTCAAACTAACCCCCTCAGGAAAAGCACTCTGCCCCATCAACAGATACCTTAAAAAAACATTTTGTCACTGATATGCCACAATGTTTGATAGCAAAGAAAGTGGGTGACTGAGCACTCGAGCAAACTCTAAGGTGGTAGCAGAAAAAAGCTGTTACCCCAACTTTTTTTGAGCAGTTCTGTGTTAAATTCGTTTTGGGTAGTGTTCCAATGTCAAAAGTAAGGTTAGTAATGTTCATGACAACAAACCTCAAATTCTTGAGATATAGGAGCCCAACTTATACTATTATTATATACCATGTTTTGGAAAAAAAAACCGGACCTCCACTATTACATTTATATCATTTGTAGAATTCAGGTTTTATTAGCATATAAATGTACTGACTGCCTGGAGTATGTATTCATAGGAGAGCTTATACCTTTCCTCAATTGATGTCACACACACAAACACAAAACTCACGCACACAATCTGATGGTACATCTCACTAACAAACTAATTAATGAATTGAATTCAATATAAACACCTGAAGGAAACCTATTTCCAAACCAATGCAAAGGCTTTCCGACTAACAGCTGAATGAGAATAAAATTTTTATACCTGAATAGTATGAACAACAGATAGTGGTTGGGGGGGGGGGGTAATTAGAGAGTAATTGGAGTGAAAAAAAAATAGTTTTGAAAAAAAGAGGAAATTCAATATAGAGAGACCAACTTCGCAGAAGTCTCAAGATATAACAACAAAAGGAAAGTGGGAACGGTCATTTGTACAGTGCGTAACCATAGATAAATAATCACATCTCACTAAGAAGATATTACAAACCATTTCTATCGGTGAAAATCTATTTCTTATGGATCTAGGAGTAAGCCTTGTTGCAATCAATCTTATACTACTAGCATATACCAGTTAAAAATGACGGTGTTATTTAAGCACTAAGGAACCTAGAGTCATTTTTTAGGTGATTTATTTTTAATAATTCAAGTATCTTAACTTCTTTTTTTTTCAAGTCGCAAAACAATTCAAGTTGTTTTAATGTGTAATCAAACAAAGTCTCAGGAGATTCCATGATGTAATCTTCGTCAAGTCATAATCGGAAGGTTACAACAGGAATCTGTCCATTTTTACCCTTATCCAATATTATCTCTTACACATGAATATATTAGATTACGGCAAGTCCATTAAGGACATTGGATTATATCAGGAATGTGAATACTGCAGATAAATACACAAACTAATTAGTATGTACGCCAATTACATGTTTAGATTATTTAGCTTATAGCAACATTCAACTACCCATTATGTAATGTGACGTGAGGCTGTAAAATTGACAAATACAAATGAAAACTCATTGAATGAGACTAAGAATAACAACTGATAGACACTGTTTGTTTTTTGCTTTTTTACAATAACTTCCAACATGATGATAAAGTTAAATTTATTCTTTGAGGGTGGGGGGAGGACTAGAAAGTCTACAACTAGTTGGATTTTCAGTACCCAAACCAGAAAATTAATTATTTTGTATAATTTGCTTTTTCAATAGAATGAGTTTGGTAATATTGTAGAGAAGACCCTAAAATCTATATTTTGTTTTTCTTCTGTTCAACTTTTGCTTAGAACCCGCAGTACCCCCAAGAGACATATGACAGTATTGAGACCAACAAAGATGAGAATGCTAACCAAATGTTACCATAAAGAATTCATTTCGAAATTCACATATTGAACAAATTCTGAGGGATTATGAAAAGGGAGTAAGGAAAAAAAAAAAATTTAGTTTTGAAAAATAAATAAATAAATAATCCCCTGAAACTCCTCACTCATGCCCACTCCCCAAAAGATACCCTGGTATCCAGAGTGTATTCCAATTCAAAGGCAAATTCTGGCTCAGTAGTTCACTTTCTTATTAATGCCAAGACTTTTCCACAGGCGTTTTCCAAATGCTGAGGCCAACTTCTTGCACTTTTTTTTTGACACAACTCAAAATTTTGCTTAATTTTCAATTAACAACATTTAATCAATATACGGGCTTCCTTTCTTTCAATGGTAGCCTTGATTTCAGGCTATTTCCACAACTCTTCGAGGGCGGGAAAAACCTGCCAAACACTGAAGAAGTTCAAAGTCAGAGATACTGGAGATCTAAATTTATGACTGAAGGTGACTCCCAACTATACTAAGACAGGATGTCATCCTTAGTTTCCTCCACTTGATAGTTATGAGTTATCTTCAGGCTCCGTCAAAGCAAAGGATACAGAGCAGCTCTCATACCAAGGGGAGAAAGAAAAGAGCAAAAACAATATAAGAATCAAGAGAGTTAACCTAAGATCAAGATTTGGATCAAGCGGCTTGTTTTGGAATGAAAACAAGCCAAAGCAAATCTTGATACTTGCCCTACAAAATCATTGTTACCAGAACTTCTAAAGACTCGAAGACCCAACTGACTATTAACTCCCTGGAATAGCTAAGGCACCTACTCATAGGGTAATGGTTAGTAATGCTGTTCTTTCTAATCATTATTACTGAGTTTGGTCTTAAGTGGGTGCCCTATGCTGATGGCTGTCAAAACTAAGCCAAGATTAGTAAATAACTTGAGTGTTTTGTCATGGTGTAATGGTTAACAAGTTGGGCTCACTGATCATTACTTCTGAGAAGTGAGTTTGATCCTTAGGTACCCATACTTATGGCTTTACGCCAAAACTAATCCAGGCTTATTGAATAACCCCCTTGGAGAGCAAAAGGCAACTCACTAATCTTATAATTTAGTAGGTTAACTTTTTATATTTGGTTCATGGGTTTTGGTCAGCATTAAGAACTATGCCTCCAGAAGCCTTTGACATAAATGGGAAAGTAAGAAAATGTCTTCTTCACCAAATTGCCTACTGGTTAGAATCGGGGCCTAAAATATACACTTTAGGCGAGGATTTTATCAGGTTTTGATTTTTATTTTTTGATGTTTGCTTTTTTTTTTTTAAATGATTATTTTTTAAAAACACTTTTCAGTTAAAAAATCTTTGTTTCTTTGCAGAGACAGCTGTTCATTTATAACCTCTTAATTGTCCGGGCTAATCCCTTGGCAAGGGGGAAACTAGCGCAGCAGAAGCCACGCAGCATGCGCCCCTGCAGCACGTGGTACTCCTCATTGTCCGGGGAGATCAGCTGGTCACCGTAGGCAGAACCGTCCATGTTTGCACCATCTTTTAGCCGCAGCTTGGCCAAGTCCACTGCACACCACAAAGTCCAAGATAAGGGAAGAGGCAGCATTAATAGAAGAGTAGGCCATGGTTGAGACAAGAGAGGAGACTTTTTTTTTTGTTTTTTTTCTTTTGAATAAATTATTTTAAAATTTACGCAAACACGATTATGACAATCAGGATGGTAATAACAATGACAACAATGATGGTGGTGACATTACGACAAAGATGACGACGACGACGATGGCAACCTACTCACAAACGAGAGGCAAGGCGACGGCAAGTGATATATAGGTGCACAAGAAGAACTACCAAAGTGTACTAAGAATACAACAATGACAGAGGAAAGGGAGAGAGAGAGAGAATTTTAAAATATAAGAAAATGCTGTACTACGATAGGGAAAAAAAAAAATGAGACTAGCTTGCAATTTAAAAATCATAAGAAGCTTCTACTGCCAGAAATAGTGCAATTTCTCTCAAAGATGAGCTCTGAAATATATTATCTTGGGAAGTAATCAATAATTTTGATTTTTTTTCCCCAGTGATACAAAGCAAAGAAGAATTGTTTTGCTGTGTTTTATTACTTCCAAACACACACGCATGCACAGGAAAATTAATAAATACTGATGAAGGAGCCAGTGGCCAATAGGGATATAAGAATAAACCAATTTGCAAATTGTTCAAGATCAGCATATCTTAAAATCAGTTTGAATCCCATTGTCAGTCACTTTAAAGCCTTTGTATTTCTATATAATACCATATTTCCTGGAATCAACAACGCTGCTCCCACCCCCCCCAAAAAAAATTAGTCAGGAAACTTTACCCTACAGGCATAAGGTGACTATTTTGATTGGCTTATCTTAACCCTACAGTTTTTCAGTTTGTCGATAGGTCAAGTTCAAAAATGATTATTAAATACTGTTTATGGTAGATATGAGCAACTATAGACCCGTGGTACAGATTTGGCCCATGGCAACATGTTTTGTGGCCCATGGCCTATCAATGCATTCACTCAAAATCTTATGTTTCCTCAGTAAGTCAATTATATGATTTATATAGCAAAATTGTTATTAGTCCTGGCTTCATAAATCAATAATACAATAGTTGTAATAAATATGCTTGCCTAAAATAGAAATCAAGTACACTTCCTGTAAGGTATTTACATTTTTGAAGTGAATGTGTGGCCTGAATTGAAATGAAAAATGTATTATGCAGCCTGCTGCATCGAAAATATTGCCCATGCTGGGTCTATAGTTTTGAAAACGGTCAGTAAAATTTAAGGAGTTTTTTCAGACAATTGGACTCAAACAGGGATAAGGTGTGGAAATCCAGGCCTAACCTGGAAAAGAAAAAAAACCACCTTAATCCAATGTTATAAGCGTTGCTGCCTTCTGAGGAAAATTCTGAGAAGGCCGTAGACTATGAGTGGTCAAGAGGATCTATACGTCACAGAATCACCCCCCAAAGCATGGGATGAATGAACGTACTGAGACCTTAATATTACGTCTATTCTTTTTTTCTAAGTTCTGAAAGTCAAAATTGGATTGCATCCTTTATCTCATGAAATATATATACCAACAGATGTGATGATATAACCATTTCAAAAATATGTTGAAAGACTGAATAAAAAAATACAAGAATCATGAGAGAATATCTGACCGCAACATTTTGAGCGGCTTGTTTTGGGATTCAATGTAGCCGAAGTAAATGCTCAGTCGTACTAAATAAAATGTTCATACATTCTACTCCTATTCAGGGTAGGACTTTCGAGAAATCATCATCTTTCATACATGTTAAAAGCAATGGTTTCTAATACAACCTACCTGATGAGTAAGTTTTTTCCAGAAATATCAGCTTGAGAAATTTTTTCAATTATAATAATAAAATTATGTCCACTATATAGACATTATATACCTGCAAGATATGCAAAAACCACCTACACTTATAACTCATAAGTAGAGGACATGGGGAAAATACCATTTTGAACTTGGAAATCAAATATTTTTTCATCATAAATTTTTGACTAATTCTTCACTAAGCAGATTTAACAATTCTCATGATTTGCAATCCAGGAAGTAAAATCTTGTGACATATTCATAGTAGAGGAAAGGCTCTAACTCACTTGAGGATTCTGTTTTCATTTTGAGGCCTTTTTGTATTATTTTTGTTTTGATTTGAAATTTCCGTTTATTATTCTGATCGGATTCTTTTGTACCTTTCCCTTTCATTTGTTTTTCTTTTTGTTTTTTTTAATCTCTTAGCACTAAAATGACCAGAGGTTTTGAAAATAGTCCAAACAATCCGATATGTTAATTTTCATAAGATATTTAAATTAGCTCTTAAATTCATACAAAAAAATAGGATGTCAATTATGAAGGGAATAACTCCTGATTAAAATCATCTCTCTTTGACAATTTGGTGTTTTTTTTGTTTTTGTTTTTTTTATTAAAGTCATAGAAGAGTTCCACTATGTTCATGCTATTCATTTAAGAACTCCACCATCATTTATAAGCTGTTTATGAATTTAAGAGTCAAGACAAGTCTTTAACTCACATTAGAATTCAACTTTCACCTAGATGTTGGCTTTGCTTTTTTTTTTTTTTTCAAAGATGTTCTAGGCAAAATTTGAGTTTTTATCTGCTCATTCATTTGCTTCCATCAGAGATACTGTGTTTATTCTTTAATTTCTTCTCAGCTCATTTTAGTCAAATATATCACCAAAACAGATTCCGCAAAGATTGAAAATCCATTTGCATGCCTAAAAAGAAGAACTATTGATTCAAGGTATTTTATCAACTCATTAGCCAGCCATTTATCATAATTATAATTATCAGCTAATTATACTGTCATCTGGATTTGCAGGGATTAAGAGTCCCAAAATGAGTTCTCTCTGAACACGATCCAACCAATTGCTTCAATTAAAATTAAAAACACATCAAGATAAAACGTTATTCCCAAGAAACTTGCCATTGGAATTTCTCAACCCTTTATGGTTCATTCATTTCTTATTTATGTTGATATTAACTTTCAGTTTCATATAAGAAAATTTAGATGTTAATGAAATGAGAAATGACAACTGATCAAATGTACAGCTCATTAAACTTTGGGTAAAGTTTTTTAATGAATAGATAAGTTTAAATAAGTCTTTATATGAATAAGTGCAACACACACGGTTTCCACTAGAGAACTGATCAGGAGCATTTTCAAGGGGTGTATGACAATCATAGTTAATCTTAGGAGTATTATGAACTGCTTACCATACAGGTATAGAAATTAAGTCATATTGTACCATAATCATTTTACGCCCAGCCTTCATAAGATGAAGCCATCAAAAATTATATATATATATATATATATATATATATATATATATATATATATATGATCAGGATATGGATGTGTACTAAAACTCGTCTGACAGTATTATATCAAAAAGACAATTCAAAAAGCCAAAAACGATGTTCCAAAGGAAAACTTTTTATTCAATTTGATAGGTTCCACTACGCATGCTAACTTCTTCAGAGATGAGTGACAGTTTCTATACATACACAACTACAAAGTAAATTCTATATGACGTGTATAAATAATGCTGACAACACATCCCAGGGAGTAATCACTACTACGCAATTGTCAATTTCTCTATAACCATCCATGCTTCCCAGAAGAATTTATGATCAAAATAACCTTAGGACCTTTCCTATATGATTAAACAAAATAATTTACATGAAACTCATAAATCCAGGAGACGATTAACAAATTCTCATAATACCCTACCAAAATTTAAAAAATACAACTGCATTGCAGGCCTTTTTCCTAGGTGTCTCCAAATGAAACTTCTGCCAAAGGTCTTTGGTGCTTACTGCTAAGATAAAGTCATGAAAAAAATCTCTAATTTTTCTGCACAATAAATGGTGCAATCAATATCATAGCAACCACTATAATCATTTCTTGCTGATTACAGCCCAACGGATTCCTTTAATTAAAAAAATCAAATAAAGGAACCCCCCCCCATTCTTCATTTTATCATCTAATTATGGCAATAGCAGTGCTAATTATGAACTGCCTGCCAAACAGATATAGGAATTACCTTTTATTGTACCAAAATTCAAGGTTACAGATAGCTCGAAGGTTAGCTAAAGGGGTTCAATTAAGTATCAAAATCAGTGAGCGAGTCTTGCAATTATATCAGACGAGACTAGACTAAACAACCGCTCTAATGGGCATTGTAAATTGACGTCTGGAAAAAAGAATTTACAAAATAAAAAGATCGATACATGGAAATCAGATAGCATCTAATACTTTTAAAAAATAGAATTGAATACATCTATTTAAATAATATTATTAATATTATCAATTTTTTCTACTAATTACCTTCATCTCAATTATTATTTTTTATTGCAACTAAAATCAGTGTAGGTTACCTCCAGCAGTGAGTAAATAAATTAACATCGCAGATTGGAATAAGGGATATGTTCCAGGTGAGAATCAAACGAACAACCCTCTATGTTG
This sequence comes from Thysanoteuthis rhombus, assembly GCA_963457665.1. Lineage (NCBI taxonomy): Eukaryota > Metazoa > Mollusca > Cephalopoda > Oegopsida > Thysanoteuthidae > Thysanoteuthis > Thysanoteuthis major. The sequence goes on from OY735215.1 coordinate 51,433,534, forward strand.
AAGGGTGTCTCATTTAATGCGCAACCATTCTTACCACTGAACTATTGGAACTTGGTGGCAAGTACCTGTCCTAATCAAACCCTCAGACTGACACCCTACAACAAACATTTCTGTGTCAGCTTTGTTATTAAATAATGGTTCAGTTCTATCTAATTTCATTTAATCTTTATTTATCTTATTAGATGATGTATTGTAAAAAAAAAATTGACAATTATTTTTGCTAAAATTGAGTTTCATCTTAATAGATAGAGATTAGGTGTGAGTTTAGATTAGAGGGTCGCAACTCAAATTCTCACCTGGAACAGATTCTTCACTCTGATCCACGCTGTTAATTAATCTACTCACTACTAAAGGGAACCCAGACTGAGTTTAGTTGCCACAGAAAGCAAGAACAATTAAGGCGAAAGTAAATAGCAGAAAAAAAATAAAAATAATAACAATGTTATTCAGTCTAGTAATAATAACAATATAATTCAAATCAATGTATTTACTTGATTTTTTTTTTAAACTGAAAACTATCTGATTTCCATCTATCAATTCAAGGTGAGTATTTAGTCAAGTTCATCTATTTTTCTAAAGACTTTTCATTAAAAAAATATTCTTATTAACTGTTCCTGTTTCTGAATAAAATGTAAATACATCTTTGTTTAAATAAGGAGTCTTATTTAAAGAAAATGTTGCTATTAATAGCAAAAGAAAAAGAAGTAACACAGCTCTTACACTTTTATGATGAGGGGAAGAGAGAGTGTCAGCATTCTTAGAGAGAGGGGCAGTAAGAGAAAATATGATCCCTGCACAGAAATTTCAAGATGTTTTGAGAAAAGTTATTGTCTCCCACTCTCTTGAGAAGCAATCAAAGCATTTCTGGCTGGGAAAGCCATCTGTCAGTCGAATTTTTTGTGCCCAGGGCACGAAATTGAGTCCATTTCAATATAGATTTTCTATAGTAAATCAATCAACGCCCCCTAGAAAACAGGGGGAGTGATTTTAAAAATCTAACATGCTGAAGACCTGTCTCGGGCTCACATGAATGCTCACAGAATTTTGTGCAGTTACATCAAGTAGTTTTTACAGAAGGATGTCACAAATGGACGTACATTTGGTGAATCATAATTAGATAGCAGATATCATCACAAGACGTTAATGAAATTGTAAACTAATCAAAATGTTTGAGAGATTCCAATCTAAGGGAACTGCACATCTTTGTTAATGCCTTGACAACAAAAATGTGTTGAAACTTCATCATTCACAGAAAAGTGGAGAAAATTCTGTAGTTCTTTAATCAACGGAACAAATGAAATGCATGATTTAAGAAAAAGGAGGGAGAACAGTTGGAATGAAGTCTTACAGGATCTCTCACCATGTGGGTTCTCACACTGGAGTACACAAGAGAAATTATAAGGGTACACAAGCAAGGTTCATAAAAAAACTGGAATTTCAATGCAATCACAGTTGTCAGCAAGAATTTACAACAATGTTTAGAACCAATAACAAATTTTGTGATTGAGACTGATATGCGACTGGGTCTCTAAGACACTGTGTGTAGGATTGTGCTAATTGCTGGAAATAACCAAGTTCATCAATCTCTACAAAATTAATTTACTAACAAATTCTGCATGTCTATTGACTATTCTGTCATACCAATACATTCTACGCTATATTCTTCCCAAGTGGTTTGCCAACACTGCCAGACAGTAGAAGGGGAAATGATGAGAAGTCCGAGAACTCCTGTCTAACAAGATTTTTTTTTTTCAGAATATGTCTACTCATCCCTATTAGAGGCTTTTCAGCCAATCCATCTGTCCCAGTTGAACAACAGAAATAGGAAGAGAGGAAGAGGAGTGATGTTATTGAAAAGTGTGACTTCATCAGAAAGACACTATTCCGATCAATTTTTTCTATCAGCTGATAATGATGTTATAATAGGATGTCTAAGGTCTTCTTTTGTATTTAAGAAAAGTATGAGTACCAATTGATTCAAAGAAAGCTTACTTTCTCATCTTCCACCCAAAGATGGTGGATGCATCATTGAACTTATGGTTCTTGTTTTAAAGTGGTTCACTTGGAATCAATTTGTTCTTTCATAACCAGTCAGAGAGTTGGAAACAATGATAGCTAACCCAGGGCTGAATAATGATGAAGTTATGTACGACAATGAGAGGAGAAAAGGAGAAAAAATTTAATTTAAATTTCAGGAAAACAGTAAATATTTGAGGAAGAGGAAGGAAAAAAAAAAAGGAAAAGGCAGTTCATTATGAAGTAGTAGTGGTTAACAAGCTAGGCATATCGAATATTGAACTACTGGAGTGAGTTGGGGCATCACTGGGTGCCGCAGGGTTGCTTTGTGCCAAATGAAGCCAAGTTTAGTGAATAAAAATAACAACAAAAAACGATGTCAAAAAGTGATCAACAATATATATGTGCACTGAGTAAAAAGAAAAAGAAATTTGCTGAAAAATTCCAAGGTGAAAGACATAAAACCTCAATTATACGATAGGGTCATATATATTTAGAAATGTCAGCTAATCCAAGAGCAACAAAGATTACTGCACATACAGGTGCATAGACTTAATTTCATTTTATTTGGCTCTTTGGGCCATAAAGCTGATGGTTAACTTTATATAGAAATGTAATCAAATGGTAAACATAATCTTCATGATCCAGCCCCACATTGAACAGAACCTGAGGAGTTAACAAAACTGAGTGATGAGAAAATTTCAGGAAAATGCGTTTTGTTTTTTTTGTTAATAATAGCTGTTGAAATAATATGCCATTTAAAACGATCAGTCTACAGTATTCATTGATTCTTTCTTACAGAGAAAACATTTATTTTACAGAGACCAAGGTGTTTCATTTCTTCTATGCCTTATTTCTCAAAGAATTGATAGAAAATCCATGTATTCATTAAATTGACGAATACAAATGAATTAGAGACAGATAAATCATTCTTCACTGATATGAATGCATAAAAAATTTCAACCATTGGGAAAAAGGATGATCAATGAATAAGTTACTTCTTCTATCTTTTGTTGTGCAGTGGTCACTAAAGATGTCTGAATTTCCCAAAAGAACAAGTGCGAATGCTGCTGGACACAAACTAAGGGATCAATTTAGCATAAACTTGGATTAAGACCCCAACTAAAAACTTACGTTGGGAGAATTTTCAAAAAACCACTCAAAAGAAAAAAAACTTTCTCTCTGGACTTGAGGGGTGTATCTTCTAATTTTCAGCCCTCTAGCGATGTGGTATGCAGTCAGACCTACTTGAAAACTGAAGAAACTTATGTTGACAGTTTTGGTTGACGGTTTCTGATTAATGGCTATCAATACTTACAATCTGATTATCAAATAGAGATGGTTTTTCAATAGATTGATCTTTTTTTTTTCATGATTGGAGATTCATCAATAATCACTTCAATGAGTGAAAAAAGATTTTTTTTTTAGGGGGTGGGAGGTAGATATCAGGAATAAGGGATAAAATACTTGACAACCCCCCGAAAATAATCATCCATATGTCTAGAAAGCTTGACAGCTTAAAACACTAAAAAACTTTCCTATTTTTTTTCTTTTCCTTCATGTGTAACTTCAGTCACTAATTTACTAATACCCGTCAATGCAAATTATTTAATCTTATCCAGTGTTTTTTTTTTTTTCCCTCCTGTTCTACATATATTTTGCTAAAATGTTACAATGTATAAATTTTCACTTGTTGGGATCATCAGTTGTTTACTATATAACCATTTAGGGGATTTTAAAAACAAAACAGTCCTCTTGACATGGCACCCCAGCAATGTTGATCAAACACAATCTCCCTGTAAGCTATGACCTTAATATGAAGCTTATGTCATACTACATGCATTTTGTTATTTTACACAGGATAATATCATAATCTATTGTATATGGATCTTATTTCATATAACATATCAAACAGTTTTGGGAACAGGGCTTACTTACATAGGTTACCCAAAAAACGTATTTCACGATGAGGGATCAGTAAGTATAACAACAGACGTGACACACTGTTCATGTCTCTTCTATATATGTGTGTGTGAAGTTGATACTCTTTAATAGAGATTCTTAAATCCTAGCAATAAAAAATACCAGAAAATGAAAAATGTGAGTCCCACTCCATTTGAGAAGGGGAAATTGCATATTGAATTGAGGAAATGAAATTTGTCAAGCTTTTTCTTTCAAGATTCTGATAATAGCAGAATGAATGAAGACAACAACAGCGACGACAAGACAACATATTTTGAACAGTCATTTAACACTAAAATGGCTGGTGGTCTTAGAATATCATACGGATCCAAGTTACATGTTTGTTTGTTACCATAGCATGACAAAATTCAGCACATCATAGTACAATTCTTTTTACCAAAATATCTTTAAAAATGTTCTGATTTGAAGAATAAAACAACTTCCAGTCCAATCACCAAGAACTTAGTTGGAAAAATTTGAAAAAAAAAAAAAATTATGTCAAAGGGAATTAACTCCAGGTCTACTGACTCCTAATTACAGTTTCTTTCAAGAAAAAAAAGAGGAATAAGTAAATAATTGTAATACGAACTCTTAGAAGGAAGTGATTTTATGTTAAGCTTAAAGATCACCGAAGGCAACTTATAAGCAAATTACAATGAATTGACATTTAGGCAATACTATCAAGATATGATGTTGGAAATGTTTTGAAGATATGATGTTGGAAATGTTTTGAAGATATGATGTTGGAAATGTTTTGAAAATATGAGAGTATCAAAACCTGCGGCCATTTTAGTGTTAAGAGATTAAAAAAAATTTTTAATAAAAAGGAAATCACAAAATGAATTTAAAAAAAAAATAACATAAACTGAAATTTAGAATTCAAAAATAAAAAAGTATACACAGCAAACATCAAGATAAAGACAGAACTCCAAAATGAATTCAAACTTCTAATCATACTGATCTCCCATCATTAAATTTTGACCAGTATCTTCTTTCATGTTGAATTTTAGTTACTTTTTATTTCAACTTTACTCTATCACTCAATGGCATTGAGTAAACAGCACAGATCAGAAGAAAAAAATAGCATATGAGCTGTATGAGAGACTTGAACTCACGTCCTTTTTACCACAGGAAGCTGACTACGTACAGCACGTCTCTAAACATAAAAACTCTTTGTAGCTAAAATGTTTTTTTTCCTTTTGTTTTTTTAGACTTAAAAAGCAATAATGAAATTCAAGCTGAGAGGAAATTAATGGTCAAAAATTAATAATGGCAGAGAAAACTGCATCTGATGGGAAGATAAATTAGGGTAACATTAAAATTGCAAGAAAAATTGATTTTTGGACCACAAATGATCAAATCACAAGAATTATTTCATCTACTTATAGAAAACAATTTAATGTAGAATATAATAATTTCCACTGATGCAATTTTAGAAAGAAGGGGGTAAATAGCCCATCAATAAACAAATGCAAACATAAAATAACAAATTATAATCTAATTAATTATCATGGTCTTCCTTTAGCTTACGAACTGTACGGAATGAAAAAAAGGCCATCCTCTTTGAACACAGTATTATATCCTGATCATCCATTACACCATACAACATGTTTTTATCTTTTTTTTTTTTTTTGTTCCTGAGTAAATGTTCTTTCCTGATTGATTATGTCCAAACAGTAGAGAAAAGGTCAATTATTCCCTTTAAACTTTATGACCAGGAGAGTGGTAATTGGAATCTATTCATTCTCAATCGGACAATAATCTGAACATTTCTAACAACTACATATAATATATAGTATAGCGATTTTCCTACATCTTTTTACACATAAAGAATAAGGAAACAGTACCAAAGAACAAAAATCATGCAGCAAAATTTCAGGAGTGTCTCTTGACACAACAACATCTACAGAGGTCATACAGCACCAGACAGCTTTTCCTTTTCTATTGAAAAATGTTTTCTTGGTTGTTTTTGTCTTAAAGAAAATCTTTCCATGAAAAAGTGAGAGATAATTCTAGAACATCAGCCACACTCGACTGTAAGAGGATGACAATTGACAAAATGGAGAAAATCTTCCCCCACCCCCACCCCCACTGGAAACATGGCATACTAATATTGTTCAGCTCTATAAATGTCTCAACTTTTCGGTTGATCAGTTTTGCAGCCTTCTTCATTGTCTGAAATACTGAGATCAGCCATTGTCTTTATTCCACAAGATATATTTTCTAGAACAATAACGTGAAAAACTTGAAAAGTAATTGTAAAAGAATATAAAATAGTAAGAAAATTCTTGAATACATAAGTAAATGATCTACATCTGAGTTCAAAAGACCGGCATTAGAAAGCAGTCCTAGTAAAGTTCAGAAGTTTCTAGTATCCTTAACTTAAGTCAGGCTGATAACCTTGGAAAATGTTTTATGGATTTCAAAGTTCCAAATTGATCCTGAGTATTCACAAACTCTACTTAGGGGGATTCAAAAGTAATTCAAATATGTCAGGTTAATCATTCAATAAAAACTGTAACATCACTAATGTCTCTTGGCAATCTGCTGGGTTGAAGGTGATCAATTAAAAATTTTTCAAAAACAGGGGTGATCAATGAATAAGTTACTACTCTTACCTTTTGTTGGGCAGTGATCACTAAAAAAGTTTTAATTTTGAAAAACAACCATGAATGCTGCCAGAGACTAACTAAGGAACCAATTTAACATACACTAACATTGCGAATCGAACCCCCAATTAAAACTTTATCTTGGAGGGGGGGGTTAAAAAAAATTTCAAGACATAAGGTGTAAATGTTTAAATTTTCAGCCCTTTGGCTCCATTGGTGCAGCCTGTATGCACAATACAGCCAGACCAACTTAAAAAGCCGAAGAAACCTATGTTGACTGTTTTGGTTGACCGTTTCTAATATGCAAAGAATAAATGCAACCTTAATTGTCTAACGTGCCTTCCCAAATACTGATGAGATGATATTGGAGCCGGAAGTGAATGCATCCACTTCTCAGTTAGGAGAGAATTAGATTAAAAGTTTACCCTCAACCGTATATATCAACTAATTATTTGGAAAAAAACGTAATTATATAAGTTGAAGTTAAATTGGACAAAGCACTTTCAACATAAAGGCCAATAGCAATGGAACCATTGAGAAAATGAAAGCTAATTATGTAGCTTCTGGGTACAGACTCTCATTAGTCTTTGAATGTTCCTATTTAAGCAACCAAAATTCAATTTAAATCTGACATTATCTGACAATGAACACATTTCCAAGTGAATATCTACTTTTGATGGATCACTGTGGTCCAGTGGTAGAGTGCTCGCCTCCAATGTGGTAGGCTATGGTACAATCCACCATCGAGTCAAACCAAAAACTAACTGTCCAATTTAGAAGAGGGATTAGAAAAATAATGAAAAAACAATACCATTACTGCTACGCTCAAACAGAAGAAGTTTCTCAATTTTCAATGTGAAAAGAAAAATCTCTCACTGACAATGAAGGGAGGAAACCATCTTAGTACAATCATGGAGACAGAGATAAAACAGTCATTTTACAGCAGAGCAGAACTATGTTAAAAGACAGTAAAATTTACAAATGCATTCAATGAAACTTTCATTGCAATTTCTTTGGTAATAATGAACACATATTACAATGTCCTCAGCCTATTTAATTTCCTCATTCAGAGTCTGGATACGTCAATAAGCTCCTAAAACCAACCTACTTTTTACTGGTATTTCTTCAAATCTTAATTTTAGTTGCTTTTTATCACAACTACTCAGACTGTCTGTCTACAACTATTAGTAAACAGCACACATTGGAAATAAAGTAGAGAGATTACTTTTCATTTGTTATCTGTTTTATTTACTAATGGGCATAGGCTAACAGTCTGGGTAGTTGTGATGAATAGTTTAGATGAAAGAAATACTAGTCCAAATATTAATAATGGTTGAAAAGTTAAATAATACACTACATATTTTTTATTTGATTACTGCACCCTAGATATCCACCCTTCTTTTTTTCTTTTTTAAAGATGAGTCTGCACATCTCAAATGCTTTCCGGTTGGTCTGTTCCAATTACATTAATTGACAAAAAGAGATGTGATGTCATTAAAAGAACATCTATTCCGATCAATCTCCACTTTTTTTTTTTTTAACTAACTGGTATGTCATGATAAAAAGTACGGGGTCCACATTTTCATACTTCAAAAAAGCCAAAACGGACACTAACAATTTCTATTTCTATTGAAAATAATACTCACAGAGTTTTTTCCACATCACAATATTTTACAAGTATGAGAATCAATTGACTCAAGCTTTTCTTCCACCTGCTACTATTAGAAGTACCATAAACGGTGGATGCAACATTGAACATATAGTTATTTTCTTATCATTTAGTAGAGAGGTTCCCTTTCTTTCATATATCTATTGCCATTACTTAAAATAAATAACAAAAACACTTCTAACATTCCTTATTTAGGCACTGATGCAATGTATAAAAGTAAAAGATCCATAATATTTGGGCTCAAATGTCAAGGCTTCACTAATACAAGAAAACGCAAACATATAAACACTAATTCTTAGATATTACTTTGTATCTAGAATTTTTGAGACAAGGAACAAGCACAACACAGAAATGCATGAAAGCTGTGATATCTCATATGGACTTCACTAACATCAGAACAGTACAATATGCATGGGGATCACCTGAAAGCACAACAACAATGAATACACATGAAGGGTGGTCATGGGAGTGACAGGAAATAAGGCCCAGTGATTACAGCAAGGAATCCTTAAAATAAATATGTATACAAAAGTCAGAATTCAGTCCATGTAATAAAAAAAAAAGATCCTATGGACTAATTTTTCTTCTATCTCATCAGATGATGGCAAACAGATAAGACTGAACAAATGCAACAAAGAATAATTTCAAATATCTTATTTTATTTTGCATCTAATCAGACAGCTTCGTAATAAGAATTAGTTTGATTCTATAATTGTATAACTGCTGCTGTGTATTTGTTACTTGAAGAAAACAGGAGAAAATAATTAGGAAAACATTAGAAATTTCAATTTATTACAAACAAACAGAAACAACTGCATTAGACCTTTCACTAAAAATAATTTGAGCATGATAAATGAGATACGGATGAGGATTCTTGTGTTACCTTAACCAGACCGATCCCAAAGTGAAAAAAATCATACAACTCATCTATCTTCAAAGTCAGTTGACACGATGAAATATAGTTTAAGCAAAGCCAGTCATTGATCATTCAGATTATTGAGCTCATTCTTTTTTACACTTCAGTTATTACTGCAGCATTTTGGCAAAACCATTCTACAGCCCCCTTCACATATACAATCGTGAATTAATTCTCATAGAAAGAATCTTATCAGAATTCATCAAAAGTATGTCCATACATCAGTATGTACCAGCCTACAAAACACACACACACACATTACATGACCACATTTAATTTTCTATGTGCACTAATCTGACCCAAGGAAATATTTGTTGCAGATTAATTTTTGAAAATCAACCCCAAAAATGCTTTATGGTGGTTTGATTTACAAAATAAATCTATGCAAAAAATGGAAAAATATTTTGTGTCCACCTTTTCAGCTGAATGACCTAGGTGCACATGAAAATGAACAGTGGGGATTCCATATTGTTCTTAAAGAGGAGGGGAGAGTGAAGGAGAGAATGACATTGTTCATCAGCCGTTGACTGAAGTGGGGGCTTCATAACATTCATAGAAAGGAGACTAAAAAATAGAACATCTATTTATCGGCCGCTGATTGGAAAGGCTTTATCTCACTAACAGTGTGTACTTTGGTATTGTTCACAGAGAAGGATTGAGAGTAAAAGGAAGAATGATTGTTCATTATCTGTCAAGCGCTGTGTATGAAAAGGAGACAATTTTCCAAGAAACTCTTTAAGTCACAAAAATCACTTAAAATTAAATCAAAATAAAATTAAGTTAAACAGTATCTGATTTCCATCTATCTATTTCACTGATCCTTTATTTCTCCAACAGCAATTTATTCCTACCCATTAGGTAGGGAATCAGTCTAGTATTGATTATTTTTTCATGGAAGATGATGCACTGATTGACTTCCTTTATAGACTGGAGAAGGCTGTTGATTGGATTGGTCAAAATATTGTGGTAAGAACGGAAACAACACAATGGGATCAATTATTTAAACTACACTAAAAATATGTAGATAGGCATTGATTTCTACTGGAGTGAAAAAATAAGTTTTTGTACAAAAAAAAAAAAATATGATCCACATATATAAAACATAGTGTCTATCCATATATCTTGTGTATATTTTTCAATGAGTACACATATACTACAGGCTGATCCTAGACAGAAGGTTAGAGAGCAACACTTTGATCCTAGGCAGGGTTTACAGATTACTTAGATCCTAAACAGAAATGCCAATCGATATGTAAATAACCTCATTATAGTTTACGGGTAATTTGATGGTAATAAAATAATTGATAGACAAAAAATGTTTTTCCAAACAAGCCTGTTCTTATATTGCTCTCAATAGATTCATCAGAGGCAAACAAGTTCAATTTCACATGTTTTGTTTTTTTTCAAATCAGTGAGCACAAAAATCTGATGTAGAAATTCCTTTCCTGAGGCAAAAGTATAAGTGTAGTTTTGAATTTGACAAAGAATCAATATTTGTAGATGGGCTAGTAACTATAGCAGCAATCGCTGTCTGACAATCTGACAAGTTGACACAGCAAACCAATCAAACCATCTCCATTCTATGAAAGAGATATGCTCGTTATCTTATGTCACTTTAGTGAGGAAGTGGGAGAAAGAAAGAATGATTTCAATGTAATTCCAACAGAAAGTTAACATGCTTTTTTAGTAGTTATTCTTACTCGCAGGAAGTCCCTTCAGCATGTTCAGCTGATTTCATTTGTCAATGCAAAAATACCTACAGGGTTCTACTACTGCCTCAGGACTATGTATTTTTCAAGATTTTCATTGTTTATTTTCTGAATGCTCCGATAAACCATTTTTATTTCAAAAATAGGAAATAATTTTAATAAACAAAATAATGAAATAAATGTTGAAGAGTGAAGTAACATTTAAATTATAAAAGTTGGCTACACCGCCTTTGCAGGGTCTCCACTCAAGAAAAGAACGAAACACATCAATGGCTTTCAAGTTTCCTTCCATAAAAACTGAGTAAACTATCTACAAAGTCTTAAATCTTTTGCGTGCTGATTGCAACGCATGCATGAGCATAGCTCGGAGGAAACTAGGCTCATGAATATCTTAATGTAACAAAAAAAAAATTGTATGCGCTGCAATTCTGTTCTTAAAAATAAAAATAAAAAAATATCAGATTACTTGAATCATTGCAAGTTGATGCCTTAAAAATCTTGGAGAAATTCTGAATTAAATATACAAATGGCACTGCAGAAGGAAACAGATATGCTGTCTTTTTTTTTTTTCTTAACAATAAAAGCCGAAGAAATTCTCTAATTCAAAAGTCTACAGGATATGCAAACGTAAAAGAGAATCTGCCTAAATATATGAGAGAAAAACAAGTAATTTTGGAAGAGTATGAATGCAAAAAAAAGAAAGAAGTCAAAAATCAAGATGGAGGCAATTGATGAAGTGAATTCTCACTTGAAATAAAGAGATACTAGGCAAACAAAGAGGAAGAAGAAATGTTGGTTTTTTTTAATTTCCCGATATCATTTCTAAATCTCACGATAAGTGCAGAGATTTCAAGTAAAAAGATAAGAATTCCTTTTCCAATGCTATTTCCACTTTTTGTGAAAGACTGAAAGCCTAATCTAATTGCAACCATTTCAGGTGAGGAAGTGCAAATAGAAATGAATGAATAAACATTTCTATTAATTTCAAAGGATGAGTGTAGAATGGCATAGTGGTTACCAGCACGGAAATATTGAAGCTTGACTTTCATCATAGCTGCTCATGCTCACTTAACATAAATTCCCTTGAGGAAGGATTGAATCCACTAATACTCCAAAGTTATGAGTGAATAGTGGAGGCAGATGGGTCTTTTTTTGTCCTGTCAGGCAGGACATTTTAGGCAACTCTATCTGCTTGTTACTGAAACCACAATGCAGCTCTATACTCTCCATAAAGAATCTACAGAAGAAAAATTAGTTTCCCCAAAAAATACTCACATAATCTCACACACTAACACACACTGATTTAAAGAATCATACATTAATCAACTTATCCAAACACACACACACACACACACACACACATTTTTGCTATCAAATTCATGTGCTTTCTCATATAGACTTGTGCAGACACAAGTATTCAATCGCAAATGCAGAGACTAACGTGTATTTGAAAAATAGTCAAGTAAGTAACCACATGCAGAAATATATAAAAACTAGTGTTAACAGACATATGTACATATATGTCCACATACAAGCACAGAAACACACAAGTGAATCCACAATACCTACAACTTGACATACAAGTTAATCCAAGCCTTTCATATGATCTATGGCTTAAGACAAAGCATATGTATGTGTATTATGCATGGGTATGAAAATATCATTTGAACCAATGTATATTATGTTTCCCAAAGACACAATTTAATCAAAAGTTTCAATTTAGCTGTAAGCTCAAAATAATGATACGTGGTGAAATAAAAAAAAAAAAGATAATCATGAAATAGAATGTCTGAAAATAGCTGTGGCTCATTAGAAGTGGAAGAACAATTTTTTTTCAAATCCATCAAAAGGTCAAATATTATGTACTCTGAAAGAAGAACTGAAAAAGAGTTTGAAATGTTCATTTCTTGTTTTGAAATCTTTATTTATCTTCTTTTTTTTATCTATTGAAAACACAGAAGTAAAAGAATAGATAAAGAGCGGATGTTTACTTGATAGCAAATAATATTTGGAGGACAAAAGATTTAATGCTTGGCCTTGTGTTGATCTTAATTTTTTTTCAATTTCCCAAAATAAGGCCGCCAATAACATCAACGATAATTCTGATCATCAATTATAAAGCAGGGAAACATCAATCATTGTGAATGATAAAATTGATATAACTCAACTCTTAGATTCATTGAAAAAATATTAACATCATAATTAAGGGAGATAACTCCTGATTAGAATATCTCCCTTGACATTTTTTTTTTTTTTTTCAATTTTTGAATCAATTCACAGAATAGTTCCATTATTTCTAATTCCTTAGATTGAAAAGTTTCCAATGACGGTTACAAGCAGTTTATGAATTCAAAAATTATCCCAATTATACGTGACGTACAGATATTTTTTATACGATGGGAAATTCAAATGTTTCAAGTTCAGGTCCTATTCCCAAGCCCGTATAACTAATTGGGATGATGTTGTACACTTTTTAACTATTTGAGATATATCTCACAAGAAATTCCTTTATCCTAGAGCAACTCACAAGATAATTTGCTAAGATGCCACCTCTTTCTTTTCTTTAATTTTTTCAACATAATCATAATTTCTTAAAGTCTACTGACAATAATAAATTATTAAAGCAAATGTTCGTAGCATAGTTATCAGATATAAAGAAACAAAAAAGGTCCCCATCTCTTATTTTAATCATTTTGATGTTTTTCGACATCAAGAAGGAAAGAGGGAACAGACAAAAAAAACAAATTCATAGAACTAAAGAAAACAACCCGAAAAGAGCAATAACTGGATCTGAAAACTATCAATGTGCAATATTTTCATAAATCATGAAGTGGATTTTTACATGGAAATTTCAATTCTCTAATTCTCTCCAGAGTCCCATCTACTTCCCTTCCTTGACATAAAGTAATCAAATGGTTATCATACAAGAGCAAAAAGATGGGGAACCCCACCCACTTTCCGAACCCTGAAACTGACCTATTGAACATGATAATCATAAGTACAACCTGGATAAGGAAAAAAATGGTAAGAGCAAAAAATGAGAAGAAAGCACAGTTGGAAAAAAAAGGGGAGGGGGCACCTTCCAATCAAGAGATTGGGGGGGGGGCACTTTTCAATCAAGAGATTGGGGGGGGGTCTTTCTTGGAGGTGAAGAGGTTAATAAGGAAGAGAAACAAAACAGCGCCAATCCTGAAACGAGCAACTTCAAGACAAAATTTTTTTCTAAAAAGGCGGAGGAATACCAAGTTGGGTGTCTAATTTACACAGACACAAAGTGGGAAAAAAAATACACATTCTTTATAACGGATCAATAAGCCTACAACTGGACGCATAGTTATTGGCTGAGTTTTTATCTAAAATTTTCACTCAACCAGAGACTCAAGTAACTGGAATCTATCATATTTCACCTAGGAATTCAAGACAATTAACAACTGCTCTATGCCTGCTTCAATTGTTTGTGTACCTATGTATACTTATTGTACAACTAATTACATATAACCATTAATGATAATCTCTCATAGCAAGGACTTATCCTTAATACTTAGAACATAATGTATGCTTACATTGAACTTTTGGGTTGTCATCATTTATTTTGAAAGAGGAAGGGCTTAAAATCCATGAATCAAATTTCCATGCATTAAAACAACTTATATGATCTATGTTCTTCTTTCCCTCATGTTTTGCTTGTAACTTATTTCACTCCAGCCTATGAGCCAAACATTTATTCTGTTTATCCAAAAGGTAATAAGCGAAAAATTTGAGAGAGAAGAAAAAAAAAAATATGCAATCAAGAATATTCAACAACAAAAAAATAAACAGAATAAAATGCTTTGAGTCTATTCTCTTCTTGGCAGAATGAAATATCCAGGTTTGTTCATTCATTTATTCCTCTATAAACCAATTTAATGGTAGTCCCATCGAGTACAACCTGAATTTTTATGCCGATTTCTACTAAAGCTTGGAGACGTGAATAGGCAAGTTGAGAAAAAAAATTCTAATATCAAGATTCCTGCTGCCATGGTACCAATGATGAATGTTCAGCCTCATTTCTAAATGAAGTTAACTAGACTTTGAAAAAGACAGGCACAATAACGCAATCTCCACATTTAATACTTGGAGTACAAATGAATTTTTTTTTTTTTCAAATGTACTTCCTCAATTATATGGGTGTTAGTAGAAAATATTGCCAAGACTGAAACTCAGAATTGCAATTCAAAAAATATTTTCATGCAAGTTTGACTGATAAAAGGTAATGAATGTCAAAAAAGATTTTCAAAAAGACAAATTTTCATTCGTCAAAGATAGATTTCCATTTGAAGACAAATTTACCATTTATGCAGTTAAAATGAGTAAAGCTACAGGCCACAGTACCAGTTGAATATCAGAAGTTTGCCATCAACAATCATTTTTTTAAAAACGATAAGTATCAGAAAGGTACCAAGCCTTAGCAATGAAACTTTCAAACCTAATCTTACTACATAATTCACTTTTCCCATCAACATTTCCAAATTTCAACAAGATTTCCAAATACATTTCAAGCAACTGAACAAATGAAGCACCCACTCATCATATACAAATATGGCAGATGCACAGAGTCAACAATCTAGTGACAAAGCAGCAAAATAAACGCAGAACAGAACTGGGGGGGGGTCAATAAAAAGACTAGTTCTAACCAAGCGCAAATTTGATCACAAAGCCACGATAGAAATTGGAAAAATGAAATAAAGTAAAATAAGATCTCAAAGCAGCCACAATGAGATTAAGAAATATCTTTTGTAGAGCTGATGCCATTCTTTTTTGACATTCTACATGCTTCAACCAAGAAAAAGCGGTTCTTTATTAATAAGAATCAATTTATGTTCAATTTTTTTTTTCCATACATTTCTAATTGCCTGGACCCATTTCAACTAAGAGATCAGTAAAGCATACTTCACAAAATATTGGGAAGATTGGATTACATATAGAAAAGATTAAATTATGTGGTACCATAAAATATGAAAGATAAAACCAAGTAATTATATATCAAATGTCAACTGTAAGAATTGAATTACAATATTTGATGGCAAATAAGATCCACTCTGCGTGCCACACAAAAAAAATAAAATAAAATAACCTCATGGTCTTATAGGCAAAGTTAAGATATATTGTTGTCAGTTAGAAAAAGGACACACTGACATAGTATTGACTTTAGTTCATATACAGTCAAAGAGAAGTCTATTATTTTTGGAGGATAAAATTCATTCAGACATTTTCGTTCCGATGTCATCTCTTATTGCAAGGTTTTATTGAATGTGAAATAGCTCAAAATTTAGATCTGTTTTGTTTTCAAATAAAATTATGCAAACCTGTAAATACCCTAAGAAAAAAATCTTCTTCAATATTCATGGCTGAGATGGTAGGAAAAATATTGGAAAGATTTTTATATGCCATCAAATACGGTATTACATTTGAATTTTGTAAAAAATTTTTTCCTTTATTAGTTTTTCCTCTGGATAGCTCAAAAAATTTTCAAGTTCTTTCCTGTTCTTTCCACTCCCATAAATAATCCAACCTTGCTCTAATTCTTCAATTGAAGTAATACACAAATCTTATTTTATTTTTGTAAGTCCAGGTGTCTGGAAAAAAACCAGGCACACACTCATCTATTTCTGTACAGTAAATACAAAATATATAAAAATTTGAAGTTGATTATTTGGAGTCAAACAATCCAAGATAATGGACATCATATTCAAGTTCTAAGAGAATAAGAGTTTCTGGACGTAATCAAAATGTTATCATTTGTTCATTTATCTATTTGAAGCCCAGAGACACATTCTGACAATTAAAGAAAACAAACTTCATTTTCGACAATCTGAGAAAACTTGTTCTTTTGTCCTTTCTTTTTTTTTTTTCAAATGGATGTTATCGAGAAGTTTACACGCAGTGAACAAATCTAGGACTACAATAGAGTCCATTTCAAGTAGTCAAGGAGGCCCGGAGATAGAGTTGCCAGACTAAGATCAGTCATCCCCTGCCAACACGACTTTGGCCACCCTGGCAGGGTAAGGCCCATCACTCCCCACGTCTTACACTCACAATAGACCTAGAAGAAAGCCTGTGTTCAAAAACAGACAACCACCCTAGGGTAGCATTTATGCTATTTAATCGTTTGAACCCAAGGAACACATTCGTAGTTTAATCAATATTGGAATTTACCAAGTGAAAAAAACTTAAACAATTTCATCAGGTGTAGATGAGATTTTTTTTTCAACTGCAACAGAAGTCAACAGTTCGATAAATACCAAAAAGTTCTTTGTTCGGACCAAATTTAAATCAGTTCATAACGTTCACAAAGAAAAGAAAGATAAAGAGAATGAGTGAAGAAAAATGAATATTTTTTTTACTTTACACTACTTTTTTTCAAGATCAATTCTCAAGATAAGGAAAGAAAGAAAGTAGACTACACAGTGTTTATAACAAATCTATACACTTCATAAATGTATTTATAACTTTTCCAATTTCTCAAATTATATTGCACTTTGGACAACATTTTTTGTTTTATTTCTGATACAATGATTATTCATTTTGTTTCAGACATTTCAACAGGGATCAACTTGAAAGATCAATTGCAAGCGAATAGTTTTATTACCAAAGCAAATGTTGATAAATGCTGTCAAAAATCGTATAAAAAACGTTGCAGGTTTTGAACCAAATCTGTTCTTTTCCTTATTTTTTTTTTTCAAAACAATATCAGGTATAGAAGATTAATAATGACAAAATCAGATATATTCATCCACTTCCCAAGAGGGTCAAATATGACATAAATATGACACAGAGGTCAAGTTCAAAATGGGGATCTTCAAACACATGTATGGGTGATTCCAGTTCCCTCAGCACTTCCCTTTTTGGGAGGCATCAGGCAGTGAACCTGACCCTGCTCCTTCAAGCGCAATGAGGAGGTGCAGCCGGATAGAGACAGGCCACAGGAACTGGACATTTATACCAGGGGTAAATATATAAAGATCCCTCATCAGGAATGGGTATTTTGAAAGTAAAGAGGTTCCACAAAAATATTTGCTGTAATTGACTGGACACAAAAAGGAACAAATGCAGGAGCAAGTGAAATGAATTTCGCCAATATATAGTGATCATTAGAGAAAAGGCAGTGGTATGAGCAAAGAAATAACACATAAAAGCGGAGAGGTATGGTTTATGCAATGGGAGTTATATATATATATATATATATATATATATATATATATTATACTGAAATGAAAATTCAGACCATGTTGTGTATAAATGAGATCTCTTCGGTTTATATAGATGTTTGGCCAGTTCATCCAAGCTTTTTTTGATGAAATATGATGGAAATGCAGGAAGTTATCTGTTATTTAGAGTCTATATCAAGTTGTGGGTGGGTTTAATGATTGATAATCAAACTAAGTGGATTTTGAAACAGAGGCAGAGCTGGATTGTGTGTATAAGTCAGTACGGACAGGATCATATAACATTTTGGGGAGCATATTGATTAGGGAGTGGATTTCCAAGTGTTTTGGAAGACTGGGGTAGTAATGTATTTTTGATGAAAATGTGTCTCCCAGGAAAGTATCACATTACATTTTGATGTGTGCGTGTGTGCACACGTATGAAACCACGGATCAATAGAAAAAACTGAAATGTTCAAGGTCAGACAACCTCATATCACTGGAGGATGAAACTTCAATTGAAACAGTGTTATGTGTCATGTGATGACAGCTGACAGGAACTGATCAACTAGTGTTTGTATTAGTTAGAGATGATTAAATCAAAAGGATAAATCAGGGAAAAAAGAGTGAGTACATATAAAATGTTAATAAGGGGGTGAGTTGACTAAAAATACATTGTGTGTGTGTGTGTTAGCTGAAATAAAGATATGATTATCTAGCATTTTGGGGGTCAACAAGATTTGGCATTGGGGTTAATCTCATTTATTGGCAACCTGAATCATTTGATAATAGATTTGGCTAGTTGTAGAAATATATTAAAGCAACCTGGTTTTTGATCGACAATTTATATTTATATATATATATATAAATATATATATATATATATATATATATATATATATATATGGATTTACAGTAATTACATTGCCTTAGATAGAATGTCTGTATTTTCATGGCCAGGTAAAATCATCACAAGGTAATTACATTGCGAGCAAATACATCATCAATAAATATTAGTACTTTTTCATAGATAAACACTAGTACTGCATACTTTTCCTTAATGATCCCTCTAATTTTCTGTATTCAGTGGGTGCAAGAATTTTACATATAGCAATGTTTTTTTCCAGTGACAAAAGTACACATTATCAAATAGAGATAATGAGTCAAAATTTTTTCAATGAAAATTCACTAAACTATCTACAAAACTTGAAATCTTTCGTGTCCACATTATTTTCCTTAGTGTGGTATGTGCAAATTTCAGAAAAACCTTCAGTTATAATGTGTAAATAATGTATAATGTTTGGTGATGTATTGCATTGTGATAGAATTACCAAGTGATGTGATTACCCGCAATGGATTTACCGAACGCAAAGTCTGTGTCATGAGTGAATGGGACATCAGCAAGGCAGACTGTAGCACAACAGCAGTACAACAAAAACTGACAAAACACAATCTAATATTCTGTGAATATTTCGAGGGGGGAAAAAGAAAACAAAGAAAAGAAAGACGGAGGAACTGAATGTAAATGATTGACTCTTCCAGTACGAAAATCAGAAAGTGGACATCAGAGAAGTGACAATAAGCAGCAGCAGCAAGGAGGAGGAGAAGGAGGAGGAACAAAAAAAAAAAACAAACAAACAAAGGAACGGATTAATAAGGGAAGCCTTTTTTTAAAATACTTACAGGAATTGACTGTCTGTCGTGTTTTTGCACTCGTACAATAAGCTTCAATTACCCGCAAGATGATTTGGTCATCTTCAGACTTTACAGGGTCATCTGGAATCAGAACCAAACAAAAAAATACAAGTAAAAAAAGTGATGAATAAAAAAAATTAAAAAATGATGAATTGACACTCCAGCATAAATAGTGGCAACTAACATTTTTCAAATTCAGTACTGGACAATTTATCCACCAACTTAGAGACCCGCATTGAACCAGATTTCTGGACCAATGTCATATAAGATAAACAATGAAAATGAAATTGCATTTATCAAATACAAACCAGGTGAGGATATCCTCAGTTTTAAAGAGAGTGTAATGTTCCCTCGCTCACACAACTAGAAAGCACGTACTTCTGCTAATCCCATCATCACTAGAAATTGAGTGAAAGTTCACAAAATAGATATAGTTACAATGCAAATGATAAACTGTAAAATAATTCCTGGATCCACCGTAAAATTTGATCTGTCCTTCTTCCGTACATGGCCAACTCTTTAAAAAAATTTCATTGACGTTCACTGAGAACTTTTGAAGATATCATGTGATATAGAAATAAGGCTACAAAGCAAGAAAAAAAATCCCTGGATCAACCTCAATATTTAACCCCATTTCCTACCCTCCAACAAAATTTTGTTGATATTCATAGAGAACTTCTGGAGATATAGTGCTGTTCGGACAGATTGCATAAGTGTTAGCAGAGAAATTGTCGAACTAAAATTATTCATGTTTTCGCACTAGTTCAAAGTGTCAAATTTCAGGAGGGATGTTCATCTTTTATCCTATGAAAAACAGCATTGCGACACACTTGGAGAAATTTGATTGAGGCAAACAATATTCAGACATAGGAAGAGTTGGAAAAAAAATTAGAAAGAAACAGACATATGTCCACCTCAAGATGGATCAGGAAAAAATGAATAATGGAACTAAAGAAAAGAATTAGATTTTTGAAAGGCAATTCACTGCCTGGAGTTATTTTTTCCAAAGAAAATTCTGTGGAAAAGAATAACAGAAAGTTGGAAGAGATATGTATATAAATATGCTCATTTCTAAGCATTGAAATATCTGTAATCTCACTCTGATTATTACCAATGTATCAAAGAAAATTTTCTGGGCTTTTTTTTTTTTTTCCAAAATCGAATGACTGAATAGACTTTTGAGAAATCATATGAACTGCAGGAGCTTCCTTTAGAAAAGATATGAAGACAGCTCAACAAAACTTGGCTGATCTCTGCTGCTGAATTTTGATGATAAATCAAAGAATTATTTATTTGAAATATATATTCAGACTTGGTCCTTATTCCCAAGATGGTTTTTCATCTTCTATGGATGCTCTTGTTTCTCCTACAAGATATATCTGTTTCACACACAGTAATATACACAATATACTACTTTCATCTGCCTCTTTTAAATGTTTGCCTTTCTAAGCCACTCATGACACAGACAGATGGAAAGGTGGATTAGAATACAATCCATGGCCACTTCACAATGGAGTAAGACGGCCAGTGACCAAGGCCCGGTTTGAGTTGTATGCATTAGTTTGTAAGTCTCAAGTCTGGTCAAGACCAGAACCTAATACCAACAAGTTTTTATGACCACTCCTTCGAGCTTAGAGTGTATTTGATTACCTGCTAAGTGAAATTTCGTCCGAATGAAATACTTTCCACACTCTTTATTCTTGGCGGAAATCAAACCAGGGACCTTCTGCATATGACGCAAACATGCTAACCATTGCATTGAGCACTCTAATAACTAGTAACCATGCTGAAAGGCAAGAAATTCTCTTGAATCATGAGGGAGGGAGAGAATGGAGTTGACCCCAGCACAGTTCATAATACATCTTGGGCTTAATCAAAGATCTAACCCTTGAGTAGATTTATCGAAATGTCTAAATAAATCTGTCATTAGAAGGCACAGCTGTCATCCAAAATTATCATCTCACTTTACTGTCAAGAAGATAGTCTGACAAGGGCAAAGTTATTGCCTTTCAATCCTATGATGGATTTCATATTGACTACAAACTTAATGAAGTTTTTTAGCATCAGATAACGTCAGCCAGATATAAATATGAAAACTGACAATAAGTCTCAACCTCCTGGATATAAAAGAGATAAGAGAGAGGTATAAGGATATTTAAAGAATTCAGGAAAGTTCTGTATCAATCAAGACATAAATAGAGTTGCAACAAAAATGAACCAACATCACACACAAACACACACACACATATATATATATATATATATATAGATAGATAGATAGATAGATAGATACTTCCAAAAGCATTCTATCCTTTGGTAAGTACTTATGGTGTGCATATATCTCTGTGTGTGTACTAACTATATCTAACCCATTTAAATCACTGATTCATTTTATAATGAGCGAAGAAAAGTAAGAATTGATGCCACAATTACAATCCTTATCTGTCCTTCAGAAAATATTGCGTAAACAAAGTTATCTTCAATAAAATGTTTCACACAAGTAGACATTTAGTAATAATTGGATGAAATGAAAAAAATTGAAGTTTTAAAAATCCCTTTCACTGAAAAAAAATATGAAAAATAAATACATAGATAAATAAAGGGTTCAGGTTAGTCACTTAATAGAAACCGTCATGTGATCAATGTCTTTTGGCAGCATGATCAATTGAAATATTGGAAAAAAGGTGTCATCAATGAATAAGTTACTTCTCTCTCCTTACGGTGGGAAATGTTCACTAGAAAGTCTGAATTTTCATAAAAACAAGCGTGAACA
The DNA here is from genome assembly GCA_963457665.1 of Thysanoteuthis rhombus. Taxonomy (NCBI): domain Eukaryota; kingdom Metazoa; phylum Mollusca; class Cephalopoda; order Oegopsida; family Thysanoteuthidae; genus Thysanoteuthis; species Thysanoteuthis major. The sequence goes on from OY735215.1 coordinate 51,456,067, forward strand.
GACCAAAGGATTGATTTAGTATGAACTAAACTGAGCCCCCAATTAAAAGCCTATGGGGGGGGGGGTTACACAAGACATTTTTTTCTTGACGTAATAAGGAGTAAATGTTAAAATTCATAGCCCTCTAGCTCCATCGAGGCATCTTTTACATGCTACGCATACATAGTAAGACCCACTTAAAAACTGAAGAAACCTATGTTGATGTTACCAGTTTTGGTTGACGGTCTCTAAAAATAAAGAGAGAAAGTTAATCATTGCACTCACTGAGACAAAAATTATTTCAAAATACATGAAACATACAAATTGGGATAGAATTGAGAGAAACAAAAAGACAAAATACATTAAAAAAAAGTTCTTATTAAAGTGCAAAACATGCAATTCAATTTAGACTTCTATTCTCATAACTCATGCTAATTATCAAATAAAAGGATTATCAAAAAGTAGGAAAGCTTATTGTGATAAATCATGCCAGGCTCAACTTGGAATAGAGAAATACATTCTTAACTTCTGAAAACTATAACACTTTTCTCCAATAAAGAGTCAACACTTGACCATCGATATTACATGTCAGAACAATTTTAGAGTGAATGAAACTACAGCAGTAAAAGAATAATGAAGGACTTGATTTACTCTAATTATACTTTTACATACTTAAAAAGTAATTTCATGTTGAAAACAGTCAATAAAAAAAACATAGTTTTCTAAGAATCTAATCCTGTGCTCCAACACTGTCGTTTACTAACTTCATGTAAACTAAAAATATTCTAATAACTTTTCCCTGATGATTCTTTGGAAACTTCCAGTTTTTTTTTTTTTTGCATTTTTGAAGATGTTTAAAAACCTGAGTAAAATAAACACTTACAATGATGAAAAATTAATCATCAGAATGAAATGATAATTCAGTAGATCTTGTGGTGTACAAATGAGATTACTCCTTTCATTTTGACATTTTGTTCATGCAGCCTCCTTAAGAGAAAAAGTGATGGCGATACAAGAAATTGTCTGATATATATATATATATATATATATATATATATATATATATATATATATATATATATATATATATATATATATACACACACACACATCTAATACTGATATTTATATCACTTTTTCTGGAAGCCATGGTGAACTGACAAAACATCAAGATAAACTAAGGAATCTCATTTGATACACAACAAGATCTTCTGAATTATCATTTCACTATAAAATTCTCAGACGAATTTCAATCCACACCAATACAATTGTCATGTCAGATAAGTATTACCATGCCTAATATAGGAGTGAATGCAATGGGTGCCTAATGAGATAATGAATTCGAACCTCACTGCAAACCCCACATATGTAGGTTTGTGCTGGACTAAGCTAAGCTTAGTAAATACCTACACAACCTTGTGGGTGGCACTTTGTTGAATAATGGTTTGTGAGCTACTGTAGTAGATAATTACATGAAGTTGAGTTCAATCTTCACCCTGAGCCATACTAAGCAAAAGTAAGTACCTATGCAACTCACTTTGGGCACTTTACTGTGGATGAAAGGTTCAAGAGTTTGACCAATCTAAACTGGGTACTCCCAGACTTGTGACCTTGTGCCAACTTGCGTTAAACTTGATAATAAACCTATAGAAGCAATGTGCAGGATTGTAGTTACTCTAAAAACATTATTTTGGACTAAATATGAATAGTTATTAAAGATTAAGCAAAGGTTCTAACACAATGGTTTTGAAATTCGAAAACCTCCTTCTATAAAAGGAAATATTCTGGCACACCTTTATTTCAAGCATTCAATTTTTAATCAACTACAGTAATAAATAACTCTTGACCTCTAGAAATAATATTTTAAGTAGGCTACATTTATTCTAATCTTGATAAATAGTACAGACTGCAAAATAACGTTTTTCAATAACTGTGTAATGGATGATGTTTCTTGACTACAAGATTCGCAATTTCAATTTCAATATTTGATAAATTGATTTTCACGTTATGTTCAACATCCAATCTGTTTTGAGGTTGTTCCTCTACTAACATGGAGAAAACTCACTCACAAAGGTAAAATGTACAAAAAAAGAAAAAAAAAAAAAACTGTCATTTTATTTTAAATTCATTCTAATAATTTCAGTTTTTCAACTTTGGGCCACAGCTATTATGTGATGGATCCCCAGGGAACTGCAAAACATAGTTATACTGATATGAGGAGAAACCTATAATCTTATCCAACTTTATACTGGAGTGAATGCAATTTCATATAAAAACTTTTCTATTTCATCTCAAGATATTTTAATCAAACTATAAACCAGGACCAGATTTTATGCTACAAGAAAAAGTTACAGTTAAGAGTCTCTCAATCTAAAGAGATTTCTCTAGTTCATTAGTGAAGCGGGAGCTTATTCAGTAGATCCTAAGCTTGACTCCAATCCTGATCTTCACTCCAACACAAAAGGTAATTTTAGGTGGAGTGCATCTTATAGGCAGCAAAATTGGTTCAAATGGTTAACATAATCTTCACTATCAAGAAATTAAGGAGTTAAAAAAAAACTGGGTGATAATTGAGAAGAATTCAGGGAAATGTGCTAATTTTTTTCCGAACATTGCCAGCCAAAATAGGGGAAGTCTCACATTCTATCAAATACAGTACTTGGATCACAGAAGGGGTAATGTGATCCCTTTCATCTCCAGATATGTGAATGCTGTAGAAAGAACAAATAGATTGATATCTATAGTCCTTTACAACTTGAAAAGATAATGATTCATCTACAACTACAGAACGTTACTTCAAGTCTATTTTGACTATGATACAAAACAATATAAAAGATTACATTACTAACTTTTGGGGGGAAATTTCAACTCTTCTTCCCTTCAATGTAGGCAGAACATCTTGGCCGATTCATTGATGCAATACTAATAAGGAAAGAGAGTCTCTCCAATTTATCTCTTTTTCCGATGCTTCAAAAGCAAAAAAAAAAAAAAAAACTCATTTCTCTTTTTTGCTTTGAGCCACCAGAAGAGACCAATAGGAGAGACTCTTTCCTTATATATATGGCATTTCACACCTGAGGAGGGTTAAAGAAATGAATCAGCCAAAATGCTCTGACTACAACAAAAAAAAAGAAGAGAAGAGTTAAAATTATCCAGAAAAAAAAGATGGTGAATTAATGACTATTCTCAAAATAATTGACAATAAGTTTGCATTGCACATATATCGTTTCTGGTCTTTCCACATTCATCTCCACTAAAAATCAACTATTTAGAATATAAGGTTCTCATAGCTGCAGAGCAGCTGGTACATATAAACAGGCCTCTTGAGGCAAAAGGGATGTCAGTTTGAGTTTCATATAGAGATTATCTATATTTCTAAACCGCGTTGTTTACTAATGGCTATAGATTGACGGTTCAAGTAGTTATGATGAAAAGCAACTAAAATCAAGGTGAAAGAAATATTACTCAATAATTAATGATAGGTTAAACTATACATACAAAAACATGTTAAGTTTTTTTAGTATTACTGTGAAATGACCAAATTCAATTAAACTGTTAAATAGTTATTAACAACTATTAGTTATTAACAAGATGAGAGAAAATTAGGAAAGCCAATTTGGTGAAAGGCATCTTTTTTAAAACATCAAAGTAAAACATGACAATCATGCAAATATTTGGATTAGGTACCCTTCACTTCTTTCTTGCAATGCAAATACAATTATTGAGATTACACTACAAACTGTAAAATCACATACAGAAAACAATCAAAAAATGGCCACACATTTCAATAATGACTACTGTGACTCTGTAACTGCAATGGCGTGGTCTTTTGTACCACTTCAGAACCTGACTAACAACATCCTTGGGGACAGAGGGAATTCAACACATCATTTATTGATTTCCCATGACACCCCAAGTCTAAAAGGATGGAGTCTTTCTCCCCTGCCTGAATAAAATGTAAATTTACAGCATGTAGATACCTGAAATGATTACCAATTCAAATACCAAATCGACTCAGAGTTGCTTAACTGTAATAGAAAATAGTCCAAGACACAGATCAGCAACCCTTTTGCCTCAGTGGCCCGGATCATGCATAATGGACCAGAAAAATGACTCAAAAAAGCTTGAAATATGAGAATTATCCATTGAAATAAATTCAGTCAAATGTTGCCTCTATTCAATCAGTGGATAACACATGCCAGAAAATCATTTTTCCTCACCAAAGATTCCAATCAGTATTCAAAGAACTGAATACAGTTGTAATTCATTTCAATAGAATCATTTATTGAATCTTTACAAAAAAGATACAAATAATCTTTGTACACATTAAGAGTAAGCATAGTATTCCCATATTTGCTCATGTGTGGGTCAAAATTCCTTTGCGGATCTGATCTGTGAGTATAGTTCCCCCAAGTTGTGCAAATGTGCACTCATTCACACACATTTTTACAAAAGATTTCTAATTTCATAGATAATTTACACAGTTTTTTTAATGAGAAAAATATTGATTCAAAATGTCAAATTCAAGAGTGTGCACATACTTTAGTCACATAAAAAAAATTGCACAACATAAGATTTTTGCACACACTGACAACAAAAAAATTAACAGTGACATTGCCCTTGAGCGATTGGTTGCCGACCCCTGCTCCAACAAATGTGCTATGGTTAATAGTGTGGTGAACCTTGGTTATATAAAAATGAGTTATGTACATGACTTTTACAATATATGCATTGTTGCATTTAAAACTATTGCATATTTACAAATATATAACATGCAGAACTTGTAGAATGGCTAGACGCCTACAATCTGAAGCATCATTCCCAGGTATGCGATGTTTACCATTACAGACTTAGGAACCAAAAAAAGCTATACATCAAACTGAACTAAAAAGGAAGAGATCCTTTTTGAAAGACTTTAATAATTTAGAAGTTTATTCAATCCTTTTTGAGAGACTGTGATGATTTAGAAGTTTATTCAAATTCAGAACCCTGTAAACAAAAGGAAAACATAACCTGAAAAGCTGACCTAGCAATTTGAAAAGTGGAATGAACAAAGAAAAGAAGCTGAAATTCTGAATCCCTCTTTCTTTAAATGTTATCCTTCAATACAACTACAATCTAAGAAAACTTGGTGTGTGCTTGCATTGTGATTACTTAGAAACTGGCAACTGCACGAAGATGACATTTACTGGATATATTAGTCAGCACTCAAGGCAGTGTGGTGTCTAGTTTGAAGTTTTTAAGATCAGTATTTTTCAATAAATTTAATGAAAACATCCACAACCTAATACTGATAATAAAATACATGATAGAAAGGAAGATAAAATAGATTAAATATATAATTTTTAAAAAAATAAAATTGAAATTATCTTTATGTTTAAATGCCTAGTTTTTCTTATTAGAAACCATAAACAAAAGAGTCAACATAGGCTTCTTCAGTGTTTAAGATCGTCTGGATGATATTTTATTATATATATATATATATATATATATATATATATATATATATATATATATGTGTGTGTGTGTGTGTGTATATATATATATATATATATATATATATATATATATATATATATATATACGGGCCGTCCATATAAATCGAGTGAGAAGGCTGAAAATTTTGACATTTACTCCTCAATATATCAAGGAAATATGCTCTTTCTCTTTTTTTTTCTTTTATTGAAAATTCCTCCTGTAAGATAAATTTTAGGGGGAAGTTCAATTTACAAAGTAGGTTCATGCTAAATTGATCCCTTAGATTGTGATTGTCTTTTTTGGAAAATTCAGATGTTTTTAGTGATCACTACATAGCAGAAGTCAATAGAAGTAACTTATTCACTGATCAACCTATTTTCAAACTTTTTAATTGATCACCCAAACATGCTGCCTAAAGGGTATTGATCATGTGATGGTTGCTAATGAGTGACTAACCAGACCTGTTTGGTATTGATATTTGAAGAAGAATTAAATTTCATACTCTTCAAAATGACCGTTTTTATCTGTATGCTTTACATCTCACCATCTTTAAAATAACCATGGGCCTCACTTGTTTCAAATATGATATTGGGGATCAGGTCTGATAATATCAATCAGAATTTTAAATTCATCTATAATTACACTGCTTAAAGGAAAAGCGATTTGTAAAGTTTTTGTTTATTTCTTCTGTAAAAAAACGTTCTTTTGGACAACAGTTTTTATCTACAGGGATGAAGACTTCAACAAATAAAAAAAATGTTTAATCCAAATTTCAAATCTGAACAAGTGTAGACTCAAATTACAAAAAAAATTTCTGATAAAAAATGCAGACATCTCTAATCCTAATAGACACTTTGACTTAAATGAAGATTAATTTTTTAAAAATTAATAAAGCTTTGTGGACAAATCAATAAATATAGACTTTGTTATTTGTAAGACAAAAAGACAATGCTTCAAGTACTTGATATAATAGAATGTTATTTTGAAAACCTACAAATAAAATACCGACTCAGCTGCCATAGTAATTAAATATATGGCTTTAAAAGATCACAAAACATACATATACTCTCTGTCTCTGTCTCTCCAAAGATCTATTCATACCGAAATAAGTCATAGATTGTCAGAATATACATTGAATATTCATGGTTGGAAAAATAGTTCTGTAACTATACAACCTGACATCAGTAGGTTGGTGGACAACATAATTCTTCTGATATAACACTAATAACATATGTTACACCAAAATGTACTGGAAAACAGATACAAGTGTTCAAATCCCTCCCACACAGTCACATTAATACATATATATGTGTGCACACACGATTTCTTCTCTTTTTCCTCTGATTGTAAGAGGCCTATCTATCTGATTCTTTCTCAACTAAACAAAGAGAGGTCTTTATAAATAATGGTCAACAAGTAAGTGATATGTGGGCTCAGCCTGGTGAGTCAAGTCAAATTTCTGTGAGTGACACATAGAGGAAGATAGGAGTCACAGTTTAGGCAACCAGTTTTTTTCACAGCATCAATTAAATACAAATATGTTCACCACAAAAATGAGATGTCCAATCCACGCTGAGAATACTTCATTACTACATCCTTCATACTATAAGACGTGCTACAAAAAGAACTACACAGCCCTATTCGCAATAATAGATCCTGGATGGAATAAAGAAGCATGTACACATTTTTTTGAATATATTTACAGTTGGGCAAGTCAACAAATTAATCAAAACATTTCACTTTGTTTGTTTGTCTTAATCTAACTATAATTTGAGAAATCTACACAGGTAGGTGTGCTTCAGTGCGTGTTTGTATGCACCAAGATAACTAGACATTGTACAAAGTTGATATTAGCCATACATACAGGTCAGCATATCAGGCATTGCAGTGTCAAGTTAGAAGTTGTTTGGATCAGTGGTTCTTAAGCCTGATTAAAATGAATTTAAAAAAACTATGGATTATAGATTTTTTCATCCAAAATCGGAGAAACCAAAATAACTTGAACCTCTAGTTTCGTACGACAGACAAAAAATTATTTTACATGACGATCATAAAGCCCTTTGGAACAGGCATTGCCAAAGTATCAACCAATCATCGATTCATCTGAACTGTCAATGGAATATATTATTACTACTTCTTTTTCCAAAGAATTTCTGTTATTGCCCACCATTTAAACTGAAGATTGTATTCTCAACCATGGGGGAAAAGATCCAGTACCTTCTATCCATACACTCTTGCAGGGAGTTGTTCATCTCTAGTATATTATCTACCATGTTTTTCTATAGAAAAAGGGTGTACCTTCTTCCCTTTTCAAACTGTTTGACTTACACAAATCAATGTCCATCCTGTAGTATTTTAGCAACATGTCCTCTTATTGTCAACAGTGCACAGAGGTGCCTCCTGATACGCTCCATGCAATAAAAGACGTACAAGTACAAGAGCTGATTATAGGCTTAATCACAGGATATCACTAGTTGTGCAAAGTAAGCCAAGATAAGGCAAGGAATTCCCAGTGTGGGGGCATACAAAGCAACCACGCATCACGTAGTCACCTAACCAATATGAAATCTTCAGTATGCATCTACTGGGTCATCTCATGAGGGTCGTAAATGCAGGTAGTCATAACTCACATATGTTGTGCCATAATATAGAATAGAATAGATCATTTTACAAGCTATGCATTTTTTTTTGTTCTTTACTAACAGAAAAAGAAAAAAAAAAAAAGTTGCTCTCTCTTTTTTTTTCTCTCTCTTTTCCTAGTGGATATTACACCTGTAAAAGGCTGTAGAATGGATCAGCTGAAATGTACTTGAAACAACAAAATTAAAAAGAATGATTTCAATTGTGCCAAAAAAAAAAAAAAAAAAAAACTCTTTGAATGTTCATAAGTCTTTTCAAAATGATAGACGAAGTAGCTGAGAAAAAAAAATAATTATTTCCACCAAATTCCAAGTGATTTACTCAATTTATCAAATTTGATACCGAGAGCTGAGCAAAACAGCAGTTAGAGAACAGTTCATGCTTTCAAGAGTAGGAGAGACATGACAGAAAGAGAAACTTCAAAAAGTCACGAACAGGAAACATGAAATGAATCATTGAAAGTAAAATGTTCTTTTCCTTTTATTTAAAAAATAAAGAACCTTTCAAGAAGAATTCTTTGAAGGAAAAAAAGACATGCCAGAAAAGGAATCAAGATAGATCAGAAAGAGATTGTTTGAACCATGTCTCATACTGTGACAATAAATAATACATTGGCTCAAACCTAATCTTTGCCTGTGCACCTTTTTCACCATATTTCAGAACATTATTCCTCCTTTTCCAGACTGATTTGAAAGCTGAATTCTAGAATTGTAATTCATGGAAAGATCAATGCTCCTATTCCTCCCTTACACTCTAAAATTCCCACCAGGGGTGAAGATATCCCCAGTTAAGAACATCAGCTTTAAGGAATATAAATAACATTTCTAAGATCATGAATAACATGAATAATTATTCATGCTTGCCCTGGGTATGTTTTATAATCAACTTCAAGAGGTAAGGTTGACTGTGGTTGGAGGCGACTTGAAGGCTCCTCTTCCATTCGTTACTATCCTTTTGAAGAGGGGTGGGCACAACAACTATCCCTGACTCAAACCTCCACCGAAATCACACAGCTTAGAGTGTACTCAATTAGCAGCTGAGTGCACAGGGAGATTTGGCCAAATGAGGAGTTACCAAAGATTCAAACTCAGAACCTTCAGCAAGTGAGGCATTACACCATCTGAACAGACTTTATAAGAGTCAAATACAAACATACCAAATTCATACTAAGATATTCTAATACTAATTCAGACCGAATTCTAATGTTCTGGATCATAATCTTGAAAGACACAATCATAATTGCCATAATCTTGTTAAAATCCCAGAAGAACCAAAACCCCAGAAGATTAAAATTTCATAAGGTGGAAATCTGGAAAGTTGAAATCCCAAAAACCTCAATTTCTATAGAAAAAAAAGACTAAAGAGGGGTATGTGCTCTGGTTGTTTATAGAAAGAGTTCTCTGCTTGATACTATAATGAGGGTTTTTGGCTTGGTTTCATGTCTTTCTTTCTCACTGTTATGGTTTAGAGTTAGGGGTTTTGTCACTTCATGCTTTTTCAATAAACCCATCATTAAAACCACAAATGAATGTCTTGAAAACGTTTTGTTAAATCATTTTTTCTTGAATTACATTTTCAGGATAGTGGTCTTTGGGATTTCAACTTTTAAGGATTCTGATCTTTTAGAATTTGAACATATAGGAATAGGAATAGGAATAGGACCCAAGCCTGATAGTTAGTATTCATTTCACATAACCTATAAAAGGAAAAATTGATACCCTCAAAATTTTGGGATGACCTAATCTACATGATCATACATGATTTGAATATAAACAATTATGATAGTGATGAAAAGTAGTTTTGCACCTACAAAAACCATTCCCCCCAAAATGCATCCATTCCAAGGAACTATGATACCATAACCAACAACCTTCTCTGATAACACAATCTAATACCATATGGTTTTGGTAAATGTTATCTAAAGTTGATGAAGAGAGAACAATATGAATGCAATTCCCTATGCAGCAAGCTATGAACATACAAAAATAGGATCGAATGTAACATCTGCTACTCAACAACTTCAGTGCCAATGTGTAGGCCAAGAATAGATTGATGGGGATTCCCTTGAGATGAAACAGCATCACTGGAAAGCAAGTATTAGTCACAACAGTGTGCAGAGGACAAAAAGAAGACAAGGCACATATTTAAAAAGGGGATGTTATATTACAAATGTTGATTAGAGGTTTAACATGTAAATTTATGAAAAACCTTAATCAAAGGCTACACTAGAAATATATTCAATGAAAAAGGAAAACCATAACCAAAGTATTATTCGAGATATCTAACCCTTCAAATACCTTATCCAATAAACACAGAAAAATATCATCAATTTATCATCAAAGGGTTTAACAAACAATAAAGCTATCAGGAAATGGAAGCTAAAAGGCTACTATAAGGTTTCTTATAAATAACAAAATTACACTAATGTACAAGTCATAGCATTACTTAGCTAATCTCCAAATGACATTTTATAGATAGATGTGCACATGAGAGTAGGATATAGTTCTAAAACAATACATTTCATTCACTAAATTTCAAATTAGGATTTATTTTAGGAGGAATATATTTTTATTATCATTTCACATATTTTATCTATTGATCTTTTTAAGATTAATTCATCCTTTGTCTTTTTAAACCAGAATCAGAATGTTTTCTCAACTGAGCTAAATGGAATGGCTGTTAAGATTCAATTAAGCCTGAAGATTCTAGAATAAAAAGAACAAATACAAACCCAGTTAGTTTAGCCTTTCTTACTGATATGGATATATCCAGTTATTACTGCTAAACAAGAAAGTAAGTTTTAGAAAAGAGTAGAGATTTTTTGTTATAGGTAAGTGTCCAATTATATATATATATATATATATATATATATATATATATAAACACATGTATTTTGGTGTGTGTGTGTGCACACGTGTATAACACATTGGGATGAGTACACAGATACTACTCTCTGATCCCAGAGCAGAAATGCTTTGATCCTATTCAGAATGCTCTGACCTGAAGACGACGTACCAATCCCAACTTGAATAATCTCATCATTTTCAACAAGTACTAAGATAATCAAGTGTATTCTGCAGCCATAGAAGTAGAAAGATCCAACAGCAGCATTCAGTCCTTCTTCATTCAAAGCCATTGCGTCTTTTCTCAAACAAGCATCTTTAGCTTCTTCACTTTCCTGACAGAGCTTACAGTTCCCAGTCCTGCATCTTTGGGATCTGCTCGCAGCCTAAAAAGCAAGTTTGTGCAATGACTGCCTTTATGAGCTTTGTACTTGTTAGAACCTAGAACAGCAAATTCCAGGTACTATACTAGTTATTAAGTAATAATTCCAACGACACACACACACAGGGGTCATTTGAAAAAAAACTTCCATACACTTCGCAATATTTGTGATTTTTCAGAAAACAAAAATTTGCTGTTTTATTGATATATACTATTTGCTTTACTTCCCTATACAGAAGAGCATCAATGAAAAATATATTTTCCATTTATCTTTTAGAAGTGTCCTCACATCTCACTTTCTGATGGTCGGTCGGTCCTAGTAACATTAAGCAACAGAAAGAGAAAGAAAGGTATATGTGACATCATTAAAAGAACAACTATTCTGATCAATAGATGATGCACGAAGCGTTTGTTTTTTCCACAGCATTGTGAAATATCATATGTTAATAACTGCTAAGACTGTCTGCAAAAATGGCTAGAATCAGCTAAACTGTTTAATTTCCAGCTAACTTCATGGCTGAAAATGTTATATATATACTCACTTGAGACTCCAGAACATGCTATTGATAAAAATTGAACACCTACTTTAATTTAAACTTACTGATTGTTACTTTTGATAACCAGTTTTCGGTTGAACTATCTTTACCTCAAGTTTTACTACCACTGTTACCAAAGCCATGACTACTTCATTTAGTAAGGATACCTTTGAAACCAGAAATAACAGATACAGACGTATCCTTGAACTTATGGTTGCTGTTAATGAATAATCAAATTGCAATTTCAATAACAAAACCTATTGATTATTAAGAATAACAGTCAAAGAATTCTCCACACACACCCACAAAAAATATGGCTCTTCATAAAAGCATTGAGAACAGAAGCAGTCAGAAAAATAGTAATACAACAATCAATAACACTAGAGAAAACAACAATGAGACTACCAACAACACAATAACTATAGTCATTTCTGATAACAATGACACTACTACAACTAAGAACATTAATAATTTTACAACATTCAATACACTCACTATAGACACCTGATTTTTAAACATGAAAATTTGTACCTCGCATGAATGAATCACCATAGCCTGCACATGTATCAGAAATAATTAACTAAAATTATCTATAAAAATAAATGAATAAACTTACCAGCACATTGTCGGTCCAAAATGACCGTAAAGATAAAAGAAACACATTTTGGAAAAACAACACAAAAAAGAAAAGTGGTGTACTCATGCAAAATTTTCGAGGTTGTAACCCCAAAAATGTGACCAGGAGTGCCAAGAGACACAGAGACAGACAGACACACAGACAGGCAAAGAGAGAGAGATGAATCTGTAGCCCACTTGGCTGTTTGGTCTGGTGGGCCATTTGTCAGGCAATGGTGATTCAACATAAGTGGAGCTAACAAGACAGGAATTAAAGTTTGCATGTAATCCTATTAATAATTAGCATATATTTAGCAGATATATGTTCCAAGAAATGAAAATAGATCTACAAAATGGAAGTTCTAAAAAATTCTCACGAGAGAAAGTGAAAATCCTATCAGATCATTTCTTTTTATGAAATAAATTAATTTGAATTCGAAAATACAATTAGCATTTGTCGATAAATAAATCATAATATATAAAACAAATAATATCAATAACAATCATACCTTGATAAACAATTACTTTTTTTTTTATTTTTTAAAGACATCTTTTTTTTTGTAATTGAATAAATCTTAAAGGGAAAATATTGACATCAAAATGGCTCAATTACCTTCTATTTCTTTTTTTCTAAAATTTTGCTAAGCTTTAAAGGGAACAGAGTAAACAAGTGGACACGTTTGAAGGTGTAAACCTAGATTACAGGAGGTTTTTTTTCTTCAAGACAGATTCATGAAGAGCGATTCTTGTCAAGTGTAGAAAAAAAAAAACGAAATAACAAAAGATGGAATAACAGAAGGTGGAAGAGCATAAACATTGACGAATCCAAAGAGGTAGAAAAAGATAGAAAAATATATTTTTTAAAAATGTTGGAGGACAAAAAAAAAAAATTGAGATTAACTCTGCTTCCCAATAAATGAAATTTTAGAAAAGAAGAAATAAAAGGTAATTGAGCCATTTTGATGCCAATATTTCTTTGATAAACTATCACAATTGGAATATACTGACAATGATACCCAAAACTCAAAAGATTAAAATATCCATGGTATAAAAGTAATTCTAAAGAATATTATGGTAATCTATCAACCCATATTTGTATTAATGGTGGTTCTCAAAGTCTCAGGTCACATTCCTTCCCTGATGAACAAGTTTCCTATATTTCACCCTGATTTTGCATCATCATTTAGTAATTTTTTCACCATTATATGTCCCTCCCCAGGCTCATATTCCTCCCAATAGAGAGTCACTGTATCAGATAAACCAAAATATAACACTTGATTCTTCTTTAACTTTCTTTTTATTCTGATATCAATAACTAACAAAAACGTATCTCAGTTTCAGCTTTACGCCCAAACCGTTCTGAAGAAACTTGATTCCAAATCATAATGATAATCTTCTTATATAAAAGCCTACGTCACTTTTTTTGTTTGTTGATTCATTTTCTTTCATGCTAAAGCAAAGAGGAATGGAGTGAAAAAAAACTGCGTGTTTGTGTTTGCGTCTATATCACTACGACTACTAGTGCAGCTGCTGCTGATTGCTTAGCAAGATAGAAAACTATTCCACTAAATACAGGCATCTCTGATTTTTTATGAATAAAACTAATGCTTGTCTGATCTTAAGAAAGAAATTCATTTTTTACCCAATTCTGTTGCCTTATTAAAGTTTTTGAATTATTTCTTAAAAAACAGAAAATACAAAGTTGTAGAAAAAAAATATTTCATAAGAGGAATGTATTTTCTGTTTGTAGTAAATACATTTTTACTAAAATATTACATTTGTATATTTCATCCACACATGTTATCACATCATTTCAACAGGTACTATGCTAGTATTTGTAATATTACTTTGTACTAAATTGCAATGATAACAACGGTAACCCTGGTGTTGTACAGGGTGCATCATGTGCACAAAAGGATACAACAATGCAAGTGAGAGAAGAGGGCGAGAGAAATGTGTGGACCAGGTGGAAGTGTTCAGGTGAGAGGAAAAAAAAAAAAAACAATGAAAAAGTCACAGTACAACAAGAAAGCATGCAACAAGCAGTTGGAAAAAAAAAAAAAGAGAAAAAAAAAAGGAAAATCGTAAGTAATAATGATAAGAGTGGTAATGATGATAATAATAAAGGAGAAAAAGGCTAGTTTGAAACATGAATGACAAAAGGGGGAAAAAAAAAACAGCAGGCAAATACTAATAGTGTCTTGCCATACTAACATCGTTTCCACCTGTAGTCGTATTCATCCTCTGAATGTGATCGCTCTGTGGAGGGAAAACACGGAAGAGGAAAAACAATGATCAGTTTTTGTTTGAAAACAATAAAAATAACTTTTATAATCATCATAAAAAGGATCGTCATTCAACGAGAGCATTTAAATCAGTGAACGGGTTCGATTGTGGTCATAAGTCAGGTAAGGTGCACATTTGAAATGAGGAAAAGTGCAGAGGGAGTGAACAAGAGTATGAACTATAGAAAGAGAGGCAAAAGGTGGAAAAAAATAATGGAATGACCAAAGATTTCAGGGAGATGGGCTGAGGGAGGAATTACAGGTTATGACATGTGGGCAAGGAAACAATAAATTTTTTGTTTTTCTTTTTCATCATCATTCGTTCCCGTAGGTTCCTTGTGGAGGATAGCGCCGCATCTGCAGTTTCAGTAGCAAACCAGCTTTTCACAGGGGTAGAGTTGCCAGCCCTTTGCCCATCTTAACACTTTTACCTCAATTTGGGCTTCCCACTTTTTTTTTTTTCTGTCTGAGTAACCTTCTCTGCCTTTATATGGCTAAAGGGCTCCAACCGTCCTGCTATTCAACCATAGCTAGAGAGGGAGGGAAGGAGGGAGAAATGGGTTCATGCCTTTCCCAAGGACGTTAGTGCAAAGTGAACATAAGTCCAGGCTGAAACTTAACCTGGGCTTGCTAATTCTGTTTTTAGTACTGATAACCATTAGGCCACTCTGATCCTCCTAATCCATGAGCAGGACCATAATTAACATGATTCCCCAAAAAGATGGAGAGCATTGAAGAGAAGGAAGGAAGATGAAATGGGTAAGTGATGATAAGCAACAAGAGGAAAGGAACATATGATTTTGTGTTCAAAGTATCGTAGCTAAACAAGTCTTAATATATATTGTTCAAAAGAAAGACAATAATGTGATGTCAAGGGTGAGGAATAAAGGAGACTAACCGTAGATTCATAGTTAACACAGGAACAAACTGCACAGAATTATTTACTGGGACTAGTGCCCTTAACTCAGTTGTCATAGTCACAACATTTCAGCCATAGTAATGTATAGCTTTCTTCAGGTGTCATATTTGGTGAACTTCCAGGATATTCCGAACCAAACCCTTTATTCAATCCTATGGGACACATGGCCTAGTGCTGAGGTCGATTAAAGTTTTGGGCGGTCGG
The DNA here is from genome assembly GCA_963457665.1 of Thysanoteuthis rhombus. Classification (NCBI taxonomy): domain Eukaryota; kingdom Metazoa; phylum Mollusca; class Cephalopoda; order Oegopsida; family Thysanoteuthidae; genus Thysanoteuthis; species Thysanoteuthis major. The sequence goes on from OY735215.1 coordinate 51,471,948, forward strand.
CCGGGTTAGAAATGTTTTTAAGTCTTGCGAGTCAAGTCAAGTAATAAAGGAAACAATCATAAAAGCAGTTTTTTTTAATTTATTCAACTTTTTTTTTCATAGTAGGAGAATGTACCTACTTAAACTTCCCTTACTATCAATCAATGAGACGTATGAAATTCATTTTGGGAGACAGAAGCCTTTCCAATCGTGGTTCAAATTTAGTGTATATTAATGCATAGTACTAAAACATATTTGGCTATGAAACATTGATTCACTTGTGACCACTGCAAAAATACAACTTTTGCTCTGTTGTTCAATGCTGAATTAACTGATGAGAGATATCCTGTAGTATGGACAGCGGAATGAGAGCAATCAAGCCCCAGATTGGATAAAGGGTTCACTTCCAAATTCCCAGACGGCCATCAACTAAGAAAAACGCCTGAAAAAAAGCTAGAAGGCACAACAATCAAAATGTTGCAACTATAACAAATAAGATGAAGACACTAGTCTGTGTAGAACAGAGTATTATAATGATAATTCATCTCAGAAATTCTGACAGAAACTGCATAGAGTTATACAAATTAAAACAAATACAAATTATTTACAAGGAAGGGAAAATAATCTGTAGTATCCAAAGACAACTGACATGGTGTGAAAACTAGACAAAAAGGCTCCATGTCGAAACTAAGATAAAAAGGCTTCATGTTGAAAGTTAGGTAGTCAACTAAAATGAAGAGAAGATGAAGAGAAAAGTGCAAAAAAAATGTCAGGATGGTATGAAAACAAAGAGAGAAATAAGTTGAATTGAAATTCCAATAACCTCTTAATTGGAAATCAAATCAAACATAAGAATCTTTAGAATTTATTGATTTATCATTGATGACAACAAGACCTTTTTATCTTTACCAGTCCCATAACCTAGTGACTTCATGGGTGTGTTAAAGCTGAGATCCTTTCTCAAGTTGGTCTGGATGCAGAGTTGTCCATCTCCTAGACTGGTTGCTAACTATGACTAGAGTGCCCAGTCTACCCTATTTACCAATAGCTGAGGGGGAGAAAAGATGGTAACAGGTCTTTCCCAAGTACATTACTGCAAACTGAACACAAATTGACTCAGCTGGAGTTTGAACCTGGCTCGCCAATTCCATATGCAGTGCTGTTAACCATATGGCCACTCTGCACCTCCACAAGACAGTGGATATATTAAAGCTTCATGGGGGATAGGAATAGAAGAAATAAAAAAACTGTCTCTTATATACTTTAGGCAAGTGGCTTCGAAACTTTGAAAACACAAAGACGTCTCCTATAAAGGAAATATTATGGCAAAACCCCGTTTACTAATTATTCAACCAAAAAAAGCAATTTTTGATCTTTGAAAATCCCATTTACCCAAAATAGATAACACTTAACCAAAACTGACACATGGCACAGGCCTGTGTACAAAAATATTGTCTTTTGATCACTCAGTAATAGATGATGTTTCTCTGCCATGAAGTTCACAGGAAAACTGCAACGGACACCCTAGCATTATTTCATAGGCCCCCAGACGGTTACAGATCCCAGTTCTGAAACCACTGTTTTAAACAGTTGAAAATTATCTGAGTTTTTTAACCCTTAATACACATAAGTAGCATATATGATATATATATGAATAAAATTAATATTTTATCAAATTGAAGAAAACAGAGCATAAAAAAATCTATGCCTATGTCATCAACAAACATTTAATCATGCAATGTATACTCCAGATATTTCACTATCAAACCAAAAGAAAAAATCTGTAACTGAGAAGGAGACTGACCTGGTTTTCGCCTCATGCCTGGTTTCCTACCCGAGCGTGGACTTTTTAAGGCATCTCTTTCTGATGCGGAAGGCCTCATGGGGGGAGCTGGACGCAGACAAGACATGCTCCAGGTTTTGTACATTTTGTTTTGTAAAGGAGACTGCATCATTTTCGCCGTCTTGGCTTGTGACAACATGCTTATACTAGGTTGGGAAGATGAGATCTGAAAATACAAAGAAGTAAAATTATTTTTTTTTGATGAGTAATGATAAATGATAGATGACATAAAATGTTAAAATTTAGAATTTAATCCGGGCTTGGTAAATTTGAGGGGTTAATGGCATCTTCATGTCAGTTTTAATATTGTTCAATATTTATTCCATGAAATAAATGAAAATTTGAAGCAACATTTGTAAATCAAAACAATACATGTAAAATTTATTGAAAAAAAATTTTTTTAAGTTTTTCTTTTAAAGAAAATCAAAGACTTTCTTGCTATTATCTGGTGCTTGAATTTGAAACTGATATGATTCTTAGATTAAACAAGATTTTACAATCATTGTCTTTATTGCTTTTTTATTTCATTTATTCATTTAGCACATTTTTTCCGTCAATGAGAAATAACTCCACAATTTAGATTTATAATGTTGAATTTACAGACGATTTACTGGAAGCAACAAATTCTAAGGGGAGTAACTCATGGATTCCAATCTGAGGGGAAACAACACTATCTAATTAAATCAGAGTTGCCTCCCATGCAATTTTCTACGAGGGAACAGCATTATTGAATTAAATCAGAATTACCTCGAATCTAATAAATAATTTCAACGATTAAATGCATTGAAATGAATATTTACGATTTTAATATCGGTAATAACTGTTAAGTATTTTTTAAATATCTTTTAAAATTTGTTTCCTTTGTTGATACTAGTAACCACAGAGGAATTTCCCAATTTTTCACCTCACATCAACACTTACTTGGATATCTTACTAATTGAAAAATGTATAGAATGATGAAAATTCTTCATCTCAGTCCTTGGACGACATTAAATGGAAAAATATTTTTGACATTCCATACCTGTAAACTTTGGGGTTTTAACCTATTCATTTGTGTATTCTTGATTTGTGATCGCAACACTTGCAACCAATGACTGGCATCATTCCTCGAACTGCACGATACCGTAATCTTGTCAATCATATTTCCTAAATGGAGATGGAAAAAAGGCTTTGAATTAGAAATGATTCTATCTTTTCACAATTTCATTTTAGAGCCGATAATTTTGAAAAGGGAAGAGACAGAAACTCAGCTGACATCTCGAGACAAATATTTTCAAAAAAAGAAAAACCATCAAGTAGTTTCCATTTGCTGACTAATCAATCATGCAATGCAGATATAGTACTATTCAATAATTTTTTAATTATATATATATATATATATATATATATATATATATATATATATATATATATATATAATGCAGTTTTCCCAGACACCTATATTATATCAGACCAATCCTGGTTGGATAAATGTTATATATATCTATGTCTTTGGCGTTCTCTGGTCATTCAAAGAACTTCTGGTTACTCAAGCCGAAACTCCAGTAAACAATTACTTTTCCTGGAAGTTTCCATATTGCATTTGTCAAATGGTGTATGTATTGTATTTTAATGGTTTTGTTTGGCTTTCAAAGATGAATTCTCCAAGACATATTTCCTTGTAGAAATTAGGTAGTTTGTGTAAACATTGAAATAAAAACTTCATAGAGAAATGCATGTATATATTTTCAGTACTTTTTGTTTATGAACTTCAATCAAATATAACAATAGAATACTTGCAAAAGAAATACAAACAGCGACAGACATTTTTCTCTAAAAATATACACATTCGATTATACATGAAAGATTATTACAAAACTTCCGTGATACAAATGATTGACAGTAAACATATTAATGAAAATATGTAACCAAATCATGAAAGAATGAGATGAAAATGTGCAAAATGAGAAGTTAGCTTCAAAGCGATATTAAAGGATATTAAGAAAGTAGTTTTACATCTGCCAACAGTAGATAGGCTAGAGAGTGTTTGGACTTTGGGGGGCTTGCTTCTATACACAAACATGAGACATAGTAAAGAGCATAGAAGAACAGTAAAAATCTAAGAGCTAAAGTAGCTAGCTATTTGAGTTAGTTTTATATCTTAAATCTTTCTTTGAGGGCTTATGTTAAGAGCCATCTTGTTCTAACTTCGTGGAAGGATGTAAATTTATTGCCAATTTCTCATTTCCTAACTCAATAAAAAATATTCAAAGTCTTATTTTTGTTCAATTTGGACACAGTGAAAAGTTGCTCAAAGGTGAATATAAAGAGATCAAGAATTTCTCTAATTCATTAGTTTTGCAAATCAAAATCATTTTTAAACTTTGGAAACCTTTCCTGATACATACTTGCACTCTACAGAATCATTCATTCATTGTGGCCTTATCTCCTTTGAAATTAAATATTAGGAGTAAACAAGTCTGGTTAGTCACTCATTAGAAATTGTCACATGACCATCATCTTTTGGCAGCATGCCATGTTTGGGGTGATCAACTTAAAAAATTGGAGAAAGGGTTGATCAATGAACAAGTTACTTCTCTCGCATTTTGTTGGGGAGGTGATCACTAAACGAACGTAAATGCTGCTGGACACAAACTAAGGGATCAATTTGGCATTAACTTACATCATAAATTGAACACCCCACTAAAAATCTACTCTGGTATGGAGTTTTAAAACAACCAAAAGAGTTTTTTCTAGGCATAATAAAGAGTAAATGTTGGAAATTTCAGCCCTCTAGCACCTGAGTGCATGATCTATACATACATACATAGCCAGCCAGTCAGCCTGACAGATCAACTTGAAAACTGAAGAAACCAATTTTGACAAGTTCACGTTGACAGTTTCTGATATTGTCAGAAATGCATTCCATATTCAACCATAATATTCATTAGAGTAAAGTAAAATCATAACTTTTCTGCAAACAATTCCTAAAGAACACACAAGCAATAAATATTTCAGTAAATATCAAACACACTTTTAAAATTTCCTAAAAGTTGCCCATACGATGGCACTGAGTACTTTAACATAACTTATTGGGGGCAGGGGAATGAAATGATTTAAAATAATTACCTGTAATTTCAAAACCATGCGCCAGGTTTTCCATCTCACTCTTATTTACAGTCAGCCCACTCAATGGAAGTTGGCCCTAAAAATAAAATAGCAACAAAAATTCTACATCAAATCTGTTGAAATGAAGAAAAGCAATGAATTTATTTTGCATAATTATCTATAACTAGTTGGAATCCCACCCAATCAAGCTGTTTCCAGCTAGTAAATGTATATATCAGGATGCCCATATTCGTGAGATGATCGACTGAAAAATAAATAAATCTCGTTTATCTTCCTTGTATGATTACTTCACCTCTCTCTTTCTCTCTCTTCTCAGGCTTCTTATCAAACTACCAAAATGTTCAATTTATAAATCAGTTTGGTTTCACACAAGCAGCCAGCCAAAAAAACATCCTTTCTTTTCTGTGCCATTAAGTTTGATTATTTTGCAATATGAAAAAACAAATATTTTGAAATGATAAACACAAATCGATGGGTAAAAAACATGAAATTTACTTTTAGTCAACAGTACATAATTCTGCTTATTATACTAAAAAATCCTTTTGATTTTTAAAACATTTTGAATTTTGAAAAAACAAAAACTTTATCCTTTATCGAACCATGTTTAAAATTAAACGTAAACGCATTGACAGAGAAAAAGAGAGTGGGCAAAAGAGAATGGTGGTTTACTAACAGGGTAGAAAGAGAGAAATTAAGTTAAGAAGAGAATGTTGATGACAGAAACAGAAAAGCAATTCAATAATCCAGTCTTCCGTCCTTTCTTTATGTTCATAGTACAGAGATGGTAGCATCTGTGACATATATTCATTTTTACATCTTTCTCCCCCCCTCATTCCCTTTCCTTCTATTGATGTAAGGGGATCACAACTGTTACCAACATAGTCGATAGTCTATTAATTGAGAGGAGATCAAATTCTCTTTTCATTTTGGATAGCTAGAAGCATATTAATAGATTTGTAGCTGTTAGGAGAAAAAATATAATAGTTGAGAGTAAAAACTGCTTATAGCATCTATCTTCAAACCATAGGGAGGGTTTGGTTAACAGCCATATCCAATATCACTAGAAAAAAATGGTAAAAAATGATGCATGGCTATTAGCTGAAATTTGACCTAAAATTTTCAGCGAGATCAATATTCACCACAGATTTAGGGAGAATAGAAGAATCAAAATGGATGACGAATGTCGGAGAAACCTCAGATTTATAGACAAAATCGCATTTTTTGCAGAGAGCCTACACGACCTCCAACTAATGCTGGATGAACTAAATGAAAAGATCAAAAAAGTTGGCCTACACATGAACTTAGCAAAATGAAGATCATGTGCAACACCGACATCAGAAATAATAACACAGCTATCAAGATCGAGGATGCAAAGCAGGAGATGGTGGACCACTTCATCTACCTGGGGCAATGAATCTCCATGAAATCCACAAAAAAATGAAGAAATCAAGCAAAGAATCACTCTGGGATAGCAAGCTTTTGGCAGAGCAAGCTCAATCTTCAAAAACAAGATCCCAATAATCCTGAAAAAAAGAGTATAAAACCAATGCATCCTCCCGATAGTCACATGGACCTGAAACATGGAATTTAACCAAGAGACAAACCCGCAAACTGAGAAGCATGCAATATGCACGAGAGAATCATGCTCAACCTCAAATGGAGAGACAAGACAGCACAATATATCAGGGGAAAAACAGGAGTCCGAGACATCATAGAATCCATTAGCAAACTCAAATGGCAATGGGCTGGTCATGGTGTAAGGATGGCAGACAACTGCTAGACATCACAAGTTACAAAATGTATCCCCAGATATCACACGAGCCACCGAAGCTAGCAGAATACAAGATGGACAGACAAACTAGACAAATTTAAAAAGTACTAGCTCTGCAACGTCCACGATTGAGAGGAGTTGCGAATCCTGGGGAAAGTCTATGTCAAACGACGGACGACAGAAGACTGATGATGGTGTTGATGAATAAAAAATGAAAAAATTTGAATATAATAAGATACTAACCTCATAGTGATAACCACTTAGTCTTGGGCCAAGAGACAACATGACAAGTACATTCTGGAACAACACAAATACGCGATCAGACTTTTCCCCTGTCTGTGCTATTAATTTCACTTGTGACAAATGTATAACGTCTCCAAGTTGTGTTATTTCCTGAAAAAGAAAGAAAACAATATTTTCAACCCATTTCAGAATGCAAAATTCAAACGCTTTTTTTTAATTCTATTTTTTTAAATAAAGCACTAAAATTTTTATGTTATTTACAAACATTTCTAGTGATATTTCTCAAGTCATCAACCCTCCCCAACTCTAGCGATGTACAGTTGAGAACAAATTTTCATATATCTAAACAGAGAAATTTCATGAATGAAAAAAACAACAAATAATTAGAGTTATCATAAATCAACTTTGAAAACAAATTTATTATCTTGTTTGATCTAAAATAAGTAAGATGTCTTTCATCTTATCCTTTATAGATTCTTTATTTATTGGATGTGGGAGATTTTTCTGACTAATTTTTTTCAACTTTTCGTCAATTCTATACACTGGCTAGAACTCAAATATTAGTGAAAAATGCAATATCACATATTACTCTCTCATTTTGTTTTCATCTTGCTCAAAATCTAAGAACTGCCCCAGTAACTCTTCACAAGAGAAAACAATTATGCCATGTGGCTTGTATACCAAAATAATTTATGTAGAAATGCATCAAATAAAATTCTAATCGACTAATGGATATCAATCAAATTTTGTAAAAGGGTGGGTAATGGGGTGAGAATCGGGTGGTCAAATTTGTCGGGGTGAATTTGATTGAGAGATATTTTTCCTTTTCTTTCCCCAAATACATCTATGTATATACACATGACTGTCCAATCAGAAAAAGTATCAATGAATTTCTATAAAATTCTGTGGAGGGTTAGATAACAGGCTAAGGGAGACCTGATTAAATTTTGGAGCATATCCATGCATATTTACCTCTCCTACATTGTAATTATACATCCAAACCACATAATATCACCTGTTGGTCCACACAATATCTCCTGAAGTTCTTCATGAATCTCAATGATATTTTGCGGAAGAATGGACAACAGGCTATGTATGAACCGATTAGATTTCTGGGTGGATTCATTTTCAATCACTCCCCCCTGCTCCCCTGTGACAATGGTGTTTGACCTTGGTACACACTCTCAGGGGCGTTTCCTAGTTCATACACTGAACTCGTTTGTACTGAAATTTTTCTGTGGGTGAGAGAAGTATTGCTATATTCAACGAAGGTATACATTCCCTCTTTGAAGACATGTTCAGTTTTCACAACATTTTTCAATCTATACGTAAACATACTTACTTCACCTTCCCATCCTTTGATCGTACTGTGAATAATTTCATATTCCATCTCCTTTCTCTTCCTAACTTCTGTACATGAATTCTGGAAAATAGAAAACATTTTGATATCAATATTTTTCAACGGGGTGATTTTCTGCTTCACTGATTTATAGTAATTCAACTAAAATGTGTATACATTATCATAAATTGTAATTTTGTCTTCTATGCTCAATTACAGGAGGTATTTATTAGGTTGTTACAAGTCATTTTTATCTTCAATAGTAAAATGAAAATGTAGAATATTCAATAAAAATATGACAAATTTTGAGCAATATTCTCTACTCAAATTATCCTCAAATGACGTAACATGATTTTTTTTTTCCCTGGATAATGTGTTGTTTTTTTTTCTAATTCCTGAATGACTATGCGTAAAAAGTACAGAAAATGGTTATTATTCTCTTCAAACTTTACTTTTGTGACCAGGACATTGATATTTTTCAATTAACCTATTTCTAAATTACAACAGGTAAATTTGTATAGTAACATTCAAAGTGGGGAAGAAAAACTTTTTTCAGTGAAAACATCAGCATATGAATCTAAATCAACATGTATGTACACTTGTGTTAAAGAAAAATGATCACAAAAGATTTGATAGAAAGTTTTTGAGAACTAGGATTGCACAGTAATTCACTTTCATGAACCAGATCCAAAAATACAATTTTTCATCATGCTCTTGTTATATGTTCCTTGGTATTCCAGTATATCCTGGTGGAAGCATTCACTTTGCTCCTCCAAAATGCTCATATGTTCTCCTGGGATCTATCAAGATGATTGTCAGGGATATGGATTTAGTCTACAACCCATTTTACCTTAGTTTTTCACCATAATCTCAACCAGATCTAAATAGTTTTTGGCCTTGTAACTGCTCTGTTTGGGCCCTTCCTTGATGATTATTATCAATATTTCCAGACTTTTCTCTATTGAAATAGTGCTGGACATCTTGCACTGTGTTCATTCCAAATGCTCTGTTGACAGTATCAGCAGCTTGAGCAACCTGATGTCTCAACTTGAAATCTCATTCGAAAATGTGTCTTGTACAGATGCAATTGCTGTTAGAGGCTCAAAAACCTCCAATAATAAATTATATCCATTCACACTAGATTTGCAGAATGAAAAATACAATTACTTTAGCAAATCTTTCACTTCAAGTATCATTCTCTATGAAAAACATTTCATTGAAAAAACCCAATACAAACAAATTCATTCATCTTAGCTAATTAAAATGATCTGTCAAGTATTTGATACTCACTGATATGTCCCTATATACTGCAATGGCTCTTTGTGTGTCTCCGCGATCCACATGACCCTCCTGAAAATAGATTAAAAAATTCATGATAAGAAGATAGTATAACCACATTTAGCATGACATGCCATATAACCTCAGTAATCAGTTCAAGCTGTCTGCAACAGAGAAATCACAAATCTCAATTAACTTTTTATAGAAACTATTCAACTCCCACAATTAGGTTCGCGTGGTGTCTAAGATAATGTATTTCCAATCATTAACAGTTCTCAAATGCCCAAGCAGGGGTAAAAAGCAGGATTTGAGATGTTGATTTTCAAGGTAAGCATACAATGTTTCATCTACTATTTGGCCTTGAGACAGACTAAGTTCAGCTTATTAAATATTGTGAAAGATTGAACTGAGTAGCTTGACCTCAAATGATTACGATGGTATGTTCAAAGGACATGTATATGTTACACAAGACCAAACGAGAGCAGGGTATGTAATCTGGTCACATGATTTTAGTATAAGCTAGTATAAGCAAATATCTTGTAATCGGAGTTATCTCCCGTTTACAAAATCCAAGTCCAGTGTTTATCTTGATGAGATGTCTGAATTTTACATACACAAGCAATAAATTCAAACAGAAAAGTAAAAACCAAACACAAAAGGAAAAATGAAAATTATAGTAATGATAAGAACAAGCATAAGTATAGAATTTATAATTATCATGATCATTGATCCCAATACCAAATATATTTTTGTTCTTTCATCTCATGTTATGCTAATTGGTGTTCTAAATTTCCTTAACCTAACCATTCATTCATTTTTGTGAATTTGACATGGATTTTTCTTCACTTACTAAATGGAAATCAGATTTCATTGTTGTCAAAATATTTTTAACTCTCAAATTCATAAACCGCTTAAAATTTGTAGTACTGCTGTTGTTTCTCATATTGAATACTTGAAACAATGGGTCAAGTGTCTAATTACCCAAATTGGATACCTATACTGAAGATTGTAAATGACTGTGGAACTCTTCAAAGAATAGCATAAAGTATTATATCACATAATTTTTTTTTTTTAATTCTCCAAATGGTCAAAGGGAGATAATTTTAACCAGAACTTATTTCCCTTGAAATTGGTATTCTGTTTTCTTTGTATGAATTTAGCAGTCAAAGTGCAATACTTGGGAATAATGAAGCAATTTAATCTATTATCTATTTGCTATAGTGAGGAAACCAGAACTAATCCAAAGTTATCTCCCCTGTCCCATAAAAATTTTTGTGGTGAAGGCGGTCTTCCAAACATGCTGAACACCTGAGCATAATTCTTAATATACTCAAAAACATGGATGGACAAGTAATTTTTTCTACATTTCTATTTGTGTCTTGGATTTTTTCTCATAAGAAAACTGATGAAAATGATAAGTCTTCATTACATGTTTTAAACGGTTTTATTTTTTACTCAACTAATAAACTCAACTAATGTGTACAACAGAATATCTAATAAATGTATTAACATGAATCTGTTGAAATATTTTTTCCAATTCAAGGGAATATTAGCTACTTTGGAACATAGATCTAAACATGGCTGCCTCACATCAGATGCATTTGTATCAATTCTCCCAATGTTTTGCATTTTGTAAACATACTGATGAAGTTTTGTATCTCAACTACAGGAAGAATTGCTGAGGGAAAAGAATAAGAATCTTCCATAAGATAAGTTATCTCACTCATGGCACTGGACCAGTATCTTGCTAAAACGAATTATCTTGTTTGTGGCAGAGAAAAGGGTTAAAACAGATGTCCTCTCAGGGTGCCGCAGTTAGCTCTCATAATCTTGATAATTTCAAACCATCATAATTCATAGTCACGATTATAGGAAGTGACATCTGAGATTTGAGAAACTGCATGATGAACAACAGACTCACCCATCCCACTAGTAATTATGAGTCATTAAAAATGGGTATTTTTTATTCGAATTACTTGGTTCTGTAATTTTTTTTATCTAACTAATGTAACCAAAAGAACATAAATGCAATCATTCAGTGCTTTTTAACTAGAGGCTCCTTGAAAAAATCCTCAAATACTAAGAGTGCCGGTATTCAAAAAAGTTTGGGAACCACTGGGTTGAAGTATTGAACTACTTACCTCTATATGTGTCTCCAGTTCTTTCAGTAGACTTGGGTACTTGTCCAGCCGAGTAAAAGGTTTGGACAAATTTGTTGTCAGGGTCATAGCTCCAGCACCTAAATATTCCATGAATTTTCCAAGTTCTTCCCTGAAAATTTAAGATTAAAAATATAAAATCATGCAATCAATTCAGAGATTTCTTCAAACTTTCTGGAACTATTTGAAACAGACAACTATACAATTTCCAGTAAGAGGATTTCAAAGATAATATAAAAATACATTATTTTCAGAAAGCATGAAATGCTTCCAAAATGTTTACATCAAAAATCTAATAGTATATAAAATATGTCTGGATTCAAACACATAAACCATACAGAAGTTAAACAAAAAACCTTAAATTTTGTCAGAACCTATTTATGTACAACTTCTTGTCAGATACATTCACAAGTACAAATTAGTTTCTCATATAGAAGAAGCAAAGAATATGAAAATTGTAACAATTTACGTTCACTGTTATAAATTAACTCATACTTATAAATAACTTTACGTAATAAAAAATTGTAAATTCATGAAATTTCAAGATCAATTTATGGATATCCAACGATAGTACTAATCAGATAGTTCGAATATTATTTGATTTGACCTTATCATTCTGATTAAACCAAAAAGCGAAATAATTATAAGGAATAAATTTTAATTGACATACAATCACTGTTTTCCTTCCTTATAGTCAACAAAATTCATAAAATTTCATATAGAATTCTAAATTCATTTTGAATGAAGTGTCTGGGTATGACTGATTTTAATAACAATATACAAGATTATCAGAGTCTTAAATGGAATCCAAAAGAGATGTTATGTGATTACGATGCAAGACAAAACTCACTTTTTAGCTTGTAAAACAGCCACAGCACTCGGATGATTGGCACAGTACACCAGATAGAGCTCCTTCAACGTTGGTGCATGTTCAATAAACACACCACCCATCCTCCGTTGGTGGGCAGGATTCCTACAAAACAACAAATTTGAAGAAATAAAAATAAAGATTAAGAGCAAAATTCTGAATTCTATTCATCAAGATCAGCAACACCTGCTCCTTTCAACTTAGAATACACTGACCCTATTCCTTACACTGAGGGCTTAAGCTTAGTGAATATCTTCACAATTAATTTCTGTAAAGGCTGACAATAGAGATACCAGCTCTTTGTTGCTACTGGGTAGTTATGAGAGACTGCTCACTCAACTGTTTTCTCAGTTCACCATCACAGCATGCAAGAGACAAGATCTCCTTCTGTTGAAATTGCTGTCGACTGGACAGCACAGAGATAAGTGAATTAATGCCTCTCCCAGCATAAGTGCAGTCACAGGGCAAACTGGGCTCTTCATCCTTGGTTGGCAAATAGTCTAGAAGAGTAACTAAATTCAAACCAGGAAAGCCAAACTCCTCACTGGACTCAGCAAACTGTTCAGCAGATACAAATGGGTGGTTCAACAGGCAGGGGACCGGATTATGGTGGCCATATTTTAAACAGGGACCTTACCATCAAAATGATCAACAGTGTATGTTAACAAGAAATTCTGCTGAATTGTAATTAAGTATATTGAATTTGATCAACATACTAATTGGTATTCCATTATACGTTCACACACTTTTCTCATGGCAATTCTTTTTTTTAAACATTGAGGGCCTGATTTCAACCTTCCCGACAACCCCCTCAATCCAGGAATGTTTGCTGGATTGCAAAGAGCACGACATAACACACTGAACATCCAAGTCATCCACTGCATCCTGGTCAGTCGCTATCCATCCTGAATATCTCTTTCCTCTGAACCGAGACAGACGGGGACATGAGAGTAAGGCCTGACAATATGTGCAACTCTCCTTAACTTAGGTTAAGTTCAATTAATGACTTCAGATCCTGCAATGCAACTGAAGAGCTCAAAGTGGAAGCCATGGTCATCTTAGACAAAAAAGGACCATCATCATCATCATCATTGCAAAGTAAACATAAACAGCTTGGTTTACTAATTACACCTTCCTATACTGATCAGTGCAATACCACTCCAAATCTACAAATATCTACATGAATGTACTGGAATTACTAAAAAAAAAAAATCAACTGTTATTTACTGGATTATCAAGTTTTTATTAAACGAGGATCATTGATCTGCTGATTTCATTTATTAACATAATTTTTGACATGCATGTTACATGACAAGATAGAATATTTCAATCTACTAATTTACTGCAGTCTAAGAAAAATAATAATCAACATACTTTGTAACTTCTTGTAAAGATGTCAAGAATTTCTGTTGGAAGGCAAAAATCTCTTCAAGATTTCCAGTTAGCTGATTAAATTCTGTCTGTGATAATCTGGAATGGAATAGAATGAAATCAATATCATTATTACATACAACATAATAGCCCTATTCAGTCTGTCAGTAATGCTTGCATTAATTCCTGATCACTGAAAATCCCTTTCCTCCTGCTATTTAATGCACAACATACAAAGTGAGTAATGCAAAATCCTATCATTAATAACACAGCACAATAAAAAGAAATTTCTCTTTAGTTGCCAAGGATGCTTGAATGTAATTTGAGGACGTTGAATCTAAAAGATGACATTAGTTTTGTTGAATTGTTTTTTGAATTAATGGCAGCCCCTCAAATTATGATTTTACCCCAATGCAGTGGAGTATAATGTATAAACGAGAAAATGATGGAGGCTCCGAAGGCTGAGCAATTTTCAAGTATATCTCTAAAAATAGAGCCGATCTAGTGAAATCAATGCCACATTTTGAATTAGTACCCTAGAGTTACCCTAAAATCTAAAATCATTGGCAATAAAATTAGTGTTGACCAAATAATCAATTTTCACTTAGTTGTTGTAATGATTTTCATTCATTTGTAAAACTTGTGAACAACCTTCACAGATTACTTTGAGCAGATAACATATTATAATAGCATTTTCCATTTATCACAAGTGGGCTATTACAAATTCTTTTGTGAGGGTAAAATGAGGCAAACTTCATCCTTTGGGTACTCCTCTGTAATAGATATTTTGCACCAAGTTTTCTAAAACATAGATAAGTATCAATAACTTTTTGAAATATTATATTTGCTATATTTGTTCACAGGCTAAATGTATTATAGACATTTTGGCATCAGCTTACATTGTATATGCTTTTAATTATTTGCAGTGCCACTATATGTAGGTAAATCAATAAGTCTGCAGCTTATGATGAAAAAAAGCATTTATTTTATACAATAAGTATGTATCTTTCAACTATCTCTTTTACTGTCAATCCACTTAACCCAACACTTCTCCATAAATCACGTAGAATGAATATTTTATAAAGTGAATTATTTAGATCAAAACTCAGCTAACAACTGTGTCAGATTACAGACTGGTTGATCCACCCTCATATATGGGATCATTGGAGTGAAGGGAAGTTTTGATGAATTTGTTTCATAAATTCTACTCATGATATCACAAATTGAAATTATCTTGTATGGATATAAAAAAAAAAAAAAATTTTTAAGACGACAATTTTACAACATATCTATAAGAAGAATGAAACTACAGTAAATATATATTCAATGTAGTCATTACTTATTTGTCACTATCAATATTATGCATACAAACAATAGTACAATTTTGAACAATCTTTCCAAAATATTTTTTTTAAATCATAATTTTATACATAAAATTATTTTTAACATCACATGCTCAATATTAAAATCATATCTAAAATATATCAATTCTTATAAAATACTGGGAGGAAAAAAAGTAATCAAACTGACAACTCTTTGAGTCAATTGAAATAATGATAATAATAATGGCATAACTTATTGAACTTACATATTGTTATTTTTTAGAGGCCGTATGTATTTTTGAAGAAGTGTACGCATTTCTCCGACATGTTTCTCCTCAGTTTCAATCACATTTTCAAGTACCTTTAAAAAAGACAAGTAAAAATAAAATAATATTGACAGTGTGACAAAGAAAAGAAAGAATGTGAAGTACTTCGATGAGTGACCTCACAAAGACATTTACAAGGCAGAATCAGGGTTTTAGCTCAAAGTTCAACAACAAAAGTAATAGAATAACGCGATACTCAGAGAGTAATTTTTCAACCCACTCCCAAACCACCCATATAAGAAAAAATCCAAAATAGGATCACTTGTTTAAAGTCAATATCAAACCATATCCTCACCAAGTCATCCAACTATGATTGAAGAAGTCTCTGTCTCTAGGTATTCACTGGAATTACTTGACAGGTCATTGTATGAAGTTGACAGTTGCAAAATATATTAGTCAGCACACAAGGCAGTGCCATAGCGAGTTTCAAATCTGATAATGATGAATAAAATATTAAAGATTATAGATCTATCTTTTTAGTCTCTATAAATAATCTTCCGTAACTCCCACACTTGATATTCATCAAAATTTAGATATAAAATATCTAAATTAGCAACACTGAAGTGAGGTAACCAAAATACTTTGAAGTTGTAGATTTGTACGAGACAGAAAATTATTTTACAAGACAAATTATCGCAAGCTGCTCCACACACCATAAGGTGTGGTCCCTTCTGAACAGGCGCCTTTGAAATGGGCACTGCCTTAATTTCTTTAATACAGGCTCCGTAATAATATCTGAATTGGCCCAAAATAAAATATTCATTATTCTACGAGTTATCTTGCAAAGTATTTCCATCCATGATATTTTGCTAACAAGATTTTTGCCAGGGTGCACTTCAGTTTTACTCAAGTGTATGTCACATCCAATAATCCTCATGAAACCTTGAGAAAAAAACAAGAACTGAAAGTTCCATGAGGTGTCCACAATAAAGTTAAAGTACCATTATTGCACAATCACATGATCCTGAGAGGAAATTTTTTTTTAAAGTAAGAAGCATCTAATCAAGAAACACCTTTCAATAGAGTATGAAATCTGACAAACAGCTGGGAAACAATATGGGGACACACCTACCAATGAACCCTGTTTAAAGAGAGGTGAAGATGCCTCTAAAAACATTTATTTCATTCACAATTTTTAGTACGGCATGCCACATCAAGTAGAAAACAAAGGATTCAAACTGTTGAATAATAACTCAGCTATAATAGTTAAGCTCAAGGGTGTCTGTCATAGTGAAACGGTAAGCAAGCTCATCTTGCAGACCAATGGCTGTTGTTGAGAGTTTGATCCTTATTAGGTGCCTTAGTAAAGTGACTTGATATCAGACTGAGCCGAGAAAATGGATACATCAGTTAAGACGAAAAATTTCCAGGTAAATGACATATCATAAACACTAAACACAAATGACTAAATCGTTTGACAAAACTTGTTGATGAAAATTCAAAATAATGAATGTGATAAAACTCACCACATTGTGATAGAACTGAACATTCTCCCTCGTATTACCCTCTGGGGCTGCCTTGTTATCGGGAGGGGTCAACTTTGGTGGACTAGACACTGCATCTGGAAAGAAATCAAATGATAATTCAATCATTGTACTCAATGTACCTGAGGTAATTGTTTGGAAAAAGTATGCTATATTTTGCAAGGGAAATAACTTCTCTGTAGACCTGATTAATAGCCAGTGCTGTTGTTCATATGGAGCAAACAGAAGCAGAAAACTCTGAATTGAACTACATAGGATTTAATTTAGGATTAGAGTTAGTATTAGGGTTTGTGTTTCTTTTCAAGTCGTTAATTGCACTCTAAACACTGGCCCTAAATTATATCCATTGTAGTTAAATTCAATAAAATTTAGTTTCAATTGTTGAGAGTTTTCTGCTTTCATTTGTTCTGTAGCAGCATCTGTTAGCAGAGAAGTTATCTCCCTTGCAACACATAGCAAAAACGTTTTAATGTAACAACTCCCAACAATTACAAATCTTGACATTCATACGAGAAATTTTTTATTTTTTTCCAATAAGATGAAAACAAAATGCATTAGTTTTGGGAACAAGAACCGTCTCAAAGAGATTCTCAATTCTCAAATTGACTTTAACATTAAGATCAGTTTATTCATCTTGAAAAAAAGAGTTTCCTTTCATCATCATTATCATGAGTTTGTTAGTGTCCATCGTCAGACTTAGACCTTCCCCCAGAAACGCGAGACCCCCTCTATTATGGGCATCATGGCACCAGTACTCTCTGAATTTATCTAGCTTATCACAGCATCTTATATTCTGTTGGCCACAGCCTCGTACCTGATCTCTAGCAATCCATATCAAGAAACGTGATGTCCAGCAGTTGTCTGCCATTCTTGCAACATGTCCAGCCTATTGCCATTTGAGTTTTCAAACAGTTTCTATGATGTCTTGGACTCTTATCTTTTCTCTTATATACTCTGCTGTCTAATAATCTCTTCACCTGATGTTGAGCATGATTCTCTCATGTGCACATTGCATGGTTCTCAGTTTGAGAGTTAATCTTTTGGTTAGGTTCCATGTTTCAGCTCCATATGTGACTGTCAGTAGGATGCATTGGTTGTATACCCTTCTTTTTATGACTAGTGGGATTTTCTTGTTCTTGAAAGTTGAGCTTGCTCTACCGAAAGCTTACCAGCCTAGTGTGATATACAAAAATAACTGCTGGCAGTCATACACACTTTTGTCTTCTTGGATATTGTTCCAAGATAAACCAGAACTTATGATCTTTATCAGCCTGATATAAAAAAAAATCATAGTTTATAGAGTACAATCTTCATCCAATTCTCTTCCATAGATATTTCTCCATTCATAAATACCTAGTCATTTCATAACTTTGAAAATTCAAAGATCCCTTCTATAAATTTATAACCTTTGGAAAATCTCATTTATTTGAAATCTATTACATTTATTTGAATTCTAATATATGGTACAGGTTTGCGTACAATAATTGTTTTGTTTTTATTATGACTGTGCAATGAATGATGATGCTTCTCTGCCACAAGATTTGCAATGTCAGATTCACAATGAACACCGCTGCAGACCAATGAACATTATTTGATGGACTCCCAGTTGTCTGCAGACACCAGTTTTGAAACCACTGACCTATAGGATTGACAACTTGATTTGGATTAAAGATGAAAATTTCACAAAAATCTCTTGGATTCCAACATTTGTTTGGACAATTGAATCTATTCTTCCTCTCATGTCATCACAATATTTTGGTCAATCCATTCTTGAGTCCTTGTCAGGTGTGTAATCCAAGAGAAGAGAAAACTGGGTTCTTTTTCTTGAATTATACTATACACCCGATAAGGGCTGAAAAACGGATTATCCCAAACTTTATGTTGAGAACAGCAAGGATGGGACAGAGAGATTTATTCACCTGAACAAATCTTAATGACTCTTCTCAAAAGTTAGGAAATCTCTTGGATATTTGTATAAAATCTGACCAATGCTTTTTTGTTCTTGCATTCTCCGTATTGACAGATAAGGTCACATAGGGAGATAATTCTGGCTTTATCCTCAAAAGGCCGGTACGGAGTCCCTGCCTCCAGACTCGGCCGGTACGGAGTCCCTGCCTCCAGACTCGGCCGGTACAGAGTCCCTGCCTCCAGACTCGGCCGGTACAGAGTCCCTGCCTCCAGACTCCAGATTTACTCAATATCCAAATTCAACGCTATTCCAATGTATGTATTGATTAAGTATCAAGATCTTGTAACCCAATCTGGCAACCCTACCTATTTTATATAACTTTTTTAAAAGGTTACAGTTTGAATAATAGAAGCCAACAGATTTATGAAGAAGCCTTCATTTTTTGGTCAATCCAGCACCAGATATCCAACCAGATTGATATTGTGGTGCACTCATTTCAGCTCAAAAAAGTTCCTTTTGGAATGCTTTACGTTCAGATAACAGCAGAAATCTGTGTTCAATCATTTGTGTGAAAGAAAGTTTTGATGTATTTGCTTAATAAATCCTACCTATGAACTGTTAACATCTAAATAAAAGCCTTTCTCCTTACAAGTATAATAATAAACATTACATGGAAGAAACTGAACTAAAAAAATTTGGAAAAAAAAAACATACATAACACTTTTCTATAGCAAAAGTCAGGAAAGAGGATTTTTCACAGCACTAAGAGAAACTGATAAATCAAGATTAAGGGTTACGATTGAATAGTTGTACTAATCACTGGATTTAATCTTTATAATGAGTAATAACTATCCAACTTCTCAACTTTGAAAAAAAACACTTGATAAAGGAGTGTTATACTTGAAATAGGCTTGATTAAGGAGTATAGTACTTACACTAGTAGTTGATTTAGTAGATAGTTATTTATATTGTTTTGAGAAAGATGAACAAAAACAACCAAGATTTTCAGAGTTCCTTTGATCTACTGTTACAAAAGACCAGACCCCATAAGATATTCTCCTAATCAATTCATCTCAACCTGAATAAAACATCATATTATTTAGTGATAAAGGCAACTATTTCTAATGTGCTAATTTTTTCAGTATCACCCACTAAATGTCACATACCAGTGTCACACCTACATATTCTAAGAAAGGTGTCAGGAAACAACTTGAAACAGCTGCAATAAGCAAGCAGCCAAAACGTACTGATCTTTGTAATGATGACACAGGTGCAACAATGTTATTTAACCAGCTTTACATAAAGAAAAACTTCTCTATTTCTTTGTCTCTCTCATACATAAACACATTCATATGTATTAGCAGTAAAACAATAAATATGTGACAACATCAAATGTGTCAGTAATCAGATCACATGACATGATACCAGCAGGCAAAAACAACAGTGATAAGATCTTAGTAGTTTGCTATAGTTGGCAAATTGGCAAAATCAAGTTCAAATGAAGCAAGTTTGAGGGCTTGTTACTGAAAAAATGCAATGTTAGGGAGTTAGAAACCAGAGAGAGTTGCAGATAAGAACCCTGGGAGAATCAGAGCAATTTGCTTCACAAAATTATAGAAGGTGCAACCAACTGGATACCAAGATTAGAAGCTGAAGAGTAAAATGGGGGATATGCAACAAAGATGATCAACAGCTACACCTGTGCTGCATTTAGATAAAAGTATTTCCAAAACCTTTTCAAAAAATCTATTTACTATATTGCTCAAGCCAAATAAACAAAGCAGGAGAAAGAAGATGTATTAGAGGCAAAGTTGTCTCTTGTAATTTAAATCTTAAATTCATGAAATGCTTATAACTGCTTGTATTCACAGTGGAACTCTTCGAAGAGCATAACTAAAGACTGGTCCAGTTAGTCACTCAATAGAAACTGTTGCTTAACCAACAACTTTTGGCAACATGCCATGTTGAGAGTGATCAATGAATAAGTTACAGATCTTACTTTTAGTTGGATCACTAAAAAGTATGAATTTTCAAAATGCAAGTAGGCGCATAGTATGGACCAATTTAGAATATACTTACATTGCAAACTGACCCCCCATACATACACTAAACGCCAGGGGTGTAAGGCAAAAGGAAACCTTTATACTAGACATAATAAGGAGTAATTGTTGAAAATTTAAGCTCTCTAGCTCCAGTGTAGACTGTACATATGATACATATGTAGCCAGCTGGACCCATTTGAAAACTGAAGAAACCGACAATGACAGTTTTGGTTGACAGTTTCTAATAATTGAACTTTTCGAAGAATAAACCCCGCCTCACTTGATTGTCAAGGGGAGTAATATCAATCTGGAGTCATTTTCCTTCCTGCATTTCATGAATTTAAAAGTTAAATACAAAAGCATCCAAAAGCCACGACTACCAGCAGTCAACAAGACCCAAGAATTGATCACAAACAAGCAAGCAGCTGGAAAAATAAAAATAGTTTGTTTTTGTTCTTTTTTTTTTTTTTTAAGTACAAATAAATATGTCTGATTAATAAAAACAGATAAAGAATACCTTTCTAACTTCTAAATTTTTCTTGTTCATGCATAAGAGAACATATGTCTGGATCCAATGCGTGTAAACATTGTTCAAACATTTTCAGTGATTGAGCCTTTTCAGCTGTACAACAAGCACTCATGATAAAAACGAGGAGATTGACTCTTCATAAAAGTCTTCTTTGGTCAGGGAAAGAGTGTTTTAAATGTATTCAACATGCATCAAAACCCCTCCCAACAAGAAAATTTTTTGTTTGCCAAACATTTGCCATGTGACGCCACCACAAAGTGAATAATATTTTCATTCATTGAGAAGATCAACATCAGTTTTTCACTGATTTTGAAAATGGTATGTTGTACACTTGTAAGTTCTGGATCCCTAACAATGTTGGGACAAAGTTTACACACAATTGATCCTGACATATGTCCTCTCTCATATAAACAAGAAAAACTGACTAAGATGTTAAAAAAGTAGTTCTTGTCTGTCATTTTTTATTTAGATATGTTTTAATGAAAGGTTACCGCCTAGATAGGATAAACCGGGGCATAGTGGATCGCAAAACATTGTTATTCATTACGATTCTTTTCAAATGCTGATACACAACAGAACAGTTGCTACTTTCTCTTCTCTTGTCAATGCATCAGCCATCCTTTTCATTTAAGACTTGCCTGTTTGAGCATTGCTGTACAGTGTGCAAGCTCAGAGACCAAATTTCAAGCCAGAGGTAATGTTCAGGGGGTACACTTACTTACATCATAGTACCACAATAACCAATTAATTGTGCTATATGAGGTGAAATTAAGATTGTATTAGAATTCATTACTTTTGATTATTTGTTACTTCTGGATCATTCTTCATTTTTTTTTTTCTTTTCTACTTAAAAGCTTTTAAGAATGAGTGAATGTGATTTTGTGTTACATGTTTCCTTTAGTGTACTCGACTTTTGCCCTTGAATGTTTGAGAGATTTTTGTCATCACTTTTGGGAACTTAGTCTACAATTCAACAATACTTTAAAATATTTAGCTGGTTCCATTCGGGGAATCTTTTCAATCTCATGTTTCACAGTTCCCTAGGGATGCTGGGGTCACTTTGTGCTAGGGCTGAGGAACCATGGATCAAAAATATTCATTTTTTTTTTTTTTCAAATTAATGTCTGCCTGAAACTGACATGTAGAGATATTACTTTCTTATCTTTATTTAACCTATTTCGCAGTCAACAGAGTTGATCTTTCTTTTTTTTTTACCCAAATATATTAATAGAATTAGCTTCTACCTACAATTAAATTTTGTACTCAGTTCTTCCTTTATAGACATACACACATTGTGTGTAATACTTTCCAATGAGTGCACACAACACTGATCCTAACAGAAATGCTGATCCATACATTATTAGTCCCGTCATTTTTTACAGGTACTACACAAGCGGTCTCATTGAAAAGCACAGCAGGAGAAACCTATTTGCATCAGTTTGAAATCAATTTGATGATTAGAAAAGATAAATGAAAGATAGTTCACTCACGTTCTGCGGTAGATACTCCTTAAAATAAATAATTCATACACAAATGATAGTATCGTGTGCTAATTTCATTGAGAAGATTAAAGACGGCAATCACAAAGATAACATCAAAGAAGAATAACTTGCAAACTTATCATATTTTTCTTCGGCACGAACAAAGACATGTAAACAAGGAGATCATTTGAAGAAAAAAATGACGGAAAAGAGCCGTGTTCCTATTGATTTTTTCTTATAAAAGGAACACAAAATGATTTTGCACTCCTTTAGGGAAAAGAAGAAAAAAGAATTATAGAAAATATCATCTCATGCATATTTTAAATCTATATAGCGCAAAAGCTGGACAAATGGGTTTCATCTCTATCTCTCTCTCTAAAAAGCCAGAGTCCATAGCTTTGTAGACCAGACTCATATTATGCATAAATAATCCAAAAATGTGTCCACTTGAGATGATATAAAAAGAAAAAAAGGAAAAAAAATTACTATTGTATACTAAAGCAAGTTTTCTACCATTTTTAAGGTCTCTGTATGTGAAGTGGGGGATTGGTTTTTCATTGTTATAAAGCAGGGTTCCCCAAAATAAGGTAAAAATACTTTACTGTAGGCACGAGTGGTTCTTCTTACCTGGTTTGAATTCTTTCACATAATTACTGGGGAACCATCCAGTCTTTCCAGTAAGTGTTCCTTCCCACCAGCCTCCTTCCATTATCTGGGTCACCGTAATGATGTCACCTTTCTGGAACACCAACTGAAAAATACAAATATTTTGTCAGGGTAAATAAAGGAAACATGATATCAAGATATTCAACACAATAACAAAAACTCATCTCATTTCATAAACAACTACTAAGGATTCACAGATCAAGTTTAGCAATATTTCTTAGCTCAACAGGAATGGAATGAGTCAAGAGATGATGTGTGTGTGTGAGAGTTGCAAAATAGAGAGATAACAATTTTATTTAATAGTTATCTTCCATTTTGGGGACATTTAATTGAGATGTGCCAATTCCAAATATGCCTTTAGTTTTGCTCTAGGATGAGTAGTCCTCAAGTTATAAGAATATTAACTCAGACAGACGGACACAACTACTCATATTTAGATATTGAAATCAGTTTTTCATCAATGCATTTTTTTGTTGATATAAGTTTTTTGGTTTTTTTTTTTGTGGTTTCAAACAAAATTTTTATGTTACTCATGACATCACAGGTAGGATTTATTGAACATAGAGTGCATACTTCTGCTTATTCCGTGGGCTAGCTAAAAATTGAATAAAAATCAGTTCATATATAGCTATTATAAAGGGGAATTTCAATTTTCCACGTATTGGACTATTGTCTTCATATATATATATATAACACTCTTCTGGGGGGGGGGGAACCTCTAGATCTGCCCCAAAATTCAATTGCCCACCATGACTAACCCTTCAATGAAATTCATTAAGAACTTTGGACATATTGTGTAAATGAACATGAGTGAACACATACACCTTTTCCAACTCTGTTGGCTGTGGTATATAAGCAGATGCCAAAATTTCCACAAAAATTCAGTATGTGAATAGAAATAGGCAATAATTCATGTTCTACTACAGGAGTGGGGCAAAATGATTGCGGTTTTTCACCATCAACATCAAAGCTGTATATCTCAGCTCAGAATAAATGTTGCCAATTGAAATTAGACCTTAGAATCTAAGTCAATTTATTCCAGAAGCATAGAATTCTGGGGTCCTGGAACCAATGAATTCTTCTAAGGCGTTTTGAGCTGCTGCCTGTTTGTTGAAGGAAATGGTTGAAATGCTTTAAAAAGTGGTAGTCAGTCTGAGGGAAATCAGGTGTGGATGTTGGGTAGAGTTTTGTAGCCTGGTTTTTTTCATATCCGCAAGGTGATTAACACAACTTGTCAAGCTTTTTTGCATTCTTCTATTTGGTACAAATGTCAAATGGTCAACATTTAGTTCCCCTGCAACTTCTCAAGATGTTTTGCTAGAATCTGTGTCAATAATGGCTCGATTGTATGTTGTCAATCACAGGAAGATGTCCATGTTTTCAGGGCTTTCATCTCCATTTATAATTTTTGGAACTAGTATCGAGCTGTATGTTCATTGATTTTCATTGGCCAAATACTTTGTTGATATTATGAGCAGTTTCTTACATCTCATTTTGAACTCAATACAAATTTGATTAAACAGAATAGAGAGTGAGAAGAAAATGTTAAAAAACTTTGATAGAGCAAAATTCACACTTTGAAATGGTATATTACATGAACATAGTTGAATAATACTTTATTCTAAAATGAGCATTGAAATTTAAAATAACAAAAAACGCACATATTTTTGGACCAACCTAGTGAAAAAATGCATGCATACAGTGGGTAGGAGGTATATTTTTAGGTACCTCGCAGAAGAATTTACGATAACCCACTGTTGGTAACTGCTGGCCTTGGTGCAAGAGAGGAACGGTTGCTCACAGAGCTATGAATG
This sequence comes from Thysanoteuthis rhombus, assembly GCA_963457665.1. Taxonomy (NCBI): domain Eukaryota; kingdom Metazoa; phylum Mollusca; class Cephalopoda; order Oegopsida; family Thysanoteuthidae; genus Thysanoteuthis; species Thysanoteuthis major. The sequence continues at coordinate 51,497,480 of OY735215.1, forward strand.
AATTACAAAAATTCACTACTGTAACATCACTTGATGGTTTAATTCAACACTGAATTTTGCAAACCATAAATAAATAACCCAGTCATTTCTTACAGGTATGTGCTAGTATATATATGATTATTAGATAGATAGTTAAACATCCGATATAAAAATGAAAAATTTCCGTAGACAATGAGGAAAACACAGATTGGGTGAATAGACATTTCGTAGAGAGTGACCCCTACATCAGAGAAATTTTTTCCTCCATCTCATTGATGATGTGGGTGTTCACTTCCATGAAACTTCAGTGAATAAATACCTATTCACCAATTCTGTGTTTACCTCATTGTCTAGAAAAAAAAATTTGATAATGTGTATATATATATATATATATATATATATATATTTATTATTATTATTATAATTAACACTCTCTTCTTCAGGGTTGAGCACTCTTTCAGTAGGGTAACTCGACCATTATAAGCTTTAAGCAATGCTCTTCCAACTCTGGAATGGAGCCCTCTAGTAGCTGGGGAATTACGCGTAAGTAAATAAATCGGTCCTACTGACCCTCCAGTTCTGCCTAGAGCAGGGGTAGAGTATCTGCCTCTGGGTCTGAAGCAAAGGTTCCAACCCTAACTAGCACTACTGGAAGGATTACTGGACAGTCTATGGTGACACCGAAGAGTTCTAACAAAGCAGCCGTCTGTAGATGACATTATTATATATATGTATCGCATTTTATATGTTTGATAATTTTGTTGCAGAGATTTTCTATAGAAATGCATTGAAAATCAGAAACAAAAGAGTTTTCAATAGTCAGGAATTGATGGCTGCTATTATTGACTGCAATTATCTTCCTGGTCTTCGGGGATTCTATTCCATTTCATTAATTGCAGTTCTCAGTACAAAACCATTTGGTATTCATTCAACATTTTGTATACAAATCAATTTTTAATGATTATTGTAATATTCTATCTTGGTAATCATTTTCGTTGAAAATACAATACGATGTATGTTTTATTTTTCTTGCTTTGACTGGTTTGTACATCTATTCCCACTAATTTCTCACTAATGTTATGTATCGTATATGCCAGACTAGAAGATGTATGGTTTACAAGGGTATTTGAAGGACTACCACTCGTTGCAATTCATTTAAGCTCCATAACTCTCCGTATCAAGCTTCAGTAGACAGCTCCTGGTTATAATACCAACACATTAAACAAAGTGTAAAATTTGCATAGTTTCATAACACCCCTTCCCCATACCTGTTTTATATACTGGCATATACAGTAATTACAAAATAATTTCTACAAAAGTTAGTCATGAAGTAAAGAAATTTCCTTTAGAAAAAAAGGATCAAATGTAGAGTCTGAACAACAAAATTGATTCAAGTCAAAAGTCCAAATTTTCAGATTACATTGTTATCAAAATTTCATTCATCAAAACCAGGATGAAATGTGAAATTATTTCTTTCCAATATTCTTCTTTGTCGTTGAAGGGGTCTGAATTCTGCATTTCATACTCATTTTGATTAAATCAAATTTTGATTACGGTGTAATCTGAAAATTTGTACTTTTGACTAGTTTAAATTGTTTAAGGGGCCTGAATTCTACACCTGATTCAAGAACAGTTTGCTCTAATAGTAAAGCTTGTGAACATAATTCTCCAAAACATTTGGTAAAATGCAGTCAGATTGAGAGCCAAGAGAGAAAAGGTCACAGAACCAATTTTTGCCTGCAAGGAAGTGTCAAAGGCAGACAATTTGCCACACCAGAAAGTAATGTTGCAAAGAATCTAAGAAACTTTCTATTGATTATGGAGGCCAAAATAATGTCAGTGAATAAGAAAAACCAATACATCATTTGTCAGACTAACATCTTTTTTCAATTGATTCAAGTCTCCAAGTAAACAGCACTTATCTACTTTTCTGTTAGATGATTTAAACAAAACTTTGACTTGACAAGTCAGCGACTGCTTTAGAGTGGCTTAACTAATACAACACAAAAAGTCTACAGTGATGTTTACCAATTGTGATATTAGATTCATTGATGTGAACATTCAAGATAATTGCTTTTGATAAAGATGAAAGAGAAAAAAAAAAAAGGATAGACATCTTTTCATCAAATTATACTTTTTTGCCGTGTTTGATAATTATAGACAAACTTCGTACATAATATATAATCCATTAATCTGTCAAACATCAAGGACACCCTCACCTCAAAGACACACCCCAATTTCAACTTTCCAATTTTTAAAAGAAAAAAAAAATGTAACCTCGGCCTGAAAGATGCAGGGTAAATTTCCAGGACTCATTTCAGAATTTTAAAAAATAAAGGGTCTTTGGGAAATACAGTACATCATCAAAATTCAAGTTAAATTAATTACACTTCTTATAATGAATCAAGTATTTGTAAACATTAAAATTATAGTATTCTGTACAGCAACTTAGTTTTGGGAGGTGGGGGCAGAATTATGTTGAATTGGTGATTTTCATTTTGTTTCATTTTTATAAATGGAGATAAAAATAAATCAAATTTTTTAAAAGTTAATGAAGTGTATCTGAGGCACATTCTTTACAAAAATTAAAAACAGCACAACTTAAAATTCATGTACATCCCCTTTGGATAACAAGCAACCATTTCAACTCAAAAATGTTTGTGTCCAGTTATTCTCTATAAAGTATACAAATTATTATGCTAGTTATCTTATTTGACTTGATGCTTGTGAATCAGGAGTAATAAGCATCGTTATATATTTCGTCATGATTTAACACATTATTCTTCCTGATTGTTGATCATAGTTACACAAAGAGCTCTTTAATTAATTTTTTTACTCAAAGCAATACATGACCTTTTATTCCAATGATAAAACTTATTCAATTACTTCAACACGTGATACTGTTTCAAAGAACAGATGTGCAATATTATCATATGCTGAAAATAAGGTTTATATACAGTTTATATATCTTGATATTGAAGACAAATATCAATTTTTTTTTTTCAAACTATACAAAGATTACATTGTTGCATGCGCTTTTGAAGAAGATGGAGTGAACTAGTGAAATGCATCAAGCCTCTGCTTGTGATAATCAAGAAATTTTGTGATGAAACATTTGTAGATTTGTCTTTAAATTTTTTATCAAATTACCATCCGCAAATATTATATTGTGTCAAATGTGCTGGTATCATGACTAAAGAGACATCGACAAAGCTCAATATGGACAGATATGAATGAGCTGTAGTGAACGGTTGTCATCCAAATACCCTTCTAAACCATTCATCTTATCGTCTGACATATACAGAAGTTACAATGTCAAATTACATTTGCTTGTACAAAAAAAAAAGAGAAGATACAATAATCTTTTTTCAAGATCACAGCACACACTCTCTTACTGTTGGGGAAAAAAAAACAAGACTGGCTGCTTCAGGGTCAAACTCTACTCTGAATACAACAATTTCAGTCTTGAAAACAGAAAAAGTTTTCCCTATTCATTGAAGGGAGTGTGTGTGCAAAATTTCAAGTTTCTACAATGGAAGGTTAGGGCTGAGAGGAGTAGAAGAAGGAGAATTATAGTGGAGATTTTTTTCTAAAAAAAGGTAAGATAAATGAATAAATCATATCAAAAGAATTTGTTTAGTGACACCAGATAATTCAATCTACCACCCATAGCCTTTCATTTTTTCTTCCTTTCATTGATTGATTGATGATACAGGAATAGAATCTTTCCCTCTTTTCCATTCTCTCGTCATCAATCATTTTAAAGATTTTCACTTTTTAGTCTCAACCCGAAATCTGAACTTGTCATTGTTGTTAGATTAAGAAAATAAAGTCATGGTTAAATTTGACAAAAAAGGTAAAACTTCAAAGGCACAAACTAACGTGATGAGATTATTAAAGCAAAAGATGAAAGGCAATGAGCTCAAAAGACAGACAGACAAACACATAATGGACAAAGAATTTTTTAAAATAAGAAATTGTTATATACATCACAAGAGTCCCATTTCTAATTATCTTTATGCAATGAATCTTCTATCTTCAAACAAATGACATTTTAGATTCACATCACATTCTCTTTTTCTAACAATTAATCAAAGTTTCCAATAATTTCCAGCACAATTGATAAGAAATCTATAACAAAGCCCAATATTTCTTTTTCTAGTGCCTCTCCTCTTCTTTTTTCAATATCCTAATCTACTATAATAATGAATAGTGAGATTCTTTTCTGCTTATTCGTTCTATTCAAAGGTAACAATTTTGCTAATCAAAATATCTACAACCAATTATTTAAAAAAAAAAAAAAAAAAGCTCTTCAAATTGAATAAGTCACTGAAAACTTCAATGAAATCGATTAGACCAAATCATTTTTTCACACTATTAACAGCCTTGTAGTAGTGAAGTAAGACATCTCAAAGTAAGTAAGAGATTGTTATAACTCTACAAAACCGTGTGTAGACATTTTTACCAAATGCATCAAAGTCTACAATATATGTGCATTCATATACCCACTTTCTTCTATTGAAAAAATCATCACATAAGGTTCAAATATATCCATGAAAATATGATTCACCTTGAAGTGCCAATCATCATTCAAGATATACCTTGCAAAGACAAAAATAACAACAAACTTCATATTTCTTGCTTGGGTAGTGGAAGGGTGGATGGTTAAGTGACCTCTCAATTGCTCCACTCACGTGGGTCAGATTTTTAAAGTTATACTTCCCTTTTACCTAAGGAATTTCTTTTCCAGTAAACAACATTCCAGACATTTCAACAAAATAATAAAACACAATGAACAATGCGTAAATGTTCCCTTGAAATTTTCTTGCCAATCTTCAAACAAAAACCCTCAAAAAGGCACAACAAAAGAAAATAAATTTGTTACAAACACTCTTCAATGGATCAAACTGCCAAAAATTGTCTTCGGGAATACAAATCATTTTAGGCATCACTTAACTGGATATATGACTGTAGAGTAGCTACATTCAAACAGGGTAAATGCACTTGGCAGCTCAATGGTCAATGTTACCCCATTAACAGCTGACTCATGGATGAACATTTTCATTTGGCTCGGTAGTTGGGCTTTATATACAATTGCTAATATAGGCATATACATACACACACACTGATGTATAGAAATATCTTATGCTAGTTGAACTCCAAGAACGAATTCCCGGATCAATTTGAATTTTATATGTACAGAAAAGTAGAGTCGTTTTTATTTTATGAAGAGATGAAATTCCTTTACCGGGAAACATTCGTAGTCAAATCAATTACATGATCACCATTGTCAAGTTGTCCATCTTGAAATCAACTTTCCAATCCCTCTAAGTGAAAAAAAAAAGGAAAAAAAAGAAGCTGGCTTTGATGCAAAGAAGTCAGAGAGCCAATGTTTAACCTCAGCTGGTATCTGATCATTGGCTCATCCGGTTTCTGTCAACATAGAGAACCCATTCAATGAATATGAATATGAATATATATATATATGAATCATATATTGCACTATATTATATAAAAACTTTTTTGAAATTATCTACTGTCATTACACGGTTAATATGTCATTCAATTGAGACAACGTAAATAGAATAAACAATTAAAGAAAATGGGGCTGCTTCAGGAATAAAACCTGCCACCAATGGTGTAGCCACTGTTTTGCACAATGGTAAGTGGATTGCAACGTTGAAGCAGCCACTCCATTGGTGGCAAGTTTGATTCCTGCAGCAGCTACATTTTCTTTGATTGTTTATTCTATTTACGTTATCTAAATATATATTAACTGTGTAATGACCAGAGATCATTTCAAAAAAGTTCCCATATAATATCATGATTCATTGTCTGACCAAATATGTCCATTTCTTATATATATATATATATATATATATATATATATATATATATATATATAGGATGGGAGAAAGTGAGAAATAAAAAAGAAAGAAAACTGACTTCAAATCCAATCAAAAAGAAATGCTTAACCAGTTCATCAGCTACAAGACTCATAATAGTAACTAGATTTAAAAATTGCAACTAATCAATTCTGCATATTTCAAGTACACAAAATTGGAGGGTCTACTGTACATGAATTTTGCATGTATGTCACCTCATGTTTTGTCATTATAATGCATGAATAGAAAACACTACATTGCTAAATCTAAAAGATAAATAAGAAGATAACATCTATAGCTTTTACCACAATTATTGATAATGGCCAGCAGTACGGTTGAAAACACAAACATTTGAATAATATTTACATTCATTACATCCAAATATTCATTCATTTCTAAACAAGAAAAATTACCTAAAAGAAACATTCCTTGTCAACGTTCTTATCAAGTTTGTATTAATGAAGGACTGCTGCCTCACGTTACACATATATATATATATATATATATATATATGCGTATTTTCAGAATATATACATATATTTTCAGAATAAAGGCAAGTGTGTAAACATATATACATTTTAATGCATGTCTAACCAGGAGATGCAAGTAGCCCAACAGTTAACACAGAAATTGAAACATATAAGGACCAAACTGCAGCTGTGATAGGCTGAGATGCACTAATGGCCTTGGAAAAGGCATGAATCTACCTTCCCTATTGCGCCACAGCAGGGCAGTTGGAGCCCTTTAGCCCTGTCATGCAATCCATTATGAGCCTCAGGCTAGCAACCCAGCCCTTTAAAATTTCACAAACGCTGCCAAAAATAATTGCGTCACCATAGATCGTTTGAGAAATGTAGGCAAAATCTGTGAGTCATGTGACGTATGAAAAGCAACATTGTTGGTTTTTGCAAAAAGATTTCAATAAGAAATGAAATAAAAGAAGAAAAAACAAAGAATCTTTTTTTTTTTTTTTTCTTTATTCAGTTTCCTTCTCAGGACACATGAGTTGATGATAAAGCACAACTCCTGGGTAGATAGAACAAGTTATCAACTCAAATAGCCAAACATTTTTTTTCTTTGCTCAAACCCTCGCTAAAAACTTGTTGGGGAAAACTTAGTTTCTAATCCAGAATATAGAAACAATAATGAATGTTTATCATGTTTTATTCCGCCTCACCTAAATAAAATGAAAAAACCTGATTAATAAGATAAAATGATTTCAACAACCCCCACCCCTATACTAGCAGGCGCAGCTAAGGCACATTCCCCAACCATCTCACATGACAATCTTGGAATAAAACAATAAGAAAGCTACGATTAAATCCTGGAGGGGATTTTCCTAGACAAATAAAAAAGGAACTAATAGTCACATGATGTCTAAATGGGGGGAAAAAAAAAAAGACAAGAAATCAACTAATCAAAATGAAACATTTGAAGAAGAAAAAAACGTGGTGAGCTTCGGTAATACAATAGTTACATTAAAAAATGTTGACATTGTTTACAATGTCCCCTTCCAATCAAATGGGGAAGTGTGCTTCACTTGGCTTCAATTAATAATCAGTTCTTCAGAAAGTGTAACTGTATGATATGAAGGATTAAAAATGGCTTGGATGAAACATTTTATGCTTGAGAAGAAGAACAACATTTTCCTCGTTCTCAGCAGATACATTGCATACATTAGAAGTTATCAAGTGAAACTGTCAACATAAGTTTCTATTGTTCTAAGTTGCTCTGGCTGGCTATCTACTTATCACACATCACAGGCTGCACCAATAGAGCTCAAGAACAGAAAATTTTGAACTTATACTCCTCATAATGTATAGAAAAATGTTTGTTGTTTTTTTAATTTCCCCCAGAATAGGTTTTTTAGCGGGGGAGGGGTTCAATTAGCAATGTAAGTTCATGCTAAATTGATCCTTTAGTTTTGAGCCTGGCGATATTCACTCATTTTTATTTTCAACAATTCTAACTTTCTTAAATGATTTCATCAATCACCACTTTTCCAATTTTTTTTAATTGATCATCCTGAACATGGCATGCTGCCAAAAGACAGTGGTGGTTTATTGACTGAATAACCAGAACTGATGTTAGATGTCATGAATAACTGAGAACTGATGGAAAATCTATTACAAAAAGTATATATATATATATACATACATACATACATATTATATATACACACACACTAGTCCATGACCTATTGATTCACGTATAGATACAACAGCAGGCTCAGCTGATGACTGCTACTCTACTATGAGTGTGACAGACCTGGCTCTATCAACATGTATACGACCTGTGCCAGCAAAAATGACTATATATATATATATATAAATAAAATGTGCGGATATACATTGCATCTTATAAAAGTAGATGATAGAGATTTGCATCGCAGTGGGCTTGGAAAATATTGTTCTGTTGACTACAAATGGATTTTTTTCAATTTTTGTAATTTTCATTACTTCTATATTTTTATTATTCTTTAATTTCAACTTTTTTACTGCGTCATCAGAATCTGAAATTATACTTCACTATGTTGTGCCCCTTAGCATGACAAAGCACATTGATGATTAATGTATAATTGGATTATTTCACAAACACCCACACATTCAAAAGTAATTTATTCCTTTTTGAGACAACTCGTATAGGATTGCTCTTCACATTAAAGACAAACATGGGAAAAAGAAAATAGGACTCCCAATTCAGCTACTTAGATCATGACATTCATGCTTTGTACGTTAGAAACTCAAGAGGCATTTTTTAAATAAAAAGAATTCCTTTGAGAAATTCTTATAATTTCAGTGCAATAGAATTGCTCCGTCAGGTTTTTTTAGTGACAAACACAAGTGCTGAAATTCCCGACCCTCCACTTTTTAAGCACGTTTTGGGCATATCAGGTTTGTTAGTTGATACTTGCCAACAAAAGGTTTCTTTATGTTCAAGTAAATAAAGCAACACTGTCTCCAAAAAACTCAACTTGTACATTTTCATCATTTTGGGCAAGTATGAAAAAAAGATAAGTAAAATAATTTCAGTGAAAAAAAAAAAAAAAAAAAAAAAAAAAACCATTATCAACTGTCCTATTAGGGAAGCAGAGTCATTCTTCAATGGTAGCAGCAGGAGACTGGAGACTCTGAACCAGGGTTACCAGATTTAGTCAGAAGGGGAGATAATCCAAACTTTATCACAGACTTACCCAACACTGTCATTGGAATAGTGTTGAATTCGGAAACTGAGTCTGGAGGCAGAAGTTTAAAACCAGCCTCATACAGGATCACACAAACTCAAGGACATTATGGTAATCATTCAATGCATTACAGAACTGGTTCCAAAACGTTTTCCAAATCACAGCACTTTTAATGTACTGGGATATTTAAACAACACTCAAAGTTACAAAATACTGAACAATTAAATCACTGTGGCCCCACAAATGGCCCCTCCAACAAACCAACCAGCCAGCCAGCCAGCCAAATGGGCTACAGATTCTTCTCTCTTTGCTCATCTGTGTGTACGTGTGTGTGTCTCCAGGCACTTCTGGGCATATTTTTTGGCCCAAAACCTTGAAAATTTGCACCAGTAACAATATCTAAAAACCCCCTTTTTTTTTTTGGTCTCTATGGTCATTTTGGACCAACAATGCCCACATCTTGTGCTGGAATCTTATTTTCTAGATAAAAGATCTAGATTTTTTTAGATAATTGGTTCTGGTACATGCACATGCTATGGTCATTCACTTATGCAAGGTACAGATACTTGAGAAAACAATGTTGACACTTTTAGCTGACAGTTTCTAAAGAAGCACACTGTTAGCAGAGAGTTAAATGTTGAAAGTCCACAGTAAATATTTAGACAATCTTTTCTCTCATGTGAAATCTTTAACCAATTGCTTCCAGATATAATACAAAACCAAAAATCAATGCCTGCTTTATGCACCGACTGACACAAAGGATAGACTCAATAGGAATGTCCAAGGTATACTCTGCATTCAAGTCTGCATGGAATGTCCAGAACTTGGCACCCAACAGGAATAACTCAAAACACCTCTTATACAGCTGATTTTATCAATTTAACAACAGATTGCTACATTTGACTGAGCAACCATAACTTCGGCTCCACCTTGATGAGATTGTATCACAGTACACATAATCAGTGAGCAAGCAATAGCCTTCAATGAAAATCAGGTCTTATTCACAATACAATTAGCTAAATTAATCAAACACTTCATTATATACAGTTCTATTGATGTCAAATTTCTAGCACATACTATATTTTGAAAGGAACATTTTTTTAGTTACCTTCATACATTCAAATATTTTTGCATACTTAAAGCTGGTCAAGACTGCAATTGAAATAGGTGGGGGATCAGGAATAACTGAAACTGTAGCCAGCGTAAGAGTGCTTTTTTAATGTTCAATGTATACAGAAGTTGCGCTTTTTTCCAAAACAAACTGCGAATGGTTTTGTGAATAGATCTTCACTTTGCTCTGATGATTGAAATCTGGTAAAATACTTTTTATTTTCCAAGAGCCATTAGTGATCACATCATGAATAATAGAATACCTATATTTGCCGACAGACCAAAAATTTAGAAAGATGAATTGTCTTGTATATTCATATACTAGAGTCATCCTTGATAAATCTCCATGCAATGCAAGATATCTAACTCACTTTGGTACATGGCACCTCATGTAGATATTGATGGACGATCAAACATATTACCAAAATTTTCACATTCACCTACTTTTTATCTTCCAGATGTATCACATCAAACAAAAGTCATTTTCAATGATTATTATTCACTTCACAAGTTAATTCCTAAGATTCTTCATGAACCTAGGATGGATCCATTATATTCGATGGCATATAAGGGAATCATTTTTTTTTTTTAATTAAAAAAAGCTATGAATTGGTTTATGTCTTAAATGCAAAATTACTTACAATTTCATTAACATTAAACTCAAGTACACTAAAACCTTCTCCTAGAATGTTTTGCTGATAAAATCCAAGTCCGTAACATACCATTAACTTGTTGAATTTAATTATCTTGTCTTTTACACTGTTACCTTTATCTGTTTATTAATTTGAAAAATTAGCTTACAACTAATACAAAGTCAGGCTGAATAACCCCAAATAATAACCTCATTTTACCAAGTAACACCAATAGTACAACTTCTTCATTTTTTTTTTTTTTTCACAGAATAGGGCTATTGTTGAGATACCAGTTGCTAAATCTGATCTAAAACTTATAAAACTCATCAGTTTTAATGTACTAACTCCTAAGCCCTGGTTTAGAAACACATTCTCACAAGCTGAAACTAAATTTTCAATTCAATTGAATAATGCATAATCAAGCACAGAGCTAAATGAGAGATAAGAAGACTGTATAGTGCCAATCTCCAAGTTTAGACGGTCTTCTTTCCTTGAACAACAACATTCAAATGATGCTTTCTATTCTCATGATTTCAACAAATAATACAAACTCACTCAAGAGAACTTTTAAAGCAGGACCAAGAGCATTATCTACATTCAGGCACAGTCCAGCACTAGCAAGATCCTTATCCCATGCACAGCGTTGCCAATTTAGACCATTTCTTCTTTTAGCAGGACAAAAATTCAACATCTAGCATTATTTTTGTCTAATTCATAGCCTATCTTTAGCTTTTTCTTAGCCATTTCAGCACTTTAACAGGCCATGAATTAGGCTGACAGTGGTTTTTCTTGGTATTTTTGACTTCTTTTCAATATTGACTTGGTGCAAAGAAAAATTTCAAGTTGGCAACACCGCATGTGCTTATCAACAAAATTTCTCTCCCTAAAATCAAAACAGTATACATTTGCTAATTGTCCTGACTGTGCATTCATCATAAAAATGAAATTTGCAAAGATTGACATCATGTGGTATCATATAACTTATTTGACATACACAGCAATAAATAGCAATTATCAAATCAGACCTTGTCCTTTCCTTTTTCCATTTGGGTCAAGTCCAGCTGTATATTCAAATGAGTGAACATAGTGTAACAACACTTAGTAATCACAGAAATTCCCAACAATGATCACATGATCAGAGAAATAGGTTGCGATACTCAAATTCAGCCTGAGTTATAGCCGACACTTATTTCCAAATCATAACACCCTACCTGAGACTCATGTTATTAGATCTTACACCAATTGTATCAATGAATAATAGTCAACTATTTTATGCTGAGACTAAGGCCTCACCCCAAAAAAAGGATGGCTGTGGTCTTTTTCATGTCTTATGATATCTAATAGAAGCAAAGAATAACAATGATAGAAGTTTTTTTGCAAATACCCAAAATTTACATAGTTATTCATCTTCTACTTTCAGTGTTTACAGAAGCAATAAAAAAAAATCAGATTATTTTTGTATTCTTACTTTTTTGTTGGAAAATAAATTCACTTCAGATTCTCAATTCTTAGAATACAGGTGGCCACTTCAGCACCCATCTTAGCGGCTACTGACACATGCGTTTGGTTTTCAAACGCTAATACATTCCAACGCCCCAGGAATTGAGAACCATTTACCGTAATCTGACCTAGAGACATTCATCAGACACAATTAAATATATGTGTGTGTGTATATATATATATATATATATATATATATATATATATATATAGTTGTATGATGTAATCACATTTGTAGTTCATATTTCTAAATAGTGGTGGGCTCTTGGATGTCACTGTGAGGATGTCGTACATGTGTCATGGTCTGTGTTTAAATGGTTAAGAATAAAAAGAAATAAAAAAAATAAGAAATCTAACAAAACCTTGTATTCATCATTTCCTCAACACATTTCGTCTATTCTTATGCTCTAAATTCACAAGGTTTCTTATCTTATTTAAGTAAAGAATAAATGAGTAAATTTTATCACACAATCCTTTTATGCTACAGACTTGAAAATAGTTCCTATAAAGCAACAAGAAGCAAAAGAAATGCGATTAAAAGCTTTTAGAGAGAGGTTTGCATTGATTGATTAAATGATTTGATGGTAGGGCTAAGGTTATTAATTGATTAAACCAATTTTTACTCTAGATAAACAATATCTTTGTTAGAAACTGTCAAAACATCTCTTTATTATGTCAAGGAAAGACATTTTGTTTCATTTTTCAGATTCCTCCCCCCTTCCTCAATAGGTTTTTAATGAGGGGTTCAATTGGTCATATAAATTTATGCTTAATTTATCTCCTAGTTTCAGTCAGAATCATTTTTGAAAATCCAGACTATTCTATTGACCACAACCTAACAGAAAAGACGTAACTTATCCATTGATCACCACCCACACAGCATGCTTCCAAAAGACATTGGACACGTGATGGTTTCTATTGGGTAACTAACCAGACTTGTCTTTGTTTTTCTTCCTATTGCTTTTTATATTTTACCATGACCGCACTTGGAAAAACTGAAGTAGAAACCTTATCCTCTATAAAGGATTATCATCATTCTCCATACACTCAAGCCAACACTGAGTATATTAAAAAGATTACCTTTTACATATGGTTAGAAAAACAAACTGATCTACAAACTGTCTCAGGTTCCATCAAAAGATTTAAAAACACACATTATTATTAATTTCAACTATTTTCTTTTCATCGTATTTTTGTTGCTTTTTATCACAATGCTCAGGTTGTCTTACATTCTCCAACTTGAGTAAGCAGTATGGACCACAATTTTTTAAGTAGTAGCCTTTGACAGGATTTGTATTCACATTCTATACACCCAGGATTTTGTCTGACAGGAACATACCTTAGATTTAGTCAAATCAAGCTTCCAAGTTTATGGGATGCAAGTTCAAATCTTATCAGGGGCTACTTCTTTTCTTTCTAATTCAGGCTGCTTACTTAACAGTTGTACAATATAGAATATACAGCAGAAAACTACATGTAACTATGCATGTAGGTAACTAAAGACCTTGTACGTGCATGTGTCAGGGAGAAATTAATGATACATGTTTTTCCTAGCGTAGAGCAGATGAGCTATTACTAATTAACTAATTTTATATGGGAAAAGTTTTTGAGCAATTCTAGGCCTAAGAATGGTGATGATAATATGCTGGGCTCCAAGTTTGCTGAGTAAGAGAGAGAGAAAGGGAGTGTGCGCTGCCTTAATAACAGCTCACTGCTAAAGAAACACCCAAAACTATTTTCACTTTCTTCCTAAATGTGGCATCAAGCGAGTTTTCAAAAAGAAGGGTATACCTGCACTATTATTATTATAATCATCTGTTAGTAATCAACCAACAAGATTGCCATTTTAGTTACTTTGCAAATATGTAAAATAGAAAGAAAGACATATTCTTCCCACTCCAGCATTGTTTTCAGGATTCTATATTTACTGTAATAATAGCTGTCAGCAAGAACTCGACACACATGTATACTATAGCCCTGTTCTGTCAGTAACGCTTTCCCAACCACAGACGATTCTTTTCCCTCCTAGCCTTCATTGCACAATACGTAGATTGAGCATCAAAACTTGCTCAAAAAAATCAGATCAAAAACTGCTAAGTTTAGTATTCAAATCATCAAATTTCACTTTCAAGCTTTTTGCCAAGATTTCCGCTCTCCTATAGCCCAGTTAACAACCCTTACACGTTCTTGGACCATAATGATCATGCATGCCCAGAATGGAGGGGTGGAGTGGGGAGGAGTAGGATCGTGGTGTGAAGGGGAGGGGAACGGAAGTACCTTTTTCACATGTCAGGTACGCCCAAGTTTTCTAGCAGAACAGATGAATATTAAATGATTAACTTTTTAAAAGAGTATCATGTTTGATAAATCTGCTTGCACACTAAAGTTACTATGGTAATTTTTATATCTACTCATGAGAAGGACTACATCATTTATTTTGGTCATTGCAGGTAATGTTTTTTCCATATTCTTTGAGCACATCATCCATCATCTGATGAGAAATCGCTGGAACTATCAGCCACCATAATTAATACGTGTTTTGCCAGCTGCAGAAATATTAATTATCAAAGAAGCAAATAGTCAAGCCAATTAGTCACAGATTTTAAACGTTTCCTCTTCTATTTCACAGCATGTATGGCGATGACATCTAAAACAGTGTTCGTTTGACCATTTGCTGATACATTTTTTTTCTTTAAGTTTCAAAAACAGCAAATTTTGCCACAGTCTTAGGCGCTCAATTGTCAGGGGGTCAGAATTGGCAGGGGATGGAAAATCTGTTGCTATTTATCAAGCATGGGTCACCTAAGATTATATGCCGATACCTGAGTTGTTTTTCAAATTTTTCCAAATAGTATGCAAATATTACGGTGCGTCCAATGTATTGTTATTATTAAAATCTAGGTTATAATCAAAGTTTATTTAGAACAGTGGTTATCAATCTTTTTTAACCATGCATCCTTTCACTATATTCAAGAATGTCATACCACCCCCCTAACCTTCCCTAACTTTGCTTATTTTTTTTTTTTAAATAAAATAATTCTACTATACAATGCCAAAAGATCAATAATCCAACAGTTTGAATCTGTAAGTCTATGGTCCTGACCCTCTCCCTTCCTGGGCTGGGAATCTCTGCTTCAGAAGTACCGTACTGTCTTGGTGCCCAGACATTTTTCACCAATGACTTTGATGTAGTTTTTAACGATTTTATTGACACTCTAAAGTCTACATAATAAGCACGAGTTACTTCAATAGAAATGATACTAATATTATATCTTCTACTCATAGGCTTTATTCTTCTTTCAGACCTACTCTCTATCAATTTTCAGAGTGGGTTGGTTTGCTTTTATTCATCAAATATTTTTTTTCCACCAGCTGTCTTGGATTAAATAATTGTGCTCAAGTATTATGATTCACAAAATGTTTGCAAAGAAAAGATGAAAAAAAAAAAAAGTCATGAGCCTTCTATAAAGCCCGCCCTACATCAGTGATTTTAAAACTTGCAAAACTCAAGGACCCCTTCAATAGAAGAAATATCCAGACAGACCTCTGTTTTTAGCACTTAGTCTTCAATCAATGGGCTAAAATAATGAACAATTTTTGAACATTAACAATAATATGTATTCTATTCATCTCAATTCTAATACATGATGCATGTTTTCAATAGATGATGTTTTTCCGCCATAAGATTAACTGTCAGATTTAGAGGGAATACTGCTTAGGACACCCCAAACATTATTTGTAAGATCCTAAGGGGTCCACGGACCCTAGTTTTGAGAACACTCATAGAACAGATCAGCAACTTTATAGCACTGTTTAATGATGGACAACAGGGGGAAAAAAAAAAATACTGAACTCTATTTCTTTGTTCTTTGACTTTTACTAAAAAGATTGGAGAAGACATAACCAGTTCTTATTCTGCGGTTTTGTCACTGGGATTTATTTTATCAAACTCATAATCCTCTCTCCGCCGCCAATATTGGGTTGCAGAATCAAAAGAAGATGGAGAGATATGGAGTAGTTGAGTAGTGTAGCAGTTACCAGCAAGGAGAAGGTTCAAGTTTCAGCCCAGATTACTTACATTCACTTCATGCTAATGCTCTTGGAAAAGGCATGAATTCGCTCCTCTCCTAGCTCTGGGTAAATAGTAGGCAGTCAGAACCTTCTAGTTATGTAAGGCAGTCCACCTTGGACAAAAGACTAGCAACCCCACCTTATAAAACCTACCTGCTACTGAAAACATGATGGAACCCAATGATCCCCAAGGAGGCTACAGGGAGAGAAAAAAAACTCATAATTCCCATACCTCTAATGTTTGATGTCATTATAAAACACACCAAGACAGAATGATTACTGCAAAAGGATATAAATGTTATCAAAGTTTGAATGTTCACATGAAATTCACCAACTTTTAAGTGCAGAATACATTGAGAAAAATATTATTTCTATCAGCCAGGAGTTAGAAAAAAAGCATTTACACAAGGGTGCAATACTCAAGTGTTTCACCATCAATCAGAATAAAAGTCTTAATGGAAAGTTTTTTGGAAAAAAAAAAAAAAGAGCTGGAGGTCAAGAGTGGCGGAAAAATCACAGAAACTACTTGAACTTTGGTATTTAAACTACTATTTACACAAAAATCTTGATTCTCTCAAACACTATATACACAGGATAATTTGAGAATTATTTTGTCATTCTCGTGATGATATCGTTTCAACATTCTTTTCATGAGCAAAATCTAAGTAATAAGATATAATTCAGTTAATTTTTTAAAAATGCATTCCAACAGTAACTTTAAAAGTAATTAGATTGAAACTAAAAATAATCCACCACTCTTGAAAATTGGTTGAAATAAGAAACACGTGTTGGCTAAATTCTCTCACACACATTATATAATATATATATATATATATATATATATATATATATATAGTATTCGTCTACCCACGAGAGCAAAATGTGACACAAGATCTAGGTTAAAGTGGTGATACTTAAGCATATCTATGGGTGGTCGGAGGAATAGTCCAGTTCCCTTTTTGGGACACCTCAAGTATAATTTTTTTGCAACCGGTCAAAAACTAATGTCTACTTCAAGCTATGTATCAATCAATACACACACACATATATATGGAGATAGAGAATAGAAATCAGTGATCTGCTGGAGTCCAAAATGAGCATCTGGTTCAAATTAGCAATGCTCAAAAGCATTTTTCTTTCTATCTATAATTTTCTTGAACATAAGAAACAGCAAAAAAAGAGGAGACCCTGACTACAATGAACACATAATAGAGAAATAACTTCTTATCAACATCTTTATTTACTTTTGTAGACATAACAAGAAAATCTTTAAGGAAGAAAGCTTTTCAGAATCTTGAATGAAAAGAGGAAAAAAAAGTTCACCTTATACTATTCCTCTTAATTGCTTTTTAACTAAATTTTGTCAGAGAAGAAGTAATTCCAAACCACACGTAAAAAGGAAAAATAGGTTATGGCATTACACTGGGTGCAGCACGAATCTGCATGCTACAACTATTCAAACTATCAAATTTGGATGCTGCGGTTTGGCATTCAGACACCTGTCGAGGTCTCCAATGGGTGCACTAGCTTTTTACTGTTGCTACCACTTTAACTTGCATGATTAACGTTTTCGCTTCTACTTAATTCTTAGTCCATCTTTTGCAGCCGATATCTGGTTATTGCCTGCAGCTGGGTTATGCTGGTTCCCAGAAGAGCTAGATCATCAGCGAAATCTGTCTATTAGTCTCTTGGAGTCTATCCACTAGATAACCCACGTCATGATGCTTCATGGTGGGTGTGAGGAGAAGGAGAAAGCGGCACAGACCAAGAAAAACCAGGCACTAAGAATTCAACAAAGACCTTAGGAAAGTTAGACTAGCTTTGCGGAACGTGTTTAAACAAAAAAGAAACAATTGTCCAATATGTCTTGTTGGGCCTAAACTAAATGAACAATTTGTCAAGTGATCATAGGAGAATGGTTCTCTCCAAGTTTTCACTCTTCTCTGTCAACTGTCATGACACGCAACTGATAGAACATTTTTGTGAAGATATCCATCAATGGGACAGCAGGCAGGAAGAGGAGCCATACCTTTCCCAGGAGCATTAGTACAACAAGCAGCTTCAGGGAAGATTCCATTTTCCAAGATGACTACCATTACAATACCAGAGTATAAACAGCTGAATGGTCAGTAAACACAGGTTCAAATTTGAATGAAGTGGAGTTGAACTTGATACAAGAAAAGAAAATGTTTTCAACACATTGCTTGATAAAAACTTCATATATATAACTTACACTGGCACAAGGATAGAATAGTGGAGTACCCAATGGAGAACTAATTACTAACGATATATGAGATTTACATACAATCACTTCCCAGAAGAAGTCTTGACAAAATCTGAGTATAAAAAGGTTTCCAGGTTTTCATTATCTCATAACAAGATATGTTCTGTAACCCTTTTGAGACTACTGGGACATATACAAATCCCAAGTTTTCTATGACAGCAGAGATATATATAGATCTCTTTTAGAAGTTTCTAGGGATAGTGTCACCAATAATAAGGTAAATGTGATCTTCCTGCTATCACAGCAGACAATGACATCATCATAACATGAAACCCATGCAGAAATTAGTTTGTAATACAAGAACAAGAGAGACCTGAATAATTTCTTTATATTTAATAGATTTATAATTGATCGTTAGGTACATTCAGTAAGGTAATTTTATTTTAGATTTCACATCAACATCTGGGATAGTTTTGTCACAGGCGACATTTTGAATCGGATCATATTATCCCAATAGTATTTTTGTTATAGAGCCTAGGGCTCTCTATATTTTACCTAAATTGAACAATTTTTTCTTAAATTATAATCATTTCACTTGTGTAAATCTGTAGGATTACAAGAGATGGCATTTGTTTTCATAATAACTTCTAGGTGTCCTATATGGAAATCAGAAACCATCACCAAACCTGTAAACATAGACTTCTTCAGTTTTCAAGTGGTGGCTGGCTGTCTAGCTAACTTATACGTATGCATCACACATAGAGCTGTACAAATGGAACTCAAGAGCTGAAAATTTAAAAACAAACTCCTTACGTCTACAAAAAAAATTTCCTTTGTTTTCTTTGGGTTTTTTTTTTTTTTTTTTAATTCCTCTCTCAGATGAAATGGGGTTTTAAATGGGTGGTTCAATTTACAATGTAATTTTATGCTAAATTGAACCCTGGTTTGTGCCGAGCTACACTTACTCTTTGAAAATTCACACTGTTCAAAGATTGAACTGAAGATAAGGGAAGTAACTTATTCATTGATCACCTCTTTTCACAACTTTTCAATTAATCACCTTTAATATGGCATGCTGCCAGAGAACGTTGGTCATGTGACAGTTTCTATTGATCGACCAGCTAGACCTGTTTGATATTATATTCATTTCAGTTCAAAGTAATTGTAAAACTTGAAAAACAAAAAATGTCCACTGGGACAAATATGTCCCAGAATAGATGTCCAACAGAACAAATATATCCCATCATTATTTTGGTTCATCAAAATAAGGAAAATTGAGGCAATAATAGCTTAGTTCTTTAAAAGGTTGTTAAGGCTAAAAAGAATCAATCTTATTTGAAATTTTTAGACGGAGCATTTTACTATTTATATGTTTATCAACACTCGGGATGTCAGGCCAAAGTATTCAGATAAAAAGCAACAAAAATGGGATGGACTGAAGGAAGTGATAATAGAATGAATCTTGTTCTAATATTGCTAGATTTTAGTCTTGACATTTAGAGAGCATTTTTAATAACAAAAACATTTCTTTTTCTCTCTGAGTTTTTGTTCTTTCACTCCTGACCCAAAGAAAAAGGCGTGAGGTTCAATCATTTCACCACATAAAAACCTGAACACACAAACATACATCAAAGAGTTTCAATCAAACCCAATAGATCTGAAAGGAAATAGGGGTCGCTTGTTTATGGGATTAAGCTCATAAAAACATTCCCAGCATAAAGTTAACACCCATCAGTGCAATGGAGCCAGCAAACCTCTGGTAAATTTAAATGTTGCTTGCATCATTATGTATTAATAAATTCAACCTATGATGCTATCCTGTTTATTTCATTCATATATATGTGTGTGTGTGTGTGGGTACGTACGTATATATATATATATATATATATATATATATATATATATGATGCTAAGGGGGAAGAGGAAGATGACATAAGTGAATAAGCACTATTATTTAACTCAGGCTTTACTTTTTGATACAGATATACTCACAAATAATTATTCAGTTTACAATGCCTCATACTCCAGGAACCTGGGAATTATTAGAATTCAGGAGGCAGTATATCATTGGTTAGTCAAAAAGTGGAAAGAGCCAGCATTAAAAAGCACCCTAATTGGAATTCAGCTAAAAATTTTGTGCACATCCTCCTCTCAATGAACGTTTAGTTATTCGGGGGGGGGGTAGAAAATTCCCCATCAAAATAGGGTTTCAGTAGAGGGGTTCAATATGCAATGTAAGTTTATGCTAGATTAGTCATTATTTTGTACCTGCTTGTTTTTGAAAATTCTGATGTTTTAGAGATCACAGCCCAACAAAAAGCGAGAGAAGTAATTTATTCATTGATCATCCCTTAATCATCCCAACAGCATACATTTAATAATCTCCTTTGAATGCTGGTTCTACCCAAGTCCCAAATTCCTCCAAATTCAGAGAATTTGTGCCAGATTAACCCCTTCAAGACTATTAAAGTGCTTTATGCCAGCATTAAAATGTCCAAGTAAATCCCCAAGAAAGATCTACAAGACATTTTCATCCCAAGAGTCATAGATCTATGACTATAGTTTTGAAACTGGCATCAAGTGCCATGAGATGTCAATCAAATAGTGCCTTGTGGTCCACAGCAGCGTTCTCTATGGATCTGACATTGCAAATCTTGTGGAAGAGAAACCACATCATCCATCACACAGCTAGACAAAATATGATTTATACACAGACTTGTACCATATATTAGAATTCAAATATATTTACTAAACTTCAAATAAATATGATTTTTAAAAAGTCAAAGATTGCTTTGTTGTTTTAGTTTGTCAATTAGTCTAAAAACTAAAAGCTGAGAATAGTGGTCTGTCAAAATATTTCCTTTATAGAAGGGGTCCTTGAACTTTCAAAGTTTCTAAACCACTGATCTATAGAATATATATGTCCCAGGCATTTTGAAAACGTTAAGAGAAAAACATTTTGTCAAAAGGAAATTCTTACATTCAGACTAAACATTCCATTTGGAGTGAGGTTTAAGTAAAGGAAGTATAGTCTACTTAGAACATTTTAATTACCCTAGAGGTCAAAAATTGTGGGACATTTCATATTTGATTTCAGATGTGGCGAATCACATTTGGGAAATATTACCAGTAGCCAAAGCTTCAAACGAGTAAATCACTTTTAGTCATAGAATTCATTTGTTGATTTTAGAAACCATATTTACTTAAAAGCACTCATTTATTACTATTAAGTGATAAAGCTATTCACTACTGCCAAGGTTATTCAATATTAACTTATGTTTGGAAGAAATAAATTAGAGAAAAACAGGAACCAATAGTTCAACAATGAGTCTATCATCCTTACGTCCATATCTGCAATTTACTATTTCAAAAGAATTCTCAACAAAGTAGTAGTAGTAGTAGTAGTAGTAGTAGTAGTAGTAGTAGTAGTAGCATTACTGGTTGCGGTAGTAGCAGGAGGCGAGGAAGGTGAGGATGGTTCGCTTTTAAAATCAAAACATTAATAAGTTTAAAATGAAGTAAGTGTATAATTTTCAACAGCAATTTATTCTGGAGTCTATGAATATGATAATATTTTTGGATAAGTGAGCTTGAAATGAGTATATATAACATTTCTAGCTATAAATTTAGCTGGAAATAGGAAAATCTGGCCAATTTTAGCCATTATTCAAACGGTTCAAGACATCTAAAAATCATTTAACATTTAATTGTTTTTCTACAGTTTAATCAGGATATTTTTTAATGAAACATTATATCAGCAAGACATCTTGTCTGCCCACAGTAATCATTGCTTTCACTGCTTTCATCAGCATAGTTCCCAGTAAGTTGTCAGCATGTGCACACATATTTTGCACCCAATGCAAAAAGGAAATTAATATGTGCACAAAAAATTTCAAATTCTATACACATCTTACTGAGTTTTGATACAAAAATTATTGATTCCCTGATGTTGAATTCAGAAGTGGACACATACTTTTGTCACAGGAGAAAAATTGGACACCAAAGATTTTTACGCACATTGACTGCCAAAAAATAGAGGGAACCTTGTTCATCACCACCTATGAAATATCTTGAATTACTTCCAAATTCACTGGCAGAATAAGACTCTGAAAAATGGTTGACAAAACTAATACTACAAAGTCTGACCCATCCAACAGCTTACAAAACAGGCAATTTTCAAAAGAACAAACACTAAGGGGTTAATTTAGCATAAGCTTACATTGCAAACAGAACTTCCCTTTAAAAATGTATTCAAGAAGAATTTTTTTTTTCAAATGAATTTTCAGCCCTATAGCTCCATTGGTGTGGCCTGTAGAAGTCATACAGACAGACATACATACATACATAGCCAACCAGCAAAACCAACTTGAAAACTGACGACACCTATGTTGACTGTTTTGGTTGATGGTTTCCAATAAGAGACACATTTGAATTGTCAATCATAGAAATGTGCAAAAGAAACAATCATCGACAGAGAAATGTGCAAAAGAAACAATCATCAACAGAGAAATGTGCAAAAGAAACAATCATCGACAGAGAAATGTGCAAAAGAAACAATCATCGACAGAGAAATGTGTGAGTGAAAGAAACAATGATGAAGCGAGAAATTCATCATTTTGTTGATAATGCAGCAACACTTTTTCTTGCCCAACTACAGAGAAAGAGAGTTGGGCGAGGAGAGCAGAAGGGTTCCCATGATCTAGGAAAAATGGGGTTGAATGATCAGATAAATGTTTATAGAGAATTATGAAACCTGAATGCCAACAAGAGGAGAGATGATAGAATATTGAATAATTTTCCTTGAGTGAAAAAGCCAAGATGGGAACAGAAGAGAAAGAATGAATGAACCGAGAAATTTTTTGAATTAGATAGCCAATCAGTAAGAGGGAGTGAAGGAATGAAGGAGAGAAGAGAAGGTAAATCATTGACAGAAAAAGAAAGGGATAGTTTAAGGCAGTGGCACCAAATCTTTGAAAACTCAAAAACCCTTTCTATATAAGGAAATATTCTGGCAGAACCCTATATTCAGCATTTATTTTTAGACTGTAATCAATGAATCACATTAATAAACCATTTTTGACCATTAAAAATCATCTTTTTTCTAAATGGATAACATTTATTTCAATTCTAATATTTGAACTATGAGTATCTCCACTTTATCACAATTCATTTTGTGTAATTTTCCACAAAATGTATCCTGATTTGTGAGGTATCAGAAAAACCCAAAAGAGCTAGTAAGGAAGAGTGTTATCGTAAAAACTGGTGAACATTGAAGAAGGCTGTTTTCTTGCAAAAAAAAAAATCTCCCATATGAATTAATGGTAATTTCAGTTTATGAAAGTTTCATAGAAATATTAATTTTAGGACGGCAGGGGAAAGGAAAAAGGTTAACAGTAGTGGGATGGGGTCATTACAAAAAGGAAAAATGAGCAGTGGGAGGGGAAGTGTGATATTAATTAAAAAAACAAAGTTAATGAAAAAATAACGTCTGATTTAATTGACTAACATCAAAAGAAATTCAGAAAATCTCCCAAAGTCAACATAACTTTAATACAAATAGTTTTTTGTTTTCTGTTCTTTCAACAAGGAAAACAACGCCCACATAAGCAAAAATTAGTAAGAGTGATGGAGCATATAATCAAATTTGTCTGGGAAATTTATGAAAATTCATTATAATAAAAACAATGCAACTGATTAAGAAAACATATAAAGTGGATTTTGGAAATCTAATTGGATTAATATATGTTTTATGTATGATTAAATAAGTATGCAACTATATTGTTGGTTATCTATGTGTTTAAATATTTCCTTACCCAGTCTAGCATCTAAACCAACAATAATAAAATAAAAACAAGAAAAAAGGAAATTCAGATAAACAACATGAAGGACCTGATAGCAAGAACATGGTCATTTGAAACTTTGAGAGCACTTCCTCCAGGAAAGAACAACAAAGTTTGATATATGAATATTTAATCCTGAAAGTTACAAGGGGGTACCCTGAAAAAATGAAATGTGCCAACATGAACTGGACATAGTTACACGTTGGGCAGCTAGGTGTCAAAAGTCAACACTAGTCTGCCATGGGTATGGTTCTGGATTGACTGATTTGATTCCAGGGTGTTTATTTATTATATTTTTTTCCGTGAGACTTTACAAAAACGTACATGACAAACCACTGCCTTATCAACTAGATGCCATTCAATTCACACCAATCTACTGAGAGTTGAGTATTAATGTCTCAAACTAGCTTATCCAAAAATCATTACATGAGGTATTGTTCATGGTAAAAGTTCAAGATATAATAACCCCCATCATTAGAAAGCACAGGAAGCTCTAGTGACAACTATGATAACCAAAATCCTGCAGGGACATAGCTCTGACACCACATGATTGAGAACAAAACTAGCTACTGTGATTATCACACACTGAATGACCCTCAGCTAAAACATGGAAGCAAAATATAATAAGGAAAAACCAAGGAGTTTTTGACAGGACAAGACCACAAAGTAAAAAATGATTTTAAAAATCTTTAGATGTTCACTCAACAGCCTGGATAAAGTAGATGTTTTTATTCTATGGATATGACAAATTTTATGAATGCTTAATTTATTACGAAAAAGGGTGGAGAAAGTCTCTTGGCCCAGATTTGAAATCTGGCTTGTTCCCACCACCAAAACCTCATGTAAGTTGGTATTTGCCTAGCTGGAGTGAAAAGAAAATGCATTCATTTATTTACATCTTTCAGGATAGTCATTTGCCCTAATTACAGAGTAATTAACCTTTTATTTATTTATTTATTTATATATATATATATATATAATGGATTCTGCTTGAGCAAAACACATCATGACGACAGATTTTGGTCTCTATAAACATTCATTTCTTTTGAATAAATTTTCATAAAAAAGACACACATAACACAAATTAACTTCTTGCACAATTGGTCATACTAATTGGCCATTCCTTGTAACCATGTGTGTGTGTATATATCTTCAAAATTTTAGTACGTTACCACTAAAAAACATTTTTCTTTTAGAATTTCATTCAGTCCCAAATCAACTTAAAATGTTATGTAATGCAAGTCAGTTATTTTCCAATCGCAGTTTATGTGCTGTGTTCAGAATATTCTGTGTTTTATACAGAATTCTATTACTATCATTTAAATCTAGATACTCATGTTATATGCCTTTTACCATGGATTCAGTTTCAGGGATATATATATACAGACACAATAACACTAATTAAAGTCTAATTGGCATATGTAGGTAATTATCAAAGTGGCTACCAAGATTTTTCAATAACTAAAAGCAAAGATTACAGCTTTTAGCCATACTTTCAAATAGTAGTTATTTTTACTTCATCTAACCTTGCAACTGCCACAGAATCTCAGACATCATCATCTCCAGGTTCATGCACTACCAATGTGCTTGGCCCATATAAGTTAAATTGATAGAAAGGTTAAAAAAAAAATTTTTTTAAAACCCTCTCTCAAGTGGTTAATTTTACTTTTTTATCTTTCTGTGGGATTATCTTACAGCAAATCTACAAACAACAATTCAGAAATCTTCTGAATTTGATAAAACTATTTTCTAAAAAAAAGGCAAAAAGAAGTTTTTAAAAATTTAGAAACTGCCTGTTGCATGTTTCTCTCTCTCAACAACATATGCAGTTGTAATGTAATACTGTTTGAAGAATCACTCAGCTCCAACAAGGTCAGCAAAAGTGTCCCGAGAAGGGAAGGAAGAATTGCACAACAAATTAAAGGCATTTGCTAGTCTGACTCAATTTATGCAGTTGCATAAGAGAAAGAACAGCAGCTACATAAAGTCAATACATGCTTTATAGATTTGCATATAAAAACTGCACTTGTGAATCTAGCACAGTGGTTATAGGTTAGGGTCTGAAAATTCAACCAGACCATTGGATAATTGACATTACCACTTGTTTATCCAAATAACTAGATACTACCCATGAAAAAGAATTCAAGGATATGTTTGAATACATGATTAATTTGTAATTATGATATTCCCGGCAATATCTATCAAGTTGGCAAGAAGGAAAAATAGTTGCACTTAGATTAAATTTATTCCATCAACATGTTTCACCTTTTGTCTTTATCAAAGTGTCAATTTCAAATGAAATGATATTGAAAAGTTTTGTTTATTTCAAGTAACATTCAACAGTCATGAGTGATGATATTGTTACTTGAAGTAAACAACCATTTCAATATTGTTTCATTTGAGATAGTGACATTGATAAAGCCAAAAGCCAAACATGTTGATGGAATAAATCTGATTTAAATACAACTATTTTCCTTTGTGTCAATAATATATACATGTATATAAATAAAGGAAATCAAAGATATTTTTAATTTGTGATAATAAAAATAGGAAAGGACAAAAAAAACAGATTCTATCACTTGTAGATGTTCAGTCACAGTGCTCAATATCTAACACAGTAAATAGACCATTTAATATACAGAAATAACAATTACAAAGACCTATACCCAGTATATGTTAACATTTTGTCCCTATTGCACTTATCAGCAACTGGCAATATGTTGCTTTCTGTGGATTATGAGAACAAAAAGCTTCTTGATATTTCAATAACATTCTTTTATTATCAAATCAGGTTTGATTGTCTCTGAAAACCTAATGGTTATAATCAATAATTACTATTTATGTGTGAGGATGATCCACCTAACTCATCTCCCTTTTTTCTGAATTACAAAAAAGATTATGTACGATCACTTCCCCATTTATTTTAATTTTCTTTTCTCCATGTATACCTATAGTTTATTGTAGTGAGTTTTCACGTACTTTACAACCTTACATTATCTCTTAATACTTTTTTAAAAAAACCTTCAGCACTAGCACATATAATGTTAAGTAGAAATCGGCTCACAGGAATCCTCAATTCAACTTTTATTAACACATATTGTAGCCAGTAAATCATAAAGATCTTAGAGAACCACCGATTCCTTGAGTAAAAGATAGTTCACAGATCCATTTTGACTCAAATGTAGATAACGATAAAAATCAATCACATTTTTTTTTAAATTTGAATGATTTATAACAATTTAAAATTAAAATGTTTATCATAAGGATTATCCAAAATTTCTTATCTTATATATTATATCATTTCAATTGTTAATAAAATCTTTCCAAATGAAAGTTTCTAAAACTGAATAATAAAAGGAATTATACTGCATATAAAATATATGCGGGTACCTCTTGTGAGGCATCAAGTCTGGACTATGCCTTCCTTGCTCAAAGTTCTCTAAATCAAACAAAGTTTTACGATTAACATCTTCATGTTTATTAGGTGATATAAGAGACAACTTACTTCTATTGCATATTTACCGTTCTCTTTTACACTTATATTACTGATCGTAGTGTTCTTTTAGGAATGGTGAAGGTTTGGTCCAATACTTAGTTATCTGTAAATTGACTATATTCAACCATTTAAATAAGCAAAGTCCCATTTATTACACGTCTGTTTAGAATTGTTCTGTTGAAATGTGTTAGTTGAAATTGGAAAGTATTTTTTAAAGGCCTTTTAAACTAAATAGCTTCGTCTCACCGTTTAGTTTCAATGAACTGTTAAATCTGTGGAGAAAAAAAATGGTATCCACAGCTGTATCCCTCTAAAACCACCTAGCACTTCTAATTACTTTCTGTCTTAGGTTAGAAAATATTACATTCTTATTCTATTCATTTATTCAAGTGATCACATTTTTTCTTCCAGTGACAGTAATTCTAAAATAATCAATGTATGATATTTGAGATTTGTATTTACATTTTCGCAGTCATTTTAAAACCTTTGGAATCATTCTACTACATTCTAAAATGCGGCTCTCAAATATGTTGTCACGTATGGTTAATTTAATGTCGAATTTTGAATGCGATTGTCCAGAGTCAAATAGGGGATTGTGATGAATAAACCCAACTGATTCAAATACACTTATCATCACACCATACTTATCATTGCGGGATAAAAACATTACAAATATTAAAATAATCAACAAAAAATACCAAGATGTTTCATATCACTCTGAGTTGAAGTATTTTTTATAGAAAAATAAGTATGGATGACAAATCTTAAAAAATCAATTTAAAATTAATAAGTGTTTCGACTCTTTTGAGTGTTATTTCAATTTTTTCTTTCCATCAGCCCTTGTGGTTCTTTATATATATATATATATATATATATATATATATATATATATATTCGCCTGATGAGGCCCCAAGAGGGCAGAAACATGAGTTAATTTGTGTACCGAATCCACATTCTACTATTTATAAATATATAATCCAACAGAAATAATCATAAATGTGCTATATCATTTTGAAACTATTTGAAATGACCTCCCATTAATACATGGTGAATGTATCATTAGGTCTAGACAGCATAAATGAAATAAGCAATCAAAGAAAATGGGGCTGCTGCAGAAATAGAAATTGCAGCCAATAGGTATATGCTTTAATGTAATGGCACTCTTTCCATTGAGCTAAACAGTCCGGCAGAAATAGCTGTATGAGCTCATATAATTTTAAATCTGTTTGTACAGGCCAGAAATGAAAAGCTTTAATAATTCACTTCAGACCTGATATCTGAAACTGATCTCAATATATCCAACTCCAATCTATAGCCATACTCGTACACTACACACTATTCCATTGTTAGTGATAAGGGGTGAACTCTACTGCCTAGCGAACAGGGGAATCTATAGTTACAGACAGAGAAAGAAACAAAAAAAATCGTCACACTATTCATTATAATTTAAAAGAAAAATACTAATTCAATGCCTGAAAATGTTTAGAGTTCGGGGAGGGGTAGGGGATCCTTTAACTCATAACCTTGAGAATGGAAGTCGAAAGAAACAGAATAAATAGTGATTTAAACCTCAAGTTCAAAATTGAGAAAACCAAAAGCTGGTCCTCCCAAAATAAATAAATAATAAAAACAACAATGTTGGCCAGAAGAGATCAGCATGTAGTTGTAACAGACAAGTCAAGCAGCCAATAAGCCGGAAATGATTTAAGAGTTTTTGTTGGCCCACGAGGGCGAATATGAGCAATCCGTTCTCCAAGTTGTAACAAAACACTACAGTCAGACAAAGATAAAGACATTAGAGGTCAACATGAAAAAGAAGATGAAAAGAAAACAAATTAGAACTACAATCAGAGAAATTTTTCGTTCTTAAAAAAATAATTTGTGTAAGCCTATAAGTTTAGGTTAACAAACCAAAGGCCTGAAGTAACTAATTTCAATAAAACTCACAATGTGTATCCCAATATCATATGCTGATCATTGTGGCTGGTAAAAAAATTAGATGGTGTCATAATTTAGATCAGTTCAGAGGGTATTGGCACCATGATACCCATGATTGAAAGGTATGATGATGATGATGATGGTGATGGTGATCTTCAGCCTAGAAGAAGGTAATCTATGTTAGTAATCTGAACTACTGTATGTGACCTCTGAATGAAGTGTATGAATTACATCTATTATAGAACACCAACAACAACAGAAGCATCATAAATAAATAAAAACATGGCCAGTCTTGATATACCACATTTTCAGAAAAGCTTATTAGAATTTTAATCAATGAACTTGGACAAATATGAAACAAAGTATTTTCAAAATCAATGAGCTGAAAAAAATAATAATCAATATGCTGTACAAGCCAAAGACACACCACTTCAATACATCGAGACAGACTGGAGCGCACACCAAAACAAAACCATCAACTCGTGGTAATGGTGTCACCAAACAATCTACATAGATATTGTGCTTTTTATTCCATACTAAAGATATATTATTGATGGTCAAATACTGATATTAGTCACGATGAAAGAAAAACACTGCTTGGCCAAAGAATCGAAGAACTAGAGTATTGTAGTGTGGGTGCACCTCTACCGAGGGCACTTACCAGTAGGCTACCCACAAACTTACCACATCTCCATATTATAAGAGAAAAAAGCTTACTATAAGTGGTCAAGACAGTCTCCATGTCTCCAGGCCACCCACTAAACATCTTGGTGAGGAAGACGAAGGTGCTAAGGCCCCAAGTTTATGCTTTCTCTTTTTTTTCCTAAACTACAAATCTATATTGGGACGAGAGCATATTCAACACTGAGGAATATGGTAATTATTTTCAATAATGAAAACATTTCAAGAGCCACTTGGGTGAACAGTGCCATTGCATAAATGATGAGACAAAGTAGATTAGCTGATAGGGTTTTGAATCCAACAAGCAACTATTTGTGTCTTTTTATCTTTTAAACATCTATGCACTTTCCACTAAAGCAATTTCTTTATTAAATGTCAATAAAGTTTACAGCCCCAAATCACTCAGAAAAGGGGGGGGGCAGGTTACCTCATATAAGAGTCATTCAGTTTCTCACAGAATAGAGAAGAAAGTCATGTATCTATTATCTAGGAGAATTTGCTGGCAGGAGCAAAGGCTTCTCAATTAATATGATCCCTTCGGAGATAAAGTGAGTTGAAGAAAGTAAGTTTTATCTTACTGCCAAATAAGATGGCCTACTTCAGTTGAAAAAAAGGTCATTTGAAGTCTATACTTACTCCTATTCCTTCTTTTAAATTTGTTTGTTGGTTGGTTTTGGTTATCATTGACAGATGAGTCAGATCTATTTTGGTCAACGAATTCCAAATTGAATTTTATTTCTTTTGACAGCTTCATCTTTTGATAACTTCAACACTATAAGTGTTATTTTTTCAACCATTTTTGTTACAGCAAATGTGACCTGTCTTACTTGGTTTCATTTTCAAATACAAATATTTATCACATGGTACCAACATATTTCTTTTCTAGTTGACTCTAGCATGTGAGTGTGTGAGGGGAGGAAAGTGAATTTGTCAAAATTTGTAACTGGGTCTCTCAAGTAGCCATTTTGTAATAGTCCAGTGTCTGCGACTGTCAACAGTCGTCACAGGAACTGACACTTGTATGTTTCTCCATCAACTGTACAAAATAATCATAAAACAAAATAATGATAGAAATTACAGTTGCCTCGACTCACTCACATATATGATGACAAAAATCTAATCTTGTAAAAGCAAAAAATATCTAATGGAAGATTTGGTTAGTCAATAGAAACCAGCATGAAACCAAAATCTTTTGCAAATATGCATGTTAGGGGTGATCAATTAAAAGATTAGAAAAAGGGATGATGAATGAATAAGTTACTTTCACTTATTTTAGTGATCACAGCCCGACAAAAAAAAACGGGGGGGGGTAGCTTTTCTTCCAACTTTTTCCAATTTTTTTTTTCAAGACATAAGGAGTAAATCATGGAAAATTTCCCCCCTGTAGCAGCTTTGGTACCGCCTGCAGACATGGCATGATACATATATGGCCTGCCTGCCAGCCAGCCAGACCAACTTGAAAACTGATGAAACCTATTTTGACAGTCTTGGTTGATGGTTCCTAATTACAGTCTCCTTTACCCACATACAATGGTAAAAATCTAATCTGGTAAAAGGCGAAAAAATCCAATAAAAGATAAGGGAGACATTTTAAAAATGGAGGGAAAAAATAAGGCAAGTGATAGTCTAAGGAAAATGTAAAGAGAGAAAAATGAAACTACGAAGGTAAAATGGTTGAGAGTGGATGGTGTGGGGTGATTTCAAAGAGGGAGGAGGAGCAGGGAGGTGGAGTGGAATTTGGTCTCTCATCTTAATCATTTTTCTTCAAAACTTAAGAATCCGTAAGAAAAGAAAAGAGAAAAAATAAAAAACAATTTTGACAATTATGCCATCTGCATACAAGTGGTAACAGATACTTCCACAAGAGGGGGAAAAAAATGAAAAAGTTCCCCGAATTATATTATTTTAGAAGTGAAAATTATCAGAGGCTTATGTAATTGTAGTCGTAACTATTTTTTTTTTTTTTTTTCCTATTTTGGATTTCATAACCCAATTTCCAAAACAAAACAGTTGCATGTAAGTGTTTTCAAGAGTTCATTTCAAAACGTTTCCTATTGGACACATAATCCCAACAATGACTTTTCTATAAAAAATGAAGACAAATTATTCGACAGAGGCAGGTGCAGAGTGATGAAACAGTTACTAGCACGGAAAATGGAATCGGTGGACCAAGTTCAAGTTTTGGCTGAAGCCATTTTTATGCACTTCACACAAATGCTTTTGAGAGAGGGATGAATCCACTTCTTCCAGCTATGGATAGATAGCAAGACAGTTGAAACCCTTTTTGGCCCATAAAGCAGTCTATCAAAGAGACAGTTACACTGACAGGAAAAAACCTTGGCAGTTGTCATAGTTAGAAACCTATTTTCTAATAAAACCTTAACAGAGTGGTTGCAGCCCTCTGAGTCTACAGGAATGAACAGAACAGAAAGAAAAAACTGACAGTATGTTTTGCCCAAGTATATCAAAGAGAGAGAGAGAGAGAAAAACTGACTTCATTCTCTTCAGAGCACATTACTTCCTCAACTACCAACTAAGGAAAGTAAATATAGAAATTAATTCTTCAATACAACTGTTTCTAAAATAATGTATCGCTATTCCATCAGACCATTAAGTTTAACTGAAAACAGTGAAGGACAGGAAAAACATCTGGATTAGCAAGACAATAAGAAAAAAAAATCATAAATTGAGAAAGTAACAATTCTATTCATCACTATAAGAGCACTTGGAACAGTCTTGAAAAGCCTTAAGAGAAAGGTAAATAAATTTAGAAATCCTAAGAAGGATTGAAATCATCCAAATGACAGCACTACTAAAATCAGCTAAAATAATGAGGAAGGTGCTGAAGAATTGAAGAGACATACTGTCACTTAAATCTCCTGTAACAAAACCTAATGAGCTGATAACTCACAGTGCAGATGGACTTATAGATTGCCAAAATGTTATTTGGGGAATAAGTTGTCTTTGTAAATATACTAAAGCAAACAGAAGTTTCATATTTAATACTTTGCATCACTTCTTGGAATCTGCGCTTAGTTCTCAAAATTTCCCACATATATAAAACCTACAGCGTTTCCATCTATATTTCTATGTGAGGCAGATACTACACTCTGATACTAGATAAAAGCGTAAAGGAATGACTCTTTGGTGCTAGGTAGTGTATGCGGATACTATACTCAAGACCTAGGCAAAGGGCTGAGGAGCGACAAACTCTGATTCTATGAAGATGTACTAATAAATATGCTAATAATCCAGGCATTTTTTTATGAGAACTATGTTAGTTGTTGTATAAAATCTGACAGGCTGCTAGTACAGCAAAAAAAATAAATCCCCAAGGTCAACTACAATGGCTTGAATTGTAAATATGTCCAGTTAAAGCAATAGAAAAAGCGAAAGAAACCGTACCATAATTTGAAAATGAACACCGACATTCTTCCATTGCGACTAAACAAGCAATAATGACCAATTCATTAAAGGTCAGAAATTACCTTTGTTCACTTTTCGCAGCAATAGGTTCATTATATTGAAAAATAAAAAGTTATATTTAATATAAATCAAAGACATTGGTATCTTAATCAATAAAGGTGTTAAACATCAATAGATAAAACTTATAATCTACGTACAAACTGACACAAAAATAAACTCACATTTTTTTTCAATTCAAAATAATTGGGCCAAACGTTTATATATTATCAAAAGAAAACAATCAAAGGTCATAGGAATTGTGCTCAGTCTGAATCGAATGGAATTGTCTACCTCTCTACAAGGACAGAATGTGACACAAGGTGGAGTTAAATGAGAGAACCCAAGACCAGTATGCATGAGTAGGGACAAAAATTCCCTTGGCACTTGATTTTTGGCACGCCTCGTAAGCGATGGGAAAGTGCACCCCTGAGGAAGTGAGTATCTTGGAACCAGACATTCTGTTTTTTTTTTAAGCTACTGGTACCCCGCCCCTTTGGGCTACGAATAACTGGTAGGTTTTTCTGTAGTAAAACAAAATGTTTGTAAGGGAATCAAGAATTACATCTTGATTTATGAATTACCTCCTACTGGATGCATAAAGATAAGTATTATATAAATTCTTCCATATTGAATTGCAACTCCAGTGAGTTGACAATTCACATCTGTTTTTTATTCCAAACAGCAAAAATGACTGAATCTATCTTCCCTGTTTAAAGCAACATTGAACCTGTCAGTGTTTTGTGACTTTAGATCATTTCAAATAGGTTTGTTAATGAACATCATCTATCAAGCAGCAGGAATTAAATCATTGTTAGTGTTTCCCAGCTGTGCTTTAATGAGGCTAGATCAATAAGTTTGCAGCCCGACACAGTTATTACCAAAATTTTGACCAGAAATTCTCGCTGTATAATCTATATCAACGTGATTTTTCTGAGAAGCATTGATTCTAGTGCATTAACCAAGAAAGAGATGGTTGAAAAATAAATATGTATCTTGTAAAATAAAATGTTTATCTCATGATTTCTGATGAGCCTACAGAGACCCAAGTTTCACATGCTTTTGTTTCAATGTTGAGACAATGGTTCTATTTAATTCCATTATCTATGTACAGTTTAGTCAAATATTGACTTATTGATTCTTATTAACAGAGATCAGTTCATAACAGGAATTAAATATTAATCGTAGGGCATAGATCCTCTCAAATACAGCTTTCACTTTTATTCTTGTCTTCATACATTCAAAGGTTACATTTCCTATAGTTTTAAGGATCTTCAATGAAATAGACCACTACATCTACCAAGGACAACAAATCTCTATAAAATCCACAAAAGATGAAGAAATCAAGCGAAGAATCCCCCTACGATGGCAAGCCTTCAGCAGAGCAAGCTCAACCTTAAAAAACAAGACGATCCCAATAATCCTAAAAAGAAGAGTATACAACCAATGCATCCTCCCAATAGTCATTTATGGAGCAGAAACATGGAACCTAACTAAGAGACAAATCCGCAAACTGTGAAGCCTGCAACGCTTGCATGAGTGAATCATGCACAACCTCACATAGAGAGATTATCACAAGACAGCAGAGTATATCAGGAAGAGAATGGGGGTCCGAGACATCATAGAATCTATCAGAAAACTTAAATGGCAATGGACAGGCCATGTTGCAAGAATGGCAGACAATCGATGAACATCACAACTCACAACATGGATCCCCAGATATCACACAAGCAACCGAGGCTGGCATAATACAAGATAGGGAGATGAACTTGACAAATTCAGAAAATACTGGCTCCATGAAGCCCATGAGAGAGAAGTGTGGCGGATACTGGGGAAGGTCGATATCCAACGATGGACGATGAACGGTGGAGGAGGAGGAGGGAGGACAATAAAAAGCAAATCACTCTTGATCTAGAAAATATACCACAAGAGTAGTGCTCCGATTAAAGCACTCAATAAGATACCATACATTCTAAGGTTCAAAATTCATTGTGGAGAAATGAAAGTTATCTTTGGCAGCTGACACAAATTGAAAGTTCATATTAAAGTGGGTTGTAATCTCAAGTTCTATTTTTTTGCATTTTATCTCCAATGTAGCTGAGTAAGACCATTATCAACAAGTCTGACGCCACATTTTCAAGCTACCAATAATTAATTAATTGAACTTCACTGTTGAACAGTGAAATGAGTGGCAAAGTATAAGATTTTTGAAACTTGTATATTTAAAACTAAGGAAATGTGACAAGTGAATACAGTAGTTTAATGGAAGAGTTTCAAGCATATTTTCGGCAAAAAATTTCATTCATAACATCATAATTCAGTCATCGAAGTATTTTCCTTCAGCTTTTACAACGTTGTTACCTTTCAAGTAAAATGTGTATTCCATCATATAATGATTTTGGTATGGATTCAATGGATTCTTCAAGAAATTTTTCACTAACTTCAAATTGTTACTAGACCAGGGGTGTTGCATCAATCGAAACAATAGATAGTATGAAGGTAACAGGCCTGGAGAATATCCCCACATCATGATTATTTACTGGATCGTGAAGATAGGTGTTTTCAGGCAGCAAAATCAAGGGTCAACTTTCTTGCCAAGAAAATATCATTTCTCTTCTCATGCAACATTCAACGAAGCCAAATCCTCACTATTGTGTAGAACATTCACGATTTGACCAGGTTTAAACAATTCATAATCAAGAATTCTCTTGAATCCCTAAGCAGAAATCTTTTCCCAACGAATTCAGTTCCGGTTGAGATGGTGAAAACTGTTCTGGATTTAGCCATTCCTTCATTTTGGATTCTCATAAAGAATGTATTTTTCATAACCTTTGACTATCCTATCTAAATATGAATCTTCCTGCATTGAGCAAGGAGAGAAAGACAAATGTTTAAATGTCGATACTTTTTTAACCTTTTGGGGGCCTAATGTTGACAAGTTTATTAATATCATATAGATTCCTCAGAATCTACATGTTTTTAGATGGTTCTTTTTTCTCTTTTCTCCTCCCCCCCCTCAATTTTAGATGTTTTCCAAGGGAAAGCACCCGAGATGTCATAAATGATGGATCAATAACATCCAGATTCTCCAAGAAGTTGTTTTTTTTTTCACTTCAGATGTTCTGGAAGAAATTATTCTGATTAAATTTATTCTAAAATGGATTTTTTTTTTTTACAGGATTTCAAATTTTGATGCTAGAGTTGTTCAATTATCAACTGTGATGGCGGATATCTTTCCAGAACCCATTTTCCTAGCTTCAGAATTTTTCCCTAGGCTTATAAATGGCATACAACTGTTTGACTGATTGCTCAAGAAATAAAGAGCTGATTAAACTTCCGTGCAAAAGATAGTGCTGGGAACCTTTGCATCAACCTAATACACAAGTAAGATAGCTCACGAGAAGAGAAACAGAAACGAGAGAGAGTAATGCGAAGAGGAGCCAAAGTGCAAAGTGAAATCCAAGAATTCCTGTAGTCATTCAGCTCTAGTTAACAGAACGAATGACAAATGTTAGGCAAGATGGAGATTGCATTAATCAAATAAACTGCAGACGGTCAATGGTATGAAGGTGGGAGTCGATCCAGATGTTTTGAATTGCAATAAGTAATTAATTTCTTGTACTTATTAAGTGTGTAAAGAGTAGAGGAAATGGAAAATGAAATAAGAGAAAATAAACATTGCACTTTTCACCTTGTGTGTGTGTGTGTATTTCTATATGCATTTATATAAGGAAACAATATATACATATATTTCTTATATGAATGTTGTATTCCACTCCCCCGCTGACTTCTTTACCTACTAAGAGATGTAGAAAAGGGTTAACTACAATTGTATACTGATGTGGTTGAGAAGAAAGAGCAAGAGAAGGGGGAACGATCAGTAGAGAGGTGAGATTGGAGCAGTGGCCAACCGAGGCTAGGGATAGAAAGAGGAAAAGGGACAAAACAGGAGAGGAATAGATATCAGGAAAGGAAGAAGAGATCAGAACAAAAATGGAGGATGACTGAAGAAGAAAAAAATTAAAAGGTGAAAGGAAAAAAAAAGGAAGAGAATACAAAGAAAGTGAAAAGTGAAAGAAGGGAGACAAAGAAGAAAAGAAAATGAAGGAAAATGGCTGAAATATGGATTGTGTTTAATCAAGAAAGAATTTGTTATGTCTATGAGATGTCAATCTGACAGAAAACACAGTTGTTGGTCCCTAACATCTAGGCCTTGCCAGATGTGCATACTCCACAGATCATTCCAAACACGACAAGATTCTCTATAAAAACATTGGTCTTATTCATTTAACTCTCCTAGGACACACAAATCTCCAAAGAATCACTCTAGTAAAGTAAGCTCAACCTTCAAGAATAAAAAAAAATTGCACAAGTCCTAAAAAGAAGGGTATCCAAGAACCAATGTATCCCCCTGATAGTCACCTATGGAGCTGAAACATGGAAACAAACCAAAAGACTGACCATCAAACTGAAAACCATGCAATGTGCACATGAGAGATCAGGCTCAACCTCACATGAAGAGATCAAAAGATAGTATAATATATAAGGGAAAAAACAAGAGTCTGCAATATCATACAATCCATTAAAAACTCAAATGGCAATGGGCTGGTCATGTCGCAAGAATGGCAAACAACAGCTGAACATCATAACACAATGTCTATCACATGCGAAAACCATGGCTGGCAAAATATAAGTGGGTGAGACAAACGATACGTTCAAAAAAAATATTGGCTCCATGACACCTATAGTAGAGAAGTCTAGCTGATCTTGGGGAAGATATCTAAAAGCTAGATGATGATGATGATGATGATGATTTAGCTCTCCAATGATCAAGTCTCCTTGCGAAGAAAATGCTCATTTTAATCAACCACAGGATTCCTTGAATGACCAATTCCAAAATATAATGTACAAGTCAAGCACTTGAAATACACACATCATAGGAATGAATTAGTTTCAATTTCAACAGACTAGAGCAGAATTTCCCAAATTTCATTCAATTATTACCACAATTTTGACAGCAAATGCTGATTGTTTTCCCGATTAACTACTGAAACTCTCTGAACCAATTCAATTCTTATTTTATTTTTCATTTCAACATTCTGATTTAAAAATGGAAGTATTATCAAACAGTCCTTTTATACATTGCTGATGTATATAAACTAAATAATTTCAGCACATAAACATTTATATATCATACATTGGATAAAAGATCCTTTCCATCTATGTTGACATACCATATGTCATAAGACACCTTCTTTTTTTTTTTTTTTTTTTTCCAAAGAAAAAAAAAAAAAAAAACTAATAAAGTATACGTAACCTCCATTGTTCAGCCCCCACATTTGCCAGAACTTGAGTTTTAAAAAAGCTATGCAATAGAACAAGAGGAATGCAAGGAAATGCTTTCTTTCTCAATATTCCTTGATGAAATAAAGTGGGGTGGGGTTGTCTTATATGCCATCAAGTGTATTAAGTTCAGAACTTCAGGAAAAGGAGAAAAGAATCATAATTCAATAATTGAATTACTATGAATCCTCAATAAAACAGACCCCATAAAACCAGATATCAAATGAAACAAACAAAGTCTGAATTAGGAGAATGACCTGAAAGATAGTCACCATCATCCATAGCAAAGTATCATAACTGGACCACTTCAAAATTACTACTAGAATTACTTCTCTACATTTAGAATTAGACAAACAATACAATTTATTAATTTTCAGAGGAGTCAGATTTTAATTAATTAGACCTTAACTAATTGACTTTATTATATGTTAAATAATTTTAGAAAACATATATACGTTTTTTATATAGTTATATGATATATCATGTTCAGTGTATCACTGAATACATACTTTCCAATATCATATATACAGTATTAACCCCTACCATTGGTTAACTTGGACAATTGGCTAAAATGAACAACTCCCCCTCCTTTGACAGTCTGATTTAACAAAGGTTCACTGCACATCAAACAGTCTTAACAATAACTAAAATGAAAAAATAACGCATTAACCTACAATTACTGTAAATAGACTTTACAATAGGTTTAAAACACAGCAAAAACACAATAGAAGAATTGAAAGAAATTCTGGAAAATGTACAAATCTTTTTTTCTATTGATATGCATAAAATATACACTTAATGAACCATTCAAAGACAGGTTTCCCTTGGTATCTGAAATTAGAACATTCTAATTAAAACTTCTTGTATACGGAAATGGCATCAAGCAGAAAAGCAATTATCATTAATTCATATGGGGGAAATTTTTGAGCGTTCCCAGACCCCAACAATCGTCATGAAGGTATGTTAGGTTGAGTACTCATAAGTTGACATGAGTAGGTGTGCACTGCTTATGTAATAGCTTGCTGCAAAACAAACACTGAACACTGGTTCACTTGGTGCAAATTTTGAAAATTTGAAATGAATAAATTAGAGAAAATTCTTTAAAAAATGGTCAAAATGATCTCAGAAAATGTAGCTTAGAAAAGAAACATGCATACTATGCAGTGAATACAAATAGTATGAAGAAAAGTCAAACATTTTAGGTTGTGTTCGAAGCTAAAACTTCAACAGCAAAGAAATGAATAAGTAATTTTGGAGAAACATTACTCTTTTCTTCTCTTCTCCAATAAAAATTAGCTTTATGACCACATGGCTAATTTCCCGATAATTGTAGACAGTGACTGAAAGGAGAATCCAAGCAACCATTCCCAGAATTGAGGTGAGTCAGACAAGCCAAAGAGAATTACCGGTTCCATCTGCAGGATAGGGTGCTTGGCAATGGTCAATCAGCAGGGGAGCAAGTTGCCAATGAGCCAACATAGCCCCAAGTGGAAGAGAAGAAATGACAAAAAGAAATGGGCACAAATGATAGATTTAATCAGGATAGCTATGACCTTGAGACAAACACAGGTGAACCTGTTCCTTTTATCATAATAATATGACCAAGCAGAAGTGGCCTTTATTTGATAAACTTCAGTGAAAATTAAGCCATGATACATATACGGTACAAATAATGAGAATTTCCTACGTAACAGAGATCAGAAAGAGCTCAGTTTATTTTTCAATTTTAAATAAGTAAAAAAGTCAGCAGTTGAAGTTATTCTATAAATAAGTTAATAACAGTCCTAGGCAGTTCGGCATGTCAGAAAATGAATAGAAAAAGGTTAGATACAATTTATAGCAGCAATCATCTTCGTTTTCTGCAACAAAACATTCAACAAACAGTGTACATCATGATATAAAAAGAGTTATATTTTTTATAGCATAATCCTTGCAATGATAACTACAAACAGTAAATTGGTCAGGAGTAATAAATCAAGAGTTTTAACTAAAGCTTTTCATTCTTGACTGCTTTAAATGAGGAGACATTGAAATATACACTTATTTTAATCTTATACATTTTTCTATTTATATAATTTTATAAACACCAGTTAGCTTGTTTTTTAATGAATTTCAATGTTTACATTTAAAGATATTCAGGTTTGAAATATGCTTTCACTGTATGGCAAATATAACAAAGTAATTCATTTTCATGATTTGCACTTCTTCCATACACTGTAAAACTTGGGATTCCAACCGAAAAATACCTATGAAAGGGATATGTATTGATTTAGAGCATAGAAAAAAAAATGTTCCGAATTTCCCAATGACTGCCTACAGTAAGTTATCTCCTATAAATATTCAGTCAACCCAGAGATTAGCATTTTCCGAAATACAGCACTGAGAGAAATAACAGCAGCAAATGAACCAACAGAAAGAGAAGTAAAAAAAAAATAAAATAAAATAAAAATAAAAAGCTAGCCAATGAGGATAAATACATAAGTGCATTCAAAATGTATTATGGTATGTGCCACCTCAACCTTGCTAGAAGCTAGTAAACAGTTATAAAGTCCAAAACTAATAATAAACAAGTATCAGTCTAGATAAGTGACTGGTTAAATGCCGAACCAATACTTAGTCAAGCATTAACTATGCAATTGCTATGACAAGTATTGGTCAAAACAATCTCACTATTTGTTAAAACGCACTTCTTGAACAAACAAATAAACTGAGACTCAGATTTTCTTTGGACATGGCAATTAATGACACTTCATTAAATGGCAATAAGAACAAAAGACAAACTCTCTGGACAGGTCACTAGCAATAGACTAAAAAGTAAATAGTAAAAATACACAAGATGAACATTTCATTTTTTTTTTTTTTTTAAACAAGAAAAAAACTGTACAATAATTATGACAGTTTTAGCTATTAATAAATGATACTTGGCAACATTCTAAAAAACAAACACTTGATACTTCATCTATCAAGGACATCCCACCCTTGACATAATAACAGCTGGTAAATAAAACATAAAACCTCCTCAATCCTCTTCCATCCTGGAACAGACCTACTGAAAAGAGTCTTATAGAGATGTGTGGACACATCTAACAATACTATAGAAAATTTGCTAATCAATTTTGTTTTGAAATAAGAAAGCATTTTCTTCAACCATTTTCATAAAGCAAAATAATCCATGTTATTTTTTCATATGTGACTAGGTTAATAAGAATCCCTCACTAAATCCGTATGCTTTGCCAGCAAATAAAACTTGTCAAGAATTGTATATCAACTTCCAGTAACCAGTGATCTCCTACCGGAAGTCAAAATTGAAATACTATTTAAATGTTTGTGCATACCAATGCAACCCAAGAGGAATAGTCTTAGCTCATTCTCAGAGAACAAACCAAACTTTTATATTTCATACCAAAATCTATGTACAGTTTGGTTTTGATAAAAGACTCGTTGATTTTTCAATTCATGCTGATTGTTTCATTACAAAACTAAATGGTTATTTTTGCTTATCTGGGGCTGAGAAAACATTAGCCATAAAAAAAGGTTACTTTCTTTCAACTTTCACAATTATGGTTACGATGACATGATGTCTAGTGTTACTGATGGCTAGGGTCAAGAAACATTTTTTTTTATCACAAAAGATTTAGTTTCAAAGAAGCAAGGCAAAACAATCCAACCAACAATCGTAAAATTACAAAAGAAAACAATTTCATTTTCAGTCAAAGAAGAAAATACTTATTCTAATAATATAATTCACTTTAAAGAAAGAATTCTATTTTATTTCATCATTATGTGAGAAAAAAAAAGAAAACTGAAAATATAAGGTTGTGCCTCAAAAGTTAAATAAAATGACAGTGTACGAAAAGAAATCTATTTGAAGACAAAGAAGAAACATAGTGATTTAATTTGATTTATTTTAATTATGTAACGAAAAGATCAAGTGCTGATGGTTCTAAACAACACATTGTACCAAAAGACTGTACTTCAAATTTTATAACTTTGATAGCCGATCAATGTTTCTTACCATAAATTCATTTAGGTAAGAAAGAAGCAACTCTCAGTGAAGTTAAATGGAAGTAGCTATATTGCTGAAGTTACCCATTTTATAGTGGAGGTTTTCTCAGCTCCAGATAACTGAACAAATTGAATAAGAACACAAAATATTCGATGAAATACTAAAACTGAACGGAACAGTCAAATATGAACATATCCAAGACTATATTATCCAAAGTTTGGACTTCATATGTTTAACCAAACACATCAACTGGCACATCTCACAAGAGACCAGAGAGCCAATAACTGATGCCAAAATATAAGCATCTGTTTATAACCAAATATCTAAACATTACATAAACCTTAATGAGAAGTGCCACAGAGTTGAAATCCTATGAGTACGATCCTGATAAACAATAAACGCAAATCCTAATTTAGCCATGAGCTTCCACCCAGCAAGGACCTTAACACTCTACCAGCTAACAGAACTCTTCAAGAAACACATCTGACTCCTCACTGTTTGGAAAAAAGAAAAAACATTATATAAACATCCTTGCTGCAGCAAATATTTATATGTATTTCATGGTTCTTCAGCAAGTCAGTGCAGTTCTTAATCACCTTTAGTTAGGTTAGATTAAGCAAACTGATAGCGCCAATCTCATTAAAACAAGAGCAGTAATCTATTTATTCAGATTTCTTAACTACGTTTTTGATTTTGGTTGGGAAGAAGCTCCAACATAAGCCTATCAACACACGGTTCCTTATCAAAAGTTGAAAGTTTAGTTGCTTTTTTGGATTTGTTTACACACCTCTATAAAATGCTCTTTATTCAGTCAGTCTGTCGGTCAGTCAAAATTATGTTTAACAACAGAAGGGGGGTTGGGTTTCATTTGCTAGTTGCTATTACTTCATACAGCCTGTGATGTCATCGATAAATGATATATCAATTGTTTGTTTTTCAGAGTTGCCAAGGATCATTTTTTTTTTAACAGCTGCTTAAATTAGCTTCAGTG
Organism: Thysanoteuthis rhombus; assembly: GCA_963457665.1. Taxonomy (NCBI): domain Eukaryota; kingdom Metazoa; phylum Mollusca; class Cephalopoda; order Oegopsida; family Thysanoteuthidae; genus Thysanoteuthis; species Thysanoteuthis major. The sequence continues at coordinate 51,541,822 of OY735215.1, forward strand.
GAATTTGAGCAATGATATATTTTTTGTAGTTAGAAAAGCCAAAAATGGTCATTTACAATTTTTATTGAAAATAATACTTGCAAAATATTATGCAAGTATGAGAAAAAATTGACTAAAAAGAAAGACAACTTGCTCTTACTCCTCCCTGTTATTACTACCACCGGTGGTAGTTGTATCATTGAACTTATCGCTCGTTTCTCAGAAGATGATACATAATTTCAACTTTACTGCTTTAATTTTTTTCAGGCACATCAATATCTACTCTCACTAATCGGAATCTCTTTTTTTTAATTTCCATCAAGTTCTTCAGGTTCAATATTTTTCAAGAGAAGCCACTTCATGATTTCCTATTCAGACAAATATCTGTTCAATATAAGAGCTTCAGAGCCCATACCAATATTTCAACCACATAACATATGCAAGATGGCAGTTCAGAGGATTCAAGTCATACTCTCTTCAACTTCCAGTTAGATATATATAACAGTGATTATCCCAGTTCCATAAGAAGTTACATAGCATTAAAAATAACTTGCCATCACAGTCAATAACTGAACAACCATAGCGTCCAAATTTAGGTCAGGTAAAAAAAATTCCACTGAAGAATAAATATGGTCAGAATAATTTCAATTGAGACATTATTGGCGTTTTCCACCAAAAAACATCTGAAATATAATATTAAAAAAAAACAAGATGTATATTAACCCATCAAGATAAGGCACCCAAAAGGGTCATAAAAGCTTCTTTTTTTTTCTGCAAAAATCAAAAGAAAAAAATTTTTTAGAAAGGATCTAGTGGAGTACTGATGCCAATTTTCAAGTCTGTAGACTAAATGGCAAGACCAGGATTGCTAGAACACACAAAGCCACATTATATATATATATATATATATATATATATATATATATATATATATATATAAGGACGGAAGCCTTCACCACCTTTTCCAGTTACGGTCATTCTTTATAATAAAAAGTAATGATCAAACTTGAACTATTTTTTAATATTGTGGTTTGTTAACATAATAGATATAATGACTTTCTAATTTCAGGTTCGTCACTTACAGTATTTCCCAGCACTGAAGATACTACTTTTTTTTCCAAAATAAGTCTTGAAAATTAAGCTGCATCCTACAGGCGGTGGTTATTTTCTATTTATAGGTCTATAAGAAACCATCAACATAGGTTTCTTCAGCTGACTGGCTGGCTGGCTACGCATCAATGAATCTAGAGAACTGAAAATTTGAACATAATACCTATAGGAAGAAAAAAAAATTAATTCTTTAAAAATACCCTCCCAGATAGATTTTTAGTGGAGGGTTCAATTTGCCGAGCAAGTCTATGCTAATTTTGTTCCTTAGTTTGTTTCCGACTGCATTCATACATATCTGTTTTTGTTTTTTTATCAGTAATCACTGCCCAACAAAAGGCACGACAAGTAACTTATTTATTGATCTCCTCTTTTTTCAATTCTTTAATTGATCATCCCCAAAACGACATCTGCCACGTTTGTCAAGTGACCAACCAGACCCGTTTTATTTTTATTCTTCGTTCTCTACAATTTTCCAAGTCAAAATTGGTGCACATCCTAGAAGCCAGTGTCCTCAACATCAGGAAATACGGTAGATTGACTTAATTTCCTGTAAGGAATCTAATACTAGTGTTCCAGTCTAATTAGGACTATTAAGTAAAAAAAAAAAAATGGCTGTTTTTGAAAAATGCAAATAAATTCCATAGCATTTTTTCATGATAAAAGACCAAGAAAACTCTGAACTTCTCATACTAAGCTAAAATCTATCAGTCATGAACCCTAGATCCTTATAACACACAAGAAGATGGATTTTTTTAGTTTGTTTTCAAGTGTGCAAGAAAGATCAGGGAAGGTAAGTCCATAACATAACATGGAAAACACTGAGAGTAAGAATATAGAACAGAAGAATTATACTACTATTCCATATTATTCACATGGCTTACTTCAGAACAGCCTATTTAACACCTCCAATGGTCATCAAAGAGAAAGTTAAACAGATTTTCTTTACTCAATACATTCCTTTAGTTCCAGCTCCTCAATTTCTACTTCAGGTGACCCACATTCTAACCAAATTGCACTAATGGCTGCTTACAAATCACTTAACAAGTATAAATTAGTTAGATTAATTAGCCACCGATTACCCAATGATGACAAGTGGAATACAATAAGATTAAGAGATCAAAAGAAACCTGTTCATCCACAACAAATGGTGTCCTTTCAACACAGGTGTAGATAACAGAAGGTAATTACTCAAAGAATAACTTTACAAAATCTATTGACTCTTGGCTATGAGAAGGGACACACCTGGGTGGCTGCAAGACAGGTGTGGATATGTGGTAAATGGTATACAGGGCTTTGTTTCACTTGTTTTATAATCTTCCCAAGTTCAACAACGTTGGAAAAAAAGGCTTAACTGGGATTTGATAACTGACTATAACATCTGCAAAAAATATTATTCCATTGTTTGAAGAAAGCAGCAAGACAATCCATCGTTATATCCCATTTATACAGATCAGATTGATAAACACTCGATGAAGTATTTATCACACATAGCACAAGTTTGTTTTTGTTTTGTTTTTTTTGCTCTAATCCAATCTACAATTTTACCTTTCTTTAACTGACTCAAAACCCATTTATAAAGATCTGTCCAGAGAGTATCAAGCTTTTTTGAATATCTTGAGAATCAGTTGTGCAATTTTGATGTAAATGGGCAACAAATCTAAGGGGACCTTACTGCAGGTGCGTGAACAAACATCCTCCCATGGGATCACTCAGTTGGACGAGCTTGTGTATTGTGCAACCGTCACATATACAAGTCAATCTTCATGTCTCGTGCAAATACTTTTGGCAAAACACTGCATTACCAAGGTCCATCAACTGCATTGCTGTCCAGATTTGACTTCCTGCAACTTCTGGCTTTTACCGAGGAGATTTCATACCATAGATGAGATCGATAAGAATGTGACAAGTAAGCTGATGGTGATCCTAAAAGAGGACTTCGCAGACTGTTTTAAAAAGTGAAAGGGGCACTGGGATAAGTATGCGAGATCATAATGGGAGGAGTTTGAAGGGCAACTCTGATGCCATTTCCCACGGCAGACTTTTCTTTTCGCTGCAATAATAAAAGTCTGGATATTTTTCAAGCCAACCTTGTATATCCTAATGTTTCTGTGACTCCTGAGATATATATGTCCTATAGATTTCTTTTAGATATCTTCTGAGACATTTCAATACAGGCATGAAGAGCCTTAACAGTTTAGTTCTGAAAGGGTTAGAAAGAAAAAAAGTACCATCCACTGTGGTATTTTTCCAATCTATTATATACAGCGAAAAGGAAAAGAGTTTTTAATAATTCAAGACATTAACTTCCAAACCTTCCACTGCAGCTTATTGATTAATTCTTAAAGAAGGAATCACAAAGTAGAATACATAAGTTATTTAGGATTTATGTTGAACAGTTAATTCTATTAGGGTATGCAAATTAAAAAAAAATTATAAACAGTGGTACGAAGACATTCCATCCCACAAAACGTCTTGTTGAATGAAAATTCAGAAAGTGAATGAGTAAACCAATGGGATTACTGAAATTCATTCCAAATAAAAAATATTGGACCCTTAAACTTAATAATAACCTTGTAAATGATTCAAAATGTATTAATTACTTTCTAGATAATGTATGAATAGAAATAAACAAGTAAATAATGTAATAAATGAAAAGTCTTATTATAATCCACAAAATATCCGTCTGTCTGTCTGTCTGTCTGTCTAAAAATAAGTGCCCAGATACTAGATATAAATGTAGATAATCATCAATGAAATCAAGATGATTCTGGATGATTTGATGAAATTCCATAGTTTTTGTTTTGCTATTTTTTTTTTTCTTGCTAACTGAAAATATTTCACAGGAAGATTTTCTTTTAAGCAATTGTGACCGTCTCTCATTGAGTGAAATTTTGTTAAAAGAATCATTCGCCATGAGAGGCACAACTGCATTTTGATGCTTTCATTTCTCAATCAAAAACTAATTATTATCCAACATGTAGGAAGAATTTTTGGATATATCCACACATCTCTTTTGGGTCAGTCTTTCCAATTTCCCAGTAACTTTATAAATAAGAATATTAGATATTCTCTTTTAAAGCCCACTTATCAAGTACACTAAGACACCAGTGCAAATTATCAAAATAGACATCATCATCAGTCTTTTAACGTCCGTCCTAGGACATAGACCTTCCCCAGGATTCACTATACTTCTCTATAGTGGGTGTCATGGAGCCATTGTACCCTTGCTTCAATTTAAACTTACTGATTTTTTTTTTTAATAACCAGATTTTTGGGTGAACAATCCTCATTTTCCAGCTACTACTACAACTAGTAATGCTACCACTACTTTGTATGGAATCTCTTTGAAACTTGAAATCACAGACATGGATGTTTTTGGATGGTGGATGCATCATTGAGCTTATGGTTCTTGTTTTTTTTCCCAAATCAAGCTTGTCATAGGTTGATTATGTGTCTTACTTCAGAAGGTCAGTAGTGCTTCTGTGAGAGACTAGGTAGCTGTATGGAACCAATCACACAAAAGGTGCATTGTTCATAAAGAAATGAGTCACTTCACACAAATGTGGAGGTCATACAGTAGGAAGAATTGAAAGAGTGCGGCTCTTAGGTGAGGGGGCATAATTGCTTCAAAACCAAAACGACTTGGAGGAGGTGTCGGGTTTGATTGAAAACAACTCCAACCCCTTTCTCAAAAAAAAAAAAAAGTGGGGAATGAGAGGAGCTGGGGAGATATCATTGAATATGCCATTCTTCTGTGGTTTAGATTTTCGTTTTTCCTCCAACTAGTTCAGAGTAATAACAACAATCAAGTATGAAGCTTAAATCCCCCTTTGATCAGTCAACTAGGAATACATCCCTTTTCTCTCTAACCAGAAGTAATTAAAAAACAACCCCCCCCTTGCAAAAAAAGAAAAAAAAAAAAAACTAAATTAAAGTCCTTCTGCATTAAAAAACCAAGCTTTTCAAGCGTACTCCTCAAGAATGGAATGGTGAGAATGTATGATAATCAATGCCTGATATTTCCTCATGTTTAAGAATCATGAGAGAAAATTTTGTGAATAATTTGCATAATGGCCAAGATACCAGTCAAGTAGTGAGGCCAAAATGTTTTCATCGATATCTCAAAACATGCTAAAACTGGCTGCACAATCTGACCCAAAGACACCTCCACTGATTCAGTTGTTGTCAGGAACTAATTATGACTAGCATTCCAAGGGAAACTATGAATCACTGCATCAATATATACTGCCTTTTACTTTGTTAATTAAGCAGTGTCAGTGGTAAAATAAAAATGCTACCAATATGGTTTGAATCATAAATTCATGATATATCAAAAAAAAAGTATGAGACCAATTTGGCACAAACTTTCATTGAATATAAACCACAAAATAAAAACCAGGGAGGGGGGAGGGCAAAATGTCAAGTCTCTACTATGAATGGCTTGGGCTTGGTGAATTCTAGAAAGATAGATAGAAACGTATAAATGTCAGAACACCAAATAACCTTAACTCAGCAAAAGGGATCAAACAGGCCTATTGGGTGGGTAGCGATGATTGATTAACATTAATTGTATAAGTATATCCTACATAAATATCTTCAAGTGTGAATTATAAAATGACTATATTCATAAGCTATCTTTCACCAAACTTCTTTTTTTTTTTTGGACAATACTTGAAAAGAAATCAACACTCGAACCAATGCTGACTGTGTTGAAAAGGTCACGAGTTAAAAGACATTAAGTAACTGCATCCAAGTAAAAGCTTCAAAATATTAATAAAATAAGATGGATGATAGAATATAGGAATCGTACACAAGACAAAAAAAATCACCCCTGTACATCAACCAGTATCTATTGCATACTCATGGAATAAGACAGATTCAGAGGAAGCAGTTTATTTTGATTATGATAATGCTATGTATAATCAACGTGCCTGTGAAAAGAAATCCAACATTTAAAAGAGAAATAACTAAAATTTTTTTTATTTTAATTTGGAGTTGTCTCCCTTAAATTTACAGTCAGCTGATTGGCTAATATGCTTAGCTATAGTCAGAGCTAAACATATCAGTTGATCAGCTGACTGTAAATTTGAAGGAACGAATCCGAAGTTTCCTTTAAAGGGTTATTTCCTTAAATGCTGCATTTTTCTACATACACCCTCTCTCTCTCTCTCTATATATATATATATATATATATATATATATATATATAAAGCTGGAAGTGAGTACCTACAAATGAGTCAAGATATTTGCTTAACTCTCTTCATTTATGCATTACACCACATTGAGATAACAAAAATCCTAATCAAAAAATCTTCAACTGTGAAAACTTCCAAGTAATTCTAACAAAGCAGACAATCAAGACGGAAGACAAAGCAGGAGTCAAAGAAGCAGGTTAATTAAATCCTAAAGAAACCAATTTTGTGTCCGACTTTGTGGCCACCAGACCGAATGATCTAAGTGTCATGTGACATGCAACACAATCAAGATTCTTGATTTGTATGCCTTTTAGAAAGAAAAAAAAAGTGACAATTAAATACTAAGGAAAGAATAGCTTTGTTATCTAAGCCAATCAAAAATCTTTGTTCTAATTTTGAGAAAAATTTGCTTCTAGTTTTTTTGTTAAACCGTTATCCAAAACTGTCAACAGGTTTCTTCAGTTTCAAGTGGGTTTGGCTGATTGTATATGCATCATTTACACAGGTTGCACAAATGAATCTTGAGGGCTGAAAATTTAAACATCTACTACTCATTATGTCAAGGAAGAAAAAATGATTTTTGTTTTTGTTTTTTTTTTTACCTTCAGATTCATCCTCCAAGATAGGTTTTTAGAGGGGTGGGTTTTCAATTCACAATGGAAATATTCTAAATTGGGTACTTGTTTTGTGTCTGGCAGTGTTCATGATAATTTTTGTAAATTCAAACTTTTTTAGTTATCAATCAACCAACAAATGGTGTGAGAAGTAACTTATTCACCACCACTTTTTCCAAATTTTCAATTGATCACCCCCAACATTGCATGCTGCCAAAAGACATTGGTCACATAACAGTTTATATTGAGTGACTAACCAGACCTGTTTTCCTCATCTATCAGACACAAATGACATTAAATCTGTAGATTGCTCTGTCCAATCGTGTGATTAGTGATTAAAGCTGGAATTTTCTTTCTACTCCATCTTTTGCTTAATTGGACACCTTTCTTTTCAACCTTTTGTGTATTCATCCATTCACTGACCCCAATGCAAGATAAAAGCATACAGCAAAGAGAATTTAGTATCAAAAGCACTAATATTAACTGAGCTAAGCTCAATACAGCTGTGGGTAAAATAGCAAGGAATACTACCAGTCTAGGAGAAGGATAACTCTGATTTCAAACCAGGGAGTGGAGCCTCCATTGAAGCAGTTTGACACTGAATTAGACATCCTTCCCGCAGCCAAGCTTTCCTCTGAACTTCATCAGCAAGGCCTACAGGAAGATTCTGATGACTGGGCATCCCTGGATTGCCATTATCTTTGCCCAGGCATGCACGAGAGAGGACACACACGTTCCATAGTTTGTAGAGACTGATCAAAGACCATTCAGTAATGATGTGTGAGACTGGCTTGCAATCATTACTCTACGAGGCACCCTGATAATATTTACTGAGTCTAGCTTAGTACAGTACAAGGCTATATCCAGTTTTTAGATATATTAGTATATTTTATGGATAAATCTTAATGCAATTATTTCAGTTGCACATACATTCAGTTACTTATCTATTTACCTATATGTCAATCTCTCTTCGAGTTCATATCTACCCACTTGTTTTTGTGTGACTGTAATTACTTAAATATTTGCCTTACTGTCATTCACATTGCATACAACCTTTAATAAGTTATAGGTAAATGTTATATCAGTTCAAAAATCACATAGATATATTATACATAGAAAATTTCAGATCAAAATTCTGATAACTGTGTCAGGCTACAAACTTATTGATCTACCCCAGTAAAAGCATTAATGAAAGATACAAACAATGCTTCAATTTCTACTGCTTGACAGGTGATGTTCAATACCAAACCTATTTGAAATCACACAAGTAACGAAACATCGACAAGTTCAATATAGAAATAGAAAAAAAAGATCAAGTCACTTCTGCTGTTCAGAATAAAAGATAAAGAATGTATTTTCTGCTGGAAAAATATTATATAAATGATATATTTTGGCATGTATTATGGATACTGATGATATATAATGAAAACTTTCTGGTTTTAAACTCAAAAAAGATAGAATATCCTTAAGAGTTACATTAATGCACAATATTACACTCGATTCACGTACGGAGGCATGTGTTCAAATGTACACAAATAGGAAAAAATATTCCACTGAAATCAATTTAATAGATTGATATTTTCAAAATGCAAGTAATATTTTTATAGATTTCTTGTCTAAAAACATTTTTAAACATTACCCAGAGACATATGTGCAATTTAGTTAAATGTAGCTAAATTTAAAATTGTGTCTTCTTTGTGTGATTTTAGTCTTGTCATTTTTATGGATATTTTGATAGCAAAATCAAAAACAAGAAAAACAGGTCTGGTTAATCACTCAATAGAAATTGTCACAGAATTAACATCTTTTAGCAACATGCTATGTTGGGGTGAGCAATAAAAAAAAAATTGGAAAAAGGGATGATCAATTGACAAGTTACTTTTCTGGCCTATTGTTAGGTAGTGATCACTAAAAAGTCTGAATTTTCAAAGACTTGAGGATAAATTTAGCATGAACTTACATTGCAAACTGAAAACCCCTGGAAAAAAAAGAAGGGTGCGGTTCTTCCATAACAAATGTTTTTTTTGTTGATATAAGGAGTAAATGTTGAAATTTTCAGCCCTCTAGCTCCATTGATGTAGCCTGTAAGCGTGATACAGCTAGCTTGGACAACTTGAAAATTGGGGGAAATCTTTTTCAACAGTTTTGGCTGACGGTTTCTCATAAGAAGCAGACTAGTTTGAAATTATGTAAGAACATTTCTATCTTTGCCTGTGTATTGTGAATATATATAATTCCATTTCCTGAAGAGAAACAGGAATCAAAAAAAGCATTGGGAGGGAAAGCGGGGGGGGGGGGTTCAATAGAATTTTAAAAGAAAGAAAATCAAATTTTTAAAAAAGACTACAGTCGAAAGTAAAGATAGAGCTTAATGTAAATTCCATGGACCTTAATTGAACTTAAAAATAAAACTTCACCATTTAATTTAATTAATAAAAGATCCATCAACCAAGAACTTGTCCCATGATACTGTTACTTTTCAAAACCAATCAATTAAATTGAACACAACCACAATACAGGATTTAGAGTTTTAACAAGCAATGTAAAGAATTTGTCCAACATATGAGAAGGTCAATCTAGAAGGTCAACTCAATTTTTTTTCATCAATTTCTACATTTTACGAAGTTGGAGAGGTATATGTTTTACTCTCTCTATCTCTCTCTCCATACAATATCTGTAAAAGTTTGCAATGAATTTCATTTCAGTTTCAGGGAAAGGTGGGCCATGGGCTAAGGAAGTAATGATTAAATTTGACGACAGAATCAAGATATTTTTTGACTGGGAGATATCTTTCTATACAATCATGTATCCACTCCTATCTGTCAACACAATATTTCTAGAAGTTTCATGCAATGTCGGGTTATGGGCTAAGGAAGACGTGATCGAGTTTTTGGGCGGCTCGAGGAATTTGCTCCCAATTAAGAGATATTTTTATTATTCTGCTTGAAAAGAGGTTAAAGAACGAACAGTAAATGGCTTTGGTAGAAGTATGCATTCTCTGAGTGCTTTTCAGTCTTAATAACTATGGCACATGGCACTTTATGCGAACAATCGTGCCCTACTAATGCATAGTCAATAGGTGCTATCAATTAGTATCTGTTACAAAATGGATTTTAAATTGAGAAAGTAGGTTATATGAACCTATATCTAAAACATTTTCTTTCTCCGTCCCAGAAGACATTTATCAGTTTCTGCAAACTCTTTATGCATGTGCATGCACACATGATAGAGAATTTAAAAAATAAACCTAGTCAAACAGAAATAAATATCTATGTGGATAGAAATGTCAGCGTGTATCAAGGGAAGGTCATTACATGATGGTCTGGAATAAAAATAGGACCTGCCATTTCTTTCTCATACCGAACTCTATCCATGTATCAAGATATGGGTCAATATATTGCAAATCATGCAGATGCGATTCAACAAATTGACCGATATAACAAATGCATATATACGATCTTGATTCTAATGCTTCACAGCAAAATACGTTTTTAAAGAAGAGGAAATTAAGCAACTCGTACGATATTGATGAGCAACTGAGATTGCTAGTTTTCAAGACGGTTTTAGAAATTACATCAGTTGGAAGGCAAAAATCTACACAAGTATCTTTAGAGATGGTTTAGCTTTAAAAAATGATGTTCAGTAGCTAAGAACTTTTTTTTTCACATCATTTTCAATATCATTTTTTTCAACTTGTTTTTACTCTCATTCAAATTACAGTATTTCTTATACAATTTTCAATTTGGACTATTGTTTTGTATGGCAACGATTAATACTGTATTCAGAAGTATAAAGTAAGTCTTTGGTAAGAATCGAACCCATACTCTCCATGCCAGAGGGAGTTTGATTACACCTAGCAGCCTTTACCAATCATTCACAAAGACTCTGTGCAAAGTGTCACTTCTTGATCATCTGCCTAGGATCAAACTGTAGTATCTGCGTGTTCTGCCTAAGATCAAAGTGATGTTTCCTGGCACTACTGCTTAGGATCAGAGTACAGTATTAGTGCACAAAATATATTCATACATGGATACATATTGTATATTATAAATGTGTACTTCTGAAAAAAAAAAAAAAAAAAGTGTTCAGAAAATGATAAGTAATAATCCCTTCTCAAGCAAATTTTTTTCCCCTTCTCTCACTAAGATATTACAAGTAAACATGGCAGATTTAGGTTCTAATATCTGTCAAGTTGAGGAATTGTGATTAATAGGGTGGGGTGATAAGAGGCAAGGCACCCTGATATTAACTTTCAGCAGAACTGGTAGTACCAAATTGGAATCAGTTCTGCACAGATGGCAGGAAGGAACTCAACACAGATCTCAAGTTGCTGAGAGAAAGAGAAAGCTATCTCAGAGCACAGATTGTGGTGGGGGAAGAGTGATAATGATATAGATGCCATCAGGTAAGGGCACATGTTGCTCAAAGGCTGGGTCACTGAAATTGGAGGGTAGGGCTAGACCCCCTACTTTGTCACCCATCACTGCCTTTTTCAACATAAAAAAAAAATTTGTTAATCTCCTCGCGCAGCAAGTGAGGAAAGTTATACACAAGCAGGGTCTGTTTTGAACCAAACTACTTTTATGTTTAATAGTTCCCTCAGCAAAGATGGGTCTGTGTTTAGCCAAAAACATATATACAAATATATATATATATATATATATATATATATATATATATATATACAAATATATATATATATATCATATTTATACATTTCATCAACAAGCAAGCAGATATTGGTTAATGATAAAGAAGTCCCCTTACAAGAATGAGCAGACAGGGACAATCGGTGATTCAGTCAGGATATAATGGGGTTCTTATAGAAATGAGATTTATAGTTGACAATAACAAGTTTCAGAATTATCGTATCTTATTTCCGGCATCAAAGACACTATTTTTTTCCGAAATGAGTCTTGAAAATTTAGCCTTCATCCTCCAGGTCAAAAGTTACTTTAATTTTATGTTCATTTTTTTAAAATTTTGCCAGTCAAAATAGGGGTGTGTCCTTGAGGTTGGAGCATCCTGCCACTAGGATATACGATATATGAAAGCCTGTCAGTTATTAGGATCTTTGCGTGGCATAAATAAAAGCTTATCAAATCACTGTAGCGCCACAAATGGCTAACCAATTAGCCAAGTGGGCTACGAATTCTTCCGTCTTTGAATATCTGTACATCAGTGGGTGGGTGGGTGTCTCCAGACACTCATGGTCACATTTAGGGTGCTACAATCTTGCATGATTACACCACTACACACTATCTAAGAATTTTTTTTTTTTTTCTGAGGGGGAAGGGATCAAAAAAGTGCTTTTTAGGCCACCAATGCCCAAATCGTCTGTTGGTGTTTTTTTAGATAACCTTAGATAAAAGATCAATTCATTTTAGATTATATTAGATTAAGATCTATTTTTTTTCTGAATGATAATCTTATATAATTTCAGTTTAAGATCTATTTTCTTCTAGATAATTTTTATAAATAACTAGTACCGGAATATGGGCAGGCAACGGTGATTCATTCAAGCAAGGTACAGATATATAAGTATATTCATTTCTAAAAAGTATCTAATTAAACAGTGAACACAGAAACGGTTTTATGTATTAACACATAATCTGTGCTAGTAGAAGAGAGGAAGAGGAAATAGAAAGAAGAAAGACTAAAAAAAAAAAGGGGGGAGCATTAAAAGATGGATGAAGAAGAAGAGAGAAAGAAAACTAGGTGAAAAGAAAGAAAGAACTAAGAAAAAGCAATTCTAGTTCCTACCAAATATTCATACTACCAGAACTAGGTCAAGAATTCTTGGAAGCATCCTTAGGTAAGAAATGAGACATGGGGTGGGAGGAAGATGGGGGAGAGTAAACAGGGTGGGGCACAGTGGCTATCAAAATATCAAGCTACCTCATTCATTCTCCCAACCAGCCCATTTGTATATCACGCATAAACTTTGGCTCACTTCAGATATTTCAGTTCATTGCAGGAATAAGGATTATTTCAACACGGGATTCAAAGAGAGAGCAACAAAGACACCATTAAAAGACAGTGATATATGTGATATATAGAATTGATTAATATTCCTTGCAAGAATGAAATGAATGAATACCTACTATTTCCATGTTGATAGAAAAATAGTCATCTTTTTTGACAAATCTAAGTAGTAGAGGATTCACCTACTATCTGAGAGGAAGGCATTCCTATTGAAGCCTTTCATAAGCTGAAACGGCAAAAAGCAAAGAAGCAATTACCATTAATCTATATGGAGGAGAAAAGTTGGGTTTTCCCAGACCCAAAAATGGTGATGATAGTATGATAAGCCGAGTCATCAGAGTTCGGAGTGGTAGGAGGTAGAAGAGACTGAGGGAAAGAGGATAAGGGCGCACACTGGTTCTATAACAGCTCAATGTAAACAAACACTGAATGCTATTTTTACAATTCACCTTTTTACGTAAAAGCAAAGCATAAAGCCAACTTTTGAGGGGGGGGCAGCATGTCCTCACAACAATCCATTTTCAGCTTTTTTTAATGAAGATCAATGAAATGTTCTAAACATCGGTTAAAACACTAATCCAGGTATTAGTAGAATAGGCTTTTGCATGTTGCAAAATATTCCAAACTATAATCTTGAAAGTCGTTTCAAAATGTTTATTTAGCCTCTTAAATTAAGAAATACCAAAACACTTGAGTCAGCAATTTTTTAATTAAAATCTATGTATAATAAAAATTACATTATATATCAATAGAGCATTCATATGTTCGTTAATCTCCTCACATAGAAAGTAAATAAAGTTACATCCAAATGTACATGAGTAAAGGATAAAAATATTTCAAGTTTTGTATTTTTTTAATTAGGAAATGCATTTGAAAGCAAATCCCTTTAAGCTAATTGGTAAAACGGGTCTGAATACCATCAAAAAAATGATGGCAAACTGGTCAATAGAAACCATCACATGACCAACATCTTTTGGCAGCCATGTTGGGGGTAATCAACAGAAACATAGGAAGAAGGGCTAATCCATTGATAAGATACTTCTCTCGCCTTTTGTTTGGAAGTGATCACTAAATAGTCATGATTTTTTTTTTTAATTTAAAAAAACAAGTGATAACAAAGTAGTGACCAATTTAGCATAAACTACATGACTAACTGAACCCCACCCACTAAAAAACCTGGGGAGGGGATAAAGATGTTTTGGGGTTTTTTTTACATAAGGAGTAAATTTTGAGATTTTAGCTTCATTGGTGTGGCTTGTACACATGATCCACACATAGCCGGCTGAACCCACCTAAAAACTGAGAAAACCTATTTTGACAGTTTCGGTTGATGGTTCCTAATATTCTTTAAAAATTTCAATATCTGAAAAAGAGTACTTGAATATTTTTTAAATAATCCAGTCGTTTGAATATCTTAGCATCCAGGAAAGAAATCCCAAGAACAGCTACAGGGTACAATGACCAAATCATGGTGACAATAACAACCAAGATGAGGATACTAGTTCATATAAAATCAGTGAATGTTAATGATTATTTTGCATCTCTGAAATTAAAGAGAAAACTTTGAATGACTCTGGTCTGAAACGCTTTGAATCTGCCATAATTAGTTTGTGAATGTGCCACTAGGGTTCTTCCATGGTTTGAACTGTAATTTAGCAGTTTAAAAACCAACTCATTAAACCAAATTCATGAAGAAAACTAAACATATCAAAGAACTCTAAATTTGGCAATTTTCAATATTTATTCAACATGCATTTATCAATTTTTTCTGGATCTTACAAATTATTTTTAATACGACCAATTGAAAAGCATAAGCAAATATAAATGATTTTCATTTATCGAAATTTATATTGAAGAATTAAGAAAAGGTCAATAAACTCAAACTGATCATGTAATAGAATTCAAAAAAATTTTTTGTACATTTGCGTAATTTGACAATGGCCAGGTCCTAAGGTTGCCGAATCAAAGAAAAATCTTCTGAACAATCGCTACAAATCTCAGCTCTTCCAAATCCTGTTTGTTATGGTAATTGCCGTTTAGTTCGTATAAGCATAAGTTTCCCTTTTTCCACTTATTTTTCTTCTTCCCCTGCCTATGGTTGACATCCACACCACATAACACCCCAACATGACACCAGGGAATCAAATCTAATGTCATTAAAAGAATGTTCAAAGGGCAATAATTAACATCTAGTCATAAAATAGCGCAATGACTAAGAGGTGAGAGGTGGACTCACCATCCTTTTCTGTACGTATGGATTACAATGCAAACTCTAGAATCTCATTGTAATGAAAGAGAAGGACAGACAAGGAGAGCCTATATGGATTAATTTAAACCAAACTTTCACCATTTCAAATGACACATCAATTTACAGAAATTTAGACAACATCATGCAACATGAGTTATATTCCTGGATAGTGAGTTATTTTCTGGGAGGGTTTTGTGTAAAAAGTTTAGAAAATGGCGATTGTTTATTCCCTTCCAAACTTTGCTTCTGTAAGGAAGACAGAGATATTCATATGGAATTGTTTTTCTAACTTAATGTGATTAAAAAAGTGCAAATTTGCCTGTTATCCAATTGAAAATAAGTTTATTTCAAATTATCACTATCCTGGTTACAAATGCCAGGTTCAAAGGTTATGGTTGACATTTTCTATACTTTTTAGACATAAGCAATCAGAAAATAACATTTATTACCCAGGAACAAATTTTTTTTTCAGAAGTTGCCTATTGTGATTCATCTAATTTACTGTACCAGATACATTTAGAGAGCACTGCTTAACTAAAAGTTGTTTTTTTGAAAATCAAATATAAATGGAAAATTGCCAGCAAGAAAACTGTCAGAAGCAGGTAGTCAAAAATGATCAAAAAACATACCTAACCAGAAGGAACCTCACCCTAGACTTCCTTCATGAAGAGAAGGAAGTGGCATAACAGAAATCATCAGAGAATTGCAGCTGAAGTAGTTTATATCCACTTCTTACTACTGCCTCTGGGAAAGGCATGAATCCACTTATCAGATTACTAGAATCTCATCATCAGCATACCACAATGATTGACAGTAGAGGAAATGGGTGGGAGAGAGCAATAGGGCAAAGCACTCGCTCATAACTTACACATATGCCCAGGTAGTAACAGTTGAAAGCTGTTACCATCCTAGTCAACCTTGACTCTAATCACTACCTCCATATGTAAATGTTTATACTAGAAAAAGCATTTATGGAATTTGGGCTATTTCTCATCAGGTGTTAGCTTAGATATAAGCACAAGTTTCAAGGTTGGAGAAGGTAGATAAAATGCTTACTTTACCAGTTGCTTTTCTTCACAGTCAGTATAACAAGAGCCTTTATGATCTTTAGCTCGATTCTCCATCTATAACTTCAACAGTAGTCGTAATATGGGAGTTATAAAATTTCTCTTGAGAGATCAAAGTATCAGCTGAAACAATATAAACTGGCAATAAGGTATTTATTGGTAGGTTTGGTTTGGTTTGGTGGAATACACATTTGGAAATAGTTGGTGGCTAAGTTCCAAAACCACAAGCTCCATCCAAATAGACTGTGAAGAATCTTCTCAGTCAGAATGATATTGCAAATTTCACAAGTACAATAAATACTGGTTGTAGTAGTTAGATTTACCTAAAGCTTCAATGCCAGTTCAGCGTAACGATTTCAAACAGAACATCTTAACAAAGTAAATCATATCATCATTACTGTATATGCTGGACTATAAAATAAATGGTTTACAAGGGTATTTACCAAACTACTGTTCAACTGAACTCATCCAAGCCCCATTCCTGTCCATACCGAGCTTCAGTAGAATGCCCGTGTCATAATACAGTCACATTGGATGCAGTGTAATATTAGCGTAATTCTTCCTCATTTAAATATTCATTTTACAAACTAGCCTATACAGTATATACTGAGTATATTGGTCAAGTTTCTTTGACTTCTTCATAAGGTTTCAGCACTGCAACCCCCCCTGGCAATTGGTCACAGTGGAATATTTAAATGCTACTTCTTTTTTGTAGGGAACAGGGGTTCTAGGCTGGTAGATACAGTCACTCTAGATGAATTGAATAGGAAATATCTGTTCATAGGTTCAATGTTCGAATTAGCCTTATAAAATATGTCTCTCTATAATTGCCAATCTTGTATGAATGGATCTTCACAAGATAAAGGGTGTTCTGAAAAAATACTAACGATGAAAATTTTGAATAATAATAGAATTGATATTTTTCAAACTGTTTGTTAGATCATACAACTGAAATGTGAGAACTCAAATTTCGTTGGGAAGTTTTACAGCATCTGCAGTTTCTACAATAAAAATTACTGTTAGAATCTCAATGCAAAAACTGATATTCCATTATTTTTCCAGAACACACTACATGCTATTTCTTTATATGCATGCAATTGATGTGTGCATGCATATCAATATTCATGTAATTAATCAGAAAATTATTTGTTTTCAATTACACAAGAATATCATTTCAATACTCTAGCAAACTTAATAATTATTCTAATTATACCAAACTTGATACTGACAGAATTGTAATGCAAACATATAAAAAGAGCACAAGATGTATAATTTTAAAAGCTTTCTCATTCAGTTAGATTGAGGATAACATCGAATGCTTAACAAAAGACAAGTTGAAACTAAATTGCTCAGTGAAAATAGTAATATTGATGTTTCTTAGAAGTATGATTAGGAAACCATGCCGAGTTCTTCACTTAAAAGGGTTTCTGAATTGGATTATCATCTTATAAAAAGCCTATGTTACTTCTTTTTGTAAGTTGGTTGTTTAGAGCAAACAGAAAAAGAGGAAAGGGCAAAGAAAAGTTTGTGTGTTCATGTACACTAAAGCAAGCATACACCTGTGTTCAAGCGTATATTACTACTACTGATAACGGTGTCTTCATGAAGGCATCTCTAATTTTTTTGTGAATGAAACTGAGGTTTTTCTCATATTGAGAGAGAAATTTGTTTTTCACCAATTCTTTTGCCTTATAGATAAAAAAAAAAACAGAAAAAACAAATCAGCAGAAGGTTGAGTTTTGTCCAAGGTATGCAGGGATTTTTGCTTGCAATAAATACTAAAATTATACTTGTATGATTTATCCTTACATAAATAATCCCATCATTTTTGATGGATACTATGGTAGTATTTTACATATTCTAATGAAGAAAAAAAAACTTTTGCTGTTTTATGTATATATTTTTTTAATTTTGGTGAGGAAAATAACAGATTACATCAATCTTATTAAGGACCCTGCATCTGAAGAGAAGTTACAGTTTTCATTTTGAAGGAAATGTTACAGATTCATCAAATGAGTAATCAGATTGGATTTTGTCACATTCTTTGCACGAACCTTGCTTTATTTGCTTGCATTAATGATTTAAGTTTGATTATGATACATTAAAATTTGTTTGTGTTGCTTTTTCTTGATGTTGCAACTGTTTGGGCAAATGCAATTGAATGATATTCATTTCATTCAATGTTGGCTGTACTAAATGCATTACCCACTCATTCATGGTATCATAGATTGAATCAATTGAGAAAGGAGGTTCTCAATGGCTCCCTCATCAATATTTATACCCTCAGAATTACAAAAAAAAATCTGTATCTTCTGATCTTAGTAATAAGTGATACATTGCATAATTATACAATATACATACATATATACATACATATATATATGTGTGTGTGCTTGAACAAGGGAAATTTTGCAAGGAAGGGAAAAAGTTTAGGTGATTCACTCGCAGGGTGTACACATGGTTGGATAGATGAAGGAGTGCAGAAACAAGTGAATTTCTATTTTCATAGAAAGATCGATAGTTATTACAGCAGTAAAGCTTTATAGACTAATATATATATATATATATTATATATATATATATATATATATATATATATGAAGAAAAACTCCCAATGGAAATTGGTAATAACTCCAATTATTGCTCCATTATAGTCAAACCAGTCTTATTGCAAGCCATACAATAGTAGAATTTGCCTTCTGTGTTGAAAATCAACATAGATACCAATTTCTGTGAGTAGTTTGGTATGGCCTCAATAGACCTAAGCAAGAAATCTGGTGGTATATTGGCTATAACATATTGAATGCACACCTTCAGTTGATCGAGAGTTTGTAGTTCAGTGCGGTGCACCTCCTGCTCAACTAGAAGAAGTCACATAAGTTGCACATAATTTCAAATAGGGAATTAAACCCATCTTATCTCCTATGAGTGTGCATGCATGTGTGTATATAGGTATCCTTGATTATGAAGTTTTCTAGCTTGTTACAACAAATTCAGAATTTATACACATTAATAAGAACAAAATGAGAGAATATAGATAATTCTTCAAGTAGTATACAATGAATGAACAGACGGACGGACAGACAGACAGACATGAGTGGATGCCTTTCCCTCTTCCAACTACATTAGCAGAAATAAATGAATTGATTTTCCATGGAGTAACCAGGAACAACAAAAGGAGGGAAGAAAATTAGTTTTTATCTTCCTCAACTTTCAAATAAGGATCATTTGTGTTAATGATATCAACAAATACTCAGAGATGATGGCAAGTGTTGAATGGAAAATAGATCAACGAAGATCAGTAACTCTTATCAAAGTCATTAAAAATTTGGACTGAGTTCAAATTATTCTTACATTTGTCTGAAACAAGCTACAACTAATACCACACACAAACATACATCAATTCTAACCAACAAAAACTTCAGTTTAAACTCATACAAGAAGCTACCCAAAAGTCTAGGTAATTTGAACTGAGATTGCATGAACTGAATATAACAGGGTCAATTGCTGCAACCCTTTGTGAACCAAGGGAAATCTCCCTGCACTTTCCAGGTGCATTATGTATGTTTGTATGAATATATATATATATATATATATATATATATATATATATATATATATATATAAACACACACATTATATAAATATCTCTCTCTCTCTCTATATATATATATATATATATATATATATATATATATATATATATACATATACATATTTATATATATATATACACACACACACATACAGTGAGGCATCCCTCATTTTCTGAAAGTTAGCTCTACGCCAGTTTTTTATTTTTGTAAAAAAATTAAAAAAAAACCCTTTCAGTATTTGTTATGCAGCAAGCTGTTAGAGGTAGTGCGCATCCTCTTCCTCTCTCTCTCATCTCTAACCTCCCAATTTCCTGAGCTTCCCACCATTCCAAAATCCGATAACTCAGGCTAACATAACATCATCAGCATTTTGGGGGTCAAGGAACACTCGCATGAAATGCCCTGTGTAAATTAACTGTAACTGCTTCTTTGCTCAAAGCTAATTTTACTTACAAATTATAGAAATGCTTTACTTAAGTTTAGCTAGGGTTTTTTTGGGGGGGGGGGGGTAACTCATTTCTAAGCATATAAACACACAAATATGTCAACAAATATTCCAACAGATATCGAATCACTACAGCCACACAAATTGCCCGCCCAAACAACCACCCAAATGGGCTACAGGTGCTTCTCTCTTTGCTCGTCTGTCTGTGTGTCTCCAGGCACTCCTGGTCACATTTTTACAACCTTGAAAATTTACATGAGCACACCACAAGATACCATCATGAAAGAATTTTTTTGGTTATTCAAAAAAGAGCTTTTCAGGGGTCTATATGGTCGTTTTGGACTAACTGAGCCGAAAACTTGAGCTGGTATTTTTTTTTAGATAATTTCAGATGAAAGATCGATTCATCTACATAATTAGTTCCGGTACATGTATGGGCTACAAAGATTAATCTATGCGAGATATACATATATACTTAATCATCTGTTATAAAAGTGGGTGTCTGTCTGTGACTGTCAATAGGGTGTGGTCTTTGTAACACACAGCTTTCAGAACAGCTGTTCTTTGCTCAAAAGGAGCATCTTCACTCAATATAAGAAAGAATAAGCATTTTGATCGCCTTCAAGTAAGCATGTACTGTATAACACAACCACCACCACACTATATCCAACATTCCTTGGGTGAGGAAAAGTCAGATAAAAAAAAAAAGAGGGAAACTAGAAAATAAACAGACAAGGAAGAGAGTCAAATCTTACACAATGAAAAGACTGTTCTTTCAATCTCAGAAAAAGTGAGAGTGGAAAAGAGGTTAGCTAATTTTGTTAACAAGTTGGGGGGAAAGAAAAAAAAATTAAAAAACCCCATTACCTTGAAAAGAAAAAGATGGGCATGAATAATCATTCTACTACAACATTTTTTACTACATACCATAAATAAGCATTTTGACTGGCCCAAAATTGTTTAAGTGAAGACTGTAGACCAAGAATCAAAGCTGGCTCTGTGAGGCTAATTGTCACAATCAGGAGGTGCAGATTGGCTCAACAGTTATCCACACAGAGAACAGAATCTTTGTAGCTCAAGTTACAGCTGGCTATTTACATTCACTTTGCACTAATGCCCTTGGGAATGGCATTGATTCACTTCTCCTCCAAACTAAAGGTAAGTAGCAAGGCAGTGAGACCCCTTCTAATCCTCAAAGTCGATCCAACAAGGACAATATTATACTGAAGGAAAATACCTACAGCTTGGCAGTTGCCATTGCTGGTCCCCAGCCAATTAAAGGAGTTTGGGCATGGGGCTAGCAACTCAATCCTGTAAAAACCCACTTTCTAGTAGTCACAATCTAACATAAAAGAGCTATTAACTTCATACATGTAAAATCCATGATGTCTCAAGAGAACAGATGTATTTCTTCTAAACACCACTTAATAATGAGACATGAAAATTAACCCTTTCAAGACTAACCTTTCAGGTAACTCAATGCGCACATTAAAAATGAAATAAACTTCTAAAATAGATCCACGGGACCTATCCCAGCAGTCAAAGAAACCTCTGGAGATATATATATATATATATATATATATATATATATATATATATATATCAGCAGTCTCAAAAAAGTGAGAGTATAAAAGATGTAAGTAATTTGCTGACAAGAGAGAAAAAATAGTGAAAAAACACTTAGAATATTATAGGATTTTTTTTTTAAATGAAAGAAAAATGAAGAAATAAAAACATTGAAATCTCATTATGCAGACTCCCTCACCGACTTTCCCTTTCTGTTCTTTTTTGAGGACCTTCCTATACAGCTTCTCTCTTGCTGACAACAAAAGATGTGCCACACATCTGGTTCTTTTTCATGGCCAACAGCTGAGATTTTTGTCATATAAACAGACTTTCTAGCACATTAACATCCCGAGGCCCAGAAACAGAGTTTTTAACACATAAGCAACCCAAGGCCCAGAGTAGATCCATATTGTGACATCTACATGGCTAATTTGAGCTCATATTCTTTTCAACCAACTGCTGTCTACATTAAGAGAAAGACTCAACTACCTTCTGCTAATCTCCCCCTTTCTTCATCTATCTCCCAATCAAGTTTTACACAGCCCATCAACAGAACATTTATATTTTCCATTAATCTGTCGAGTATTTATATTCTAACTTCAACAAAAAAATAATGATCTCCATAGCAGGGATCCGTATACCTTTAGGTGGCAGGCTGGATTAGTTTTTATGCCTTGCAAGCCAAGGTGAATAAGAAAAGAATGAAACAATGATCATGTTAGTCCATGGGGAAAACTTGTTTTTTTGATAGGAGTCTGAACATTCTTTAGCAATAAAAAAATTGGTTCATTTGAAGCCATTTCAAAAATGAAATTTCTGCTCTATATTGTTATACTGAGAATAATTGTTTGCAAAGAATTCCTTTATGCAACATCAGAAATTCAATGAAGTTGGCGGGCCAGATGAAATCAAGCAATGGGATGAAAATTAAACAGCAGGATGGATTTGGCGCAGAGGGCCTTAGTTTGCCAACCCCTGTCCTAAGCCGGCCTTTCTAAATCATTTAGGCAGTAGGAACCATTGAAAGAAGTTTCAAATCAATCTCAAGGAACCCCTGCACTAAAATATTCTGTGTATAGCTAATGACACCTCAATGAGTTCAAAATTTTACATATAGAACATATGTATTTTATCATAAACTATAGACCATACGAACAGATGAAAATTTGGAACCCTGATTACAAGTATTTTATCACACTATCTGAAGGTGGAGCTTTTCAGTAATTTTTCTCAAAAAACTAAAATTAATAACAACTGTGAAAAAAAAAAAAGAATGGTAGCCATTGATCTTTTTTGTCTGGTAAAAGTTTTGGTGTTTCTGGAAGCAAATGTCATTAATACAGGGACTGCTACTTGTTAAATAGAAAAAACTTAAATAAAGCAAAACTTAAATGTTTGTTTTTATGTATGCATGTAAAAAATTTTGTTGAATAACCTCTTGTGGATCCCTGGTTGAGAAAGGCTTCCTCAGGCATTTGCCAACCCAAAATGCTGAAATTGATTATGCCGTATCAAAGAAACATACAAGATTGTCCTCTATCTACCCAAAATAAATCTGCAGATGAAAATGAAGAGCAAGAAATTCTTTTAATAGCACATGTTTTTATAATTTATAAAAAAATACAGAGGAAATTTGTATAAACAATACATAGAATTCTATTCCAGTCAATCTTATAAAATTAAGCTTCTCTGATCATTTTGTCATAAGAGAGCCTTCCCAACATAATTCCTTAGAAATGTGAGATAGTCTGAATCTAGCTCATATTTCTAAGAAGTGATTGGGTCTCAAAACGTTTCCTTTGCTGGACATTTCAATCTGCCAAAAGAATGTTGCATAGGAACTGCAAGGTCAATTCCCTCTGAGATGACTCCTTTACAAAAAATGAATTCAAGGAACAAATAAGTATTCACAGATAAAACTAGCAAAAATTGTTTACCTGGGATCTCTTGAGATTCTGATTTTTCTTAGCATCATATTATCTTAGATCTATTTTTAACTTATATTCTAAACCATCTCATAAAATAAAATCAAAACAATATGGCTACTACTACTATAAAAAACAACAAGTAAGATGTTGGGTGATAGAAGAGAAAAAAAAGTGAATGATAAGTTCAAAGGTTACATTTTATCTTTTGCGAGAGATAACCAGACTCGCCAAGGCAAAAAGGGATGAAAGTTCAAGTTTAACCAAGATCTCTATTTCCAATCGGCACTGTTTACTAATGGCAGATGACTGACAGTCGGAGTAGTTGCAATGAAAAGCAACTGAAATCAAGAAAATAATAATAAAAGACACAAAAATCAATGATTGTTGACAAAGCTCCATCTACTAAAAATGATAGAATCAAGATAATATTCTTAAAATATTTCTCAAAACTTTTTTTCATGAACATTTTTCTTATCTATATATTCTTTTACCACGAGTCCAATCTATCTTGCTCTGCTTGAAGATCTGTGACCAATTGTCTGTACAAATGTTTTACTCACATAATGTCCCAGACAGAGTTTACATTAAAAGAATGTTTCTTTTTTTTTTTTTATAAAGCCTTATGTTTATGAAAACTACTATCATCATGGACCAAGTGCACATACATAACAGAATTTGTTTATTTTACTGTTACATTTAGAAAACCTCACAATCATGCTTTTGGGGGGGTTGTTATCTACATCCATGTAAGTATAATTGCTGTTGGGGAATATGCCTAACGACAGCAAGGCTCCGGTAGTTCCGATTATAAAGTGAAGTGGCTACAAGTGACCACTAAAATAGTTTGCATTTCAATTATTTCTATCAATGATGGCAGCTTTTAAAAACATATAACATTACAGAAACTTTTACATACTTAGGTTGTAAAAAAATACAGGATGTCCCCCTAAAATATGTATACACATTTACAGCCAGTTAAGGTCAGTACTTGAAAGTCAATTAAACCCTCTCGTAATGAGGACTAAATGTTGAAATGTTTAAAAAGCATAATAAAAAATCTTTAGATGACTATTTTAATTGTTCAAAACATCCCCTTCCTACAGGAAGATATTGCTTGCATCATTGAGAGACAGTGAAGTAAACACCAACAAATATATTTCTTAATGGTACTACAATTCTCTTAAATTGCAGATTGCAGATTGTAGATACAAGTGTCTTCAGACTTGTCATGACCTTAGTCTTCAATGTATCCCTTATCAGAAGATGAAAAATCAAGTGTCGTTAAACCCAGAGAATAGCCAACACTAGTTCTTCATCAAATTCATCTTCCTGGAAAAGTTTTGTTCAATAAATTGAAATTAAAAAATGGGGAGGTGTTCCATCTTAACCCTTTCAAAACTCCTGAGACATATTCATCTCAAGGTTTCTATGGCAGCTAAGATATATATTTATGTCCCATAGATTTCTTTTAGAAGTCAACATTTTTATTCAGGCAATCTAAATAGGTTAGACTTAAAAGGGTTACCCTATCTAATAGACTAAAATCCCTTGCATAACTTATCTTCAAGGTATGAAACGTGTCCAAATACATTCTTGCTTGATAGGAAACACCTTATAGTTACAAGTCAGAAACAAAAAATAATACAGTAAGAGCATTTTATCACAATAGTTGGAAAGCTTTAATGCTTTTATGATCTTATATTGAAAGAGGGGTGATTCCCAGTAAACTTTATTGCAGAATTACAATATACATTCTCCATATTTGTTGAAATAAAGAGAAAACACAGATAAAAATAATGTTTTAGAATCATTGGTTGAAACATTTTTCAAAGGTTGATTGATATTGGCCCTTCAAAAACAGAAGAATTAAAAGAAATTCAAATAGGTAAAAGAAATGCAGACCAATTCCTTTTAATGTATAAGGTGCTATTCAAACTTTCGGAGAATTCAAACAGATTGATCAGTCTATCAAGTTTTGTTCACACAATCTAATCTCTTCTTCCCATCTTTGTTGCTGACATGTTTCAGCTGATTCATCCTACAGCCTTCTTCAGGTGTAAAATGTAATACGTTTAAGGAAAGGTTACAGATAATATATCTTACACCTGAAGAGGGCCACAGAAGAAGAGATTAGATAGTCCAAACAAAAGTTGGTATTTTTATTTTATCTTCTTTTTTGCATCCTGGTTTTTTTAAATCCAAAGAAGGCTGGAGCTGCATTTTCCTAAAAATTAAACAACTGTTTATAACGACAGTTGCAACTCCTAAATCTAGCCACCTTCTTTCATAAACTCCATAGAAATATGGCATGAAAATGAGCCATATATATCCCATCTAAGCACTTACCCGAATATATAGAGAGGAGAAATGTATACATATAATATAAACAGAAAATGCCTGCATCTTCATATGTTTGATACACAAAGGATTTCGCATAAAAATTACAAGCCTACTTCTCAATACAACTATCCTCTTGTTGAAAAACATACGAAATCAGGAAAAGTTGAAAAGCATCCAATGGCTTCAATGATAGCGACCCAAAAAGCCGCAGTAGATCAGTAACAAATTATGTAGAAAGTTATGTGTATCCCTGCTTGAATGTCTTCTACCAGAAAGATTATATCCTGCCGAAAGGAAATGACACCAAAATGATTTGCCCTTCCATAAGATAGTATATCCAAAATAGTATATCCTGAGACCCAAGTTACACCCAGTGGCAAAGGTGTGCTAGAAAGAGATGATCGAAATTCAGAGAGAGAAAGAGAAAAAAGCATTGACTTTTTTTTTTACTTACATATAATTCATTTCTTGAATATTTACTCCCAAAATGCATTTTGAGACTTGGCAGAGTAATGCTATAAGTGAGAAAAATTTCTTTTCCTCTTAAATCCCAACTGCACATACTTTCAAAGAGCCTCATTTAATTTGACATATTCAGCATTTCCAATACCTAGACATTATTTAAATTTTCCAGATAGAGTATCATCAATTCTTAATTTTTGACTAGTATTTATTTCACACCAATACCTGTGGTTTTCAAACAAAAACTATCACTATAATTGTTAGTAAACAGTACGGATAAGATATATATAATAGTTCCTCATTTCTAATCCATTCTGCTTACTCAACAATCTGGGAGAGGCAAAAGAAGCTACAGAAATAAGATGAAAGATATACTAGTTAAAAATCAATCATTACAGCTGCAGCAAGTTTTATGAATAAAATCTATCTTCAACTATGAACACCAAATTCTTTTTTCAATTCATCTTGAACTGACTTTGGTGTTGAGGGTCAGTTGACCATTGGTCCAGTGAGGTCATTGGCTGTGCCGATTAGCATTGCAACCTGTGGACAAATGTTTTCAAAGTAAGGAGGGGGATCATCACAAGAATGATCCCATTATCCTTAGCATCTTACAACTGACAGCCTTTTTGACTGCAGGAGTTGCAAGGGAGGGGGGTTACAACCAATCTGCCATAAGGGTTCCACTCCTGTGTGCTGAATTTGGCCGGAATGGACGCTTGAAAGAAAGGTTTAAATCAAGAGTCAGCATGTAAGATGTATTCAATTTCATATCGCCACGGAGATTTTCAGAGATGGTTTGAGTTTCATTTTCGAGAAATATCATCTCGTTTACTCCACACAAAATAGATTAACAATTTCCGAATCATATTTTCTGACTCATGAGCATGATGATCTGTGTACCAATGAGGAAATGACAGGCAGAACTTACACCTTATCTTACAACTTACTGAACTAAAAGGAATCTTAAGGCAACTGATAAAGCCTTACTAAACTTCCTTTTCATTAGAGAGATTTACTGATAAGAAGAAGAAATCTCGTGATACTATGTATCAATACATATAAGGTACACCTACCATAAATGCTCAGCGGGGAGAGACTTCTGATTTATAATACATTTTAGACCAGTTATGATATGAAAGTTGGAGTCAATGTTTTCTATGGCATTATAAGTAAGTTCGCATTTCAATAATTTTTCCATTTTTACAAATTTTTGTCACCCCCCCCCCCATAATTCATGCAGAAATGAAGAGAAAACAATTAGGGTGGGGGAACGGTGTGGCTAGTCCATCAGGAAGGATAGAAACATCATTTTTTAAAAACGTGACACCTCACCACAAGGATGCATTTTGGGAAAACTTGGATATATATATATAGCAAATGTCCATAGTAAGGGTTTGAGAATATGTTAGTCATCTTTCTAGAGACAGATGGAAGGGGTGATGAGCTTCATTTA
Source organism: Thysanoteuthis rhombus (assembly GCA_963457665.1). NCBI lineage: Eukaryota > Metazoa > Mollusca > Cephalopoda > Oegopsida > Thysanoteuthidae > Thysanoteuthis > Thysanoteuthis major. The sequence goes on from OY735215.1 coordinate 51,569,813, forward strand.
TTGACTACAGAAATGTTTTTGTCCAATTCATTTCCTTTTTACAGTTGGAGTGAGGAGCAGAAACAGTGATCTTATGAAAATATCAATAATACTTTTCTAGTTGGACTCGTGGAAATTCCATGGGTGTTGACAACTAAGATATCATCATTAGTCTTGCATATATACTCCTGCAATTAGAGAATACAATTTTGTTAGAACAATTTATTACCTACAGGATGTACAAGGTCTGTTACATAGCCCTTATGTAACTTAGCAACCAATCAGAGACCCTTATTGGGCATGGATGTACAGACCCTCTCCACTCCTGTCCTAATTCGGCTCCCTATGAGTTCTGTCTTTTTGTTATTGATAGGTAGGAGACTGTAGATGAGAATAAGCAGAAAGATGTAGCTGATGGTAATCCCAAAAGATGACTTAGCAGACTGGGAAATTGAAATGGATGCTGGGATAAGTCTGCAAGGTCCCAAGGGGAGTATTTTGAAGAGAACTAAGGCACCATTGCGCTAGGTAGGATATTTTTTTTATTAATATTAATTGCCTAGATACTTTCCTGAGTGACTTCCTACACAATGATAGAAAGGTTTGAATAGCATATTAAAGAGAAATGAAGCAGCTATTAATATAAGAGGTGGAAATGTTGATGCAGCTGCAACAAATACTTGGAGCCACACTGTTGGGAAAGAGAGGCTGGAAATGTCTTTAGAAAGAAAAAAAAAAAAGAAATCAGGCACCTAACGGAGATTCCAGATGCATCCAACACCAAAGGAAACCAGAGATTGAGGTAAGAAGTTACACTGAACGGTGAATCAGCAGATATTATAACAAACAATGGAACAGACCCGTGGCAATTTTTTTTCTTTCTCAGTTGAGAAACAAAAAGTAGAAGTTACTGTAGTAATTAATGGTATCAAAAAGAAGCATTGAGAGTTTCCACGTGTTCTTATACCTGTTCTTTTCCTTAGAATAAATCAGAAAAAATAGAACACCATGAGTATAAACATATGGTTTGCACAGCCAATAGAAAGAGCGTTGGCATATATGGTTCTTCAATTCATTCAATCCCAGTGCTATTACACTTTTTTCTTTGTCAATTCATAGTATAATATATTACACAAACACAGGTGTACGTTGATTAGTGCGGTTAATTTCTTCCAAAATTTTCCATGTTGTTCAACATCTCATCAAAGTTTCAATTTTTTTTCAGCTTATACTTAGTTCCTTCAATTTGTACAGTAATACTTTATTCACATTATTCAAAGTATTCATCTCTTCCCCAAGTTGCTTTTCAATTTCATTGTTACTTCCTTTCACTTCACCCTTCTTTATTCTGTGTGGTGCCATAGACTCAAGAAGAGGCTGATCATACACTAATGTCTTTTTGAAATCCACACACCAATCAGCATCATAACAGTTTTGGCTGGTCAATATGGGAAATATGATACTGACACCCGACATCTACATTTGCCAAGATACTAAATAAAAATTATTCACTGAACTTTGTTCACACAATTGAACCCCTTTCTTCATAGTATTTACCAGGTACATTCACCACTCATGAAATATTTTTTTTTTTTTTTCAAGGAAGAACAAAAAAAAGGAATTCTAAATGCAGGGTGGTGTAAAAGTCACAGAGGGGAACAAAACATCCATATCTTTTTAGTTTTAATGATTTTTTTCCCAGTTGTTTTCAACCAATGGAATATATAAACATGGGAGATTCAATTAACTTATGTACTGGAAATTGTTACTTTCAAATGCCTACCATTTTCTACTAGACAAATTCTTGCTCTTTCAATAACATTTCGAAGGATGTCTGGTCCCAGGCCAGATTTTTTCTCGGATATCAATCTCTCACTTCTGGACAGTTTTTGGCTTCTTAACAGACCTTAGGCTTTAAATAATCCTTCCCCCCCCCAAGTCAGGACCTATTAAATACAACAAATCATTGACTCAGATGGCAGTGTCTTCACATTCAAATAAATGGGTTAACGTTATTGATCGATGGCATTCAAAGCAAAATTCTATTATTTTAGTTTGTCACTCAGTTGAGTACTTATCCACATTGAATTCCCAAGGGTTCCTTCATATATCTAAGAGGGGAAAAAACAAGAAATATTGAAATAGAAAAAATCAGGGTCATTTTAAACCCTTTCACAAGTTCTGTGCCATTAGATTATTCAATACGAGTTTACACACACTATCAAATATGATGGTGTATATGAAATATATGGATACACATAGCATTTTGTATACATGGATGATGGAGATTTGCATTGCAGTGAGCTTGAAGAATAGCATTCTCTTCACCACCAACAGGTTTTCCTTAATTTTTGATTTTGTTCTTATTACTTTTATCATTCTCTAATTTCGGAATTTTTACTATGTCATCAGAACATAATATTCAATTTTACTACATCAGTTACTCCACTTAACATGACAGAGTAAAAAAAAAAACACATTGCTAATTATTGTTTGTGAAGATATTCTAGGTCCACTGAAACTGTCAATATGTCAGCTCTAGTTTTTATTATATAAACATTGAAATGTTGAACGTATTAACACATTATATTCATTGTAAGAACAAAGAAGGTCAACGTGTCACTGGGTGATTTTATTTATTCCTTTTTCACCATTTCTTCTGTAAGAGTATCCACTTCAGGGCTCACAAATGTAAACTGAGAAAAATGATTTTTAAAGAAGAAGCTCTCCAACATATTCAATATTGCTGCTCAATTCACATATAAAACATTTCTGCTTTCTGATGACATAAGAATGCCAGCCAGAACGATAATCAACTTCAGGAATAAACAAAAAAAAAGATACTGATAGTCATGGTTTCCTATCAATATATTTTTTGTTTATTCCTGGAGGCTCCTTGTGGTGCATAGGCTGCTTCAGTAGCAAGTAGATTTCATGGGAGTGGAGTTGCTAGCCCAATACTCAAGCTATAATTTTTTTTATCCTGTCAGAGTAACCGTCTTTTAGATGGTCTGCCTTACAGAGCTAAATGGCTCCAACCACCTTGCTATTCACCTGAAGCGGGAGGGAATAATAGATCATGCCTTTTCCAGGGGCACTAATGCCAAGAGAGCAGAAGCAGCTTTGGCTTGGACACAAACTTGCTCAACCGATTCCATTTTCTATTCCAGTAGCCATTTCACCACTCTGCACTTTCCAACTATCAATACCTCTCTTGCAAGAATTATTGAATTTTCCACACTAGCAGAAACTTGTGCTCAATATATGTTCAAGAGATGTTAATGGAAATAAGAAAAAAAAAATAAGACCACAAAAGAAACACTTTTGCCAGTTTTGTTCAGTCACACTAGTTTTGACCTTTTTGAAGAACTGATCAACTTTAGTAGTATCATCAAATGAAAAATCTCAGCAAAACATGAAGCATTCAATCGGTTATTGCCTCAGGATAGAAAGATGCTTTTTGTGCTTCCACCTATTTGTCAGTCAAAACTATCTTAAATGTCGACCATTATTGATCTTGAATGGTATTTTCTTTTATCTTAAATTCTTCCGTTGTTTTGTTTTTTTAATGGAAGAAAATACGAGTCAAAATTAATAATGGTTGACAATGTTTTTTCTGATACAAGTTAATTAGAATTATATTACCACTATTACAATAATGAGTGTATGAAAAAACATTAACAAAAATATGATGCTGAACGATCAGGGAAGAATGAGTTCGAGTGTTGGATTCGATTTTCTGTCAGTCATGAGAGCTTCAGTAGTTCAGACACCTTAAGTAAAAGGGATGTGAATTCTTGCCAAGCTTATACTTTATTTCTGATCTTCACTGTTTACTGTCTTGGACAGATAGTTTGAGTGAGTAGCAATAAAAGCTTCTAAAATTACAGTGAAAGAAATAGTCAAAAAATCAATTATGGATAACAATGTTTCATCTAATAAAAAATACATGAAATTACAAACAAAATTATTGTCTGCGATTATAAAAGCCAGGAAAATCTCATTGACTCAATCTTTCCTGACACATACTCCCAATCTTCTTGTAAAGGAGATATACATGGGGCATATATATCTCAACAGTCATAGGAACCAGGGGATATACATGTCCCTAGAATCTCGAAAGGGTTGACTCACATAAATCTCTGTCACACCATTGTCCACTTCTTTTTTTCGTAAATTGAATTTCAGTCTTTATGAACAATAATACATGGAGCTTGCACTTTACAAGAACTGAAGACATGAGTGGGACTAAATGAAAGAACATTATATAAATGCAAAAACCACAAATGAATAAGAATATACTTTGTGTTTTCATATGTGCTACGACTGGATTGGCAATGGTCAACCTGTACAACTGAAATAAAAACCAATTTGTGTGATCATTTGGGGAGGAGGGGGGTCTCAACTTTTTCAGTAAAGAAAAGTAAACATTGTTGTATTAAAGATAAAACTACAGCCAATTCTTACTCCACTCAGGGGCAATTATAGTACACTAAGCAATGAATCAGTACCGAACAATAAACACACAATTTACAGTGAAGTCTACACCAATAATTACAGGGAAAGGGGGAGGAACAAAAAAAAGAAAACTAGAAAAATGTGCAGGTAATTTTAGTCTGAAATTCTTTTTGGAGGTAAGCCTTATTTCGAGGTTGTTATTACAGTCTAGCATCCTCATCTTTGTCATCACATTTTGGCCAGTTCACTCACCAGCCTTCTTCATTTTGAAATCACTCTACAAGGAAATTAAAAAAAAACTCATTTTCCTATCGATCTTTTTCATTTTGTGTGTAAGCCATTTCATGCCTTGAATTCCCTGAACTTTTGTGTTGCACCTTATGTATATGTTTATACATACAAATACATATAAACAAAAAATATTTGATAAAAGTAGATCTAATATTTTTTTTAAATATCAATTCTTATAGAGTTGCATAAATCAATAAGCCTTCCCTCCAACTTCTAGTAATCTGTGGGTGCAAGGATCTCAATTTATGCAAATTTTTCAGTGACAAAAGCATGTGCAGACTTCCAAGTTCATCATAGAGAACCAATATTTTTTTCAATAAAAATCTCAGCACATGAAATCTTTAGTGCACATATTAATTTCTTTTGGGCACTGGTTACAAAATATGTGTGCGCATGCACACACTGTTTAGAGGGAACAATAGCAATAAGAGAGGAGTGATTCAGGTGAGATAGATTTTTGGAGATATGTATGCGTGGGTTGAGAGAAAAGGAAACACATGGTTCACATCAACTGCAGCAGCACAAATCAAGAGAAAACTCTCATACATAAATATATACCTAGACATAAACATACAAATTATATATACCGAGAAAGGGTTGGGGAGAAATTGAAGTAAGTTAATTGGTCAATTCCTACCCTTACCCTGATGCATTTCCTTCCAAATTGCCTTTGCAAATGATCACCTAGCCAAATTTTCCAAACAGTAAATGAGTGAAATTCTATGAGAGAACAACTTAGCTTGCCATTATTCATTTTCTGACTAATATTCCTTTCATTTTAATTTTAGTTGCAACAACCCAGACAATCAGTAATATTATCTTGATTGATTTTCTATTAGATGAAGCATTGTCAACCATTATTGATTTTCGACTACGATTTCTTTCATCTTTATTTCAGTTGCTTTTCATTGCACCTACTCTACCCAGACCATTAGTCTATGGTTGTGAGTATACAGCGCAAATCGGGAATGAAGAATAAGCAATATGAAAAACTTAAGTGTGCATCTCTTTTACCTCAGGGAGCCTACCTATGTATGGCAACTGCTCTACCGATTGAGTTACCAGAGAATAAGACCTTCCTTCGGTAGTCTTCTTTGAAAAATTCAAATTATCATTATTAGAGTTTCATCACTTATGCCCAACTTTTATTTTTGATTAACTGTCTCATTCAAGTGAATTCATTAGCTAATCTCATTATTCAATACAATGGTGTAATTTCAAATTCTTTAACTAGCTGGTGAAAGTACAAGCCTTACACTCGACCGTTTCAAAAATTCTGAAATCATAACTGAGGTCATGGCGAGTTGAACTCAGGGAATAGTTTCCTTCAAATCAGTTTGGTTACTAAGTATGTAAAATCTAAAAAGTTAATTTACATTTACCGAAACATTTTTTCAGAAAAAAGACTGATTTTCAATAGAATATTTCAAGGTGTAAAATTCATGGTTCTTCCTTGCAACTCAAGAAGACAATAATAGTTAATTCAGTAAGAGAATTTTAAATGTCATAGTTTAGAGCAAGCTGGTGCCCTTACGCTGGCCAAGTCATCAGCCATACCTGCCCGGATTCCCATATCAAAAGTCTCCCTTGTCTCAGCTTGCAATAAGTGAAATAGACTGAGGCAACAAGCTATCTAAGTGTCATCACTCATTTCACCATTCTCACTTTTGGCACCTTGTATTTCCAAGCAGTCACCCATCTTAGTACTGATCAGGCTTGACATAGCTCAACTTTGGGGATCATATGAGAAGGGGTGTATCCAATGTTATTTAGCTGTAAGTTGCAGTTTAGAGTGATAATTGAAAAGTGTAAGACTGATAAAATCGTTCACTCACAGAATAAAAGAGATAACAAAAAAAAATTCAAATAAAAATCTGATCAATCGCCAATACAATTAAATTCAAATGACCCTTGGGTATTGTAATAAATGAAATGGAGACCTAATATACTATTATCTAAAATTAGATCAGGATTTCCAAATTTTACCTCAATTTTGAGAGAACCTTGTGCATCATGCAATAATGAAAGTGAAAGACTTCAAAATAACAGTTGGTAGACATTACAATGTAAATAAAAAAAATTACAAAACCCTTTTCTCTCTCTTCAAAGAACTCAACACTAACAACAAAAAAGGGGAGTTCGATGAATCATTATTTTCATAGACTATATTTGATGGGATATAATGAATTATCATTCAACTATTCAAGTTCTGGCCAATCTTGGCATAAGCATATGGGAACTCTTAGATTAAAGAAGGTAGTGGGATTGATTTGCCTAAAATTTGACAGTGTTTTGCCTGAATTTAGAGGGGGGGAAAGGTGCTTGTATGCCTATGGATGTGGGGCTTGACAATGGAGATTAACTTTTGAGCCATTTTTTGAGAAAATATGGTAGTTCAGATTCTCTTTCTATGAACTAACCCAATTCCATTCAAGGACCCCCATCCAACCTAAAGCTAACTTTTACATTAATAACCAATCGCAATATTATTGGAAATTGAATTCAAGCACAGAATCAGTCACACATATTTTTTACAAAATGCTTGTCTAAAATAGTTGAATTAGATAATTTTCCAAACTGAAATAGCATAACACTTAATTTCTTCTAACACAAAAATATTTCTTTTCATATAACTGTCAAAACAGTATTCAGGGTTATTATCAAATAATGATTTGAAATGAATAACAATGAATCATTCACCTAATGACTCAATTGCTACCACGGATTCATTAGAAACCGTCAACCAAAACTGTCAACATAAGTTTCTTCTGTTTTTTAGTCAGTCTGGCTGATGTATGCATGTGTCACACATACAGAAAATTCCTTACTTGAATAGCTTCTTTGCACAGTGTTCATTTGTGATGTAAATTTATGCTAAACTGATTCTTTAGTTTGTGTCCGACAGTCTTCATGCTCATTTTTTTGAAAGCTCAGATTTTCTAATGATCACTCCTTTTTCTAATTGATCATCCCCAACATGACATGCAACCAAAAGATGTTGGTCACATGATGATTTCTATCGAGTATCTAAACAGTTTTTCTAAATGCTATTTGTTTAGCTGAAAAAAATTGAAGCTGTCACTCATTTTATGATTTTATAGATCAACATATCTTTTTTTAAATAATTATGACACACGATGTTGAAAATTAAATGAAAAAAAAAAAATCAATTTGAACTGACAACTATCATGATGACTGATCAGCTCTGGATCAGAGAAGAATTACTCATGAGGATCAGAGTTCCAGTTATTGACTCAGTAGAAAAGACAGGAAACATTTTTTAAACATTTATAAGGATGAATCCAAACAAGAATTCCTACTAATGCAACAATGTGTGTTCGTAGTTTTGTAAACAAATACATGAAGTATGGCAAGTACGAGTGGAATTCAGTTTACAAACTGATATGCTAGAAACATGACAAGCATGTGCGAATTTGAGCAACATTTCTATCATAGCTGTTTTCAACTGTCATTTTGATAAAGACTGTTGTAATAATTACCTAATTGACTAATATTGAACAAATTTATACCTAAGACAGTGAAATCTCCTACATTGGATTTATGCCAGTTGCAAATGAACCGCCTTTACAAAATATGTCCACCTCAGCATATATGATTTTTTTTTTTTTTTTAATAACACAACTGACAGGATTATTCAGGAGAACTTGAGATAATGCCGATTACGTGCGAATGGATGCTATCAATATTTTGAGCTAAAATACAGTGGAAGCCATTTATCATAATCATGGATAATGTTATCAAACAGTTATTGCTCTCAAGATCACTCGGTCCCAGACACTTTATTTTTGATGAATTGAAAATCCATTAAAATGAATTGAAAATTTCACATAAGTTTGTTTTTTTTTTTATGTGAAGTTGTTTAAATTAATAAATTTCCATCAAGTTGACAACAAGGAAAAATAACTATATTTGAATAAAAAAATTATACTAACATGTTTTGCCTTTCGGCTCTTTCAAAGTAGCATTCAAATGAACAATATTGAGATGTTCATTCGTTTTGAGTAATAACGTCTCGCAATATCATAACACGTGAGCGGCAAACGCCAAGTATTTAAAATTACTAAGAAACCGCAATGATGAATTTATAACAATATGAATTTATACCAAGGAATGTAAATTGCTCCAATTTTTATACCCTTTGCATGTTATCAGCCGGTTATGGTTATCTAAAAAACCTTGTCCCAAAGTGATCACAAGGTTTCTTCTGTAATATGAAACAAGGCAAAAAATAACAGATCAAATAAATAGATAAATAAGTAAATAAAAATCGTTATAAAAAAAAAATGAAAGTGGACAAAATGTTTTGCTGAAAGACAAATTTTACTTACCTCATCGTTATTGGTTCCTTTAAAGTTGTGCATAGCTTTGACGCGTTTCGGGGTGGCACCCCCAGAATTTCTCCCCACAATTTCAGCCATGGCTGGGTTACCGGTACTCGTAATAGTAGTAGTAGGGCAGACCCGAAGGATCTGCTGTTCCCTAGCACTGTTGTTGGTATTGTTATTGTTGGCGTTGTTATAGTTGTTAATTACTGCTGTTGTTGTTATTGTTGTAGCAGTCAAGATCGATGATGAAGGGACTGCTGTCGTGGTAGTGACTGTAGTTGAGGGAGCAACTGTAGATATAATAATAGGTATCCCCTTGAGCGTGGAATTGATGAGGTTGTTGGCCGTGACAAAGTTGACCGGTGTGCTAAGTCCACCGATGGTGGTGGCCGAACCGGACGACGATGAAGAACGGGACGAGCTGGACTGAAGTCGAGGGTCGTGGCTGGAACGGTTGGTCCGTGCAGACTTGTCCTCCTCATCTGAAACATTGAGAGTAGCGATAAAGTCGTTGATTTCATTTACAATATCGTCATAATCCTTAGAAAATGTGGACTTTGCCATGATGTTCCTTGCTTTTTGTTTGTTTTTTCTCCCCTTTAAAAGATTATTTGCTTGCTTTTTTGTTTTCAAATTCACTTTTTATAACCTCAAGAGAACTATGAGCTATTTACAAGAAATTGTACAAGGCCAAAAAAACAAATACTCTTCGTCGAGATAGTAAAAACGCAATGGATCTGGAGACTGTCTCAGACAAGCTAAGAGTCTTTTTCTTTTTCAAGAAAGGAAATGAGTTAAAAGTTAGAATTTTCAAGACATGTTTCGTGAAAGAAGCTATTTTTTTTTTAAATTAACCGGACAAAAAGCACGTTTAGGCCTTATAAAATAATATTATCAATCATACAAAAGAGAGACCAGCTCTCTTGTTGTCAATTTGTACGTGTGAGTCCCTGGTATAATACATTTCATTCAGCCTACAACAACTTGGCATGGGGATAACAGCGGTAATGTTTTTGTGTTGGGGCAGCATATCAGATCACATATTATTCGTCTGGGGTGACAGTAATATAAATAACGCCACCATCAGCACGGCGATTACTAATACATTATTAATAATAACAGCAAAATGAGTTTTTTTTTAAGGTCACAGTTGCAGGAAAGACAGGGAATAAAAAGCTTTGTTCAACTCTCGGCTACGATAAAATCACGTGCTTTTCCCCCTCTCTTCTTACTTTCCGATTATCGTTAACTTGACTAAAATTATGGCTAGAAATTCAGGAAAATATTTGATAGGAAATGTCTGTAAGAGTCGAGCCGAGTAAATAGCGAAGACGAGGACGAGTGAAAGAAATAGGTTTTATTTATTATAGGCCAATTGGATCTACAAGAGGAAAATGTGGGGTTTCTTCCGGTCACAGGTGACGATAAAAGAGAAAAATGGGGGAGGGGTGTTCATAACATCTGATCAAGTTTAAAATGATATCGAGGGCAAAATCCAATTGGAACGAACATATCTAAAATTTATATTTTATGATGATTTTAGATCAGAAAGGAAAGGAAGAAAGCTGTAAAAAGATGGTTCAGAGAGAAAACGTGGGGGGCTTTGTGATCATAAGCCAAGATTTCAATCGACGTTTTGGTTATCGAGGAAGGAAAAAATGTAAACTCCATAAAAACAAGTTCAACAGAGAAATCCCAGCGTGTATTATAGTAGTCGTATCAGCTTGTACTTTTTTACTTACATACTTGTATGCACGTATCTTTTTATGTATGTTTTAAAAACAAAGACTGAGAGGGTTAGGGTTAAATGAGTGTAGTCAGGTTTTCATGTTAGTAGTGAGTGTTCCGATCTATAAAACCAACAAAACCATAGTAGCGATTTTTCAACTAGTAACTACACACGTGCACAGCTAGCTATTACCGGTGATGAGTAAAGCAAATTAGGGGTTTCATTTTTAAGAACTGGGTAACCCGTACCCGACAACTATAAGAAAAGAGCTTGATAAACCATCGGCCCGACAAAAACAAAAATGACTGGGTAGACAGGATGCTTTCTCAACCAACTTTTTTTTTTTCAAAGACAAACCCAATAATTTGGGAGCAATGATTTTTTTTTTGTTTTGTGTGTGTGGTATTTTTGTTGTTTTTTTTTTTTTTTTTTTACACAAGATGTAAATCCACAAATTCAGTATTTATGTTCGGACAACTGACATGATTCTTCGTCTAGTTCGGTAGAATTTAAATCCATTCGGGTGTTACGACTGCATCATCATCATCATCATCTCTCCCTCTTCGTTCACAAGAAGTGACACGACGGCGTAACAAACAAAATATAGTTAAAAAGAGAATACGGAATCCCAATCTGAAGCAATGAACACGTAACTCCAACAGAAATCTTCCTTGAGGCGGTAAATTACTCCGTTAGGAAATGAATGAATGGATATCAGGAATGAATGAAGCAATAACAAACGATGGTTGGTTCCATTGATGAAGCTAGGATGATTCACACACGCACTCACTAACACACGCACTCCCGGATTTCACTCGCACCTCGTCTAACTAAACTCGACTGACTGACTGACTGACTGGCTTGCCTGCTTGCTTTCTCTAATGCCCCTCCTCCTTACTTTTGTTTTCGTTCGCTATGTACGTATTGCCTATGTCTTTTTCCTTCTTGAGTAGTTAGTAACAGATATGTTTTGGGGGGGTTTCCTTACCATCAAACGAACCAAGCTCCACAATGCAATCACTGTCTTGAGCTTATTTTCTCAAGAACAAATATTTTCTACATCGACATCCGTTTTCAGTGAAGATACCATAACATCATAAAGAGGCACCCAATTCAAATATAATTATAAATATTTAATCCATCAAAGCTAATAAACTGTATTTAACTTTGCATTTTACACATAAAATAAGTAACGTAGTCCCTGAAAAGAAGAGCGACCGCTCCTACAGAGCTAGTATTATTGCTTTATTTTCACAACCAACACTGATCCTAGTGGTCCCAAATTATAATCAATAATCATCAACTCATTTCAATACAATAGAGGGTGTTGTTATAATGAAAATGAATAACAAATAGTAATCTATTCAAAAAACTAGTCAAGGCGTAACAATAATGACTCTGAGATATGCATAACATGGCAAGAGCATTGCCGATATTCCTGCTATCTCACGTAAATCGAAACCACAATCATTCAAGTATGGGATGCGAAAATAAAACAATACTACTTGCTCCGAAGGAGGGACCACACTACTTGTATAGAAAGAGAAAAAAAACAGCAACATATTTCAGGAGATTTTGTAAATATTCCAGAGAGTATACCTCATAGAAGATTTACAGTGTAGTCATTAAACCTATTTCACCAGCATGGGAATGGTGAAAAAGGTTGTCCTTTAGTAATTTTAGGATCTTTGAAAAAGTACATTTTTCCTTAAACACTGGAAAGACAGACAGCGAAACAACATATTTAACCCCTGTTAATATCACTTATTAAGCGGAGATGCAAGGCGGACAAATGTTTATTTAAAATAGATAATTGGTATTCGACCTAGTAGTAAGATATCTCATTCTCGGCAAGGGGCTACCTTAATGTCTAGTCCCTGGGGGCACCGTCTGCCCGGTCAGGGTCAATCCCTGGTGCCTGAAGCGTCCCCAAAGGGATGTGTCGAAACGAACTAGTCAATTACTGACACTACTAGATTTTTGTTTCCACTCACACATTCTCATGAGGATCACCACACTTAACACGACCTTGTGTTACATTCCGATGCCCTCGTGAGGAGGCAAATGAATACCGCTACCTCATCCCGATGACATTGGGCTCAGGGATCTAGTGTATGGGCGGGGAGGGACAAGAAAGTAAAAACAATCAACAAGATTTTGATCTACAAATAAGAAATCCCGAGGAAGGGTTAACGAAAAGAGCGAAACCCGGAGATGTGGATATCTCCCAAAAATTGGACGGGAGAATTGACCACCGAAAGAATCATGGCTTTTTCTTTTTTTCTAATAAGATGATCGTTCATTCAATCAGATTTGGGACAAAAACATAGATCTTCATCTTGCTATCATCACACAAATCGCGCTTCTCTGATAGAGCAGTGTGATCTGACAAAAATGGTAGATAGATATTTTTATTTAAAATAAAAAAGTATCGCTTGGGGGACAAGAATACATGGCAGTGAATAGAAGAGCAGACTGACGTCCGCGACATCCTCTAAAATATTACCGGAAAACCATTGGAACTTGGCTGGTCACGTGGCGAGAGCCAACAGATGGACCTCGTGAGGTTAATCACCTTGACCCCTCAGAAACCACAAGCAGAGCCATAGCCGCCAGAAGACCCGATGGCAGGATGACCTAGACAGATTCGAACTGAGATGGCAGAGAAAAACACTAGACTGGAACAAATGGTGGCAGCTGGGAAAGGCCTACATCCTATGAACGACCAACAGATGAGAGGAAGGAGAAGAATTATCAAATAAATCTTTAATTTTTTCACTTTTATTGTACATTTTCGTGCATGACTTTGTTACGTGCGAAATAATTGAGACAGATTTAGAGAGAAAGTATAAATATGATTTTTTTTACGGAGTCGGCATTCCTTATAATAAAAATATTTTGATATAGAAATAGATTTTACCATTATTTTAGATCTTTGCGAACATAACCATCAAAAGTTCCAGCATGTATACAATGCACCATGTGAAATAATCATATGTATTTTTTTCAATTTCAATTTAACATACAGTCCTTTATTTGTGGTCAAATATTGGAACTAACTAGTAACTGAGAAGTCCCATCCCCTAAGTCGAGTATTTAAGGCACGTTACCGAACATTTGCCTCAAAGAAAGATAACTGATTTAAGCCAATGCAAAGAGTTCCTCGACTCGAGAAATTAACAGCAATATACTTGAACTACGCGATTGGGTGCTTTCACTGTTAAGGTTGGGATAGCTTTTTTTTTATATTATCACAGCTTTTTAGGAGGAATACTCTCCGATCGTTAAAGTGAATGATCAAAAGTAGGAATTAAGTACCTTCCGACGGTATTAAAACTTGCATCCCATACCCCGAGTGCTCGTCTTTCATAAAAGACACCTTAACCAATTAAGCCGCACCAATTTGGCTAAAGCGAAACTGTAGTCTTTTCTACGTATTATAATTTCTTAGGTCAAAAATAAGAACTATTGCTGCGTAATACGAACAGTGTGATGTGAAGATTTGGAGTAGAGAGATGGAAATATGACCACCGATTTCTGTCACGTCAATGGCCGATTTGGTTGAGGCATCGTCGATGAAAGATGCAAGTTCAAGTCTATTTGGAAGCGACATATCCTCACATCATGCAACTCACTTTAACGGCCAGAGGATATTCAATCAAGAAAGCTATGATAAAAAGCGATAACGAGATGAAACAGGTCTGGTTAGCCAATCATTAGAAACTGTCACGTGACCAACATCTTTTGGCAGAGTGATCAATTGGAAAAATTACTCATCTCGCCTTTTGTTGGGCAGTGCTCACTGAAAAAAGGTTGAGTTTCCAACAAACAAGCGGACACAAACCTTGAAGTAAATTGAGCATAAATTAAAAACCCATTTAGGGGAGGAGTTTCCAAAACACATTTTTTATAGACATAAGGAATGGATGTGTAAATTTTCAGCCCTTTAGCTACATTGATGCAGCGAGTACATGTGACACATTAATAGTCGGTCGGACCAACTTAAAAAACTGATAGGAATCCTTGTTGACATTTCCTAATAGAGACTAGCCAAAAATTACTAGTAACAGTATACTTGTAAAATACGTAAAACAGCCAAACGGTGTTATTACTGTTAGACTAGCCGTTACTTGAAAGGTTGAGAGAAAAAAAGCAACTATGAGCCGACACCTTGTGACTAAAAGCAGCAAAGGTGACAATATAGCTTCTTAAATTGTTGGTAGATAATACTATTATTATTTGTCACGTGAAGAAGCCTTTCTTTTAATAATCAGTTATAATTCGGGGACAGCGCAATGGCCGCGGTCATTCACGAACATTAACACATTTTCTGGGGGTCCGATTTCCGTTTTTATGGGGCAGAGAGGAATAATAAGTTTTAAGGGTCGAGTTAGTAAAAGCTAATACAGTATTACAATTTTCCAAGTGTTTTTTTTTATTTCATTTTTGCAATCCTCTTAAGTGGGTATTACATTTAATGCACGAAGATATTTATTTCATTCAAATTATAAAATGCTTTTTAGTCTATTTTCAAGTGGCCAAGTGGTGCCGTCCCTAAAAGAAGTGCAATCTCTCCAACAGAGCTAGCAGAATTAATTTATTTTCGCATCTCATACTCAAATGACTGCGGTCCTGAATAACCTTCTCTTACCCCGGCACAATGTTGAAGTATGAGATGCGAAAATAAAGCAATACTATTAGCTTTGTAGGAGGGACCACACTATTTGAATTGTACCACACCTATACTTTACAGGATATCCACTCATTTCAGATGTCAAGATAGCTTTACTGTTCTATGACTTCGAAAATACTACCGTCAGAACTTTTACATGAGACTGATTGGCAACACGAGAGGGAGAGGTGTTGAATGAAATATAACCGCTAAAAACTCTCCTTTCTGTGATATGAAAATTGTGAAAAGTTTTGAATTAACATTTTTGAAAATTTTCTTTCAAAGAGAAATTCATCCCCACCCCACTGAACTATTTTTTTTTTTTTAATCCTGAAATTGAAATAGAAAATAACGATAAAAAGAAAAACTTTCGCGGAAACAGCGATGTGTGAAGAAATTCTATCCCAATAGGATGAACTGGATGATATTTGTCGCCAGCCGGAAGAAGAAAAATCAATCTCAAACCCAGATAAGCAAACTTCCTTACAAGTCAGCAGCTTAGTGCTAGTAAAAGCTTCACGTCTTCATGATAACATAAACAGAGCCGGTACTACACTTGAAGCCAAGAAAGTGTTACATAACTGAGGAGAGAGAGACGCATGAAAAGTGAATGATTATTTAGAACACGTCAGCTAATCAACTTCTGTGTGTGTAATACTTTTCAATGGGCCCATATATACTACACTATGATCGGAGTCAAATCCTAAGCAGAAAGCGTAGTTATGCCATGAAACGATACTTTGATCTTTGAAAGAGCGTACAGATACTAAGCGAAGATCCATACCTAAATAATCCTGTCATTTTTGACAGGAACTTAGCTATAATTTAAATATTGATAAAAATCTTCAACACAACGATTCTGCTGAAAACGACATGTTCACGTTTTCTTGACGTCATACTTCGCTTTACTCGTAGAGACCAGTAAGAAGTTAATGTCATCAGTCGACGAATTGCGCATATGAGTAACTCGGAAGCAATCAGAGAGCACATTCCTCTGCCAACACCGTACACTAATTCAATCAAAAAGATTCCTGGATCCGCCCCAAAATTTAACCAATTCTCCCTTAGCCCATGGCCAACCGTTCAACAACGAACTTTCATTGAATTCATTGACACCTTTCGGAGATACCGTGTGGACAGACAGAAGATGGACACAGAGTGATATACGTCTCAAACTCCGTTAGCAGAGGCAGATATGACAAATATGAATTTTTAAAATCGGATGTTAATAATAATGAATACCCAAAAAAAGGGGGGGAAATCAATTTGAAAATTGTTCATATGCGTTTTTCTGCAGAATATCTATAAAGGGTTATGCAACTAAGCATCTAACCTACTCTTTCCTGAAGTGGGTTTTGTGAAAAAAATCTGAGATTCATGAGATAAGGTGACTTTCTTAATTAAAGACATTTATCTCATAAATTCTATTTATAACAATTAAAAACGTGGTCGTTTTTTTTTGGGGGGGGGTTCAATTTTTATGTTTCATTTATTATGTTTTTTATATGAATAAAATCTCTCTAAAACAATTTTTGTATAATTTAATGTCTCATGCAGATAACGTAGCCTGCGTTGTCCGTGAAATATAGTTATGGGTTCCAGAATTTTAGGAAAATCGTATAATGGTTTCGCAATAAGATAAGTTTGGGAATCATTGCTCTAAGCAGAGCATTTATTACCTCTGCCAAAGAAGTTTGAGATGTATCTTCGGTCATGTTCGTCTCTCTGCGTGTACACAAGATATCTCTAAAAGTTCTCAAATTCAATTAGATGTTGTGGAAAGGTGGGCCATGCGATGAGGGAAAAGTGTTTAAATTTGGGGCGGATCCTGTAATTTGTTTTCGATTGAGAGATATTTTTTTCATTTTTGTTTTCGTACGTTTATGTAGAATTGGCTCCACATGATATTTCTTGAAGTTCTCGATGAGATTTAAGGGAACGGTAGGCCATGGAACAAAGAAAGAGATTAATTCTGGGGGTGGACCCAGCAATTTGTTCTTGATAGAGTAAGTATACGGCGTTGGCAGAGGTATACGCTCAACGGGTGCTTTCTAGTTTCTAAAAGGTGCTGATTTTTTTTTTTTACATTAAATGGTTTTAACCATGTACCTTTTTGTTGTTTTTTCAAGTAATATTTTTGTTTTGTTCTTTTTCGTTTTTCTATCAATTAGAAATGATAGCATTTTATAAAGATGAATTGAAGAGACAAGTTATTTTCTTCAAACGAAGAAAGGTTTTTTTTTTAAATCTAATAATGTCGAGATTCGCTAATTCTTAGCGCCCACAAAAAACGACATGAATTCGTTTTCAGCACCCACAAAAAACGACATGAATTCGGCCTGAAAGTTTCCAAATCTTCCCATGTCATCCCGAAAACTTGAACTTTTTGAAAGAAAAGGAGCTTCAAACCACTATCAACCAGATATAACAAGCGAAAAGTTTACAATGGATGAAGGGGAAAAAATCAATATTGCCATAAAAGACAAAAATTGAGAGACGTCAACCTGTTGCACCTAATAAAGAAAATGGGATTACATTGTAACATATTTCAGTACAAATTGTTTCCATAAATGCTCATCAGGGGGTCCTTGGAAGGGGAGGGCTCAGCCGATGAGTAGCATTGGACCTCAAAGAGCCAGGAAGGTTCCTAAGGTTCCTCTGATAGAACTGAACTTTCAATTCGATACGATGTGTGCATTGATAAAATACATCGACTGACCATCGTTCACCAATGCGTGAAGATTGTACTGCGTGCTACAAGGGTTATATTAGGTGAACAATAACATGGTTAAAAGAAGGTGTTTGTGTGGGCTGGGGACGAGAACTGCTTAGCATCGCCTTATCAAATTCCTCATAGAAGTCCTGCCCATCAGTACAAAATAGGTAACCAATATTGGGACAGGCATTTGCTCAACTATCGTCCCAGCATAATTTGCTTCGAAACAAAACTTATAATTCTCCTAGTTCTATCCTCAGTTAGGACTTTAATCTTCAATTCCCCCATCCCCAAATTGTTTGGGTGTGTGAATAAGTAGAAAATGGTTGGTGGGTGGAGATAAAGATCATCAGCGTAATTAGAAAGCACTCAATGAGCGTGGGCCTCTGCCAATGCCGTACACTACTATTGAAAACAAAACCTAGCATTTGCACCAAAACTAAAACACTTCTTCTCTAGCCCATGGCCCATCCTTCCACACAATTCTATTGGAATCCATTCAGAACTTTTGGAGATATTGTGAGAAGAGACGGAAAGATATACACAAAGAAAGACAAGACACGGTGACTTCGATGGCAGAGGTAAATTAAAAATTACCCTGACGCTCGACTTGAAGAAAAAAATGACCAGATGACCCGTTCAAGTGACCGGGCCAAATTAAGCGGGTAATGGGAAAAGGTCAGGAAAGGTGAAACAACGGTGAAAGAGGACAAAAAAGAAAAGGAAAAAAAACTCCTGTACGGATGGTAGTATCCAACAGTGACTACTGACAAGAAGTCATTAGGTTTGTACACTAGTGACTTTCTGACACACTTTACGCATATATATCCAATAGCAACTTAGTAGTACCCACATAAACGTTGGAAAATACAGGTGTCCAGTGATATCTGAACGTTCGCTTTATACGTCTCTCCAGCGGGCTGGTCTAAAGTTGGCATGCAATATTTATCTATATATCTATCAATCAATCTCTCTCTTCAGCACCTCCTGTACCTCCCAACAACCGACGACTCAGGCCAACATACCATCCATCATATCGTTGCGTCTCAGAACGTACAAAAAAATCCCCAAATAAATTAATGGTAATTGCTTATTCGATTCACACCATTTCGACCAGTGAAAGGTTTTCAAAGGAAAACCTGTATTTAGAATATATATATATATATATATATATATATATATATATATAAGGTCCTCGATGCATACCTTACACTTGTGGCCGGACTTATTTCATTATGAGTCCCTATTCGATCATAATGATTAACAATCTCGACTAGCAGATCAATTAATTAGCTAGTGCAGTGAGTGAGTTCGATCCTCACTAGGTCTCCCCACTAACGTAAACTTGCATAGACGTCCAGGAGGGGGGGGTGTATTTACACCCCTAAAAAAGTAGTACAACATATTCAATCTACGAATTTTCAATAACTAAGTAAGATAAGTAATCTCCTCAGAAGACATCAAAATCCCAGAATCAAAATTACAATTCTAAAATCACTTCCGAATTTCGAAACTTTGTTTCCGTATAACTTCGTGTTAATAAGGGAAAATAGAAAGTTATCCGATCCTCAGCCCGGAATTTTTCAGGAAACGTATTAATTGGGGGCCCAACAACCCATGGAAAATGTTCACCCTGAATAGCGCAACCCTTTGCTTGATATATCCTTTCTGTGACCCCATCCCCAGGGAAAATGGCAGCGGGCGCCCATGCAGATTTGTGCCACAGTGCGAGTCCAAGTTGGACTAAATCTAGAGAAGTTGCTATCCTTAAAAGAAGGCCACTTGTATGAAACATATTTCTTTTTTTAAAGTGACAAAAAATTAGTGGCTTACGAACATGTTCTGAGTATTTAGTCATAGTCACGCGTGCTAACAACAAGCTACAGTTCAGCATTTGGGGGGTGCGTTAAGGTTTCATGGTGTGGCAAGCAGGGTCTCTGAAGAGGAATTTTAGGAGGCGGTGCAAAGCTGTCCCCTCTCACACACACACAAACACTGCACAAACACCTACGTTCTTTATCTGTTAACCACGTCATTCTGATGTTCGCCCGTCAGTAAACGATTAAGTCAACAACCTTTAGAGAACATCGAATTAGGAGTTTCGATAAACAGAATGAAAACCGTCTGTCTACCCTTTGGACCTCGGGGCTCCCGTGTGATGCACTGGTTGCACCACCCAACCACTCGTCTGGGTGGCTGTGTGGACGAGATGAGAGACAAGCGATGAAAAAGACCAAGCGCCTGGATGAGGGTAGGTCACCGATTTGAGGTTCCTTAAAGTGTTTCATCACCCAGACACGACGTCAGAAACTGAGGCAGCGTGTTGAGAGGAACCAGAAAAGTTCAAGGAAGCATCTGCCGAATTTTTTGCTGACATGGCTTGAGGCGTGCACAAACACACCCACTTTCTCCACCCACCCTAAGTGACTGGAAAGAGAGAGAGAGTTGAAAAGAGAAGCAGGATCTGTACAGCCTAGATCTACCGAACTATAAACCACGTGTTCAAGGATGATCTGGGAGAAAGTGGGATACATACGCTGTCTGCAGAAACTGAAATCTGACTAATGTATTACAGTAAGTACATTGTTTACAATCATTATATGTACTAATAGAAAAGTTGCCGACTGTCGGACACATGTGAATAATCGATCGGACAACGACGTGTAGCAAAACATCGTTGAATTGTCCCCCACCCCCAATTTCTTTCTCCATCCAATTGAAAAAAAATATTCATTAAGGATTAAAACTTCTCAGTTAATTGTATCCCGTAAACGGCTACTTTATTCTATTTGTTTCATTTTTTTTTCTAAATAAGTTTATCCATTATAACTATAATTAATCCATTAACGGTCAGTGACACCCGCATGTTTATTATGATGGATGAGTGGTACGTCCTAAAAATGTAAGATCGGGATCCTGAGGGTATTTTTCAACTCGAATGCTTCGTCGAGTATTTATTTATCATCCGCTTTAATTATTTTTATACATCGGACGTTCAACTTTTTCTCTTCTTGTTTTAATGTCACAATATGTACCTTGGACTAACCAGTAATATCTCGACTGAAAAACAGTGAACACTTTAACTGAATTTAATCCTCAAAAAAGAGGATTTTTCACTGCAATCTAGTAGAAAAATTCGGTGGTATTTCAGTATTGCAAATTATCACGGTTCTTGTGAGAGCATTCGGAAAAGCACCAAGTAAATATCAAATCTATTTTTTTTTTCAACTTTCCAGAGTCATATTTTTCACAGTATACAATTTTTAACTGTATTTTTATTATACCTTTTCGAAAAAAACATATCAGCTTTCAAAAACTGAAAATTGTGCTCCTTACTATGTGGTAAGATAGTTTCTACACCAACAGATAGTTCAAATGATGGAGTGTTTACTCTTGGGTTTTTTAAATAATTTTCATTAGATCCAACATATTACAAAACACCAACAAGTGAATCCCAATAATTTGATTATACACAGACCAAGTGATGTTTTACACTTTTCATCTATAGTGAATATAATGCTACCAACATTACTCCAAAACATGACTATCACATTACGTTACAACCAACGTAGTCTCGGGTTCAGAGGAATGATATTTAGTGACAAATAAAGGTTACTAGTTGTACCCATCCCCAGGTCAGGATACACATTTCACAAATCATACTTTTACGGGTCTGTCATCAGTTTCAGGTCATTTGTGGTCGGAAACCAAAAAGTGAGGTCTGGTGACCGCAGATCCCCACCCCCGGGGAAACACCTCCACACTACCCCAAAGTAGAGTCAGGGGCACGCCTTGACATTTTGGTTTGTGACGATAACCGAGGGAACCTGATTATTTTTAGACAACCCATCATAAATTGCGACCTTGAGTCGTGGCTTTGTTTTCATCACATATCCACAAGAATGAAGCACCCGGTGAGGATCGTACTCACTAATCAATTGTAATGATTAGAGAAACAAGCTTGTTAACCATTACTCCACGACAAGGAGCCCTATGAACTCGTTATAGAAAAAGAAAGATTATAAGCACCAACAGGATGAAAATGAGATATTATTGTCTCCAGTAAATTCAAAAGCTAGTCGAAAAAGTTGATCAACTGTGTGTTACAAGATTTAGGACATGGGTTGTTGATAGCAAGTTTTATCGTGGGTGAAAGGTTTGCTTGTTTTGTTTGTTTTTTTATCTTCCCTTTCAAACTATACACGCACACACAATTTAAAACTTTAATTTAATTTCCACCGGACTACTCATGTTTCGTTCTTTCTTAACCAAGCATCAGAAGAAAAAAAAATTATGCCATAAAACAAAGGAAAAAATTGAACAGATAAAATAAAAGTCTGAAGCTAACTTCTTTCCTTCTTTTCTCCCCCACAAACTGAATTGCTTTGTTAATTGATACTTAATGGAAACACGTGTTGCAATTGCTTGAAGTCTTACACAACAAAAGCGGAAGCAAATAAACAAGACGACGACAAGCACCACAAAAACAACCTGTGGCTCTCTTCCTATCCACAATTCCGGACTTATCGTCTCTGAAGAGCAAGTACGTTTAAGATAAGAAACACTACAGGTCTGTTAAATAGAGCACTGGTATATGCCAGTGAAATAATGACGAGATTATTTATTTATGGACCAACACTAAGGAACCTAAATCTATTTTATTAGGTAACTTATTTTTAATTCAAGTAATCTAACTCAAAGTTTTTTTTAAAAGCCCCAACATCAAACATTTCTTTCAGTCACTTGAACACTTTTTTCTTTTCTTTTTTTTTCAAAATACCAGCGATTCTGTAACACATTATTCATTGTTATATCACAACAAGCAACCTATCTCATTTTAATACATCCCTTTAATTGCCTTTCTTTTAGCTATGTTAATATATTTCACATGGACCAATCCATTATAACTGGACAGGACGACAACAGACAAACGTATTAATTTGCATACATGGCGTTTTTTACGGATAGATATTCATTTCACTGTTAAAGGATTAGTATCTTTATTGATACAAGTTAAGTAATGTGGTCCCTCAAAAAAAAACGGTCCTTCAGCTGTACTAGCATTGCTCTATCTTCACATTGCTTAAATGACTGAGACCCTGAAATACGAGCAATAATTAATAATCTATTTTAAAAGAACTGAAAGTGTCACAATGATAATGAATTCCAAGCAATCATTATTAATTCATCTAAATACAATTAAGAGCATAACATTAAGAAATGTACAGCAATATATGGTCAAGACATTGTCGTGGCAGAGATAGGTAATTCGGAACCACAGTCATTGGAGTATGTGATACGAAAATAAAGCAATACTAGTAGATGGGGGGGGCATTTCTCTTCAAGGACCACACTACTTAACTTCTATCACTAATCCCCAACTCATTGCACATGAGGATACATTAAACCGAATTTTTTTTAAGAATTTAACTTCAGAGACAGGGCAAACCAACATAGAAGCCTCATACACTTTTCAGGTCATTTAAATATAATATCCAATGTCCTTGAATACAATGGCCACCCAAAAAATAAATAAAATGAAATGAAAAACCGTATAGATAAACTCATTACCATCAACATACATAAAACGGAAAGTGCATCCACACTCACACAAGCACACAGATAAACAGAGAGATAAATGAGTGCATGTAATACTTTTCAATGATCTCATTGATACTACACTCTGATCTTGGGCAAACAATTGGAGAATGAAACATTGATTCTAGGCAGAGTACAAAGATACTCTAATCCTCAGTAAAAAAGCAAAACTTATACGTAAATGAAACCATCATTTTTTATGGGTACTATGGCTAGCAATTAAAAAAAATCAAACATGTTTTTCATTGGTAGAACAGCCTGCAAGCTTTAGCCAATAGGCAACTTAAAGAAACATTAGTTCACTGTATAAGTATCTTATTACAACATCAAAAGCAGTGAGTGGTAACAGTTCATCTCCATCTGCTTTGACTACAGAATAAATTAAACTCAACAGAGATAAGAGAGGATCTTGTAAAATAAATCAACAAAAAACATGGCAGGAAAGCAAATTTTAGATTAAAATTTGTTCTGTGAGGGAGTGGTCAAAGCCAAATGGTGCAGAGTCACAGTTAATTTGATAGAGACATTGGTTCTTGAACTTGTTATCTTGATATCAGTATGGGTGCGTGTCTCAGTCCAGGCAGACAAATGGGCTTTAATCATCTATGTACATACTTGTAAAATCTGATATCCAAGTACATGAATATCAACAAAATCCAGTTTCAATAGAATTTTCAATAATTGAATTCAGATTTAATTAAAGGATGAGTAATGAAGTTTAACTAATTTTTCGGAAATATTGAACTTCTGCAAAAAACAAAGTTGATAAATACATGCCTGCCTCACATATCCCACTAATCCACCCTTTTACCAGAACTAATATCTAGAAAATTATCAAATATCTTGAAAAAAAAAAAGGTTCTATCTAAAATATACCAATGCAAGATATGGACAGTGTTGGTCCAAAATTGATCATAGAGACCTAAAAAGACAATTTTAATTTTTTTTTTTTTAAAGACGTTTTTAAATGGTGTACTTATGCAAATTTTCAAGGATGTAGCCCAAAAAATCTGACCAAGAATGCCCAGAGACATGTACACACACAAAGAAGGAAGAATCAGTAACCCACTTGGCTGGTTGGTTTGGCTGGCCATTGATGGGGCTAAAATTATTTGATTAATCAAATCACCAATCATGATATAACACTATGTCAAGTCCCTAAGATTTCTTGATCCAGGGTCTGTTTCTATTTCTATTATATCTTTCCAGAGGTCAGGACTTCTATGTCATATCACAGAAACACATTAAAATTCAAAGACCTCAAGGCTATGAGCTCTCCGGACTATCAATACTAGTTTCTATAAACATTTACCAAGCAGTGAATATCATGTGTACAAAAACGAATAATACCAACTGATATACTACTAATACCATTACCTGTTATCCTCCTACCTACCCATAAATCAAACTTCTTGAAATAAGAGAAAAAACAATCATTACAGAAGTTATATTGAAGAACATTACTGTCACCAAAATATTTTCTTAAACAATGATCAATTTGAAATATTCAGCCAAAAATCTAA
The DNA here is from genome assembly GCA_963457665.1 of Thysanoteuthis rhombus. Lineage (NCBI taxonomy): Eukaryota > Metazoa > Mollusca > Cephalopoda > Oegopsida > Thysanoteuthidae > Thysanoteuthis > Thysanoteuthis major. The sequence goes on from OY735215.1 coordinate 51,595,125, forward strand.
GACCAAAAACGATGTAAAACTAATTTTGGGCTTGCGATTTTATGATCCAAGGGAGAGCACTCGGGGAAGCTTATTTTTAACTAGCTGCTTGAAGCCTTAGTCTCGTCGTCTGAACGAAGATTTTCTTAAATGCTTAGAAAATAGATGTAAAACGGATTATACAAGTCAGATAATAGTTAATCCTTAAAAAATAGGATCCCTTTTTTATCACTCAAAGAACTGTTCAGAGTTATGATGTCTATTAAACCATTGCAAATGTTTAAGGCCCTTGATATTGAGTAAATATGGTTGTTATATGTATGTGCTTGTATACAATTTTTCTTCTTTTTTTCACACTAAAATTAACGTTCTAAAGTGCTAATATTCTATGCTTGAGATACATGAATGGAATGAACAAAGATTCAAGTAGTTAACTTATTATAACATGAATTTATAACAGATGCCAATTTGTTTGGAATATAGTTATCTTTCATAACTAGATATAAATGGATGTGGATTTTAAATTCATTTTATGACAGTCAAAATATAAACACCAATTCATATAAACTGTATACATACCTATTGGGGCATTTTAAAATGAGACCTCAACCTATAAGAGAAAGAAAAAAAGTGGATATGATTTAGCATGTCAACATAATTAGCATTATTCAATTTTTCATCAATATTGTTTTCTTTCTTTCTTTGATATGAAGAGAACATCAAAGTCAGTGAGCAAAGATTTCATTGTAAATTGACTTGAGGGTAGTGTTCCCACAGTCCATTGAAATGTTATGGAGAAATTTTGACAATGCGTTTTTGTTTTTTTTTGACAGTGCAAATGTTTCCAAGAATAAGCTCAGACAGGTTTGTTCTTAGATAATAGATAAATTAGATCAATTTTTTTTTTTTTTTTTTTATAAACAAGAACCAAGTTCAGTGATGGTTCTCCCAAAGGTCTGGACTAAGTTTCATATCAATCCACTATGATACAGCAGAGAAACTTGATATTCAACATATTAGAGACTAGTCTTTTAAAGATGCGTGAATGTATATAAGAAAAAAATACCCTTTGATTTTTTTTTACAAAAACTTTCACTTTATCAAAAGAGGATTTGGTCAGTCCATAGACCTTTTACATGCACAATACAGAGTGGATGGTAAGTGACAGGTGGGGACTAGTTTTTAAACTTTTTTTTCAACAGTCTTTGTTTCCTCACTTACATATGGAGTTCAGGTGGAGTGAATATAAGAATCATATATATATATATATATATATATATATATATATATATATATATATATATACATCATTCTTTTCTAATCAGGATTAGAGTGTAGTATTTGTGTAATCCCCAGCCCTTCTGCATTGGAATCGTGCTTTCAGACCAAGAAACCTACATATAATAATACTGAGCAGGAAGGAATGGGGAAAATCAAGGGTGACAATGACATTGCAAAGCGAATACACTAGCAGAATATTTCATATCACAATATTTTACAAGTATGAGACTCAAAGAAAGACCACTTGTTCTTTTTCCTCCTTTTTCTGCTGCTACTATCACGTATGGTGGACACATATTTGAATTCATGGTTATTATTGAATTATTAGATACATTAAAAATTCTTGTAAAAATTCTTTTACTTCATTCAACAATATATATGTGTGTGTGTGTGTGTGTGTGTGTGTGTGTGTGTGTGTGTGCACACCTTGTTATCAAGTAATAATTGGCAAGCTGGTCTCTGAGATCATAACAACTGAGTAGTGAGTTAGATCCTCACCAGGTGCTCAATACTTGTGATCTTGTGATGTAAATGTATTGTAACTGATTTTACTATATATAAATTTATACTACTACTGAACTACTATTATTAATTAAGCAATTCTCCTTCATCTTGATTTTTTAGTGTTTGTTATTATACCAAAGCCTGGCTCAATTAACAGTGACTAAATAGCACAGATTAAAAATGAAGCTCTTGGTTGAGACAAAGTTTCATTTTTGGGGGGCACAGGAAAACATTGTTAAATGAATAAAGAAGAAAAACCTACTAAAGTCTCTTCAGTTGAAGAGTCCATTGTTTCAAATAGATGGCAAGGAGATATTTTTATCAGCAAAATTCTCACCTATAACTGGAGGCGTCGATGGTCATGGACAGAGAACCAAGAAAGTCACACTGCTCATAATAAAAATAGAATTTTGTACACACACACACACACACACACATGTTGGTAACTTTGAAAACACATGCTTATAGGTAATCAATATTCAATTAACAAATCACTCAACACTTGTTTATAAATTGAATATTGATTACCTACACATATTTTGCACTTAACTCTATTAAAGCAAAGGTAGTTGTGATGCCACTGTCTGAGAGACATTTTTGCTAATGATAGAAATCTATTTTCCGATGATAGAGAGTTGACTCAATAAGATGTACAAATGAAATTGGACTGTCTTTTGTAGCATTGGGTTCTTATAAAAATAAAAAAATAAGATCCAATCTGTCAAAAGTGTACAGAGAGGAATTGGTATCAATATTTTCATTCATAACAGTTATGTCTGGTGCCTGTTTTTACAAAGAAAGGTGTCAACTTTTGATGTTCATTCCTCCAGGTTCAAAGAAATTCTTGCACATAATTATAGAGGTAAATGAGAGTAGATAATAGAGGGAGTAGTATTGAAATCTCCCCAACAAAATCTAGTACAGTTATTCTCAACAGGGGCCATTTAGCCCCCCTTAGGGGACCTTGGCACATTTGAAGCGGAACAGACTGAAATAATAAAATGTATTTCTGCCTACTGTATCTGTTCATGTTGCATCCCTGTCTGACGGGGGTGGGGGCTGGAACCTTAGGAGAGCTCTTAAAGGAACCATGGCCAAAAATAAAAAGGTTGAGAATATGTTTATTCTGTCATGTTAATTCATGCTGTAAGAGTGCAAGATTATCCCCACTAGTCACAACAAACAGTGAAAAGTCAATGTATATCAAGCATGGGCAATTTTTTTTTTATCTAGCAGGTCACATAAAGCATTTTTCATCTTTATCCAGGCCACACATTCACTAAAAAAATAGATCATATTGCAGAAAGTGTACTTAATTTCTATTTTAGACCAACATGAATTACAATCATATTATTGATTAGTGAATCCAGAACAATAGCAATTTTACAATATAAATTATAAAGTTAACTTCTAGAAAAAAAATTATATGAGATTTCAAATAAATGCCAAGATTACCCACAAAAAAAAAAAAATTGCTGCCAAATCAAACCCTCAAGCCTATGGTTGCCTCTGTGTGGTGTACATTATATAGCCTGAAATACTCATTTCTGCTGATTCATTCTCATTTAAGACTACCCAGTTTCAATGAGCAAAGAAAAGAAAAGACATTATTCAAAATAGAAATTAGATTTTTACAAATTATTTTCCCAGAAACCGAACAAAAGATATTTCTGCCCATTTCATGTTAAGACTGCAGATTTATTTCATTTGGTAAATTAACACAATTGATTTTCAATGAATTAAATGATTCAAATTTCCGAGCACTGACAATCCTTTTTTTCCCCGATTTTCAATTGATTGGTGCAATTAATTTGTTCCAAAACTCTCTGTACTACCCAAACCACACTGTTCATGGTTTCATTATAATTTAAGGGGGTTTTTTCCGGCCTATATTTAGTTGCATTAATTTGTACAACAATACCTTAACCATACTACATCAAAGCATGCTCTAATCTAAAGTGCACTGTTCAAATGGTTATCCTTGCTTATCTAGAGCTATAAAATGGCCGACTTTAGCAACAAATGGCTACATTGTCATTTCATTTAACTTCTGAGGTGCATCCATATTTCCTATAGTCTTCTATTTTTCTGTACATAATGAAAAAATAAAATAACTCCATTGGTATGGACTGTATACATCATACATACATAGCAAGTTAACCAGACCAACTTAAAAACTGAGGAAACCTTTGAGAGTTTTGGTTGATGGTTTCTGATTAACAAATCACAGCTATGATTTGAACATCCAGCCTGAAGATAGGCAGGCAAATGACACAGCCAATAAGCCAAGCTTACACGGTTTGAATATTGGGAGAAATAAAGTTCTAAGTTAGTGACTAACCAAGCAAGTAACAACTGGAACAGTTCCTGCTGATTACAGCTTTACCAACTTGAAGGTCACCACTTTTCTTCACATCTAGAATATGAAGAATTATTGTAATAAATAAATTTATCCCCAAAGATATATTTGTATAATTTATCTTAACATGAATAATCTGGTCATTTTTCACAAGTACAGGTTGAATACCCTTCATACAAAACCCCCAAAACTGAAATGTTTCCAATCCAAAACTTTTCAAGAGCCAACATGACATAACATGTGGGAAATCCCCCCCACCTGACTTCACTGTAATAGGATTTAAAGATGAAAGACTAGGCTGATCTCCATGGCATTTAACTCATTCTGATTATGGTAAAGACTTGGTTATCATTGTGTAACAATAACTTTTAGTCTTTGAAAACATGCATTAATCACTGTATTTTTTTTCACTATCTCTCATCTGTATGAAGATATCATTGAAAATGTCAAAGAAGGCTGAAGGTATCTTTATGAGTAATAGTGATGAATATGAACACTTTCTCTTATCGTGCATACAAATAATAAAATCCAGAACACTTCTCATCCCAGGCATTTCAGATAAAGGTGTTCAACCTATATTATGCTAGTTATATATATATATATATATATATATATATATATATATATATATATATATATATACATATACATATATATATATATACAATTAAATAATTGAGTCATCCACGAACAGCTGTTTCATTGTATTACCACTCTTCAGTGTGGCTATAGACTATTCAACATCCAGTACCATGAGGTAGGATCAAAACCTTCGCTTCAGACTCAGAGGCTGGCATTTTACCTCTGTCCTATGCAGAACTAGACTGTCAGTAAGGCTGAATTTAAGTGATATATTTACTTACGCACAATATCCCACGTATATATATGTATATGTACACACACACACACACATATGTATATATATATATATATATATATATATATATATATATATATAAAAATGCAAAAAATGTGTAATATATTTGAAGAGTAGATTTTCAACTATCACATTCATGAAGGCCTGCTTGTGGGCAGAGCATGCAAGAGGAGAAATGCACAGGTTCCTGACGCACATGAATTACCATTGCTTTGGCAACCGAAACTCTTCACTCAGATTTCATTTGTTCTCATTTGATCTCTTTCCCTCTTGAAGTCTACAAGAGAGACATTTCCTCCTTAGTACCTTTCCTTTCTTTCTTTTTTATCAGCTCAGATGAATCAAAGATGTTCTCTTTAGATAAATTCATGCTTTTTCTCTTCCATTCGTCTGTCTCGCATGATCTCACAAGATCAAGATTCTTTATTTAGTAGCAACATCTTGAAGATGATTTTTTTTTGTTTTTGTAATTGGAAATGCCATAATCTGGGTACGTTTCACAAGAAACATTCCTTCACAGCTGCTTCTGTTTAGTCATGGTCGAAAGGAGAGAATTTTGAAGGGATTTCCTTTAAATTTATTATGAAAGATGTAATTTAGAATTATCCACAATTAACTCTGGTAATCTTTGCTTTGATGTCACATGAACCTGTGGCAGAGTTTAACGAGCATAGAGAGGCTCCAAAATTATGATTTAACAACATTCATCAGAAATTGATGCAATAATGTAGCTGAATGCATGTCTTCATCAGATTTAGATCCATTACCTTATCAAGGTATCACAAAAACAGTGCACTTGACGAGTCAAACTGAATGAGTTCATTGTGCGCAATCAAATAGAGACATGCATTTAATTTCATAATGTTAATTTGGGGGGAATATGTTGTTCAATTATACTTTTTAATTGAAAAATTATACCTTTTGTAGTCTCTGAATGCTGGTTAAAGATCAACATAGGTTTATGTACATCATAGCAAAGATAACCTGAACTTTTACTGTTATATATGTCTGATTCATCTTCCATAAATATTATAGATATTCTATCAGTATTGCTTGCCTTGATTCCTGACCACTGATGATCCCTCCTTCCTGATTTTCAAAACTTGCTCTAACAAAATATAGTAGTGAAACAGCACACAAAGGCTAGTATAACTATGTCATATATCAATCAGATTAACACAAATTAGGAAATTAAAAACTATCAATTTGTACTTAATCAGAATATGGTGCACCAATTCATTAAGGTACGACAGAACCAATGCATCTGAAATACTGAAGTGTCATCAAAATTGCTTTTTGAGGAGCATCCAGAGAATTTTGGACAGTCTGGGTGCCTGATGAAGAAGAAATCAACATCTTTTAACTTAATCATTGCATTAATATTTGATCAATACATTGTATGGTTACACTTTTTCGAGCCTTTGAATATCATTTTGGAGCTTTTCTATTCTTTGTTTATTGTAATATTTGTTGAAAAGGTTATAGCTAGTTTACGAAGTTGAAAATTTTTCACCACATGACAGTATAGCATTTTGAACAGAGTGTAGCATTTTGAACATGGTATAACAGGGCAGCATCAACCTTACATACCTACAAAAATTTATGTTCTATTATTTATGTACAAAAAAGTTTTATATCTTTCTCATAAATAAATGCATTTATACTGAAAAATATATACTTCTTCATTTATTCTGTTTACAATATAAAAGGTGCCAGTAAACATCTTTAGTCAGAATAAAAATAGTAGTGGAGTTTGAACCTGCACCAGCCAGACTTGTTCTTGGTATGATTTACTCATTTAAACCATTCTTTGTACTTCCATTAAATTCGCAAAGATGTTCCGCCCACACCCTCACCACCGGTTTTGCAGTTCTAAAGGTTGTTAATTGGACACTCATTTTGACAATGCTTGTCTGCACGCAATTGTTTTCTAGTGGAGAGTAATTTAGTAACAGACCTCCAGCGATCTGGGTCTGAGGATTTTTCCCCACTCTTGAATTTCTCCAAGCCGGAAACATCTAAATACAAATGATAATCCAGTGGCAGATTGCACAATAGAAAAATAAACATCTAAATGAATAAAAGCATTTTGCAATTAGACAAGGTACTCAAGGTCCAACCTTCCCCCAAATTCTAAAGTAACAATTACAAAACCTTACATATGTTTTTCAATAACTAATAATGACTTCCTTTCTCTAAGTCACTTAAAAATAAATCAATTAACCGACAGCAGGACAAGCTGACATTTCTACCACTTTGGCTATTGAATGGATGCCACACTTCCATTTGGGGATGCAGAGTGATGTAATGGTAGTTGGGATGGATAACAACCAGCAGACCAAGTTAGTTTCAGTCAAAGTTATTAATCACTGCTACCCAAAAACAGACAGGTTTAATCAATGTTGCTAGGTTTAGGTAAGACATGGGTTCCAACATTTATACGTCTTTATCAATCTATCTATCTATCTATCTATCTATCCAGACTTCATCCAACCCTAACCCTTCATAGTAGAAACTAGATATTTTGCACAAATGCCTTTCAAAAAGGCAGGAATCTACTACTTCCCCCGGTTTTTAGGTAAATAGTGGGGCAGTAGGTATCTTTTAGCCCTGCAAAATGTGTAACAGAAAGTTATTTGGACAGAAAAAAACTACAGCTTGACACATATCAGAAAAACCCTTTCCCTCTAATACTCAGTATTAAGAGAAAAAAATTTAAAAAACTCACTTGTCTCCACCTATACCCAATAATTTCTCTACCCCAGCCACCATTTGGGCATCTCGGTAATTTTCACCATTTTTCTCAAACCAACTTTCACTTTCGAAGCTGACAAAACCCACAACACTTGAAACGTACATGAGCTTTAACACTCTTTGATGAGAAAAATTTCAAGTAGTTTATTCTTTTCCATTTTCCATATTGTCAACTTTTCTTAAATATTCAGTCTGATTTACATCCTTTCCTCTCACTTATCATATATTTTTGTTTCTCTTAATCAGTTGAATTCCTAAGCTCTAAGACGATATGCATGGAGAACTCAAGGGGTAATATAAAAACAAGAACCATGAGTTCAACAGTGCGTCTACCATCCATAATAGGAACAGGAAAGCAAGTAGTTTTCCTTGGATTGTCAATATTGTGATAAGGAAATATTCTGAGTTTATCAATTTCAATAAAAATCATAAATGGCTATTTTTAGCATTTTTTTTTCTTCAGGCGGGAGGCTTTATGAATTACAAAAATGCAGACCTCATACATTCTTTTATGACATCATAGCAGCTCTTAAGAAAAAAATTGATTGGAAAAGATGTTTCACACATTTTAATGACATCACACCTCGTCCTTCCTCTTTCTGTTGCTCAACATAACTGGAACCAATCAACCAACAGAAAGGCATCTTATTAAGATGTTTGGACACTAAAAATTAACTCATTTTTATTTTTTAGATTCTTTAATGAAGTAATTTTCGTAATTAATTTTTTTACTAATTTTTTTGTTGAGTTTCATTCCAATGTCCAAAGCTGAGCCTTATTTTGACCATTAAAGAAAACAACAATATGAAATCAAAATAAAGAAGTACCTAACATCCAATGAGACTCAAATTCCCATCCCATATCCCAGAAGTTTGTCTAATACAGATGGAACCTGATTTTCTGGCAAACAATACTCTAGCACCTCTTATTCTGGACAAAATTACAAGCAGACACTTGAATTTATCGTAGCTCTCACACTTGTTCACGGAGTGGTCACAATTCAAATTGTACCTAGTGCCATCTCATAATTGTTTATATTGCAGTGATTATTACTGCTCTATCAATTTTGTGAAATTCATACCCTTATTTTCTTACATTTACCCCTTAGCAATGGCTTCTAAGCAAAGTTTGGGTGTCAGTGGTGTTTAGTGCAAATACAAGTCCATAATTGTTGCAAAAAAAATAAAAATAGAAATAGAAAAAAGGTAGAAGAGTAGGAAACTCCATGATCTGTACAGAATCATTCAATGATGAACTGGATTTACAGAAAAAACATTCAATTTTTTATAAATCCGGAGCCAGATATCTGACCAGATTGATATTCTAGTGCATCTCTACCACTATTGGATTATCATTACATGACCGCTGTTGGATCAGCAGAACGGATAATCCATACCGTAAAATTGGTGATGTTGAACTAAACTATGTTTGCAATATTTACTTAGCATAGTTTATTTAATGTCAAAAAAATTACTATATGTATTCTCTTTCTTGTAGCAAACCATTCTCTCTGATTATCCAGTATTCTAAATTGTGAATCTTCATTTCATTGAGGAATTTTTTTTTTTTTCATTCTTTTTAGAAAAGACAGAAGTTTTAAATGGAGGGATCAGTAGAGGAAGAAAATACATTATAAGAGAAAACAGAGGAAGAAAGAAAGAGAGAAAGAATGACAAGTAAGTAATTATGATTTTTATCTTACAACCTAAATATACTTTTCAAATCGGTGAAAATCATCTCCACTTTAAAACACTATCATGTACAGCTGTTAGTGTAAGTCATTATTGAAGTCAAACCTCTTCACCTCTTCAATTCCTGACCGCAAACCAGAGCTGTGTTACTATCAATTAAGGTGGCATAGAAGCCAAAATTCTTAAATCCACAAATAGAAAATGTACGTGTAAAAAGGGGAAGAATCTGCATTTGATAAGAAAAAAATCAGATATAAAAAAAAAAAAAGTAAAAACTGATGATAGAAAAGCTTCTTGCAAGTAAAACTCGTGTGAAACATTCATACAAAACCTCAACCAAATACGAGTTATCTGCTCTTGGAACAGAATATTGCTCAACTCCGGATACCAATTTGAAATCCTAGCAGACAAGAGACTAAACCTAATCGCTGGACCATTTTGAATTAAGAATGGTCTGATCAGATTTATAATTAAATAATTTTAGCTAAAAATCAGGTACCTTCAATTATTGGTATTGCTATATTTGAGAGAAACTCTTTCAGAAGTTCTAGGAGTTGATTATTTGTCCATATCAATACGAGGTACCGGTATATAAGAACAGGGGAGATAAATCCTGTTGGCTTAGATATAGATTCTAAAAAATGAAGAGCAAAAAATCGGAAGATAAAAAGGGAATAACGAGATAGATAGATATGAGGGAGGGTTATGTACGTAGCTGGACTGATAGTTATTAGCTGAATTTCTAGTTAAAATTTTCGCTGTATAATGTTCGATCCACCTGATTAATAACCCCCACTGAATCAAGTGCATTGACAAGGAAGAAGATTGTTAAAATATCAATATTTGTTGTGCAAAATGAATACAATTTCATCATTATGCAATTTTTTTTATTTCTGATCCATGCTGCTTACTCAAGTAGAAAGAACCGATAATTATGATAAAAATATGTATAAAAAAAGAATCAATCAATAATAACTTACTTTCATGTTATCAACCATACGTCACTCTTCAATATATAAGAAAGAATTCTGCACGATGTAAAATTCACTAAATAAACTTACGAATATTTCAGAAAATACTTGAAACAATGAGGCAAGGTCTAATACATTGAAAGCAAGAAGAAATGTTAAATAGAGCGAACTCTGCGTAAAACGTTAAATATTCTAATGAAAAAAAAAAGTAATATGAATGGAACCTAAATTTATAAACCCTTTCACATATTCTCAATCATATCAAATATTTTCGTCAATAACGATACAATATGTGAATTATAAAAGTTGTTGGAACACTTCACATGATTCTGTCAGAGTCTATTATCGCATGTAACCCAAGTCTATGGCCGGAAAAAAAGTGTTAGAAGAGTTTTGTCCCCTTAGTTAGGGTACAGCTATGAAAAACGGAAAAACTGCATGAAGATTTTTATTGGGTAGAATTCTCAAGGATGTTTTTTATTTCATGTGTCGAATATGTGTGGTCATTATATATATATATATATATATATATATATGAATTATTGTATTGTGGATGTGAAGTGATCAAACAGAAATTAGATGAAAATGACTATTGGAAGGTGAAGTGAAACTGCGCCCACAGAAGAATATAAAATTTCGAGATGTAACACCTATCTCTCTATTTTTTTCACTTCACTTTCCTTTTGTCATTTTTATATACATATATACATATATATATATCTCTTTCATCAAATATGAGAGACATAAAGCACTTTTTTAATCTTTTTGTAACCTTTTCTTAGTTTCAATGAATTGTCAAAAAGATAAAGCACTTTCGGTAATACTATCTGCTATTTTCAATACCAGAGTGGAGTTGTACTGTTGAGTATCACAGAAGAATTGTATCTTTTTCAATATTTTCACTGTTAAATCCAGTGTTCACAGTTTCCTATTGGTTGTATGTTTTTGTGTATTGCAGTTAGCATTCCAGTGAAGTTAATTGATGCTGTGTGAGCATTAGAGGTTTTTTTTTTCATTTGGAGTTTTTTTAAATTAACGAATGTATTCGAGTAATTGACTAATTATTAATCAATCAACCAACTAATTAAATATCAGTAATATAATAGTACCTTGACTGAAGAGTACATTGTTATCTCTGGGACTTCTTGATTTTATTATAAGCACTTCTATTATTTGCAATTACAATTAACAATGCAACCATCTCCCTCTCAAAATGAAATTCATATATATGTAAAACGTTATATATATATATATATATATATATATATATATATATATATATTGTGTGCAACACTTTTCAATGAGTGCACAGATACTACATCAATCTGAGGCAGTGATCAATGAATAAGTTACTTTTCTCGCCTTTTGTTATAACACTAAAAAGTTCAAATTTTCAAAAAACAATCATGAACACAGTTGAACACGCACTCTGATAAACTTACTTTGTAATTTGAACCCTTAAGTTAGAAAAAAAAATGGGAGGTGGCGAAGAAACAAAAAAAAAAAGCTTCATTTAGACATAATATTGCGTGAATATCTAAATTTTCAGCCCTCTTACTCAATTGGTGCAGCTTATACACACAACATATACATAGCCAGATAAGGTGAATACATCAAGCGACAGCCCCCCCCCCCCAAATGGCGTCCAGTGACTAAGTCCCAGTTTCTGTTGCACACATAGTTTGGTGACCCTTGTAAATCTCAAGTCAAGACCAGGACTTTATATCGACAAGTTTCTTCACGACCACCCCCACGGCAGGATGCAAGTCCACCGATAGGATACCTCCACCATGAACGCACTGCTAAGAGTGTACTCAATCACCTGTTTAGTGCACAGAGTAATCTGTTCCAATGATGAGTTTTCCTCTCTCATACAGGGAATCAAACCCACGACCTTCTGCGGGTGTGAGGCAGACGTGCTCACCATTACACTATCTGAGTAGACATATACAGTCAGACTCGCTTAAAAACTTGTTTCGGTTGATGATTTCCTACATTAACATAATTGTGCAAACAGTAAATGAAAGTTTTGTTTTTTTTTAATTAAAAATGGAGAAAGAGGTGGGTTGGGGGAAGGATAATACATTGATGTGAATTTTTTCCATAATGGCATTGGTTTGATCTCATTTGTAATTAAGTTGAAATGTTTCAGAGCAGAACGCAAGATGAAAAGAACTGGGGAATTTTTGTATAGTCTAAAATCGGGGGGTTTTAATTTCCTTGTTGCAAGTCTGTTAATAGATCCATTTTTTGGTATCAAAATTTGCTGGGTTAAAAGAGAAAAAAAGAGCCAGAAATCATCAATAAAGATAGAAACATTATAATCTCTGCTTTTGAAATGCTGACGGACTCATTGTATTATTAAGCTGATACAGTAAACATTATGGTCATTCTATCCACTGACACTGCGAGAGTCATTCACATTCTCCAAAATTGGGACTCTGGGTGTAAAAGTAAGAGGTGTGTGTGTGTCTGTGTGTGTGCATACAGGAATTCTCATTGTTTGGCCCTGGGGGTTGAAGCAATGTGTGTGTGTATGTGCGTGTGTGTGTGTGTGTGTGTGTGTGTGTGCAAGAAGGAATTCTCAAAATGTGGCTTCGGAAGTAAAACAGTGTGTGTGAGTGTGTGTGCATATGCGTGTGTAATAGAAAGACAAAAAAAGGTGAAGTAGAGTAGGAAATAGAAAAACATAGTTTCTATTTTGTTGTAAACAAGAAGACGGATATAAAATGAACATTACGCAAGTGATATTATACAGCATCAATGAAAAAAATGTTTTGGTTTCATAAAAATGATGTCAAACAAAAATTATTCCAACATAGATCTGTGTACTTGAAAACACTGGTTTTTCTGTACTCTTATAGGTGCTACCCCAAAATGGCGGGGGGGGCTTGAGGTACAAAATGACTTCATAAAAAAAAAAAAAAAGTTATCAAAGAAATTGACGGACACGATTTGAATGTAAATCAGCTCAGAGGTTTATTCTCTATTTCCTATCAGTGCTGCTAACAACCGTAAAATAAGGGTCCAAGAGTTGTGATAAAAAGCAACAGGAATGGAATGAGAGAAATACAAGGCAAAAATGAATATTAACTAGCATTCCATGGGAAATTATGAATCACCGCCACCTATCTATGCTTATCTTTACCAATTAAATCAAGTTATGATCGTGGAAAAATCAAGTTGATGAAAATTCTAGCAGTATGATTTGAACCATGAATTTATGATTTTAAAAAATTCAGGCTAATTCTTGATTATAAAAAAATAGGTCTGGTTAGACTATCGATCGAAACCTTCTCATGACCAATGTCTTTTGTTTGGGGGTGGCGATCAATTGAAAAAAGGGTTATGAATGAATAAGTTACTTCTCTCTTTGTTAAGCACTGAGAAGTCGAAAAAAAAATTTTTTTAATTCTTTAAAAAATAAGCATGAACACAAAACAAGGGACCATTTGATATAAACTTATGTTGAAAACTGAACCCCCCCCCCCAACTAAAAAATTATTTTAGAGGTGAATTTTGAAAAATGATTATTTTCCCTACTGACTGAGTGTGCAAAATTTCAGGATTTTACTATGAATGGTTAGGGCTGGTCGAAATCCTGATTGATAGGTAATGTAAATGTCAGAACACATAAATAACCGAAAAACAGCAACAGAATTTAAACCAGTGCTAAGGGTACAGCAATGGTTAATATGTCAATTGTACTTTACAAAATTGAAAATCCCAAAAATTTGTATCTAATTTCCCAGAAGAATCCTTACTTTCTCTTTTGCACATCAAACTTTTATACACGTAGCATACGCAAATTTTATTAGTTGGGATTGTGCAAGCACGAATTCTTTCCTTCTCATACAAGTTAGAACTTGAATAATTTACACCATGCAATGTGATTTTTGTTCCTGGATAGAGAGTGTTATTTTTTAATTGCTCATGTGCAGAAAGTATAGAAAATGGATATCATTCCCTTCAAACTTTGCTTTTGTGGCCAGGATAGTGATATTCACACATAATTGTTTTTGTTTTGTTTTTCTGTGATTGAAAATGCGCAAATTTGCTAATCGTCCAATTTAGAAAAAGTAGATTTCAAATCACCGTTCTGGTCACAAAAGCAAAGTTTGAAATAGATGATTGGTATTTTCTTTACTTTTCAGACTTGATCAATGAGAAAATAACACTTATTACCCTGGAACAAAAAAAAAAGTTCCAGTAAGATGCACAGTGTTATTAGTGACAGCATTCAGTAGTTCAAATGTTTTCCATTTTTACTTAGTGGAGCCTGTGTACTATGAAAATGTATAGGCAGTGAATATTGTTGTTTCCTCATGTATATTAAATGCAGAATGTGACAACCAGCCAGTCAGGCAACAAATTTCCCTTCTTTTTTTTTTTTTTGTTGAAATCCAAATAGTTGACTTGACTTTTATATGTAATGACAATGACCAGACTAAAAACCAGTGACATCATACACAAATAACAGTGACAAAATGACTCATGCAAAAACTGACAAAGAATTCACTCTTACAGGTCACTTTTTGGCAGATTGTCTCTGTAGAATAAGAAAAAGGTTGTTGTTCTCTGCAACAGTTTCTCCTCCCATTCAATTTTACAATTCATTACTATTTTCCGTAAGAAGAAAATTCATTACTGTTAACATTATTTTCTATTTCCCAATCCCCCCCCCAAAAAAATTTTCTTTCAGTCATGTCTAAAAGAGATTTTTTTAGAAAAAAAATTTCTCATTTGCCTCATTTAGATTTGAGAATGTGATCAACATGCTTTGATAATTTAAAAACAAAGCGAGCAAACAACATGTAAAACAGAAAAAAGCAAATATTTTTTCATTTGATTTCATTCGATGGAAGTATTCTAAATCATTATCAATTTTTATGACTCCTTTTCACCTCTAGCTTGACTTTTTGGTTTGAACAAGCTGAGTAAAGTTATGATAAAAATGAATCCATGGATCTATTTTACTTTTTCTTCTCTCCAACTGTGCAGAGTGAACTTAGGTCGACTGGTTTTGCCACGGTTTGCAAATCCCATTCACAGGAACTACTAATAAAGAAGTTGAAATGGGACAAGTTGTTTTGGAATAATATTGTATAGAGAAATTAATTCTGTTTTGTTTACTATTTGAATTTTAATGGAACGAATGAGTTTGATCCCGGCAGAGTATTTTATGTAGTTGTTTTCATAGTTAGTATATGAGACCGAAGTCATTAAATTTAGGAGCTCCTCACTTGTGGCACAAACTCTGGATTCCAAATACTGTGTACTACTTAATGCATCCACTTAGTCTCAAGAGACTGTTTGATAACTGGGAATAGATTTACATTAGGAAAGACAATCATTAAAAACATAAAAAGCATTTAGTGAGTCAATGCATTCCAATTTTTCCTCCTGTCTGAGTTATAATCTCCCTCAAAATTGTATCAACCATGTTTATACCAATATGACAAACTGAAGAACTAGTTTCCCTTTCTCTCTCTCTCTCTCTCTCTCTCTCTCTCTCTCTCTCTGATGCATCTCAATTTACACCTTTCTCTCTCTCTGAGGTATCTCAATTTACATCACTCTCTCTAAGACACATCTCACTTTACATCTGTCTCTCTCTGATTCTGTTATGTAAAAGTATCAAAGGATCCTGTATCAAATTTCAAATGGAGCCCTTAGATTGAACTTCTAACAATTCTGATCAATGTACAACTGATAGATTTTCATTGAATTAGTATTTAGAACCTTCTGTTAAGAATTGATTGTGACAGGTGCAGGCAACTTCACCAAGCAAGATTTCAAATAATCCCATGTCAGTACACCAAACAACTGCTAATGTTTTTGGGGCACTTGTAGCAATGTCGGCTGTCGGCATAAACTAATATTCTCATCTTCATCGTTTTGATCATTAAATTTTGGCCAATGCATTCTTTTCATCTTCCTCAAGTATAAGGTCTGGTAATCCTCAAATAGAATCTCATTGCAGCCATTGTATTTTCTTTTGATTACTTTTCACTCCCCTTTAAAAAAATAAACCTATCAGGCTGACAGATTCAGCCTTCACTATTTTTTTTTTACCTTTATCAATGAATCTGATTGTCTATCCACAGGATATCTCTGAAAGTACTGAATGAATTTCAATCAAATTTAATAGAAGGGTGGGTAATGGGGTAAGGAAGAAGAGGTAAAATTTGGGGCTTGATTTCTGATTAAAAAGGTATTTTTCCATTTTTTTTCATATACTACATACATATGTTCATGACTGTCCACATGATATCTCCAAAAGTTACCCATGAATTCCAATCAGATCTTCTGGACAATAGACTACATAAGAACTGGTTAAATTTAGAGTAAATCTGTGCACAATTATCTCCCCTTCATCATACCTATCCTATCGGTAACAATAAAATTTTGGTGATATTACATGGTTTGGGTATATATCTTCAAAAGTTCTCCATGAATTCAAATATTTTGTAGAACGGTGGACATCAGGCTATGGAAGAACTGATTAAATTTGGGGCGGATCCATACACAATTACTCCCTTTGACGATGGCATGGGCAGAGGGGTGCACTCTCCGAGTGCTTTCCAGTTTTTTTAAGCAAATTAGTTGAGAGATTCTATTTGAGAGTTAATGGAAACAACATACATCTGAGGAGAGCCAGGGAACATATCAACTGATGTGTGATAAAAACAACAAATAATATGATACTCAACCAAATGATAAAATTACAATCTTTCAATCGCAAACTTTCATACAAATTTTTACGATAATTTTAATGAGAGCACGTAGGCAATATCACAAAAACTAATAAATACCAAATGGGATACAAAAGCAGCATTTTACTATCTGTGACTGTATTACCTTGGAACAAACAAGTTTTTAAAAAGTTGCCCAGTGTTATTAAAGACAGCATTAAACATTCAAATGTTTCTTTTGAACGCATTCTACTTTGTGAAGCCTATGTACTATAAAAATGTACATGGAGTGAATAATGTTATTTTTTCATAATATTGAATGCAGAATGAGACAACCAGCCAGTCAGGCATCAATGTAGTCAGACCAGCTTATCTGACATTACTTTATCATCATGCTTTTTATAAGGACAGACCACGACTTAGACAGGAGGAAAAATAGAAATGCATTGACTCACTAAAATGCCTTTTATGTCTTCCATTCCTGTCTTCTCTAACATGAATCTATTCCCAGTTATCAAGCGGTCTCTTAAGACCAAGTGGATGCACAAAGCAGTACACGGTATTTGCAACTCACAGTTTGTGCCTCGAGTAGAGATCGCCTAAATTTAGTGTCTTGGGTCTCATACACCAACTTTGAAGAAAACAACAACAAAAAAAAAGCAAAAGATTCTTGGAGATGATGATGTGTGCTTGGCTGTGTGTCTTATTCCATATCTAATTTCCTCTCTCTCTCTCTCTCTCATTTCTTGGGCCACATCGAAGGCATTGACATGTATATTTATGCATTCAATTAAAACACATCTAAACAAAGACACACAAATGAACAAACCAAGTGAAACCCATAGCATACACTCAGTCACAGAAAGGCAAGTTGATACCCGACTAGCTGCTCATCTCATTTTGTATCCAATTTCATTCCTCTCTTTCAATGCTAAAGCCACATTCCACATTCAAACTTCCCAAAAGTCTGATTCTGGAAAAACCATTTATTTACTGCGGTTCATCAGTTAAGGGATTTTGTTCTTCAACCCAGAGTTTTTTTCTAAGTGGGTTACTTGCATGAAAACTATCACTTTCGGCTTGTGTGTCTCATCTGACCTGCTCGGGAACAGAAATCCATGTTGAATGAAGTCAACTTAAATTCATAGAAATTTCAATTGCATTAATTGTCATAATAAAAATAGAGTTCCAAATCTATTGCAATTCAAAATTTTTTTTCTCTGAACCATAAATAAAAATAATATACTGCTCTGCTTTAGATGGGAAGCTGAGGATTCAGCAGCTGGAACATAGTGATAAAAGCAATGAAGATGAGGAAATTAGCCTGAATTCACTAATATACAATAAAAATAGGGCTTTCTAGCATAACTGACAACTTTGAGTGCATCACATATTGAGTGACTACTACACTTTGCACTTCGGGGCCTTGTACAAGAATATAAATGTACCATATTCATACACAAAAGATTATAGACATATGAACCCGCATAAACAAAACTACACGTGTTTATACATAACACCAAGCACCAACATACACACACAAAACAAAATGAAAATTCATTAAAAGATTGTAAGTAAAATGAATAGCAGTTGATTTCTCCTAAAATACTTACATCAGAGAAGAGAAAGCCGAGACAAAAGTGAGGCTCCTGGAGTAGAAAATGTGCAAAGATATTCCATAAGTAAAAGTTTTCGTTTTTGAATCTGGGGAATTCATGCTTCAGTGATAGCTGAATGAAAAGATAAGTAAAAAGGGGAGACAGTAAAGCAGATGTCTATATCAGATGGGGATCAGGACTCTCTCATTCATACACAAGTGCACACCGACATAAACGTGTGTCTGGAGAAGTGGAGGACTTGTCGATTGATATTGGAGTGCGTGTATACATACACACATATGTCTGTGTGTATATGTATATATATATATATACACACACACTAATAAAAACACTAAATCATAGTATTTTGCAGGGTATGTCATCTGTTCTAAAGGAACATTTATATTCCCAAGAACATCATATTCTCATTTTATCAACTATATAAAATGCCAGCCACATCGACTAAGGAATCGGTCATGAAGTGACGGCACTTTCTTAGCAATTTGGGAGATTGATTCATTGTTTTACTTCTTAGTTATGCATAAATACTTTATATTGTAAGATTTTGGGTGCAATATCTTACAGCTTGACAGCCATTAAGAATATTGAGACCATTCTGAACAAACAGTATCCAACCATTTCAAGATTGAAAAAAAAAATTACAGAGAAAGTGATGACTGGTTTGCGTTACTTTCGAAATGCCATAAACAGTTCTTTGAAAAATAAAGTCATTAAGTGTTGGGTATCAAAAACAGCTCACTCGTTTTTTTCTAGTCTTATTTTAGAAGCAGATATGTTCATGCATCTCAATAAGACACTTTTTATTCAGTCGGTCAGTTGCAATTACGTTGAACAATCGAAATAGAAGTGATATCACTGAAGGAGTGACATCATTAAGAAACCAACCGCTATAATGCCATAATAGAATGTTTGAGTTCATCGTTTTTGCATTCAAAAATAGACAAAAAATTTCATTGTAAAAAATACCCTTTGATTATTTCCATATTGCAATATTTCACAAGTATGAGAATCAATTGACTCAAAGAAACACGACTTGCTCTTCTCCTGCTTCTACTACAACAGATGGTGGACGCATCATTGAACTTATAGTTCTTGTTTTTTCATCGTTAGACTTCCACCCAGGAGAGAATACCCAAAAGTATGATATGGGGGTGAAGGGGGCAGATGAAATCATATCTAAATGTATTAGTGACAATATTTTCAATACTGGTTGTCTCAAAAGTCATATAGATTGAAAAATCTGTGACATTCAGTATTTATATTAAATAATTTTGTGTCAATAGTACTTGAATAGAAAGTCTCAGACAAAAGAGAGTGAGGGAGCAGCGTGGTTGTTATTCAGGACTGGCTTCAGAGTTGAGTCATGGAGGATTCTATTTTGTCTTTAACATACATAAGCTAAATACAGATGTGTTCTTTTTCCACTTTTGATAGGCCACTGCCAAATAAGCTTTCAAAGATAATGGACAAGAAAATATCAGGTCTAGTTAATTACAGTATCGTGACCTACGTCTTTTGGCATCATGCTTTGTCGGGGATAATGAATTGAAAAATTGGGAAAAGGGTTGATCAATGAAAAAGTTCTCTCGCTTTTTGATGGGCAACTAAAAATTTACCAAGAATTTTCAAAAAAGAAGCAGGCACAAAATCAGTGGTCAATTTAGCATGAACTTACATTGTAAATTGAACCTCCAACTAATAACATTATGAGAGGAATTTTATTTTTTTAAAGAAAGACTTTTCTAAACTTAAAATAGTGTAAATGTTAAAATTTTTAGCCCTTTAGCTACCCATACATGAGATACATAATCAACTAACTAACCAACCAGCCAGACCAGCTTTAAAACTGAGGAAAACTATGACAGTTTTGGTTAACAGTTTCTAACATGTGTTTACACATACAAACTTGCATGCACACACAGAGATGTATCTCTCACTTTTTAAGAGTTCACTCAATGCCACAAAGGTGAAAAGTGTAAAAAGCAATCTTTGTTTGTTTTGCAGCTAGCCATTAAAGAAACTGCACATTCTCTTCTCTCTCTCTAACCCTCTGGTCTCCTGTAATCCCCACAACTCAGCCTAACATACCATCGATACCATTTTTGGGGTTTGGAAATGTTAAAAAAGATTTTTCAGTATAAATTAATGATAATTGATTCTTCACTGTATGCCATTTCAGCTTCAGAAAGGTTTTTATAGGAATGCTCTACTTTCTGATAGCAGAGAAACATATATGTATTTATATATTAATAGATAGAGAGAGGGATAGATGAGTATAGAGAGAGGGATAGATGAGTATAGAGAGAGGGATAGATGAGTATAGAGAGAGGGATAGATGAGTATAGAGAGAGGGATAGATGAGTATAGAGAGAGGGATAGATGAGTATAGAGAGAGGGATAGATGAGTATAGAGAGAGGGATAGATGAGTATAGAGAGAGGGATAGATGAGTATAGAGAGAGGGATAGATGAGTATAGAGAGAGGGATAGATGAGTATAAAGAGAGAGATAGATGAGTATAAAGAGAGAGATAGATGAGTATAAAGAGAGAGATAGATGAGTATAAAGAGAGAGATAGATGAGTATAAAGAGAGAGATAGATGAGTATAAAGAGAGAGATAGATGAGTATAAAGAGAGAGATAGATGAGTATAAAGAGAGAGATAGATGAGTATAAAGAGAGAGATAGATGAGTATAAAGAGAGAGATATTAACAACTTTTTCTAAAAAATATTTACAAATCTATCTATCTATCTATCTATACTCATTTTCATATATTGAACACTATCACCATAGATAAAGCAACCCACAAAAACAGTAATTATATATATATATATATATATATATATATATATATATATATATATATATATATATATATATAAAGCAGACTGTGGAAAACATATGAAGTTACAATGATGATGTAAGATGAGTTATGCTGAGGGATTGGGAGTTTCTTTGAGACATACAAGTGCATACATACACTGTAAGCCTCCAAGATAATTCTTTGGAGAGAGAGAGAGATAAAAGATATGAAACCTTGTCTTGCTGGAAGCCTTGGGGGGGTTGAGGGGGAACAGGAAGCATGGGGGAGTATATTACATTAACTTTTATGACACATGGAGTCTTGGAGAGAATTGCAATGCACAGGGGTGGCGGGGGAGAAATCATTTCCTTTCCTGAAAGATAATCACACACAGATAAACAGAAGTAGAAGAAAATATTTGCTAGCAGAAATTCTTCCCTTTAGGCAGTTATACTGCTTGTGATATAATATCTCCCGAGAGATCCTAATGAAAATTTGTCTTGTTGGACGGGATGTTTTGAACATGGTATGCGGTTTGTTTGGACTATTTTTCTCGTCATAGATGTTTATTTTTTTAAAATGTTTCAGCCATGTATCCACTCGCTTTTCTGAGGTGTCTATTCAAAGTTGCCGACTCGAAAAATGTTCTAGCACTAGTTTGACTGTTGAAAAGCACTGAATTTTTAAAAGGATAGTAAAAAATGCCAAGACACCAAAAATAGTCAACACTATGTGTGCGTGTGTATATATATATATATATATATATATATATATCAATACGCTAAGACATCTGCGCTAATTTGGCGCTTTATTGCACTACCAAAACA
This sequence comes from Thysanoteuthis rhombus, assembly GCA_963457665.1. Classification (NCBI taxonomy): domain Eukaryota; kingdom Metazoa; phylum Mollusca; class Cephalopoda; order Oegopsida; family Thysanoteuthidae; genus Thysanoteuthis; species Thysanoteuthis major. The sequence continues at coordinate 51,617,486 of OY735215.1, forward strand.
AGAAACATGCTGAACTTAGCAACACTGTGTCTATCATGTTCTGAGAATGGCCAGAATGTACACATTGTGAAAAATGAATAACAAAGATGGGGGGAAATAGTCAAAATAAACCACATACAATGATTCTTATAAATCATCCACATGTTAATAGATATTCTTAATAGATAAGAAAGAACCAAAAGTATGCAAAAGACAATATTCCAACCAGAAAAAGCAGTTAAATTTTGTTCCATCAAAAAAAAATTAATAAAATCACAATAAATTACTTCTGCTCTAGATATTTAGTCTTTAAATTCTTACTAACATAGATCCGTCTTGTACATTGGATTGACAGATGCGTTTGATGTACACGTTACAGCTGTTTAGGCCAATTTCCACATCCTGATTATTAACCGACAAAAAGTATTAAAAAAACTTTCCAAAATATGTTATTTAGGAGAACTTGAGCCTATTTATCTATCATTCAAATTTTATAAGAATCCGGTCAAGAAAAGAGGTTATCATTAAACAAAAGGGTTGAAATAAATTTGAAGACCATAACAGCAAAGTTAACTCCTTTTCCAATCCTGAGAAATCTTTCAACTAATAACTTCAGACACTAAAATCATAAACAGTAAATCTCCTATATATCTATCTATCTATCTCTCTCCATGTATATATATATATATATATATATATATATATATATATATATATATATATATATATATATAGTAGATAACACTCTTCAATGAGCACACAGATACAACACTGATCCCAGGCAGAGCACACAGATACTAGGCAAAGGGCCAAAGAGTGATACTTTGATCCTCACAGAATACACACATACAACACTCTGATCCAAGGCAGGAATGCCAAGAGATATATAAAAATTCCAGTCATTTTGAATAGTTCCTGTGCTAGTATAATGATGAAACTAAAAACAGGATTCTATTAAATGCACAATTATAAGCTTGGTAGTTCAATTCTAGAATAATCTAAGCAAATACCTTTTCATAGATGGAACAAGAGAAAAGGCAGCCCCTTCAATTCTGTTGTGCTGTAAAGCATGCTTCTCTTTACAAGCCATTTGGATAAGATCAAAGCATAGTATCTGCTTTTATTCATTCAACCAAGCAGCATGGCTCAGTGGTAGAGTGCTTGCCATGGTTCAATCTACTCCAGAGTCATACCAAAGAATTTAAAAAGAGTACCAAATGCCTCTCTGCTAAGCTTCAGGATCAGGAGTAGAATTGAGGAACTTCCCTCTGAGGCGAAGGTAATACAGTTCTCATAAGATCACTGAAGTTAAGCAACATCAAACCCGGTCAGTACCTAGATGGGTGACCATTTAGGAATAAACTGTAAGCAGAACAAAGCTTTGACAGGCCTGGCAAGCTAGAAGTGAATTTTTCCAACAATTGCCCATGTGTACCTGACTCTACAACACCCACAATGAGGGTAGAAGTGGAGACTGATCTTTCATACCTACATATATTACATAAAAAAAGAATTTGAATTCAAATTTCAATATCATTTCGTTAAATGACATTCACTAAGTACGTAGGGGAGAAAAAAAGCATCAATTAAACCAAAACAGGATCTCTTTGAACTTAGATAGATGTAAGATTAACCAAATATATATACATCATGGAGCAGGCATGGGCAACATAGGTTATTTTTCATCTTTATTTGGGCTATACATTCACTTCAAAAATGTCTATTGTATCACAAAAAACATACTTAATTTCTAATTCAAACAAACATATGAATTACAGTTATCATGTTATCGATTGTGAAGCCAAAACCATAGTAAATTTACAATACAAATAATAAAATTGACTATCTTGGAAAAATTAGATAGAATTTCAAATAAATGCCTAGATTGCCTGCAGGCCACAAAAAAATGTTACAGCTGGCCTATGGTTACTCGCCCATGTGTCGTAGAGGTTTAATTTTGGGTAAATGTTCTAGGATCACTAGATTAAAAACAAGGTTCTTTGGTCAGATAGGTTTGGTTTAACTTGTTTTTAGTGAAGTTGTAATTCTTGCGCCTGTTTTCTCTCTCAAAAAAAAAAAACAAAAAAAAAATTGATGAAAATAGAAAGTCTCTATTCACTAGTCGTCATCACCAGAGTAAATATGCAAATCTCCTTTGTTTGCACAAGGAGATGCTGCCATTTTGTGAAAGAATAACACATTATCAGAAGATGAGTTATCTTGCACTTAGGCTGACGACTCGTTGAGAAAAATTATCCCATCTGTGGCAGCGAACAGGATAATTGTAGAAGCAGCTAAGAGTATCTTTGCTTGGAATATTAGTCATATCCTCTACAGGTAGGTGGGGGGGATGAACATTTGAACTATCTATTTGATGAATAGGATCAATGCTCATATGGGATAGAAATATAGATTCATGGAGAAAGGTGTGACCTACAGTTAATTCCGTTGATGTGTGATCGAGAAAGGGAAAAGAGTACAGAATGTGCAAGATTTTTTTTTTTCAATTTCTATAAATTAATTTTCCATCAGATCTTGGCTCAGAAATTAATTAACTTCATTCCCTTCAAATCTCAAATTCCTACTTAGAACGAAATTCCAATCTTGGTTTCCTACCGCCCTCACTTCATCACTTTTCAAAGGGATTGAAAATCAAGGACCCAAGTCCGCAACATATGCATAGAATATCAAGGGAAACATGAAGCAACAAAGAGAACACTATTTATCAAACGTTATTATTATTATCATTATTACTACTACTACTATTACTGGGGCATGCCTTTTCAAATAGTGCCTGTTTGGAAGGATTTAATGCTGTGTAGAGCCATAATTGTTACACAAATAATGAGATGCTGCTCTTTGTTTATGATGTTGTTAATAGCATAAATCAAAACAAAAATATTGTTAATTGTAATAACAATTCACACAGAAATTTTTTTAGATGCTGTTACTTCATCTGAATTATAATTTAATTAATTCTAAAGGAAATTTTGACAGAAAACTCTCTCTCTCTCTCTCTCTCTCTTCACCAAATATTTTGAATCTATGAACTCGCCTCTTATTTCAAGATCCATTTTTATTGTAAATCCAGCACCCCCCTCATAAATCTAAATGACTACAAACTTGACACTGTAATGTCCAGTACACAAACTAACATATCAGCCGATTATCAATTTAGTAAAATGGCCAGTTGGGGAGTAATTGGGGGGGGGGGGCACATATACACAAAGATTTCTCAAATTATAGTGAAATCATTATTAGATGAAGTATTATAACCCAAATTTGACGTCTCATCTACTAAGAGAACTAATTTATATCCAACAACTAAAAATCTCATCTGGAAAATACAATACAGGATTCTGAACTCCCATTCATACGAAAGAGTCCTTAAAAGGAGAGAGAGAGAGACAAGCATGTTTCTATTCGAGCTCATTTTACATTCTATTCAAAATTGTCTATACCGTGAAACAATAAGTTCTCAGTTGCAACAGGGGTTACCTAGTACAGTTTTCTAGCAGCAGTTTTGGCAGAGTTAGCAATTTTGCCTATGTGTGATTGATACTTTTAAAATAGTCAATGGAGAATATAAAAACAGTTCATAAGCGTACCACACACACACACACACACCATGCTCCACTTCATTATAGAGAATTCCTTTGTTAGATCGTCAGCAGGATGTACCTAACACATCAGTCGGTCAGAAATTGATTTTCATGGTGTGATTTTTGGTTTCTTTCCGATTTCTTTTTTTGTTGTTTCCTTTGTCTTCATATATTATCATTCATGTGCATGTGTGTATGCAATATATATATATATATATATATATATATATATATATATATATATATATATTTTATTCTTGTGAAATGTTCCAATAATCATCCATTGTGTCTGATAAACATTATTGGAAAATCTGAAGATAAAAAAAGTATATCAACATTATACTCTTCTGATTATGTATATTCTAACATAAGTAGTGCGGTCCCCGCAACGAAGCTAGTTGTATTACTTCATGTTCGCATCTCATACTCCAATGACAGTGGTCCTAAAATTACAAGCAGTAATTAGAAACTGTCAACCAGTACTGTCGACATTGGATCCCTCAGTTTACAGATTAGTCTGGTTGACTATGTGTGCATCATGCATACAGGTCAAACAAATAGAGCTAGAGGGCTGAAAATTATGCTTATTGTGTGTAGAAAAAAAAAGTTCTTTAGAAAAAAAACGGGTCTTCAGAAAATTCCCCTCGCCAATGTTTTTTCCGATGGGGTGGTCAATTTACCATGCAAGTTTATGCTAATTTGGTGCCTTACTTTGTGTCCAGCACTGTTCATGCTTATTTTTTTGAAAATTCAGACTTTTTACAGTGATCACCGCCTAACATAAGGCAAGAGAAGTAACTTATTCATCAATCTCCTCTTCTAACAATGGCATACTGCCAAAAGATGTTGGTCACATAACAGTTTTTATTGAGACCCATTATAAATTCATTTTAGAACAATTGAAAGTTCTGACATAAATGGTTCATCTATCTGCACAATGTGATCAAGGACCTCTAACAGTGACATGATACGAAACCGAACAGTCCAAGCAAACATCTTGCAAATAAGACAACCATTGAATTACTGAGGCAGTGAACCACAATAACCCCCACTAACCATGATGAAATCTTACAGTGATGTTTTGTGGAAGAAGTCACGTTTCTTGGTCTTGTGAGGTGGATAGTATCATATAAGCTCTTTTCCACATCCATACTATATTTCCATCATCAATCCATCACACACACATACATATATATATATACACACACACACACATATTGTTGCCTATAACACTTTGCACTAAACTCTGCACATTTCTTGTTTTGGCAGTGTCAAAAGTGCTAAATTAGTACAGAGGTTTTAGTCATTTTTCTGTATGCTTTATACAATTTTTTACCATCTTTTGGATGTGTTTTGGCCATATTTGGCTTTTTTTCCCTTAAAATCATTTTTTGGCAGTCAAAATATTTTCAAAGTTGGCAACACTGTACGTGTGCTACATTAAGGAATTTCACAGTGAAGAATGCCCTAATCATGTGAAAAGTCTTTCTCTGAGTTCAAGTTGGCACAATGCCAAGACACGTTTGTGATTTTTATGGTAGTGTACGGTTTGTTTCATCTTGGCAGACAGTCTTTTAAAGGCTCAGTACTTTGAACTGTTGTATTTGGGCGCTTAGTATAGAGAAAATGTTGTGCCTAAGTTCTACTTCTCCAATTGCAACTATGCGGAAGGTTTCCAAAGGAAAGAAGTGCTCAATACATTTGGAGATCGGCACAGCTGCAGAGGATTTTCCCAGCCCCCAACTGGTTACACTATCTGGTATTCCAAGACGATCACTAATCTAGGTACTCACCAGACTCAATGTTGTTCATCTTTGGTGATTGTATGAGAACTAGTGTATCCAATACAATTTGGCCATAACCTTCATTGTAGTATGAGAATATAAGTAACTATTAATAGCTCTGTAGCAGCATCCACACACCACAATACGATAAGCTCTGTAAGAGACCACATTCATTAACTTGTACCTTTACTTCATAAAATCACTTCTACTCTCTCTTTCACACACACACACTCACACACAGAAGATTTTAAAAGTTACATAATTCGGATCTAGTGACAAAATTGGCAGCAGTGTTACCAACTAAAAAATATTTCCAAGCTTATTTGATGACCAAAAAGGACCCCATTGTTTTTAAAAGCCAAAAAATACCCCAAAATACTAAAAAGATGCTAAACCTGGTCAAAAACATGCAACAAAATATCTACATCCACATTATGAGATAAAATACATATACACTTATGATGAAACATTTTTATTTGTTTCTAAATATATGAATAGTGTGGTTCCAGAATACAATAAGCAACATTCGAAAAATAAATGTGTTTAATTGAATTCTAAAAAAATCAAATTCTTGATTTCAACTTTTCGTCTTACTAAAATCTTATAGACTGCACACATACACACACACATTATATATATATATATATATATATATATAAAGGTTGTAAAAAAGTTTAAAAATTCAAATCCAAAACTTGATTTTTAATTCAATTAAACACATTTACTTTTTCAAATGGTGTTTATTGCATTTAGGAACCATACTCTTCATATGTGTATTTGTAGCAGAGAGCTTTACACATACGTCATTTATTCATACAATGAGTGTATACAAGCTCACATACAATCTTTATATGTCTTTATACAGATACATAATTGATTTTCTCATAGTCAGAGGCTTAAGCACATAACACATTAGTAGTTCGAATTGAGGGATATGGTACCACAGAATTCATTTTATGTACTCCATACAGAATTCATTTTATGTACTCCATACATATTTCAATATTTCTTTTGTTTTTTTTTTAATCCATTTCTTTGTCTCAATAATTTTTCAAGAGTCTCCAAGCACATTAGAAACCATAAACCAAAATAGATCTGGTTAGTCACTCAATAGAAACCGTCATACAACCAATAAATAACTTTTGGCAGCATCCCATGTTGGGAGTAATCAATTAGAAAAATTGCAAAGGGAGGGTCTCTAGCCTTATGTTGAGTAGTGATCACGAGAAAAGTCTAAATATTTAAAAAAAACAGACAAGAACTAAGGGGTCAATTCAGCACAAACTCACTTTTCATACTGAAAAAAGTATGGGGGGGTTGGAAACAAAAATAAAAATAACCTTTTTGTAGACACAATAAGTAGTAAATGTTTCAATTTTCAGCACTCTAGCTCCATTGATGAGGCCAGTACACATCACAGCCAGCCAGACCAACGTAGGTTTCCTTTAGTTTTTAAATCTGGCTAGCTATATAGTTAGAGGACTGAAAAATTAAGTCATTTACTCGCTATGTCTAGAAAAAACATTAGGAGGGGATTCTCTACATCAAAAATGTTACTAGAGTGTGGAGGGGGTCACTTTGAAACCTAAGTTTATGCTAAATTGATCACTTAGTTTCAGTCCAGCAGCATTCATGTTTGTTTTTTTGAGAATTTAGAACTTTTTTAACAGTCACTGGCAAACAAAATGCGAGGGGAGTAACTTATTCATTGATCCTCTCCTTTTCCAACTTTTTAATTGATCCCCCTCAACATGGCATGCTACAAAAAAACGTGGGTCAAGTGACAGTTTCTATTGCTTTTCAATCTATTTCTTTGTCTCAATATTTTTCCAAGCATATCAAGTATTAATGTTTAGTCATCTTCCTTCTTCCACCATCTTTAATTTAATTTCTTTCAGTTCATCACTTCATCTCTCATTACTCAAGACAAAAGAAATTTCCTTCCTTCTTCTGCTTATATGTGTTTTACTTGATTTTGAATTTTTTTTCCTCCTTGAAATGGGAGAAGAGAAAATCAAATGGAAGAGAAAATCAAATGGAAGAGAAAAATTCAAGACAAATAAAAAATTTGAAAAAAAAAATTGTTATCTCCAGAGATATATTTGATTTAAATCATAGTCAGATTCAATTAAACAGTTTTGGATAATTTTAACGACTTTTAAAAGACCATCCTGAGATGGAATAATACATAGACTGAAGAAATGTGAGAAGGAGCTGTCTGCGTTTGTTATCTTATCACACATCAAAAAGTCCTCTTCCCCTAAGATTATCAGTAATACGAGCATGTACCATATTTGATGGCATACAAGACCCAAGGGCATTTCAGCAGGGAATATCAAGAAAAATATTTTAAGTGTATTTACGGGTAAGCATTTAATGTTATTGAAATATGTAGTTATAGCAACCACAAAAAAACATGCAACTAGAAAAGAAGAAAAAAAATCTCAAATGAATCTCTTTGAAATCCTCAGAAGAAGAAGAAATCAAGTGAAGAATCGCTCTAGGCTGACAAGCTTTCAGTAGAGTAGGCTCAAACTTCAAGGACAAGAAAATCGTATTGGTCCTAAAAGGAAGGGTATAAAACAAATGTATCCCCCAATAGTCACCGAGACATGAAACCAAACCAAAAGATTAACCTTCAAACTGAAAATCATGCAATAGGAGAGAATCATGCTCAGCATTATATAGAGAGATCACAATACTGTACGGTATTTAAGAGAAAAAACACAGGGGTCAGATATATCAGGAATTCCATTAGAAAACTCAAATGGCAATAGACAGATCATGTTGCAAGAATGACAGACAACCCCTGGACATCATGACTCACAAACGTGGATCCCAAAAGATCATACGAGAAAATGTTGCCAGCAGAAAATAAGACAGCGTAACAAACTAGACAAGTTCTGAATGATTGGCTCTGCAGTGCCCATGATAGAGAGATTTGGAAAATATAGAGGAAGGTCTATGTCCAAAGACAGAGGCTGATGATGATGAATTAACAAGGAAAAAAAGAGAAAAAGAAGCAGCTTAGCTATAACAGAAAACATTATATGAAAACAAAGCACCAACAGATGAAAGTAAATCAGGAAATGCGATAAGAAGTCATTTCCAGTGAAAATATCATCCATTAATGCAATAATAAAAAATGACAAAAAAAATCTGAAGAGCCCTAAGCTAACAGAAAACATCTTGATTTGGGTCCTTAACAAAAATATTCAACACAGAACATCCAGCTTCAATTTTTACGATAATCCCTTTTTTTAATTAAAGTAACCACCACCACCAACAACAACGACAATGATACCCATTCCTTGCATAAATGGATCACAATAGCTCAACTGTATACCAGAACTATTCATCTAAATATTTTTAAAAAAAGATCTTTTATCTAATATTATCTAAATAATACCAGCAGAAGATTTGGGCATTGTTGGTCCAAAATGGTCATAGAGACTCCAAAAAGCACTTTATTTGGTGGGGGGAGCCTTTCCAGATGATGATCAGTGGTGTACTCCTGCCAATTTTCAAGGTTGTAGCCCTACAAATGTGATCATGTGTGCCCACAGAGAGACACCCCTGAGCAAAGAGAAGAATTTGTTGTCCATGTAGCTGGTTGTTAGAGCCATTTGCAGGGCTATGTTGAGTCTATAGTATGGAAAAAAAAAGAAAAAAAAAATTCTGGCATTTTCTATGGTTTGGTTCAAAGGAAAATTTCCTACTATTAGTTTCCATCAACTCCTAATGTGTGCAAATTTTACTTGGATCAGTCAAATAATGTTGAAGTTATAAGTAATTGGAATGAGTCAGAGATACGTAGGCTTATAGATGTATAAATGCACTACAAGGTCGTAGCTCCAAAATGTGACCAGGAGTGCTGAGAGAGAGAGAGAGACGCGCGCACACACACACATACACACAGGCAAAGAGAGGAGAATCTATGGGCTACTTGGTTGGTTGGTCAGGCCAGCCATTTATGAGGGCTACAGTGATTCAATTATGGTACTTGAGCAAATGATATTATAGAATTATCAAGCTAGTTTCAAGTACCTACAGCGTTTGAATGAAGATTAGCCAACTACATACTTCAATTTCACATATAAGATCCGGGAGGATTTTTTTTAGACATTTTGTGGAGAGGGGGTGAGTAATAGGTGCCATCATCAAGTATAGTAATACATTATATATGATACACCATAATTGCTGGCAGATAGGACACATTTGGATAAAAAAATTAATTTCCTTTTAAAACTATGCAAGTATGACACTGCAGGGGGCTCGACTACCAAAGCTTCAAATTGACAGCTTTAGTGCTCAAATAAGTCTCAGCAAGCAATAGTCATCTAAATACCCTTGATAACCATGTGTCTTATAGGCCAGCAAATAAGCAAATAGCATTCAGTATAACTGCATGAATTTAATTAATATGCACATCTGTTGGATTCCTTGCATTAGCTGAAATATCTATAAAAGCTTTTTATTATAAAAGTTAACAAAATGTGGTGAATAAAGGTTTCTTCTTTCATCTTGACTTCTAAGGTATGGTTGCTATACACCTGTATTTCCCCTGGATATGTTCTCTATTTAGGTCTCGAAATTGTCATCAGGGAGGAATTTGTTAAATTCTTCAAAAGCCCACAAAATTAGTCATCACAGCTGCTCCAAGGTTACATAGCACCAAAATGTGTGTCTGACAGGCACAGGATGTCTTTGGGGACATCCTCTTTCTTAAATGTTCAGATGTGGCAACCTTGATCTCAGCTCCTGCCACAGAATTAATTAAACTAGCATTCCAAAGGAAATTATGAATCACTACCATCCATATATGCTGTGTTAGAGGTGATCAATTAAAAAGTTGGAAAAAAAGGTGGGGGGAGATCTATGAATTAGTTATTTCTCTTGCTTTTTGTTGGGCTGTGATCACTGAAAAGAACGGTCTGAATTTTCAAAAAAAAAAAAAAAAAGCAGACACAAACTAGAGACCAATTCAGCATAAACTTAGATGGCATATTGAACCCAGCACTGAGAACCTATTTTAAGGGCAGGGGGGTCAAAATAAAAAAAATTTTCCCTACCCATGAAGAGGAGAGTGTGTGCATTATTTCAAGTTTCTACTACGAATGGTAAGTGCTGGATGAAGTCCACTTAAATATAGTCACAGATACATATAGACATCAAAACATATGAATAACCTAAATCTAGCAACAGTAATTAAACTTGTCTGTTGAGGGTAGCAGTGATTAAACAGCGCCTAAATTGAAAGAATTATACTGATCAAACAATGTTTGAAATTAGTGAAACAAAGAACAAACCTGACTGCTGTAGAGTCAGGCTCCACTCCTACTTCCATTCCGACTGACGTAAGATTACAGCAGCTTCTGCATTGTGTATATGATAAATAAGTTTGTAAGTTTAGCTCAGTTGGTAAGATAGCCACCTTCCAATCACATGATTTCAAATCCCAGTAGGGAAATGAGAATTTTATACAGAGGCTTTGTTTAACACGATATGATAGACAAAGAATGATAAGTTTACACCCCCAAATTTGGTCAAGATTGTTCCTGTTGTTATTGTTATGGAGGTAAACTAAAGTCAACTCTAAATGGGAACGGAATGTGACACAACAACAAAAAATAGATACCAAAAAGGTCTGGTTAGTCATTCAATAGAAACTAATGTCTTTTGGCAACATACAATGTTGGGATGATCAATTAAAAGATTGGAAAAAGGAGTCATCAATGAAGAAGTCACTTCTTGACTTTGGTTGGGCAGTGATCAATAAGACAAGTCAAAATTGATGATTGAAAAAAATTAAAAAATCATCAACACTGCCAGACATTAACTAAGGGACCAGCAGCATGAACTTACATTGTAAATTGAACCCCCAGTAAAGACCAATTTTGTGGGTCAATTTTCAAAAAGCAAAATAGATTTTTTCAAGATATAAGGAGTGAATGTACAATATTTCAATCCTCTGGCTGTCTTGGTGCAGTCTGTACATGCATTACATACACAGCCAGACCAACTTGGAACCTGAAGAAACCTATATTGATGTTGACAGTTTTGGTTGATGGTTTTTAATTACATAATTTCAGGTTTCTTTTCTTAACTATCAACTGTCAAGTTCATACACTGCAGACGCATGACAATTCGCAAGGAAAGTCAAGTCTTAACAAGATGTGTTTTAAAGCAATATCAGTAATTACAGAGTAAACTAGTTTTCCTTTGACAAAGCCAAGCAGAAAATAATCTCTCAGTCACTGTCCGATTTTACAGAGAGAACTTTTCTCACAATTAGACTGAAAAGAATTGCATTTTAAATCTCTAGACCAAATGTTTTTCAATAGTGGTAAAGTGCTGATGTCATGACCTGTCTTATTCATTGGCTGCTCGACTTTCTAAGGGGAAATTTTAAAAAATAACTGATGAGAGAGAGAGGGGTGGGGGGAAAAGGGAAAGAAAAAAAATTGGATTAAAAGACTAAAACTTACCATATATTTTTATTAAATAGAAACTGGATGTCCGGACGAAATATGCAAAATTGCGGTCAAGAAAAACAATAAAAGAAACAAGCAAGATTCACATAGAACTATGTAAGTGATTATTTAACAGATGAAGCCGGAAGATGGGTCACGATGTCAGACTTTGCCACTCTATTTTGCGCAACCGTGTTTTGACATGTCCTGATGTAAGCATCTGACAATTCTATTACTTTTACAGCCATAAAAAAAGTATTCTCAAAATTGAAGTCTTTAATGACAAGATAAAAAAAGCCTCGATTTTAGATAAAATTACTCAGTATTAACCCGTTCACTGCTATCTCAGAGAGCACAACATCCAATGCAATAAAATATATACTTTCTCAGCTCAGTGCCACAAGGCAGATATTGAGCCAGTAGCTATCTCTATTGCCTTTATTAAAACTTGTCATTGTAGTTAATACCATGCTAGGTCATACATCACATAATCAAACATTATGCAATGAAAATTTCAGATCTTAATTCAGTTAATAGGTGTGTTAGGCTCGGACTTATTGATCCAAACTCATAGGTATTTTTAAAATGATTATGAATATGATTTTATAGTGCATGTACCTCTTTATGAAGATTCAAGTGCTATCAAACAAATTTTTGAGCATCATGTATGCAGTTTAGTCAGACTATTTTCCTCAACGTTTGAGCCTTCCTTAGGAATCTGTTTTGTTCTGGAATATATAGTCATTAGCTGAATTTCGATCTGATATTTTCACTATAATGTTTGATCAATGGAATAATTGTCTACAGTTTGGTGAAGAGTCTCATAAACATTCAAAGAGTTTTTTGGGTTTTTTTTTTAACAATTGAATTTTCTTCTTGTTTGTATTGTTAACAGGAAGATCCATTCCACGGCTTTCAGAATGTGTTGCTACCATCGAAAAATTCTGCTGACCCGCATTATATTCAATAGTACACCTGAAGAAAGCCATAGAATTGATCGTCTGAAACGTGACAACAACTGAAACAACAACAAGTTCAATCATCTGTAAAACTCTTTGCATGCTATACGATTATTATTCATCACTTAACTAAGTGCATTGACTAGTCAGGAGAATATTTTGAAAAATTAACATTTGCTGTGTAAAATGAACACTTTTTTCATAGGCTGGTAAATGACTAGAGCACCCTAACAAAATACAGCCATACTCACAGTTTTATCATTCTCAAAGGAAACAGACCATCCTAAGGGTGACCTAGAAATTTCCCAACCCCTTCCTAAATAGTTAAAGTATAGGTAGGTATATTGAGGACAGATAGGGTTGGGTTTGTTGTTACAGTGTGTCTTGAAGATTTCACCTAGAAGATTTGAAAAAGAGATAACATTTAATCAGATCATAGTGATAAAAGTATCAGGTTTGTTATCCAGTAGAGCTTTCTTTCCACCACCTCAAACTTCAAGATTGCACAGCTCTTCTCAACCTAACTGGCTGACTGCCTCACCACTCAAGCCCCAATACCTTTCTTTCTCTTATCTGAATCCCCTTGGTTTCATACAAAGTATGAAAATTCTGGAACCTGCTTCCTCTCCCCAATTCTGTTTGCTTTGACTAGTGGAGGACGAGATGTACCCCAAAACAAGTTTCATCTGAGTAAAAAAATTTTTTTCTTTTTCGGCATTTGTCAGTAGATTTATCAACTACATATGTTTTATTCAAGACTTCCTTTTTCATTTTGAATATTTGCATAAATAACCATGTTTACCCACCACACAGACTGTTCTCAGTAAGCATTAGCAGCACCAGCATTCTGTACCACCCGGGCAAGGTTCAGCCAGAAAACTATGAAGATGGGCAAAGTTATTATGTAAGAAATAAATACATAAAGATTGAACTTAATAAGCACAGGCAAGCCAGCTGGGAACCAGGATTTGCCCTGACCTGACACCTCCAGTGTGTATAAGCATTTATGTTCATATATAACAAATATACACTACACATGCATACACACACATGTATTGCTCCACTCTCATAAGTGGATATGACAAAGTCCACAGCCTGATACACTTATTAGCTGAATTATGATCTGAAATTTTTGCTGTATAAGGTTCTATCTATGTTATTATTAGTTACCACTCGATCAAGTGGAGCTGCAGGGTGGCTTAATGGTTACAAGTATGGAGATCAGAATCCACAAACCAAGTTCAAGTTTCGACAGAGGCTGCTCGCATTCACTTCACACTTCTCCCCTCAGCTGTAGGAAAATAGCTGGCAGTTTTGAACTTTTGAGCCCTGCAAGGCGATCGAACTTGAGCCTGGTTAAGTAGGAGGGTTTGGCGTAGGGTCAACAGCTCCAACCAACTAACCCCACACAAATTCATGCATAGCAAGACGGTGAGAGAGTAAATTCTAAAGACACTAATTGATACATAAATAGGCATATATAATCCCAAAACATGTATACATCTTCTCTTTTATTCATCACTAATCTACTTCTAATTTCCAAATTCTTATGAACCTGCCAACCAGATTTTAAATAGAAAATGTTCTATGAAAGCATATGTTCCACAGAACATATTTGAAATCTTTTTTTAACTCACTGCTAAAATTAACCAAAGTAATTCTTATTTTAGCATCAAACATAAGTGAATTATTTCCATCTGACCCATCATGACCAGCGGTCACAAGTCTTTGTTGAGCTCACCATAGCATAAAATTCCCAACCCTGCAATGTTACATAGTCAAACTCACATATGCTAGAGAGGTTTACTCTACATGGCAGAACATACATCACATCAATTTCCTCCTGTTTTTAATTTTTCAAATATAATACAGATGAATATTAAGGAAATAAGCCCAATACCACGTAACTTCATTCATTTTTACACATTCACCAATGAATAACTATCAGTTTTTTTCAGCAAGACTGAGTGTTTTTATGATACTGTGAAATAATGCTCAAATAAGCACTGACAAAATTTCTAAAGGTTTTTTCTTAAATAAGGTTTTCAATAAGCAAAGGTAACTCAAAGGAAACTTTCCTATAATCACAGCACCAAATCTAACCATGCTGTATTTTCTGTGGAATATTTTATGGATTGTGCTAATGGTGTGCCTGGAAGTACTTCAGAGTCTCTGGTTTGGAGTTAATGTGATATGTCTTCTGTTGGACGTGTCATGTTTGTTAAAAATCCTTGATGAGTAACTTCTGAATGTCTATATATGGCAAAGGAGAAAAAAGCCGTACTGTTGATAGAAAATGTTGAACACGATAAGTTTAATTTCTCATAACCTCTACTGGAATAAGAATCCAAACATGGCAAACATGATGTATGAAAAAAAATATCACAACTCCAGTTTTATTTTCAACAGGGGGACCCCTTGTTTTAAGACAGGAATCATTTTGGTGGCCAGAAAACTGGGTGACTACAACAATGTTGCCTCCGAAGCATGGATTCAAGCTCTCCCTGTTCGGACGCTTTGCTGTCCAAATATATCAGCAGCAGCCTTTTAACATCTGTTATTAGAAAAAGCTGTTCCAAGATTCCTCTCAAATATCAAAATATACATAGTTGGTTCATCTGTTGTCTGTCAGGTGTAATTAGGCACTTGTTTTTTCAGATGCCACCACAGCCACACCAGAAGGTGAAACCAACACTTTGTCTTGTTAAATTCAAAACTTCCATAACAAGAATTAGGGTTCCACAAGTTATTAGGACCAAGTGAATTCCCTTGGCCAAAATGATGTAGTGACAGAAAAAGCAAAAGAAGTGAACTCATTCTTTCGGGGTTTTTTTGTTACAACATGCTTACAGGATGAGTTCAATAGTCTGACCAAAACTCTTGGAATGATACCAATTCTTCAAAATTACAAAGAGTGAATATAAGGATTTTTCTAGAAACATTTCCAACTTTCATCCCCGTGCTCCAACAATGACCTGATACTCATTCTCAATGACAATGAAAATCACATGAATGATATCACTTAATCTAACTTCAATTGAAGAAATCTTTCTGTGTTTGTTTCTGTGTGAATGCAACACACTTGACAACTGGCCAATGTACCAAGTTAATATTAGCCAGATACATTATCAAGCACACAAAGCAGTGCAGTGTTGAGTTTGAAATAGTTTAGGTAATTGGTTCTCAATAAAATTATTTTAAAAAATTATATTTTATGGATTTTTTTTCCAATTTCTATGAATTATTTCCCTTGACTTTTGCTCTGTAGAAATATCTAAATTTAGGTATAAAATACCCAAATTGGCAACACTGAAGAGACATAACTGAAATACTTTCAAGCCATAATTTCATACGATGAACAGAACATTATATGACACCAAACATTATTCACACCATAAAGTCAAACATTCCTAATATGCACCTTTCAAACGGGCACTGCCAAAGCTATCGACAAAATCTGAGAGGCAATACCTATGGAGTGATAGACTACCAGATATTTGAAAAGTAAAAATATATAATAAAATTCTATAATATTCAGAAGTTACTTTTTTGTTTTCTAAAAACAAACAAGAATTGTGCTTTCCACAAAATGACACCAACTGAATTTCAACTTCCTACTTCTGCACCTTGGAAAGAAATAATAAGTACTCATGCTCAGCTCAAGAAATGTGTTCCATAATAATTGATGACAAAATTACGTTCAACAGGAGTTCCAGGTCAATCTCACTCCTTCCCCAATCCCTGTGTTTTTGATTTCTTCATCTTCATCATTACCCAAACATCATTCCTCCCCGCCTCGTCCACTTCAGTGGTTAATTAATGGCACTTAAGTAAATGAGGAATATTAACACTTGGCAGATTGCTAGTTGGCCATGTTGTGCAATTTTGGGTGATGCTCTACCAGGCAGTATTTTATAGAGAGGGTGAAGGATAGATTTTCATTAGTACAATGTAAATTTACCAAGTATTATGAGTACAGGAATATCTTGAATAGTGTGGTTTTCATTAGTGTGGGCTTTGATGCAGTACGCTTAAGGCATTGCTGTACAAATTAACGTCATTAAGTAAAAACCTGAAAAAAAAAAAAAAAAAAAAAGAAAGAAAAAATATATATTTAAAAAAAATCTTGAGCACTGCAGTTTTGATATGTACAGAACATTTCGGAACGAATTACCCACAACAATCAAGGTATACCTATATATAGTATATTATATCATATATATTAACACAAATGTGTGTCCTGATTTAGTCAGACTAGTATCCTGATCTTGGTGGTCATAATCACAATACTAACAGGCCTGGTAAGTCACTCAATAGAAACCATCATTTGACCAATGTCTTTTAGCAACATGCCATGTTGGGGACGATCAATTAGTAAATTGGTAAAAGGAGGAGATAAATGAATAATCTACCTTTCTCATCTTTTGTTGGGCAGTGATCACTAAAAAAGTTCAAATTTTCAAAAAAACAAGTGTGGCACAAAATGATGGATCAGTTTAGTATAAACATACATTGCAAATTCAACACCCATAAAAATCCTAATTTAAGAGGGAATTTTGGAAAAAAAACGTTTTTTTTTTCCCGACAAAATAAGGAGTAAATGTTCAAATTTTCAGCTTTCTATCTCCATTGGTACAGCCTGCATGGATGAGACATACACATATGTACCATCTTCACAGCAGTCAAAATCCAAACTGACGAATAAAGATATCAAAAATAAGATCTAGAACAAGTTACAATCATCATCACACACCAATTCACTCTGACTAATGTCCTCCTCTTGTTTCTGTCAAAGTTGGTAAATTTCTGGGAATTTTAATCAAAAACCTTCATTAGAGCCAAGAGGGTAGATTGTTCTCATTTTGCTACCCATGCCAGAGAATATTTCATATCAGTTAATTCTTCCTAGTTGATTTGTCCTGACAATGTTGCTTCCCCTGAATCAGAGTATATAACCTTTTTTGCACAACTCACAACCACCAGGCAGGATTCTATGCTTTCATCCCATAGGACAATCTGATGGTGTAAACTAGGAGCCTTAAAACTATCTAGGGCAGTGCCTGTTCCAAAAGGGCATGTTTGGAATCGGTCAGACTTTATGGAGTGTAGAGCTGCCATAATAGTCATAAGATATAATTTTCCATCTGTTATACAAAACTACAGCTTCAAGGTATTTTGGTTACTCGTGTTCAGTGTGGCCACTTTAGATATTTATTTATATCTAAATCTGGATAATTCTAAAGAAAGGAGCTGAAATCAAAAGAGATAATTAATAGAAACTATGAAGAGAGATCTATAATCAGCAATTTTTTTATTTGTTACCTGGGCCAACAAAGTTGGAGAGGTATATTTATTGGGGTTATGTCCTTTCCATCTACACGATATCTCTAAAAGTTCTCAATGAACTTCATTGAAATTTTGTGGAAGGCTGGACAGTAACCTTCAGAAAAACTGATCAAATTGATAGGGGGTTGATCCATGCACAATTACTCCGCCTAACAATGACATTGGCAGAGGCATGCGCATTTCAAGTGCTTTCAAGTTTTTACTAGATATCTCAAGATCCAATAAACTTCAGGCTCAACACTGTGTTGCTTTGTGTACTGACTTATATATCTGTTGAATGCCAACTTGACACAAGGGTCAGTTGTCAAGTAATCACGGTGCACATACAGATTTCTTCAATTGCAGTTAGATGTTGCTTGTCTACCTCTTCCACTGAACAAGAGTATGACTTTTTTCACCTGTCTATAGTGTAATCAGAAGGCGGAATTTTAGAGCCCAGTCCTCCTAAAGGTATAACAATGATAATTACCCATCTCAGAAATTCCATAAAATTTTATTTCACATTAAGTCGTAAGTTATAACAGCATGGAACACCTGGTAGTTGGAGTCAGGTGCAGCTCTTGAACACGGTTAACACTTTTGTTCTGTAACTGTGTCGTTGAGATAGTAATTAGATATCAGGTGGGTATGTACATTTAATTGTATTAATAAATATTGATTTTTAATGAAGTTCACAAAGGTATACGTGTGAGTGTGTATATATGTGTTAGTTAATCAATTAGTCCACAGCCTAGTGACGGGAAAAAAACATTCATTTTATACAACAAATATTCATCTTGCAACATGTTCTCCTTTCTTGTCTAAACACTTGATTCAGTGGTGAATATTACATTATACAGTGAAAATTTCAGATCAAAATCCAGCTAATAATTACGTGGCAGACCACACTTGTATTGATGTACCTTCATATGCCAAGATGCATGGAGATATCTCTGTAAGTATTTTTATACATCTATAAGCCTACGTATCTCTGACTCATTCCAATTACTTATTACTTCAACATTATTTGACTGATCCAAGTAAAATTTGCACACATTAGGATTTGATGATAACTTATAGTAGGAAATTTTCCTTTGAACCAAACCATAGAAAATGCCAGAATATTTTTTTTTTCTTTTCATACTATCAATTCAACATAGCTCCACAAACGTCTCTAACAACCAGCTATGTGGGCAACTGATTTTTCTCTTGGCTCATTGGTGTCTATATGTGTTTCCGGGACCTCATGGTCACATTTTCGGGGTTACAACCTTGAAAATTTGCTTGTGTACAATACTAGACACCATCTAAAAACATTTTATTACTTGTTTTTTAAAAAGTGCTTTTTGGGGATCACTATAGTCATTTTGGGACCAGCAATGCCCAAATCTTGTGATGGTATTTTGTAGATAATTTTAGATAGAAGAACAATCTATTTTTGTCAATTTATTCTGATACACAGGTGGGCTATGGTGATTCATTCATCAGAGGTAAGAATATCCATCATATGATAAATTTTAGCACAAAGCCACCACCTGGCCTTTTAAACCGAGATCCAGAGGTTAGCCATTGTCTACTGGTAGAGAGTAATCCATAAATAAGGAACTGTCCTGAATCCCACAACTTCATGAACAGATAGGCTTGAACAAAAGACTTATGAGAACAAACCTAAAAAGCTACCCAGTGGGCTTTCATATAGAATCTTATAAATAAAATATAAAGAAATTTTGTAGCCGACAGTGTTTCGCTGGAAAACATGGCAGACATGTTGAAAAAAGAGGAAAACAACTCCAGTGGGATTAAAACTGTATTTGTCTGGAGTCTGTTAACATATTAGATGTTCTTTCAAACATGATTAGGTATAAATGAAATCATGTGGGAAATATTACAATCATAAAAGAACATTATTCACAATATTTTTTTTTTTTTTTTTTTTTTTAAATTCGTCCATGCATCTCTATAAGACACTTTTTGGTTAGTCAGTCTCTAATATGTAAATATCAATTTCCTCAGTCATTTCATATTGGATAGATATGAAACTTGGTCCAGCTCTTCAGGTGAACTTCTACTACTACCATGGATGTTGGACGCATCATTGAACTTATGGTTCTTGTTTTTAAATATACTTGTATATGAGGTGTCTGAAGGAAAAGAAGACGCCTCCTTTCACATTATATTGGACATCCGTTTTTATTCTCCTTTATCATAATCAACTTCTGGCTTGCTATGCCCATCAGTTTCATCACAGCCCCAAAGCATACATTTTGGTGTACACATTCCCTACTCTATCCATTGTCGCGTCTCACAAAACTAGAAAAGAGATTGAATTTTGTCGGTTTGGAATCTGAGTGGTCCGTCTCCTAGACCGGTTGCCAAACAAGATTGAAGAGCCTGTCTGCCTTTCTTTATCCATAGCCAGGGAGAAAAGAGATGGATTTATATCTACCTAATGGCATCAGTGCCAAGTGAATGCAAAATGCCTCAGCCAGAGTTTGAACTCTCTTTGCAGATTCCATTTTCCAAGATGTTGACCAATAGGCCACCCACACTTCTGCTCACAAAAGTATTAGGAATGGCAAACCAAAACTGTCAACATAGGTTTCTCCAGTTTTCAAATTGGGCCAGCTGGCTGACTGGCTATGTATACACATATGTATCATGTGTACAGGCCGCACCAATGGAGCTAGACGGCTGAAAATTCAAACATTTACTAGAAAAAAACCTCTGTTTTGTTTTGTCCTTTTCAAAAAAATTCCAGCCTCACCCCCAATTTTTTAGCGAAGATTCAGTTTGCAATGTAAGTTTATGCTAAATTGATCCCTTATTTTGTGTCTACTTGTTTTTTGAAAATTCAAAATTTTTTAGTGAACACTGGCGAAAAAAAAGTCGAGAGAAGTAACTTATTCATTGATCACCCCTAATAAGACATGCTGCAAAAACCCATTGGTCATAGGACAGTTTCTATCAAATGACTAGCTAGACCTGTCTTTTGTATTTTTATTAATATTCTCCAATAATCTACAGAAATAATACTATGAACATCAAACCTGATGCTCTGCTTAGAGAGGAATTAAATTGCAGACTTATACTCATACTTATTGATTTTTGACTAGTATTTCTTTCAACCTATTTCAGAAGCTTTTTATCTAAATTCACAGACCCTCATTTTCTGATCGTTAGTAAACGGCACAGATCAGAAATGAAGAATTAGCCGCCAGCAAGATTCAAACCTGCATCCCTTCCTTTAGGGACAATAGGTTTATCCTCTATTTCCAATCTGTATGGCTTAATAACAACCATAGAATGGTGGTCCGAGCG
This sequence comes from Thysanoteuthis rhombus, assembly GCA_963457665.1. Lineage (NCBI taxonomy): Eukaryota > Metazoa > Mollusca > Cephalopoda > Oegopsida > Thysanoteuthidae > Thysanoteuthis > Thysanoteuthis major. The sequence continues at coordinate 51,638,926 of OY735215.1, forward strand.
TTACGATAAAAAGCAACAGAAATAAAACTGGTCAAAGATTAATAATTGACAATATTTCATCAAAGAAAATTCAAATGATATCTGATACTCTTTTCCTCAAGTCATGCTTAGTGAATACAGAGACTTGGCGCAAGTTTTGCATATTCCATACCTACTACAATAAATACATTCATGTATTTATGAAATTCATAATCACATTACAGTATAGGCAAGAGAGGTATGGGTGGCTTAATGGTTCTCACGGAAAATAGAATCAATCACAATTACCTTTTCTGTAGCCTCTTGTCCACCCTTCTATTGAAATTCATCGAGAACCTTCAAAGATATTGTGTGATCACTTATGAGTGTATACATGAATGTATGAAGAAAACAGAAAAATATTTCTCAATCAAAAAATAATTCCTGGATCCACCCCCAAATTCAGTCAACTCTGCCTTTCCTCTATGCCCACTCTTCCACAGAATTCAATTGATATTCATAGTGTACATTCGGGGAAAATCTCACAGACAGACAGACAGAAAGATGCAACCGAATACATATACCATTCCAACTTTGTTGGCAGAGGCAAATGCGATGGATGAGCTTGGATCTTTCTAATAGGTAACTCAATTCAAGGCACAATTTCAGAGAGACACAGCTATATATCATCCTCAATTGACAGCCGTGCACAAAATTTTGCTTATACTAAATAAAAAAAAGAGCAATATTGACTTCATTTCATTAATTAAGTTTCAAGGGAGGAAAAAAAAACTTAGGCAGTTTTTATTGAGAATCATCAAATAATACAAAAAAAAAAAAACTATACTCATCAGAAATACAATTCTTTTAACAGTTATTTCATACATTCAGAATGTGTTTTTGACTCCTCAAAAATACACTCCACTAAAATTATTGGTCATTATATCCCATCTTCATCCAATTACAATTAATCATCATTTCCTCTCTAGCTGAGAACTACAAGAAGTGTGGTACTCATACCAGTGCCAGTACGCAAACCATAGGCAACCAGTACGTAGCTCATTTCCACATCATTAATGACATTTAAAGAATACATTACTAGATGATGTTCTTATACACGCTTAGCCATTTTATTACTTATTAACATAGGTTTTAATATTTTTGCAAGAAGTTATGCTTTTTTTTTTCATAATTTTTAGATATGTCCACACATCTTTTATCCCAGTTATGTTAAACAACAGAAGCAAAGGAGGAAGGAAGAAGTGTGATGTCATTAAAAGAACACTATTCAAATCAATTTTTTCCAGCTTCTGATGTCGTAATAGAATGTTCAAGGTCTGCTTTTTTGTATTCTAAAAAAAGTCACAAATGGCAATTTCAGATTTTTTCAAAAATAATACTTGCAAAATATTTCCATATTGCAGTTTTTTAATAAGAGAATCAATTGATTCAGAGAAAGACTACTTGCTCTCCTTTCTCCTCATACTAAACTCATGATTCTTGTTTCATCATTTTTCATTCATTTGGCTCTGTTGTATTTGTTAAGAAAAATATTTTTTTTCTCCTAAATGTTAACTTTTAATTTATTCATTATAAGTCTCTGATAAAGATCAACATCACTGCAAACATTTTACTGATCATGTACAATTTATAATTTGGCACAGACATACTATCTATCCCTCACACATTGTAGGGGGGGGTGCTTTGCTTGTCCACAAGATCAGTTAGTTTGACCCACTTATTCTTCTCTTCCTTACACATTAATCATTTCTCCAACGCATTTCCTCAACACATTTCTTCCTTCTACTATTTCTATCTTCTCTGTTTCACGTTTCATTCATCTTCATTTTCAACAATCCCCACCCCATCCCAAACATAACGGATATGCACTTTTTTTTCCTTGCCTTTTCATGCCTCCAACAACCATTCTTGGTATTCTACCAGCAGCTGATTGGTCTAACTAACAGCAACCAACTCACATGTCACTCACACATCCTGCTGCCGAGATCAATAGCTCGGTCACAAATGGTTCATTGGCCGATTGGTACGTGCATGGGTGGAGAACTAGCTTGCCGACTGGCAGACAGGCTCGTGGTGCCAACGCAGCAGCTTGTGTACATTTTCGGTATTGCGATATTGAAGAACCCATTAGATCTTGGGAGATTAATCATTGTTATATCCTGTTCGAAGATCTTTAGGGAACATGAGTCAGACTTAATTTTTCAAGGATTTCTCTGTGTGCATTCAATCATGCCTTCATCCAACCCAGCATCTCAAATGTTCAGCCAGAATGTTTTTTTTAATTCAAAATGAATCCACGAAAGAGTGAAAACAAATAAGAAAAACACACACATACACTCACTCACAAGTGTACATTTTATTTTTTGAGTATATCTATTATAAAAATTCAAGAGCTTACAAATTTGTGGCAAATTTTTAAATTTCTTAAAACCATTCATCATTTTTTTCATTTCACTTTTTCAAGTCAAGAAGACTCCGTCATTACATTTTTCAAGTCTTTTTTTTTCATGAAGGTGTAAATAAAACACAGACATGTATATACATTTTTAAATGATTATAAACTTCAAGTAATTTTTTTTCTGAAGTTTCACCAACCCTTTAATGTGTATTTTCCATAACATCTGAAGTAAGAAATTTCGATGAAAAAATATAAGATTAAATGTATAAAAACAAAAGTGGCTGCTGCAGGGTCAAATTTTATTCCAACTTCTTTTCCAACTGAAGATGATTACACCAAACGTTGTAGGGTACATAAAATAAATAGACAATTATAAAAATATATATTTTTTGTATAAATTAATTTATTCATCATTCGAATGAAATAGGCCTGTACTTATTTGTATGATAAATTTTCTTTTATGTCTAAGACTTGTCCATTTGGCACAGACAGTAAGACACCCACCTGGCAATCAGATGGCTATGAGTTCAAATCACAGTTCGGGAATGTGAATTTTACGAGGCAGTTTACACCCTTGATTTTGGCTAGGATAGTTTGAGTTGTTCTTGTTCTTTTTCAAAAGAAAAATAATGTCAACATCTGTTTTTGAGTTGAACAAAATCCTTGAGGATGAAAAAAGTCTCAAATGTTGAATGAATATTTTTTTCCAATGATCTGGAATGATTTTATAATATAAACATAAAAACAAGTAATGTTTTTAATACATCATTTCTATAATTCTGTGTGTGTGTGTGTGTGTGTGTGTGTGTGAATCTTTTGAAAATTGTGTCAGGCTTTCTTCTCCTTGCACATAAGAAAGGAAGATTATATTTGTCAATGATGGTGTTCTACCCAAAATGTTTTTTTTTTTGTTTTTTTGTGGTTGCTTTTATGAATATCAGGATTGGACAGATCTATTCATGATAATTCATCATGTCAGAAATTCAGACAAAAAGTTTCAATCATTTACCAAATGCAAGATTAAACAGGATGAAAAACAAAAATAACAATGCAACCACATGGCTTTCAAAAGATTTTCATAACAGAAAATAATGTGATGGGGATAATCAACTAGACAAGTGGGGGGGGGGGAAGTCAATAAATAAGTTACTTCTCTGACCTTTTATTAGGCAGTGATCACTTAAGACCCCCTCAGGAAAAAAGTAAGGCAGGGGTATTATGAAAAAAAAAAAAAAAAAGAAAGAAAAAAAAGTTTTTTTATAGACATAATAAGGAGTAAATGTTCAAATTAGCTCCATAAGTTTTGGTTGACAGTTTATGAAGATTGTTACTAGCTTATATCAGTGATTTCCAAGTGGCCTACTGGCAGTGCTCGAGGACTCAAGGGAAGCACTCAAAGTCTATGGAAGGCAGTGAGGGCCTTTAAGAGACAAGGTAGTGACCTTCTCTCCTGGGGGCGGGGGGATTGAAAAAAAAAAAAAAAAAAAAAAAGAGGTGGTGGGTAGGCAAATAATACAAATAGTATTTCCAATGTATCATTTTGACCAACTTCAAGGAGTGGGTGGCTCATGAAACATATAATCTTCAAGTTAGACAGTAAAGTCTGACAGGATTTTAGTAGGAGGTCCCAAAAAGTTTGAAAAAACACTGGTTTATACAAATAAATAGCCCGAGGAGGTTTTCAAAATTTGAAAAAAAAAAAATAGTCTCATTTGCAATATGGAAATATCCAAACAATAACTAATAATTTCTATACAGTTAGTCGACTTTCAAAAGCACATATACGCAACCATAACAATCACAGACCTAATTTGGCCCTCTACAACCTTTTTCTGTGGCCAACAGCCAATCTGGGCATATCATTTGAAATCTTAAACAAATTTTTCCCAGAAAATCAATTTCATGATATATTGTGAAATTACAATTGTTCTAATATTTCATAATTAACCTAAATATCATATTACAGCTGTAATTCCAATGAGTTTAAAATATTACATGCATAAATTATACATTTTTAAAGTGAATGTGTGGCCTGGATAAAGATGAAAAATGTCTTATGTGGCCATCCCGACCAAAAAGGTTGCACATGCCTGTTCTAGAGGAAGAAAGAAAGGGAAGAAAATAAGTGAAGGACACATATTGGAAGGGAGTGGTGGATAACAAGGAAAAAACAGGACATCATTCCTGTAGACTCATACAACTTATCTAAGCTGAACTTCTGTACCAGAGCCAGCAATGATAGCTTACATTTCCTCTCAGATTGTCTCTAATCTTGCTAAACCAGAACCAAGTTCTTCGGGGAATTCAGTTCTCACTTCTGCTCCCTACCACATCTCAACTTTTCTTAGACTGGAAGGAAGGAAGGAAGTCTATTTTTTCCAATTTTATTTATATTACAAAGCATGACATTCTTTTTAAAAAATCTTATAAACAATATTCCACACTTCCCAAAAAAGGTTTTATTTTCTATCTCTTCTTTCTTATCATTTGGTTAGTGAATTTTTTACCCAATATGTTTTGCACCTGCATTTTTTTTTACTTATTCCAATACCAATGATTATCTTATTGAGTCTAGATGAAAAAACAAATTAGTAATTGCAAGAAAGATGAAGTATTCAGTTACAATTCACACAATTACAAGCAAAAAATTTTGTGTATTTGCTGAGAGAGATTCCAAGGCAGTTCACAGCATGTTTTCGTTTTTTATTGATTGCAGACACTTTTAGAAACCATAAAACAAAACTGTCAAAATTCGGTCCGGCTGGCTGTATATGTATGTATGTATCATGCATACAGGCCACACCAATGGAGCTAGAGGGCTGAAAATTAGAGCAATTACTTGGGTATTTTTTTTTATTACCCCCCCCCATTAGTATTTTAGTGGTAAGTCCAATTTGCAATATAAGTTCAAGCTAAATTAATCCCTTAGTTTGTGCCAGCTTGTTTTTTAATAATTCAGACTTTTTAGTGGTTACTGCCCAACAAAAGGTCAAAAGGCAAGAGAAGTATCTAATTGATCACCCCCAACATGGCATGCTGCCAAAAGATATTGGTCATGTGATGGTTTCTATTGATTGTTGAATCAGGCCTGTTTTTTCTATCTTTTTTATTTTCCATTGATTGCAGACACTTTTTTCAAGTTGTTTATGAACTCATTTTTAAAAACTGTTCTTTCCAGAAAAACTTACTACAATAAAAATTATTGGAAAATGGAAAAATAGAAACAAAAAACATTCAGATTAGATCTATGATAGAGGCTCCCAACCAAGGATGCATGTACCCCCAGGGGAATACTTGCACTTGTTAAGGGATACATTGGTGTTTGAGAGTATAACCACTGTAGTACACTGCAGTATTGCGTAACAACTAGTAAAAAACACCTGATAAACACAACCAGGTAAGCCCTCACTCCCCACTTTCTTTCATGTTGAAAAGTTGCATTCAAACTTCATTCGAGGCCGCCCTTCAATAACAACTGAACCAACCTCTAATTAAAATCGATATCATTGTACCAATTTTTATCATGAGGAGCACATGAAAACCTGTCAAAATACCCAAGAGGTAGAAAGGGTACCCCTGAGCTATGACAAACTGGAGTGAAATACTATACTCAAATAAGTAACAACAGCTGAAAAATTTAACGAATTTTCTCTTTCTCAGGTCTAAGGTTAAAATATTTCCAATATGTCATGTTTTTCTGATATTTGAGCCTTCTGAAACTCTTAATCAAATAAACCTGGGTAATTTAAGGATCAGACACAAAATTTAGTTGGAATTAGTTCAGGTGTACTCAAGTAAGACTCGCTCTCCCCCACCATACATCCGAACTGATCCTTTAATCCTTCATATAAAAGGGATAAAATATAGAAGCCTCTTGCATTCATATATATGGTTTTGAAATGAAAGCAAGAACTAACAATGACAGAATCAGATGAAAGAATTACAATCCAGAGGAGCAAAAGACACTATGGCATTCAAGTAATTTAATCAGAGTGCAGCAATTAGTTTTAAAAAAAGATTTTTTCAAAAAGACACTTTAATCTCTCTTAACATCTCTCTTACTCTCCCTTAAAAATGTTCCCGGTGAATAATCCTCCACTTTAAACCCCCTTCCCTGCACCACGGCTGTGTTATCCAGGCTTAAGCCGCAAATGGGGAAGTGCTTGAGATGTTGGGATTCCAAGGCCGAAGGGAAGAGGTGGGCTGAAGTGAAGAGTGAATGATTATTGAAAACAGAATAATCAATCTGGGACGTTTCTCTTTGTTTCAAAATGAGCAACCCATTAGTCACGAAGGCTAAAACAAGAAAAATGATCATTGCATGACAAATCAAGATTTTTAACTCAATATTCCAGTTATACAGACCAACATGTTTTCTCGATAAGCCCCCCCCCCCGCTATCCCTGAATAAAACGTTCCTAAAAAACAACAAAATAAAAAAAAACAAAAAAAAAACAACAAACGCAAACATCTAATAAGGTGAAACCTAATGATTATCAATTTATATGAGAAATTTTTTTCAGTATTCGTTCCCAGAAATCACAACAAAAAATAGTGATGATGGTATGTTTTGCCAAGTCGTTAGCGGTCGGGGTGATGGGAAAGAGAGAGAGGGGGCATGCTGCATCTATAACCTCTTGCTGCAAAATAAACACTGAATGCTATTTTTGACTTTTCGCCATCTTTTTTATAAAAACAATGAAGGTACCTGTATATATCAATTTTTTTAATGCATATATCATACTAAAATGGATCTGAATTCAGTTCAACTCGGTTAAGTCTAGTACAGGATAAACATTTAGTAATCTCTCACTAAATGAAGACTTGTACTAATAACATACTATAAGCACTGTTGAAAGGGATGTGAGTTCAAATCTCACTAAGGGCTTATCCTTTATTTCTAATCTGCATAGCTTACTAACTACCATAGACTGACAGGCAGAGTAGTTGCAATGAAAAACAACCTAACTTAGGATGAAAGAAAATACTAGTCAAAATTTATGATGATAATGGACAATAAATTATAACCATACATTGAATTATTGCAGTCCCACAAATGGCCAGCCCAACCAACCAGCCAAATTGGCAACAGATTCTTCTCTCTTAATGGGTCTGTATGTTAGGGGGGGGGGTCCAGGTACGCCTGGTCATATTTTCGGGGCTTCAACCTCGTACATTTGTTTAAGTTTACCACTAGGCTCTATCTTAATGCTTTTTTTGTTTTTTTCAAATAAGTTTTTGGGGTTTGAAAGGTCATTTTGGACATACAATGCCAGAATCTTGGCTGGTATTTTTTCCACATTGTTAATCTTTTTTTTTTTTCTAAATAATTAGTCCTGGTTTACTCTTGGAAATCTCTTCATTGGGACAAATTTCCCAGAAGCTAATTGAGTAGATTCCAAGCATTGTGATTAGGATGGAGGTATCCCTTCAGTTGACTTCCATCCTGCCAAAGGGTTGGTCATATGAACTTGTAGGAATAAAGTCCTGGTTTCGACCAGACTAGAGACTTGCAAGGATCACTAAGTTGATACATACAACAGCAACCAGGACTTTGTCACAGGCCATCATGCACCATTAGGGGTTGTCTCTTTAGAGACATGATGTTTCACCTCTATATGTACAGGCTACAGTGATTCATTTATGTGAGATACAGATATTATAAAAGATTTTTACCCTATTCAAATACAAGGTTTCATTTTAGGATATTCAGTAGAATAAACATGGCAGTTACAACCAGGAAATCTCTCTGACCTAAAATAAAGTCTACAGTGGCTGCTAATTTCTTTTGGCATTTCAATATCTATTTAATGTATAGCCATCCCATTCAATGAGGTCTAATTAAGGGAAATAGTTCCATTTTTAGATCATTTGAGTCAATTGTATTAAATGGGACAGAAGTTATAGTGAGAAATATAAACTGTCAGTGGCAATTTCTCACTGGGAAGGTAAAAAATTATCTTAACAACTAGTTTCGAGAATTCTTGCCTTTCTATAAAGAATGTATAAGTGACTATTCAAACAAACATGTGGAAGATACCAAAGCCTTTACCAGAGAACAGTCTCCTCTAAAACAAGTTGCAGCCACAGAAAATACAGCAGTATTCATGCCTTTACAATAAGTATTTAAAGATTTGGGTACAAAGTCACCTTGGCTGAAAACAAAAACACTAAATGATTTTATTTAATAGAGTTGCAAAGTGCTGACGTCATCGACATATTTCTGGCTCTACCATCTTATGAAGATAAAGAGGAAAGTAAGGGGAAAAAAAAATCACTTCTTTTTTTCACTGATTTTTTCATTATTCCAACTGTAATTTTGCAAAGTTTGTAAGTATAAGATGGCTAGTTTATACTGAATTGAGAATTTTAATACGTTTTAGTCATCTTATAGATTTTTCATTTGTTTTTCCACTTAACCATCAAGCAGACGCTAATAGACTTTTGAAAACAAACCAACATTTAGTCAATAAAATTGTCCAAAACTGGTACCCATGTTAATTTTATTATAATGATCTTAGCTTTATAAATAATGAGAAAGATTGAAGAAAATTTTGATTTAAAAATTATTTGCTTGAGCAATATAAACTTGGACATATATGTGTGTTCAAATACTTATGTATACATTTTAAATGATGGAGGTAAAAAAAAACAATTGTAACATGATAGTTAATTAAATTTAGCACATTTAGCCTCGACCATAGAGACAGTAAGCATGCAGAATAGATTCACTAATATCAAGCAGACAGATTTACTATGTTGCTATAAAGAGTTCATCAATGAAGCAGTCATAAAGGAAGACAGACGGTTTGAAATATTTATTGATTCTAGAGTTAATTTGACAGAACATGCTTCTTACTCATAACTTTCACATTAATGCAAAAGCAATAATAAATAAATTCTATACATTTAGAAGAAAATGTTCAAACTTTTGAATGAATAGCCAAGTCACAAAAAGAACTCCAGCTAGAAGCTCTGACAATAAAATTAAATAGTCAAAAATGGCCTGAAAAGGGGGGGGGTGATTTCGTTCAAAGTGGCCTGAAAAGGGAGGGGGGGGTTGATTTCGTTCAAAGTGGTCTGAAAGGAGGGGGTGATTTTGTTCAAAGTGGCCTGAAATGGGGGGTTGATTTCGTTCAAAGTGGCCTGAAATGGGGGATTGATTTCGTTCAAAGTGGCCTGAAACGGGGGGTTGATTTCGTTCAAAGTGGCCTGAAAGGAGGGGGTGATTTTGTTCAAAGTGGCTTGAAAGGGGGGGGTGATTTCGTTCAAAGTGGCCAGAAGAGGGGGGTGATTTCATTCAAAGTGGCCAGAAGAGGGGGTGATTTCATTCAAAGTGGCCAGAAGAGGGGGGTGATTTCATTCAAAGTGGCCAGAAGAGAGGGGTGATTTCATTCAAAGTAGCCTGAAGAGGGGGGTGATTTCATTCAAAGTAGCCTGAAGAGGGGGGTGATTTCATTCAAAGTGGCATAAAAAAAGGGGGTGATTTAGTTTGTGGTTAATAAAAAAGATTTTGTTAAACATGGCAAATAAAGGATATATTGTACAAGGCCTAAAAAAATTCAAATAGATTTCCCTTGCCAATAATGTTTATCTTTCTCTAAACTATATTTAACTAATATCAATGAAGCTAAAATAGATGCATTTGATCATAAATACATACAACAAGTCTTGTGGACCAATTGATAGAAAAGTGTCAAACATCTAAGTTCGGTAGAATATTTTGGGCAAAGCCTTCTCCTCCATTCAGAGTTGCTGCCATCTGAAGAGGACATGAATGACAGGGACTGTTCTAAGGGGCTTTCTTTGAACTGACCAAAGCCATTATGGAGGCAACTGCAAGGAGCTGCCATGATGGAGGGCCATAAAGACTGTTGCCATCTTACTATTATTGGCCACAGCGCCTAGCCTGGTTGATTTGCAATAGAAAAGAGCCCATTCACTTGGCTGACAACTCTGAAAGATCTGGCAGCTAACAAGGCCCAGTGGAAAGAGAGCATCAGGAGTGTACCTGATAGTTGACATCAAGAGCCTGCAATGGCCTAGCTGATGCCTACAAAGACAATATTCATATTAGCAGAGCAGAGGGCCATGAATGATCAAACCAACTACAGTAGCAATGCCTTTCGAGACTAGCTTCTAGATAGTCATCATCATCATTCTTTCAACGTCCGTCGATGGACATAGACCTTCCCCAGGATTTGCTACACTTCTCTATCATGGGCATTGCAGAGCCAGTACTTCCTGAATTTGTCTAGCTTGTCCCTCCATCTATACTGATATTTACCAAGTTTAGCTTAATGCCACACAAGGTCAGGATCAAACTTCAATAGTAAGGTTTTCATAGACGGATTTGTTATTCATCAATGTATTGTAAGGCAACCTTTAGCAAGCCTATTTTAGAAGTGGATCAGGATAAAACAAAGAAATATTTCCAGTTGAGCAATGACAGTTAACCTTGCTAGTGAATCATGAAGATTTGCCTGGATAAACTCTCCCAAAAACAGAAACATTAAGAGCAAATCTTTTCTTTCATCTAAATGGTCTGAAAAATATCAACATTAAAAATCAATATTTTCCTAATTTTTTTCTCTTCAATAATCCAGTAATATTAAAATTGTCTCTTGCATATGGAGACTAAGAAACAGCTGAGTGCTTGGAGCAGCAGTCTAAAAAAATAAAAATAAAAACCCGAAGGACACATTAATGAAGCTCATTGACCTTAAATGCTGACTCATCCAAAAAAATAAATAATAATTATCAAAATAAAATCTACACTGAAAAATTATGTTAAAAATAGCAGCTATCCACGCATTAATGCATCAGATACTGCCAGTTTGGATTTGGACATTTTAATGGCTAAAAGTGGCTAGCTCTTTTATAAATGGCTATCATGTAGATTTAATCCCCAGGTAATTAAATAACATGATAAATAATTGAAAAATCAGTAACACTTAACTCTAACAGTACCTACCAACCTTACCTACATGCCATATTGACTCTAGAGTAAAAAGGTAATTATAGAACACAAATGACAATATTTGAACTATAAAGATCGAGCAACTTTTAGCCATTTAAAATTGCCAATTCAAGTATAATCACATTTGAAAATACCCTAATTTTTAAAAAGCTCGATTCAAACGGTGGTACCTCATGTGTTAGTGAAAGGACTGCCAAAATTGCAATACATTGGAGTTTAGTGGGGTCAATTCTCAGTTTTACAAAGTTTTATTTAAAAAGGAGGCAAAAAAGAGAGATGCTTATTGCATTGGAATCTTTTTCAAAGCATGAATTATAATTCTCTTTCTGCCTTTATTACAACTCTCTTCAAATCATCGAGTCAACAGCAAGCAATTCATTTTAAATTCTACAACTATCAAAACTCTCTGATCAGAAATCAGGAAGTTGAATGACAGGATAATTTCTTTTATCAATATTCCATAGGTTATAAAGACCAGCACTTTATTCTGAATAAACAACTCTGAATATCTCAAAATGTTGCATTCTATCCTGAGAATCTGACGAGAATAAGGTAAAGGGTTAATTGGAGACACTATGTTGCCAGGTTTAGTTTTTAGGTTCTTTACACATGGATGATAACGGATTTTCAATGAAAAATAAAAACAGGTCTGGTTAATCCCTTGATAAACTATCACATGACCAACGTCTTTTAGCAGTAGGCCTTGTTCGAGGTAATCAATTAGAAAAATTGGTAAAAGGGGTGATCAATGAATAAGTTACTTTTTTTTTTAAAAACAAGCAGGCACTGATTAGCATAAACTTGTATTGCAAGCTGACAACCACTGAAAACCTATTTTAGAGAAGAATTTTCAATAAAACAAAAATTGTTTTTCCTAGACATAATAAGGAGCATGTTTACATTTTCAGTCCTCTACCTCCATAGGTATGGTCTGTACACATGGTATATAGCCAGCCAGCCGGACCAACTTGAAAACTGAAGAAACCTACATTGACAGTTTCGGTTGACAATGAATGCGGGTCAGTTTATCAGACTTTATTAACACACTAGTTTTTCATACTGTTTAACTATATTCAAAGTAGGAAATGAACCGTCCTACTGACATCCACAAAAATATACACAGTATATAATACAATACTCAGTAGAGATGATCATCAGTAGTAGAAACAAACTCTAATTAGAAACTGTCAACATAGCCAACCAGGTGTACTCAAGAAACCTACAAGTGTATCATGTGTACAGGCCACCAATGGAGATAGGAGGCTGAAAATTCCAACATTTACTCATTATAATGTCTAGGAAAAAAAGTTTTTGAAATTCCCTCCCCTAAATAGGTTTCAAGTGGGGGTGTTCAATTTGCAAAGTAAGTTTATGATGAATTGATCGTTTAGTGCATATCAAACAGCACTCAGTCTTTTTTTTTTTTGGAAAATTCAGAAATTTCCAGTGATCACAGGCACTGCCCAACAAAAGGTCAGGAAACTAACTTATTCATTAATCCTCCCCAAACACAGAATGTTGCTGAAGGACATTGGTCACAAGATGGTTTCAATTGAGTGACTAACCAGACCAGTCCGTTTTATATTTGCCAAGTATTTATGTGCATCTCTTTTCTTCGCTGTAGTTCAAAGATTCTATCTGCAATGCACACTTAACGAGTCTTAGCATATGCTAACAGGTTAAGCTCCTTGTAAAGCCAAGGTCCCAACAGAAATGGAATGCTATCAAGCATAATTAATATCCTGCCTTTTCAAGCCAATCTACAAGAATAAATAAAACCAACTACAACAAAAGTACTGCACTATATTTTCTTTCTTTTTTCTTCTTCTTCCTTCCTAAGAAATTATTCACAACCACCTGTACATAGCGAATCCCTGGAAATATTCTTCAATTAAGAATATGAAAAATAAAAAGTAGATATAATTACGAAACATTTCATTTTTAAAATATTTCATTCTATTTATTTATTTATTTATTTATTCATCTTTTCGCAGTGTTCCTGATATGCTTTATATATATATATATATATATATATACATATGAATATCTTTAAAGGTGGGGGTGGGCGGAGGGAGGGGGGAGATAGCATTGGCAGAATGTAGAGAAGTTAGCATATCTCGTAACAAAGATACATTGAGATTTCCATTTTGAAGTTCGCTAAAAAAATTTTTACTCTTTTTTGAAAGTTAAAATGGAGATCGCCAAACATGCCAATATCAACTCCATTAAAGAATCACGTGTGTGTATGTATACATTAACCATACATACACTCATCTATAGACACTTGCATGTTCTTTTCAAATGACTATTTCAATTAATAATCCAAGATCTTTCTTGGGCCTTTATTGTAGACATTAGTTGAATATATGTACGAGAAAACATACAAACAAAACATGTGAGTGAGTATATATATACATACATACATACAAAATGTGTATGCAACACTTTTCAAAAAGCACAGAAATACTACATCCTGATCCATGGCAGAAGTGCCACAGAGCGATACTTTGATCTTAGGCTGAGCGCACAAATTCTACACTCTGATCCCTGGCAGAGGGCCAGGGAGTGACACTTTGATCCTAGGCAAAAGTCATCTATATATATATATTTCATAAACACTATCATATATACAGATATACACTATATAGATACACACACACACGATAACAAAAGCTCACATATGCTCGCTCCATCTGGAGTGATATTTCTGAAACTGATTTTAAAATGGCTATTTCCATTGTGGCACTGGAAAGATTTCCAAGAAGGCACTTTTAAAATTTCACCATTTCTTTCTCGTATCACTTTTCATTCCCCCACCCCGACATTTTTTTTCTCCACTTTTCTCGATCACACAAAGAGGCTACATACCAAATTTTATTGATTTATCAATAGCTAAGTCAAAGCACCAGCAGTAATAAGAATTATAGAGAATATAACAGCAATAATGACAGGTCTGGTTAGTCACTCAATAGAAACGTCACACAACCCAACATCTTTTGTCAGCATGCAGTATTTGAAAAGTCTGAATTATCAAATAACAAAAACTAAGGGAGACATTTGGCATAAACTTACATTGCCAACTGAACCCCACTCAAAATAAGCAGGGGGAGGGAGGGACAGGGGTAAAAGAAAAATCAAGAAAAAAAAAAAAAACAATTTGTCTAGAAAATTTTCAGTCTTATTTTGGTACAGCCTATATACGTCATACATACATAGCCAGTCAGACCAGCTTGAAAACTGAAAGAAAACCATGTTGACAGTTTCTAATAGCAATATGTTACCAGTATCAACAATATTACTAGTAGTAAGAAAATTGATATTAGTAGTAATATATAGAGCACTCATACATAGTAGTAGAAATATCAATAAAATCATGCCATAGCTCAAAATAAAGAGGAAAATATCCAAAAGACTTTCTGGGCATTTTCCAGCAAGTAGAACTCTTAATGCATCAATGAAGTCTTCTAAGGCAGCTGTGGAGAATCTTCGTCTTTGTTTCATTCATTTCATTATTCGTGTTAAAAATATATCATTCTTTCTAGACGTTTCTTCTATCATCGTCATCCATTGTGCCTCCCTACCCTATCTACTCCAATCTTTTTCTCTATGAAAAGATAAGATAATGCTCAGTTAGCCTTGGGGGGAGATGGAAGAGAGAAAGAAAGTGAGAAGAATATTACAGAAAAAGAGCAAAAGTTTCATAGGATTCCACGATGCTTCACAAATGACAGCTTTGTACGATCTCCTCATGTAAAAATGGATCCATATGTCCTCGTTGGAAATTGTACAAAAAGAATAAGGGTGCAAGGCATGAGGAGGTTGGGTGGGCTATGGTGACATTTCAAAGGTACTCTCAGGCTCGGTAGTGGTAATGGTATTGGTCTATTAACTGCGGAAGGTGGTGGAGAGTTGATGATTATCCATTGCAAGATAAAAGCCCTGACTCACCAATAGAACAGAGTTGCCATTAATTGATCACAATAAAACAGAAATTTCATTGAGTTAGTCATAGAACTTCTCATCATTCAAAGTTAATGGTAGATATAGTAATAAGCACAAATACAGGGAGACATGGATGTTAAATCTCCATCTTTAGACAAAATTCAAAATTTGACAGCGTAAAAATCACCTAATTAGTGTGGAAACGATTAAACATTTTTAGCATCTTTTTGGTATTTTGGGTCATTTGGGGAATTTTTTTTTTATTTAACACTTTTTGGCAGCCAAACGAGCACAAGAATATTTTTTAGTTGACAACACTGAGTTTCAGTCTTGGCAATTTTTTCTGCTAACCCTATTCAGAGATAAATAGGAATGATAAACCTCTTTCTGTTATATTGTACCAGTATGCAAAGCAAATATCTATTCAATTTTTAGATAAACAACCAAGCTAAGTCAGGCAGCTGTAGTCATGTGTTTTATCATCTTCCCTCTACTTTCTGATCAGAAGAATACAAGATGAAAAAAGGTTTTAAGAAACAATAAAAGATTTAAAACAATTTGTACTTTCTAGGTAGCCAGATCCAGCAATAAGGGAAATTGACGTTTCACTTTTGATTACTCTCACACATGTAAAGACCCGAGTACACAAAACACCTGCAGAAGACCCTTTTCAAATATGAATGAGTGTTGGACAGCATTGACACCAGTAGGAAACAAATACATGTATACATAACCAAACACACATTTGATTAATAGGAATTCCCACACTGGTATAAATTTTTAAAGACTGTACTTAACAAAAAAAACAAAAAAAAAAAACACAAACAAACACACATTCATATTTTTATTTTCTCATAGTCAAATAAGCACTTATAAATTCTCACACATGCACATTTATTACTACAGTCACATGCACATACATGTGTCCATACACAATTGAAGACAAGTATACTAACGGCCATACATAATCACTATATTCATACTCCCCCACACACACATACAAAAATGCATGAGTACTACCGTATGTATACAATTCCACTTAATCATATAAAACTTTATTCTCTCTACTATGTAACAAATTATTACCATATAGTTTTAGTTAGTAAATGGAGTCCCTTATCATCATCGACAGAAGATGAAGCCCCTCCAAGTTCTCATGATGCTGTCTACCAGTCTCCTTGATATCGATTTCCTCTTGGATTTTCATTTCTTGTAGGCATATTATGTCTAGTTGGTATTTTCTTTGGTAAGTCCTAGTCCAGTTTTTTTTTTCTCTTCATATTTTACAGTTGAATACCTCACACATTAAAAGTCACTGGCTGTAGTCAGATGTCTCTCACTCTGTTGATCTAATATCGTTATCTGATCGGTTTTCGGACTTCCGATAACTAATTAGTCTGACAATTGATAATTAACCGATTATTTGTCAGCCAATAAAGAGAAAACTATCTTGCCCAAACAATTCAAAATTAAAAGAAGTGGAAAAAAATTTTACTATATATGCTGGTATACAAGACAGACATTCAATCCTTTTTTTTTTAAATGATGCAAATATTCCTTTATATCTGACAAACTGGTATCATGACAAAGAGCTGTCTACCAAGCTATGACAATTATAGGCAGACTTTGTGAGATATACTGAAACTATCCCATGCATTTTATAAAGTGATATATTTATTAAATTGGTTTATATTTCTGATAAAAATTTCATCTTAGATGAGTTTTGAAACCTTCAAGACAACACCTAATTTCAGTAGCTGATATGCCCTGAAATGCAATTTGAGCCTATCTTGGATACATTATTTTCGATATTTTCAGTGGAAGCATGCCCCCAGACTCCCTTAGAAGGCCTGACCAAATTTTCCACCCTGCACTCTTTCAGGGTTTTTTTCCGGGGGGGGGGGGATTCTCACCCATCTTTACCATTGAAACTTTACAGGTCTGTATGGGGCTTGGAGGAGTTGCAGCAAACCATTAGTCTTACAGTCTGGCATACACTGTATCATTTGTACATTTTGTAGTTATCACAAAAAGCAGAGCATCCAACCAAATAAGAAAACACTAACTAAAAGTAAAAACCTTCTGCTATCATCCTCCTCAGATATTCTGGCCACTGGCTGCTAATTTTAATTGCCTCGCTTGGCAATTAGCAACAATTTCATGTGAGCAGGATAGTACATTAATGTAACATTTGGCATCTGACAAGGAAGGAAGGGAGAAAGAACCTCCTTTTCTAAAGATTTCTTTCCTCTTATCTCTCTCCATTCTTTTTCCACAGAGTAACACTACAAATAAAAGCTTTTGTTGATTAGAGCAATCAAGTCTCTGTTCCAAATTTGGGATCAGGATTCAACAAAATAAATTAACAGGTCTGGTTTGGTAGGAATAGTTACGTGACCAACCACTTTTGGCAGCATGCTGTGTTGGTGGTGATAAATAAATGAATGATAATTGGAAAATCAGGTCATCAATGGATAAGTTACTTCTCTCACCTTTTGTTAGGCAGTGATCACTGAAAAAATCTAAATTAAAAAAACAGGCAAATACAAAACTATGGGATCAATTTAGCATAAACCTACATTGCAAATTGATCAGCAAAGTGAAAGCCTACTTAGGACGGAATTTTCAAAAAGCAAGAAAAGGGTTTTTTTTTCGAGACATAAGAAGTGAATGCTCAAATTTTCAGCCCTCAAACATACATACATACATATATAGCCAGACAGACCAGCTTAAAAACTGAAAGAAACCTTTGGTAACAGTTTTCTTTAACAGTTTGTAATGATTAAAATCACTGCTAATAATCATTATGAATTCACTCCTACAACACTGAAAACAAAGAAAAAAACATTTTTAGACTTTTTTCAAAAGGCATTTTAGGGTCTTGAGAATAAGCCTAAAGAGTAAGTAAAAGTAAGAAACAGATTCAACATTTTGTTCTTTGGCAATGATGAGTTTGAAAAAAAATTTTTAAAAAACCTAGAATAAAGAATTCTGCGCTGAAATCTTAACACATTCAGAAACAAGTCACATTTATCTAATTCTTCATGATACCTTATTTATTTAATGCTGAAAAGGTCAATTGGAATAAATTCCAGAATGTATTTTTACATTCTCCTTTTTTTACTTCAAAACCTCATTTTGAACCCTGAATTATTTCACAGCCAATTGATCTCTACAATATTGATTTATAAAAATTGATATTTAACTCAATATTACATGACCTAATGTTTCTGCACATGACGTCACAGTTGACCACAATATGGCATCCTTTTTGTTTTCCTTAAATCAACTTTTTCCATACCTGATAAATTCCCTCAAGAAGGGGAAGGTCTTACAATTTTCAACACCTTTGGGTTATAAAATGTGTGCGACTTGGAAAAAGAGATTTTTTTCTGTTTCGTTTGACCTTCAACTACTGTACTAATAGCTAGAGTTGAATCACAAAAACTGTTTTATTCCTGGCAGCACAGGATAACCTTGCTGGTAGCCTTCACAACTACTTGGTTGGCAGTACGGTTACATCTGTGTACCTCGCGCTGCTCGAATAGATTAGTCCAGTTGATATATTAACGACGACAATTTTTCTTCACCATAACTGTCTGGAGAAAAAGAAGGTTTGCCACTTTTCTTGAATCATACCCCTGACAATTGTGCTGACATGATCAAAGATGAGAAAGAAAGATTTGATTGTCCAAAAAAAAAAAAAAAAATTGCAAAAATAATGACGTCTCAAAATTATTACACAAGTTCTACATTTTTCTTCAGACTATTTGTTCTTTTCATGAATACAATTTTTCAATCAATTATGCTCTAATTAACCTCAGTCCCATGTGATGACCAAAATCAATAAAATCACTATAAACTTCCATTAGAAGAAGTATTGAAGGAGAGGAGAATTCTTTACATCAACTCAAATTCCCCCCATTCAGTAAACAAAGGCAAACAGTTATTAATTTTGACTCATTT
The DNA here is from genome assembly GCA_963457665.1 of Thysanoteuthis rhombus. Taxonomy (NCBI): domain Eukaryota; kingdom Metazoa; phylum Mollusca; class Cephalopoda; order Oegopsida; family Thysanoteuthidae; genus Thysanoteuthis; species Thysanoteuthis major. The sequence continues at coordinate 51,658,191 of OY735215.1, forward strand.
TTGTTTTCATCCTAACCTTCAGTCGCTTTTTATCGCAACTTTCAATCAGACCGTAATCTTACAGCAATGATTAAACAGCATAATAAAGAAATAAAAAGTAAACCTATGGTGAGAATCCAAATCAAACCCTCAGGCCAGAAAGAATCCAGTATATGAATAGCTGCTTTAACAATTTGGCCTCAGGGATTTCATAGTTAAAAAGAAGCTGATTTTACTCACACCTTAATCCCAACTCCCTACAACCAATATTCAACACTTGTCATTACATTTGAGACCTAGTAGTATTTTGATAAAACAATATAACAGTAAAAACAAGTCAAAATTATTAATGTTGCAATACTTCATCCAATAAGAATAGATATGAAATAATTGAAAAATATTGTTGTATTAAATTCAAACCATGACTAATAGAGCTAATTCTTTCTCCTTTATCTCCGATCTGCAATGTTTACTCAAGCTGTAGACTGACAGTCTGAGTAAGTTGCAATGAAGAACAACTAGAACTAGATATTTATCTAGATAATTCTAGATGTAATTTGAGGCAATTTAGATATTAACTGAAACTAGTGTTCATAGCTTTTTCTTTTTTCTTCCTTGTTCTCTTTTTCTTCCTTCCTTCTTTCCTTGATGACGTAAGAATAGAATCTCTTTTCCCTTCTCTCTCTCTACCCATCATTTCAAACTTTTCACTTCTTAGTCTTGATCGGAAATCTGAACTTGTCATTGTCGTCACATGAGGGAGATTCAGTCAAAACTCAAGAGTTGGAACAAATTTGGGATAGAAAAAAAAAATAGTCAGAATTAATAATGGTTTACAATGTTTCGTATGATAAAAAATAAAAGTAGTTAATATTTGTCGCTTTGAGTATTGATTTGGGCTCGGAAAAAGAAAAAATTAAAAAAATATGTTGATCACTCTAAATTAAAAACAATATAGAGAGCAATCTTTAATCTTTGGGAGGTGCAGAGTGTCCCAACAGTTACCAGCATAGAAAATGTTTTGAAATCAGCAGACCCAGAACAAATTCAAATTTCAACCAAGGCTTTTCGAGTTCATTTTGCATAATGGCCCTTGGGAAAGGCATGAATCTACTCCTCCCCTAGTTATGAGTAAATAGCAGGGTGGTAGGGGCCCTTTAGCACTGTAAGGCAGTCCATCTGAGAGAAGGTTACTCAAACAGGAAAAAACTAGAGCTCGGTAGTTGCCCCTGCTGGTCCCCAGCCCAAGTAAAGGAGGAGGATTGGGCATGGGGCTAACAACTCTAAACTCTGCAAAACCTACTTGCAGCTGAAAAGGCAGAAGAGTGGTTGCAGTCCTCTGCTCCACAGGCAGTTTGAAGGAATAAACAACTATTAACCTCTGAGGACTGTTGATACCAGTAAACAGGTTAAATTCCTTGACAATAAATATTCTCATAATTCCAGAAGTTGGTTAGACAGGTAGTCTCATCCATATTAGGAACTATAAACCAGAACAGTCAAAATACATTTCTCAAGTTTTGAAGTTGGTCTAGCTGGATCTGTATGTATGTATATATATGAATGTATTGTGTACATCAATGGAGCTACAGGGCTCAAATTTTCAAGATTTATACTTAATTAAATATTCCAGGTTGGGTTTCTTTTACCCCATCCCCACCCAATAGATTTTTAAAGGGGGGTTCAATTTGCAATGGAGGTCTTTCCCAAATTGATCCCTTAGTTTGTGCCCAGCAGCATTCACGCTTATTTTTGAGAATTCAGATTTTTTTTCAGTGATCACTACCCAAAAAAAGGCAAGAGAAGTAACTTATAGGTTGATTGATCACCCCTTTTTCACATTCTTTAATTGATCTACATACCCAACACAGCAGGCTGCCAAAAAACAAGTGTCATGCAACAGTTTCAACAGATTGACTAACCAGACATGTTTTTATAACTAGATTTCAGGAAATGTATTCTTCGGTCATGCTCAGGCTGTATAAATCATCCAATAGATTGTTTTCCGCTATTATAGATAGTTCTACATCTGGGTATCAAAGATTCAGGCAGGCAGCAGTAAATAACATGTCAGACCTAAACAAAAAATAATTTGGGCTACGTGTACCGAGGAGATCAACACATATAGGTGGCCCCTGCTTTTTGAAACTTTGCTTTGTGCCACGTTTTCAATTCAACAACAAAAGGCAAAAAGCGCCTGGGTTTTAGTATAAATAATTGCCAAGACTGAAACTCAGTGTTGCCAACTCAAAAAATATTTTTGCGCTAGTTTGACTGCCAAAAGCACTAAATAAAAATAGTCCAAAAACACCAAAAATAATACACAAAATATGCTGGGGGAAAAAAAAAAAAAAAAAAAAAAAAAAAAATGGCCAAAATGTTTGAGCACTTAGGTGCTTATTCAACATTTTTCAAACTGCCAAATTTTTATTTGCCAAAGACCGTGATATAACATTTATGCAACGGAAATAAGAAAAGAGCGTTCAAGGTTGGTTTTGCTGTAAGCTGTTGAGACACAGAGCACAGACTTTTTCTCTCTCTCCTCCATTCCATTCTCCTGTTCTTTCCACTACCACAACCTGTGTTAGCCCAACCTAGCATCATCACCATTTTGAGGATCTGGGAACGCTCTAAAAATTTCCCATATTAATAATTTTATTCTATTGCTTCTTCACTTCATACTATCTAAGTTTACAAAAAGAATTTTATTTGAATGCTCTACTTTCTGATATCAGGTGAAACCCGTGTGTGTGTGCGCGTACATATATATATATATATATATATATATACATACACACACTTTATATGGTACCTGGGTGGGATTCATCTCAAATGCATGAATATATGTAAATGTACATAACATACAGCAGTCTACATGTGTTTAAAATTTGAATGTTCTTATTTTTAGACACGTACAAATGCATCTCCGTAAGATACTTTGCAGTCAGTCAGTTCTGATTATATTAAACCAAAGAAAAGGGGTGTTGTGTTTTATTTACTAGCTGCTGTCATGTCAGAGAGGTGTGATGTCATCAAAAGAACATCTATTCAGATCAATTTTTTTTACCAGCTGCTATGTCATAATAGGATTCCGAGATCCGCATTTGTGGATTTATATTGAAAATAATGATCACAATACTACCATACAGCAATATTTTACACATATGAGATTCAATTGACTCAGAAAAATATCACTTGCTCTTCTTTTCCCTCCTCCTACAACTACAACAGATGGTGAACTTGTCGTTGAACTTATGGTTCTTGTTAAAAAAAAAAAAAAACAGCAGAGAATACAAATCTAGATAACTCTCAGAGTAGTAACTTATCTGGGAATTTCAAATAAAATTCAGCAATTATTCTCTGCTCTAAAGACATGGCTGATTTTTTTCTCTTCTTTTTGGTCAGGTTACTTGATGAAAAGAAAATCAACTGGTTGTGTCAATGATCTAAAAAGAACAGGTTTTCATTACCAAAGAAACAATTGCCAGACCAAGAAGCACTTTGAACTAAGATTATCAACAAGATTGGCTTTGGTAAAAATTACGAGGGCATCACAGTACACAAGAATGGAAGGTCAGTAAAATACACAACATTTACGCCAGTTTTTTTTATCATCTCTTAATTTCAGATGGGGTCCGAGTCTTTATGTAGCCTGATAAATGAGCTGCCGTGATTGTATATATGTTTCAACACTTCAACATATACTGGATCTACACCTTGGCGACTGATGGCCTCCATGACCTTAGGGATTTCTACTGAGTCGAACGCCTTTTTGAAGTCGATAAATGCTACGGCAAGTAAAGACTCGGACCCCTTCCAGCTCCAGAAAGGAGTAAGACAAGGTGATACCAGCTCACCTAAACTCTTCACAGCCTGCCTCGAGATGATCTTCAGAAGGCTAGACTGGGAGAGTAAAGGAATTAAAATAGACGGCGAGTATCTGAGCAACCTCAGATTCGCAGACGACATAGCCCTTTTCGCAGAGAACCTACACGACCTCCAACTAATGATAGATGAACTAAATGAGGAGAGCAAGAAAGTCGGCCTGCACATGAACTTCAGCAAGACGAAGATCATGTGCAACAACCACATTGGAGATAAGAACACTAAGATCGAAATCGAGGACACAGAACTCGAGAAAGTAGACCACTACATCTACCTAGGGCAACGAATCTCCATGAGACCCTCAAAAGAAGAAGAAATCAAGCGAAGAATCACACTAGGATGGCAAGCCTTTGGCAGAGCTAGCTCAACCTTCAAAAATAATAAGATCCCATTAATCCTAAAGAGAAGGGTGTATAACCAATTCATCCTCCCAATAGTCACTTATGGAGCTGAAACATGGAACTTAACCAAGAAACAGACCCGTAAGCTGAGAACCATGCAACGTGCACATGAAAGAATAATGCTGGGCCTCACATGGAGAGACCACAAAACAGCACAACACATCCGGGAAAAGACAAGAGTTAGAGACATCATAGAATCGATAAAAAATCTCAAATGGCGGTGGGCTGGCCATGTTGCAAGAATGGCTGACAATCGATGGACATCACGACTCACAACATGGATTCCCCGAGACCATATGCGCAACCGAGGCCGGCAAAATATTAGATGGAGAGATGAACTAGACAAGTTCAGGAAGTACTGGCTCCGTGACGCCCATGATAGAGAAGTGTGGCAAATCCTGGGGAAGGTCTATGTCCAACGACGGACGCTAAAAGACTGATGATGATGATGATGATGATGAATTTCAGATGAGAAAATTTAGCTGTCAATAACAAGAAGAAAAACTACTGATCAAAGTTATCCCTCTTTCAACTTTATGTGAATTTTTTAAAATCATTTTTTATTCCGTCTGACCTGAATTCAACAAACCTTGTCTCCCTACAAAAGAGCTTGGTTGTGAACTTAGAGTGGTCCCCAGCAGTTTATGACATCAAGAGTTATCATGCATAGGATCTCGAGTTTGGTACAAAATCATACACTCCAAAACTTTATATATATATATATATATATATATATATATATATATATATATATATATAATCATTCTGGTTAGTTCATATATCATTCAAACTTGCATCCTTATCTTCGTTTTTTTGGTCATTCACTACTTTTCAGCTGCAAAAGTTTTGCGTTGGATTTGATAATCTTTTAACAGAATTCCTTATCATATTCAAAATCTTTTGCAGCTAATTTTTATTACAGCTACAATTAGAACAATTCAGTTCAAACCCTTTCAAGACTAAATTAAAATGTCCTCGTAGACTTCTAGATGAGATTCTCGGGACATATATATGTATATACATACATATATATCTCAACATGGAAACCTGAGGATATACATGTCCCAAGAGTCTCAAACGTGATAAAAGAGAAAGATTCAACCTACACATGAAAAAGATAAATTTAGAAAGTTTTTTGAAATATTATAATAATAATAATAAGATAAGGGTTTCCATTTAAAAATTATCAAATGTGACCACTGAAAAATACACAAAAATGACTAAAATGTAATTGTCAGAATAACAAAAATGAAGACACAAGTCCAAATAATTCATCAAATAATGACAATCTCAGAACTTTACAAAACATACCATTCTGTATGAATGAGCTACAGTCAAAAAATCTGAGACTTGATACTAAAACTGTAAAAAGTTACAGTTGAAAAATAAAAATTAGTTTTCAGGATGAGCCCAATCTCAACTGATCAAAAACTGAAGAAACCTATTTTCACAGTTTTGGTTGAGGTAAGTAAGAGTAGTAATGCATTTTGCATTTCGGATGAACAAAGTTTCCATGCATAAGTTCAAGTACAGTTGCTCGATTGGCCCCAAAGCATTGAAGCTTATCTGTCAAATAGGTTCCAAACTGACGAGGAATCGCACGAGACAGCCTGACTCTTTTGGCCAGTAACTATAGCAATTGTCCGTGGCAACATGTTCTCCATAATGACTGTGGGAACAGACAGAGTTGTTCATTAGAAAAGGGAAAATGACATATTAAAACTGACAAAATTCCTGCCTTCACTCGTATGCAAAAGACAAAAAATGAGAAAATTTTGTAGCTGGACAAATTTGATTAGACATTTCTTCCTACGTCATCTCTTGACTTCTTGCATTGCTTTCCAATTTGTTATAGTTGTTACTTGCTTAATCTCTGAATGTATTTTAAAGTCTGTTTTTTTATTTTGTTTTCCATAATTGTAGAGATGCAACATTGGTATAGAAAACAGAATCAGCAAACTTGGTTCAAATTTCAGCTGAGGCTATTTGAGTTCCCTTCATACACTAATACCCTTGGGGAAAGGCATGAATCTACATCCCCAGATGTCTTGACAGAAAAATGTTGTGTCTATGGTATGCCATAATGGTTATGAAGAAAGTGGGTGAGTGATCACTTGAGAAAAACCTAATACTCCCTATGTCTTCAGGCTTCAAGAACAGTAAAATTTGTTACACCTATCACCAACCTTGTCAAGGGAAGGGCTATATAATAGGCTCAAAATTAAAATTTTCAGATGTTTCTCAGAGGAAAACACCAGTGACATCATGAGAAGAATTTATTCTGACCATATTTAATTCTTTGATAAAATTTTACATGACTTCAGATTTTGACACTATGATAGTTCAATTATTGACTGTGATGAGGAGTTCAGTAAGACTTATTTTTTTCATGAAAATCTCCCAAAGGTTGACTTGTTTGCTTCTTCTTACAAACTAAATTCTTTCCGGTAACAATTCAGCACTAACATTACAGATCTTTCAACTTTCAAGCTTTGTTGAAAATTTGGATTGTTTTTTCAAAGAGGCTTCTAGAAAACATCCACGTTGTTAAAACTGGTTGTGAAGGAGACAATAAAGCAAGGAGATGGTTCCTTCAGCAGGAAATTCTGAAAAGGGGCAAACAACAAGAATTTTTTTTTCTGTTTTTGTGATTTTGGCTGTTAAGTTGCTATACATTGAGCTTTCTTACAATGAGGTTTTGTTCACAGAAGATTCAAAATAAGGTATTAAGTGTCTATACATACAGTGGTGCCTCTCATAGTGAAGGACTCTTATAACCAAATTTCACTCAATGAAAGGTCTCAATTGCCAAAAAACTTCTTATCAAAATAATTTCAGTTTACAAGGCTAAAAAAAACTACAAAAGCGATAAAATTATCCTGAATCATTTAGATTTTATCAATAATCATCTAGACTTATACCAAGTACCTAAGCACTTATTTTTACACAGACAGGCATTTGTTGAATTATAAGATTATTTACCCATTTATTACTTATTTACATATTTGCTTGTATTTTCACATTATTCAGAAACCAATTAGTACATCATACATCATTAACGAGGTTATTATTTAGGTTTTAGGGGTTTGATATTTTTAGTAGGAACGAATTACTGAAATCCCTAGGTTTAATTAGTCACTTGACAAATTTTCATTAAACAAGATATTTTGTGGAACAGATTGTTCTAGTTGAGAGAGGTAGCACAGTATATACACACATTAAATCAGTCTATGAGTGCTCACCCTCTACATGTGATATCTATGATTTTGTGTTTCATTTGATTCTTGAAATCAACTTTTCTTTGTTTCTTCTCCTGTTTCTTCTGTTATCTCAACAACAGAAGGATTATTCTCCAATGTTTCTGATGTCGGCTTTGTTCCACAATAAGCTTCACACTGAATTCACTTTTTATTGTTTACACAACGCCTGGTTGCTGCTGCCACCTCCTGGGCATTGATCTTCTTGCATCATTGGCGCACTTCTCGATTCACTTGGAAAAACTTATTCATAATTTTTATATTTCTAATCACCAGCTAACAAAATTATTGCTGTAATGTGATTCTTGCATGTTATTCATAACCATTAATGATTCAATGCAAACTGTTAGATTATAGCTTTGTTTGTTCAGATCTACTTCCTGGCAAGACTGTCATCGGATTAGAAGCACTTTTACAATTATTAAGAAATAAATGTGCCACCAAGCAAGACACAAGACAGACCTCCAGGATTTGGGTAGCCTAATGGTTAACATCACAGTAAATGGAATTGCAAACAGAATTCAAACTCCGACTGAGATGGTGTTAACTTTATACACTACTGCTCTAGAGAAAAGCCTTCATCTATCTCTTCTCCTTCCAGGGCAGACTGGGCTCTTCTGCCGTGATTGATAACCAGTCAAGGAGACATCACATATTGACAAAATCTTTTGCTACCTATGCTGCACTAAAAAAAGTATAATTTTAATTTCCCATGTTGTTAAAAAAAACTCTAGTCCAACAATTTTTTTCACAGAGGCGACTATATTTATACCAACATGTACTAGAATCAATAATCTAAAATTCTTTTAAAGAGTACCAGCATTTTATTTCAGGATTGTTGGTTCAAAATGACTAAAGAAACCAAAAAGAGCACTTTTTCTTAACCACCAGTAATTGTGATTCAGACAAAAAATAGTGGAACCCATGAAAAAAACATAATGCATGTATTTCTGAGGAATTTCGCAGAATTTTTGCCAGTTCTAGGTCTTCTCCCCTTGACAGTGAATCGGATATTGATTCAAGATAATTTGCAGATGGCCACGAAGGTAGTGAAAACAATGATTGTCTTGGAGCAGCTGATGAGATATTTTTCTAATTTGACATCACACATTGATATTGATCGTATTCACTGAATATCCATACCTCTTATATATGAACCACCATAACCTGTATTTGTACCAGGACAAATTATCTAAATTTATCTAAAAAAAAAAACCAGCAAAATATTTGGAGATTGTTGGTCCAAAATGACAACAGAAACCCAAGAGAATACTTTTTTTGGAAAAAAATAAACAAAAATACATTTTTCGATGGTGCCTAGTGGAGTAATCTTGTGAATTTTCATGACTGTAGTCCAAAGAATGTGACCAGGAGTGCCCAGCGGCTCACACAAAGGAGCAAAGAGAGAAGAATCTATAGCTTACTAGACCGGTTGGTCAGTTGGGCCATTTGTGGGGCTACAGCGAATCAATAGAAACCTTGGGGTGGGAGTGGTATTTTTTTTACTAAAAAAATAAACAACAAAATAAAACAATGTCACTCAGAGACAAAAAGAATGAAAAAAAGAGGAAAAAAAAAAAATCTCCCAAGTGTTTTAGTCTCCTACATACACTACAACTAAGCAAGAATTAATTACATCCTAACGAAACCACCAAAAATTCCAGGAAATAATAATTATTGAATAATCTTGGAAACAGAACCCACAACCAGATCAATTTGGTGAAATAATTACAGACACAGATTTATAGAAGCCAGATAAATTAATAACCAATTAGTAATTAGCAATTATAGGTAATTAGCAACTAAACTTGATGACCATTAAAGCTAATTCTTCAGTGATTAAATGAAAGGTTACCAGACATTTTGTAAAAGAAATAACAATTAAGTGACACCTCACATAGCAGGTGACAACAGATCTCACAGTCCTTTCACCAAGACCAGGCTGAGTACTCTAAATGAAAATGGCATATCAGAAAGATCAGATCTTATAATATTTTCACGACAATAAGGCTGAGTACACTTAGAATAGCAGATCAGTGTTCAGATCTCACAATCCTTTCATAAGAACAGGCTGAGTGCCTTCAGTTAATATAGCATACCAGGGAACATCAGCTCTTATTCATGGTGTCTAATGCCAACAAGTTGTAATCAAGAAAGTTACTAATTAAAAAAGGATGTTGACATTAAGTCTAGCTGAATTTCCTCAAGATGTTCCTTTACCAGTCCCAAACCCAGTTAAAAAGTTGTGGGTTGGCCATTGGGCTAGTAACTCCATCCTGTAAAACCTACTTGGACTGGAACCCCAGCAATCACTCTAGCAAAAGCCTGGTCAAGAAGATTCCTCTCTAGAAGGGCCCAGGATGCATACTGGTGGAAGCCCACAGAAAAACATGCCAAACAAAGAAGTAAAAACCAAGATAGAGACCTGGAACATCAGAATCCTGTTGGAGAGCAGAAAATCAGCTCAAGTAGCAGATTGGAATCTACAGAGAGGAGTTGATAGACCAAAGCAGACCAGGGATAAGATCAGTCACGACCAAGGCAAATACAGTCGGACTGACATGGGCCCAGTTGAGGGGAGTTGCACTGAACCAAGTCCGCTAGCGTGTTGTGTTTGCTGCCCTATGCTCCATAAGAAGTCTATAGGAATAAACTTTTAAACTGTGCAAACCTCTGCAGAATTGGTAGTCAAAAACAATTCTCAAGTATTTTCCAGATGATACTGGTTCCAGCTAAACATACTCTGAATAAGACGGGAAAATTTTCAGGTTATGTGATTTGATATATAAATATTTAGTAAACTTATCTCACTCTGGCACAGGAACAGATGGAGGGTGATAACTGTGGTCCACTGATTTTCCAAGTTGTAGGGCATACCTCTCTTGAAGATCATCATCCAAAATTATGGCAGCTAACTGGGCTTGAATACAGACCACTGGCACTGGTTAGATTATATGACTATCTCAGCTATCAAACAGACCCAAAAGATTTAATGAGGTTGTTTTGAAAGTAACGTCACAGCTTTGGAAACAAAATGTTAGATTTATTTTTGAACAGCATCATATTAGCAATTAGCATAGTATCTGTCAAAAATGAGGGGATTATTTAATTATGGATTAGCCTAGGATCAGAGTATTTGTGAGCTCTGACTAGGATCAAAGTGTCAATTCCCAGTCTTCTGCCTAGGATCAGAATGAAGTATCTGTGCACTTATTGAAAAGTATTACATGCACACAAAATACATACATAGATACAAATTGTGCTTTAAATATATGGATTACAAAAGCTCAACTAAAGGGATACAGTTAAATTTTCAAATTTAATGACTCAATCTTTTAAGTTTATTTTACCAAGTATAGACTTGCATTGTTATTCTGAAGAATGGCACTTTTTGTTGACCAAATTGAAGCATTTTTTTTACATAAATTTTCACTCTTCACTCATCCGATGTGACTGTCTTACTTTTTCTTAAAGGCCTCATAATAGATGAAACCTACCATATTTCTACAGACTGCACACCAAGAATTTTTCATCCAGAAGCCCAAATTTTGTCATTGCCAATAATTATGTTCTTAACAAATACTAGAAAACTAAAGATCGATCATCAACCATCTCAATTCTGCTGAATTGAAAAAATTAAATGCTCAAAAGATGCTAAGCATCATCAAAACATTGCCTTTCGAAATACAAGTATTCTGAGGCTGCACTGTTATTGTGCATTGAGGTTGAAAAGCAAATGGGTATTTCCAAGATGAAAAAAACACCAGTCAAATATAAACTATAGTTATGACTTGAAGAATAAACAATATTCTAATATATCAAGAAGGGTGAGATGTGAATTATGAGATGTGCCCCTGTATTGTGAAATCCTAAATGCACAACTAATGATTATTTGGGGATTAAAGCTTAAATCCAAATGATACTTTGAAGTAGCAGAGAGAGAGGAGACACGTTTTGTTATCAGAGCCGATTATAGGCAGATGTCAAAAAGTGCAAATTTATGAAGACATTTTGTTTTCAAGTAACATTTATGTTTGTCTATTTGTATAATCGTTGTATTCAGTCACCAATTTTTCACACTGGTATCAGAGATATTGGTCAGTTGTTATTTGGCGAGATTACTGAAGCTCTGATATAAGTAATGTTTTCCCTCTACCCACTACTAATATCAATCAAGTACTTGTGTCGTGGGGGTAGAGTTTACAATTAATTAATAAACTGATCACTCAGACTCCCAAGTTGGAATTTCGGAGTATTCATTTTCCCAAGTTTGTTTTTTAGATGTGTCTAACACTCCCATAAGTCACTTTGTCTGTCCCCTTATCAACCGACGTCATTTATTCATTTTTCTTTTTAATGAATTCTCATAATGGAAAAACAAAAAAAAAAAGAAAAAAAAAAACGCTGTTTCCATTTCATATTTTTGTCATCAAAAGACAATGATTTATCCTTTTTTTCGTTAATCAATTCTTGTGATAGATCCAAAATTATATCGTCAGCATCCATAAGCATGGGATTATAGATTTAAATTGTTTTTTTTAGATGTAATTTATAGTTTCCCTTCTGTGTGGCATATATGTCAGAGGGAACACCCCCATCTGCAGTTTCCCTTCCAGTGGTACGTGGACACATCATTCTATTCTTGTTGAGCTTCGATAAACATTAAACGTTCATACCAGTGTTTGAGGTAAATTTTCATATTTTTTGACCAAAAGAATCCGACCTTTATTTCCGTCATCTAAGATTATCATTTATCCATTCATTTACACAATTCTCATGCTCCCAGATAATGAGTTCTACTTAATATCAAAAGCTAATAACTTTCATTATCCCACCTGACCCTCGGGTTTTTAAATAAATACCTAACAGGGGCCAACTCGGTTCCTGAAAACAGAACCTCTAACAGGGTAATCATCCCTTCTGTCATTTGAGTCAAACCCGCAGAATTAAGTAAGATGAAGTACAGACGTACGCTATACCTTGATTAGTGTGGTTAATTCGTTCTAAAATCTTCTGTGCAATAACAAAACCGCACTGTTCAAGGTATTACATCTTTTTAGCGTTTTTAAGGTAATAATCTATTTCCTTGATGACTTTTCTGTCAGCTTATGTAGCGCTTTTAGGTTTTAAAAATATTTGTATTCATTAATAATTGACAATTAGAACAAATGAATAATCAGATACCTTCTTTCCATAAAACTTTTTTTTTATTATTAAAAGTCAAAAATTCATTAATAACGAAAAACGTTACTTATACTGTGATCTCATATTGTTAGTTTTTTATTAGTACAGTAACAGTCTCTTGAAGGTCGAATAAAGCTTGAACATCTTTAAAAAAATAAAATAAAAAGAAACCCCTCTTAAAAGCATGCTTCAACGCTTAGCAACGACTTCTGGATCACTACAGGTTCTACCAAAGATCATCCTCATCTACAGATTCATTATTATATCCAGGATCCTCCTTAATTTTTCACCTAAGAGCAGATGTTCGAATATTTTTCCTTCAACAGAGCAACTGACAACTCAATCACGTGAACTAAAAAAACCCTATTTATGAATAAGATGACTATATTTCAGATAACTCCATTTATCTGTTTTAAATCAATTTTCCACATTTTCACGTCTAGAGCGAAATATCTATTTCTGCATCAGTTTTCATTTATCAACTTCCACTAACAACATAAATAAACTTAAACGTTGTTAGAACTTGTATTCACAGAATATGAGCCGAGTAAAAAAAAAAAGAGGGAGAAAAGGAGGTGTGGAATAGGATTTGCTGTTTTCCTGGGGAGAGGGGAAGGAATGAGTTCGGAATTTCAGATATGAAAATTCCGAAAATTTCTCCTTCTCCAGATATAACACATTCCACGGCCAACAACAATTCACAAATTAAATCAATTTTTAATCACCCGAATCGATTTCAGAAGTTACCAGCTCGTTATTGCTGGATATCGAATTAAATATAAAAGGATAACAAATGAACAACACACTACCGACTAAAACTGGGTAATAAGTACCCCAAGGCGAAATAGCCACAGAAGCAAGTGGAGAGAGGGGGGATACTGAGGGGGTTGTAGTAAAATTACGAATGTGCCAAAAATTTAATTGAAATGAACTACCATATTATGGAAAATTATTCACACATCACTGGAGGCTGTTTCTTTCTTTCAAAATCCATTGTTTACCCAAATTCAAACCATAAAACCATCATATCAATAAGACAAGGGTTTTTTTCTTCACTGTGACCATTAATCACATGATTGTAGCACAACTGACCAACCGTAATACAATAATTGGGTCAATTATGGTTCTTCCTACCCTTGAACAACATTTATATTTGTACTCCTCACTTCTATTCCTATCTTAGATAAGGCTAGCATAGAATCTTTATTCTTTTCAATAAAGTTGATAAATATTTCTAATCGAAAATATAACACGAAAACACGATTTAAATAGGAATACAACAGACCTTAATTTTGGCATAAAGTAAGTCACGAGTAATGCCGGGCAGAAGAAATAAAGGGGGAAAAGGTGAAGATAATTTTTACCATGCTTCACACTACGGATAACATGCTTGCTTTGTCTTTTCAAAGAAAATAAATATAATCAAAAATATTTACAGACACAAAAATACTAATTGTATCCCCCCAAAATAATAATATTCTTGGGGTATTAAAGAGGCACAATATTTAGAAAGAAAGGAAAAAGGCCCCAAATAAATTATTACACAGCATTATAAGCACGTCGGGAATCAGCTTTCAACTTTCACTTAAAAAGGGCAACATTTTGCGGTATTTATCGTTATAAGGAAAATAAAAATAAAAAAGGAAGGCTATATGTTCATGTATTCAAAGTTATGCTTTATTTAGATTAATAATGTCAGCATGAATTTTGTTTCTTTCTCCAAGAGAGGAAAGGAAGGGTTAAAATTTTTCTTTACATCTGACTTAGCAGTTGTCATGCTAATAAAGTAGGCTAGGTTGAGTAAGGAATGGGTGTGGGGATATGTGTGTGTGTGTATGAAATATGACAGTTTGTCAGTTATGAATCACAAACTGGAGAAATGATGATTATATCAGTATCATCACACTCACTTTGTTCTTACAACGGCTGTCTATCCACATGAAATTAAGTGCCGTTTTTACTTACTCATAGTGAGTAACCATAACATATTCAACTTCCTTTTAACTTGAGCAGAAATAAAACAATCCATATTGTACATTTATTTACCTCTATTTTTTAATTGAAATGGTGTATCAACACTATCAGTAATTTAATGAAGGAATATTCAATTCTGGGGGAGAACAATAATTAATGCGTATGCAAGTGAGTGTGGTCTTAACTAGAAGAATTCTTTGTGTTCGGTGTAGAGGAAGCTACAACTCAGAATTTACTACGAAAGAAGAACGGCGTGGGTTTTGGGTTTGAAGTGTGGATGGATTGATGTAGGTAAGAGAGCAGAAGTGAGCATTAAAACCTCAACAATTTATGCCCGGGGCATCCCTACTACTGTTTTATTTACTTATTTATTTATTCATCTTTTCTTTTTTTTTTTTTTTGGTTTTAATGAAAAGCGTGTAGAACATAGTTTTGAAGATTATCAGCGCTTTTCGCTTTACACCAATAAAAAGAAACAAATGAAATTAATCATACAACTCTGATGAATCTCAAAGATAGAGAATAGATAAATGACTTTTAAATGACTTAACCCAGTGAAACAGATTTTCCTAGTATTTCCAGATATAAAAAAAGGTCACGTGACCAAACAAACATTTTCCCTCAGGTTCGAAGTTATATATATATTATATATATGTGTGTGTGTGTGTGTTACTGTGAATATTTTTCTTTTTTTTTGTCGTTTAAAAAAATGATATGGACAGCATGTAGTCGAGAGACTTTTTTTTTCTACAACCTCTGAAAAAATGAATAAACATTATTCACATTTTTCCTGGCTGAGTAACCAAAACTCTTCCGACAAACTAAAGAGAAGGGTGTTTATTCAATAAAAATTCAACTGAACATTTTTCAAAGTGAGCCGAAAGAAAATCTATAAAATTCCTCTTTTCCTAGACTGAACGATCAATAAACTTGCTGGACCGAGAACAAAAAAAAATCATTGCTGTTAGCAAGCTACCAAGGCCCATGAGGGAGAGGTTCAGGGGGTTCAACGCACCTGGGCCAATGGAGGTGGGGGGACTCAAGAATTTCCTGAGATCTCAGAAAAAAGAAAAGGGACCAGAGAGGAACTGCCCTGGAGTGTTATTTGAACATAATCAAATCAAAAATGTTTATAATGTCAACACGGAAAAGGTTCATCATGCCTTTAAAAATAATCCAAATTAATTTCTTAATATTTATATTATTGTCATTGTTTTTCTTCTACGAGAAATCCTTTCTGGAGAATTGAAAGGTGAAATTACTCACTAAAAACGCAGAAACAAAGTTTCGAAATGAATGCTTTAAAAACCTGACACTGAAGAAAAAAATGATACTTCCGTGAAAAACTTCACTAATAATTTAGTTCAAAAACGACTGATACACAAAAAAAAAACAGAACTCTTTATTTAATATAAGTATTATTGAGGTACAACCCGCTACTAATAACGAACAATTAGCCTAAAAATGAAATAATTTCGACAGAAAACATTACAAAAACTGTAGAGAATTTACAAAAATTTTGGTCCACGGTTGCAATCAACCATGAATCAAGAGTAGAGAAATATTTCAATGATATTTGTCATTATTGAGTTGTGTAAAATTTTATTCAGCGAGAGAAAAGTGAATAGCTGACATGGGGTGCAAAACAATTTTTTTGAATTATCAAAAGTTTCGAATGGAGATATTGAGAATTTCTGAAATCAGTTTAAAAAATATTTACAGGAAGAATTATCGTGGATTTTAGAAAGGCATCTGTTTTGTCATTGGTTATGAGAAGGAAAAACTGAATTATCAAAACAGCATAAATAAAAGGACTTCGGGTTTTCCTCAAACTGGACGTTTTGCAGGGTTTTTTTTTTTCAGTCACTAAAATTAAAGTTAATGGAACTTGGTCAGGTACAACAAATCACTAAACTATCGGCACAACTCAGTTCTGGTGGTCCCGATTGGAATTTAGCTGACGTCACACAGATATGCAATCTGCCAGAGGGATCGGCATAATAATTGTTTATGCATTTATTGGTGGTCCCGTTCGAAATGCAGCTGAGAACAGAGTGTAGTTTCAGCTTATCAGATACGACCCCGATATTAAACTATAGTAGACTTACTGGTCCATAACCCTTCAATTTTCGCCTTAAGTGTAAAAAAATCCAACAGAATATAAACCAGATAAATAAATGCTAAAATAGATGATAATGCAGACTCCTATGACAGATATCGCATAACTGAATTCCAATCGGGACCATCATCGCTACGTTATGTTCAGATCAGATAATCCAACAAAAACAAAGCGTGAAAAGGTACTCAAGAAAGATCAAAGTGAATCATTCAGGTCTTTTAGTTTTGAAAACGGGTGTGTTTTCTTTCGAAATTGTATAAAAATGCAGAAACAGAAATAGAATCAGTTGAAAATATGACTCTTTTCCATTGGATTCGACATCGACTTTTTTGTAACTGTCTGTGAGAGCAAGGAATGATGGATATGATCATTTATTTATTTTTAGTGTGAAAGAAAAGTATACTATTAGTATATAAAAGCACGCATCCAATTATCATATTCACATAGTATCCAAGTCATTAAACATTAGCGATGGTGTAGTAAACATTAAAATTCTTTCAAAACTCATCTAAATAGTTTTACATGTTCCAGTAATCTAACCCGGAGACTTATTGCTACAAAAATAAAATAAGATAGAAACATTTTTTGCACATCTTCAAAATTTAAAAAAAAAAAAAACACATCATAAAACTTTTGACATCATTTTTAAACTTTACTTTCTTTCAAAGTCGAAAATAAACAGTAAATTAACCGCAAGCATTTTTTTTTTATTAATCATCTTTTCGTGTTGTTTAAACTCAACAAATCTTATCTTTCTTTCAAAATAAACAAAAGTGAATAAATAATTGTGTCGATTTCCTGATTTGAAACAGGAAAAAAAAAAGAGAGAGGAGAAAGGTGGGGTCCAGTCACGTGACAATTCTACCTAAGAGTCGGTTTGTTCATAAAACAAGATCTCAAAAAAAAAAAAAGAAAAGTTGTTTAGGTTTTAGGGTCTTTTTTATTTTTCATTTTAAATCAATATTAAACATAATTATGTGACAGAGAGTGAGATCACTGGGGCGTTGTCGACCTTCCCTTTTTTTTTTTTTTCTTCGAAATTGTTTCTCATTATTCTTCCTGATGACAGGATCGATCGTCCTCAAAATTTAAAAAAAAAAAGATATATATATATCAAACTTCGAATAAAAATGCTGCCAAAAGTTTCAAGAAAGGCTTACTGTGTTCTTTTTGTTTTGCTTTTGTTTGTTTTTTACGTTTTCACAAATTGAGCAACCCCCCCAAAAATATCGATTAGAAACTGAAGAATAAAAAGACAAGGAAAAAATAAAAGAATGCTGTGAATTTTATTAATATAAATTAAAAGAGGGAAGTGACAGAAAGGCGTGTGCTGTGTCTTCCGAAGAGGTGAGAAAAAATTAATACACATTGGAATAAATGACGAATAGACTATTCTTAAAAACAAAACAAATAAGTTGGAAGAAAAGATACTACTTTAAATAATAATAACAGTAATAATAATAATAGACCGGAATCATAAGATTATTATTATTTATTTACTACTACTACGACGACGATGACATTTATTACTATTGTTACTGTACGTCAAAAAAGGGGAACATTAATATTGTTTGAAAGGATTTCTTAAGATGGTTTTTACTTACCTACGTCTACATGGTTCCCTGCTCGGTGCTGTTAATCAACAGAAAAATTTCGAACAAAGAATCCACTCAACAAAGACAAGTTTCATGTGGTAAATTCGCCACAGCTCCGATTACCCAACATGGCGGTGTTCCATTGCCTCAAATGAGGGGAAAGAGACTAAGAGCACCGATACCAAGGGACGTAACTGCGTAATTGTTAGGCTCCGTGGTTAGAGTCGAGGACTGGAAAAATCTGAGATTCAATACCAGGATGATAATACCCCTTATCACAAACTCACCAAGGGTACAAGTTGAGTAATGTGGTCACCAAAAAGATCTGGTAATTGTAACCTTTCCCGATTTAAAATGGCTGCAGTTCCTGCTGCATAATAAAGTGTTTTAGGATTAAACGCTGATAACCCAACTCTAACCCTAGAAACACTTCATTTTGCAGCAGCAGCCATTTCAAAACGGGAAAGGTAACTATTACCATAGAACTGTGGTCCTGTAGTAGTATTGCTTTATTTTTGCATCTCATACTCCAGTAAGGGTCCTCCTACCCCAATCCACAACATATTTCTCAATGGTCTGTTAAACTTTGAATTGTACTAGAATAAATTTAATTACTGTTTAGAATTCATTTTCATTGTAACACTTCTAATTGTTTTAAAATTTCTACATACAAACACCAGTGTCCATTGACATCTGTTGATAGTTTTCAGGGTGGGGGTATATTTCCGGGGTTGGGGACAAAAAGATATACTCAATATATATCTCTTAGTGGTAATTCTATTATCAGTGATGAATAATACTATCTTTTTATATGGATGCATTTAGTTGGGGTTACATGAAACAGTTGTACAGTAACATTATCCTTTATTGACTATAAGGTTCCAACTTTCAACCCCCCTCACCTCATGTGAGGAGGCCTGATCCAGAGTGTGAAAATGCTATGTTTGCACCCCCCATCAGGTGCCCATGTTTGTTTAGAGTAATAAAAGTAATTTACAAAATCTGGAATTTTCATTTATTAGAGATGTCTTTCTGGGTAGATTACTTATATTACTTTATTATTATGTATAAGTAGATTGGATGAGTTGTAATACTTTCCCAGGGAGGTGCCAAAGCACCCCCTTACAAATACCCATGCCAGTCTTTGTTACTTTTTAATATTAAATTGGTCACATTATCTTTTTGTTTATATCTATGAGTGTAGACCAGCTGCACCTTTCACATTTTGTACACAAAACTGCTAATCATGTCTGAATAAAATGGTATAAAGAAAAAGAAATAAGAATATTTGAAGCAGGTTTTATACAGTTTCTAAAGTTTTTGTTCATGAAGTAGGGGATCAATGAAGTGGGGGATTGGTTTTCTATGGTATTAAGTTATAAACTGATCCCTCTATGATTAATACATCTTAGCATAAGATATCCCTGGACATGAAGTGAGGAATTGATCCTCGATTAGTATTCCATGATAAACTGACTCCCAATGATTAATACATCGATACTTTTTATAGTTTTAATTTTTTGTTTTTATTGCTGGAAAATAGCATGAATTAGTCATAAAACTAAAAAAGTTAATTTTAGTTACTTATAACAGGTTTTATACTGTTTTTTTTTACTTTTAGTTACTTAAAGCAGGTTTTATACTGTTTCTCATTCAGGATTTTGTCATCTGAAATTACTTTGAATACACCATGGTTATATCTGTTGTCAGAAAAATTTAAACTCTAAATAAAGCTTTTAAAAAAAGAAGTAGCTTTTATTCCATTGGTATTCAATGAAAATCAGTCAATTTGATTATTACTTATTTGGATTTTGAAAGAAAAAGATTTCTCACTTCTGCTTAAAGTATAGTGAAAAATACATTTGCTCACAGCGGCTGTTTGTTACTGGTCAAATCAGTTCAATGGTCAAGTGAGTGTTGAGTCACTTCTTGTTACTCATGAGGGATGATAGCTTAATGAGCTTTCATGGACAGCTAAATAAGGCTGACCAAAAAATACAAAGCTTGATATTATCCCAAATTTATAGGTATATTCCCAATATTAGAATACCATCATAAGATCAGTAATATTCAAATAAATAAATGATCACTCCATATTTAATTGTTTTAAAATAAATTAGTAATTACCATTCAAAGATTCACTCCACAGTCATCAGGGTGTTGGATGCAGTTCTTTTAAGGGACCACATTACCCAACTTGTAACCTAACCCAGAGACTCAATGAAATCACCTGAGTCCATTCAAAATCAAAAAAACTCTTCTGAAATAAAAAGCTGCTTTCAGATTTATGTGGACACTTGTAAAATGATGATGAGCAGAAAAGTTTTCCCCAGAGCAGAGGTCAACAGACTTTTTTTACCATCAACCCACCCCCAAGGAATCCTAGATCCCTCATCGACCCCCACACAGGACTACCAAAAGAAAGATATCTAACATACCAATACCATATACTAAAATATACCAAAAACATTGCAAATCCATAGTATATAATAATACATCAAAATTGGCAGATTAACAAGAAATAAACAGTAAAATACCAAGTTAACAAGAATATCACACAATATAAGTATGAATCAATGTACCCAACACGTGTACTAGAACTAATTGTCTAAAATTATCTTAAAAAAAATAGATCTTTTGACTAAAATATCTTTAATTAATATCAGCACAATGTTTGGGCCTCATTAGTCCAAAATAGTCATAGAAACCCAAAAAAAAAACCGGGGGGGGGGGGAGAAAAACGAAAAAAAAAAAATGTTTATAAATGGTTCCTGGTTGTGTACTTATGCAAATTTACAAAGTTGTACCTCCAAAAATGTAACCAGAAGCATCCAGAGGCACACGCACACACACACGCACCAACACAGATGAGCAATGAGAGAACAATCCATAGCCCACGTGGCTGGTTGGTTGGATGGGCCATTAGTGGGGATACAGTGATATGATAATTATATCTCAAAATTGAGAGATTAACAAGTAATCAATAGTAAAATAGACAGCAAACAAGAATATATGTCAGTAGATGTAAAATGTACCAAATATTCAACAGATCCCTCCTGGCTTTATCAACCCTCTTTTGACTCCCTGGCATTCATCAACCCCTGATCCAATCATTATAGGGGATTGTTATTGATTACTTTGGCACCCCCAGAATTAGAGAATTGCAATTATACTGAATTTGATTTTCACAATGTGCACCACCACAGTAGCTCAGGGCCAGTCAAAGATTAATATAACAAAGCTCCTACCATGGGTAATGGTTGGCAAGTTAGTTTGGAAAACATTGGCTAGTTTAATGAACCAAACTAAGCAAAGTCTAGTGCAGTTATTGAAAGAAAAAAAAGCCTTGCTTACCTTCAGCAACAGTATTAGAAAACATCCTCGTAAGTCTTATCCAGGGGAAACAAATATAGACTGCTACATCATGTGCCACACATCTTTCCAGTCCAGACTTTGCTTGCATGAGAATCACACAAGGCTTTTCACTCAACCACTTTATACATTTCAGCTTAATCTACTTCCAGTTCTTATCACAAAGAATCAAGATTTATCTACCCTGGATCACCCCTATTTTCTTTTTTTTCATCATAGGTGGCCATCAGCAAGAGATAATTAGGTGTAAGTTTTATTTTGGATTACACTTATGTAAATAGTTACTCTAATATTTATGTGCAGTAGTGACATCTGTTATGACCCTTTTAGCACACCATATTATACTCAACAAGTGGTAAACAATTGATGGAAACATATCAAATTAAAAGTTTCGATACATATCTAAGAAAATCTCTGACCACATCCTGTTTCTTTTTGGTTCTCCAGGCTACAGTGTGATGCACCAACTGTACCGTACTCTCATAGGTTCTGATCCCCATAGATGTCTCATTTGTATGGTTCTTGTGCCAGACTTTGCTGAGTAAATAGTCATAAAACAATCCTTGTTGGAATCATGTATGGAAGGGGAGTGTACAGGAATAAAGCTTATACCTACTTCTCAATTTCCAGGTGTTTTGTATGTTCAATTAATACTAATGGAGAAATAACTGTATTCTTAATTCCCAAATCCCATTTCCATCACTGGTTTGAATGTAACCAGTCTGCAAAGACAAATACTTCTGTACATTGATGAGATGGGTAACATGCTCAAGGTCTTCAGAATTTTACTCGAGGATTCAAAGTTTCTTTTGAATATAGTAGCCATTTTGAATACACATGACCATAATATTTGCTATAAATGAAATCCATATCTTATAACCCTCAAAATGATATAAGTCTACCCAGGGTTTCTTAGAAAATGAGAAAACCTAATGGCAGACAACCGATGAACATCACAACTCACAACATGGATCCCCAGAGATCACATGTGAAACTGAAGCCAACAGAAAACAAGATGGAGAGATTAACTAGACGAATCCAGAAAATACTGGCTCCACAACGCCCATGATAGAAAACTGTGGCAGATCCTGGGAAAGGTCTATCTCCGATGACGGATAATAAAAGATTGATGATGATGATGATGAAATCCATCCATTATATCCTAGCTTTGTAACCCTTGAAGAAAGATAGGTCTGATGGAGTTAATCATCTTATTTTTATCCAATTCAATATATTCAAACATTTTCTGAGATCACAGAAAATTCCTGGATCTCTGTTGGACTCCAGGGTATGACAATGAATATACCCCCAGAACTCCCCTCTCATAAGCCCTGTGCTCACCAATATTATGAAGTAACAAAATTTCTCAAAGTATGACTATCTATTATAATTTTCATAAACAATGAAAATCAACTAGACCTGCCTTATGGAAAGACATTTTCCACATAATTAACCAGAGGTCAATCCCTGACCATCCGTGTAAGGAAAATAGGAAAAATACTAGCAACTATAAACAATATTGGGGAAGGAAAACAGTTAGATATCTGAATGAGGACTACTCTCACTATTACTGCAATGTTACCTTTTATAACTTCAGTTCAGCTGAGTAACAAGGTGTATAAATGGCTGGCAGTTGAGTGAATTCTATAGAGTAGCATTCATTTTGTGGAGTCAAAAAAAAACAATAGTTCGATTTCCTTTGAGTACAGCATCTTCAAGAGAGAGGGATTATCTTATCAAACTGATATGATGAATCATGTTTAGCAATGCTCAATTTGTGTACTTAAGTCAAAGTCATTTTGAGGGACACCTATTCGAAGAGAGGAGTTATGGTTCAAGAAACCAAAAGCTATCTGTTACTTTTTCAATCAGATACGAATATACTCACAGGAAGCAAGTGGTGTCCAATCTCACTGACAACAGTTCATTATAAATGTTCCTACATAGTAGCATTTAAGCGTCTAAGAACAACGTTGCATATATTAGGTTGTCCCACATAGAATGGCTGATTATTAAATGAAAAATATGATTGGTGACACCCTACAGTTGTTTGGAAATCTGATATTTGAGCAAGAGCTCTAACAATTATCCTTGTACATGTTTCTACATCATTCCTTAAATTTTCATTGTCAACAACAATTTAGGTGTCATTATCCAGGCTCATATCTCCCAAACAATATTTGTAGAACCAACACCACATGGTTCTTTCTGAGCAAGTTCCCATTCTTAATGCTAAATTGAAGTTCTTGAGAGGTTGAAGAGCATTTTTACAAAGTTTGAACTGATACAAAAACAACAGCCTAATTTCTTTTGATTACAGCATCTTCAAGAGAGAGGGATTATCTTATTAAAACTGATATGATGAATCATAAGTTGAAAATTCAAAAGAAAGCCAATGTATAAATAGTTGAATATGTGTAACAATATTTTCTGCTTCAGAATTTGTCAAATAATCACAGTCGTAAAGGCAAATGCAAAAAAGGCCATTTTATCAGGCGACAACCTGATTTAACTAAAACTCTGCCTTTTAACTAGATTAAAATGTAATTTTCTATGGCTAACATATTCAAAATATCCAAATTAAGCATTGAAAATCATCTGCACCAGCTTGGTTGATTTATTCACTTTCACGTATGATTTTCGTATAAGTTAAGCAAAAAACATCTTGGGCCATATTTCCACGAGTAATTCAATATCTAAAAATAACAAAAATGTCCAGTTTTTTAAACAAATTGGAATATGCAATGAAAAGCAGATGCTTTATAATGATATGGGATGCAAAAGACTGTGAAAGCAAGCAAAATGAATCTCCACTAACCAGCAATCACAGCAAGAAGCTAAAAATCTGAACAGCCACTTGCGTTAGAAAGCACCTCTTCTCAGACAGATCTGCTCCTACCTAGAAGAAGCTATCAGATGCCCCAGTTGCATCTCCAAACAACCGTACTCAAATCAAATCTCAAAACTCCATAGGTTTACCTTACTAACCTAATATTGTCCTGATTAGGATACAAATATCAAAGGCTGGTCTTCAGCCAATGAATCTGGTAGGATTGGAGAGCAGTCCTCGGCTCTCTCAAAGAAACAAATGATTCATTCAAACAAATATGTACTGCTCCCAATTAGACCAGAAAGCAAAAAACATTCTCTGATACAATCTTCTACTTATATAATTAACAGTGTGATTTCCTTGGTTCACTGTCTGTAACAATAGACTCTCCCACTTAATGGTAATTATTTTGTGGATAAAAATACCTCCAGTCCACCATTTGGAACTATGGACTCTTCCAGTGGAATAAATTCTGTATTTTGTTTTTCTATAAGAACATCTTACACAAATCAAAATGTATCTGCAAACCTTTTCATCGGGATTTACAAATAGATCATAAAAATAATAGATCAGAATGCACATCATATAGCAATGATTAGAAAACTAATCTTGCTGGCCTTTGTTAGTGAGTTCTATTCTCATTGGATCATCCACTATTGATGGTCTGATACCAAACTGTCAAGTTAATAAATCATACAGGAAAAAAAAACCCAGCTCAGGAGGCATAATGTATAGTAATGATCAGCAAGCTAATCTCACTAGCCATTGTTATTGGGTTATTGGATATCCCAGAATCGATAGTCTGGTACCAACTTAGGTTAAGTTGATCCTTCATGTAAATGTGACAATTTTGCTGGTAAAAATATCTCTTATGAACCTTTTGAAACTGTGGTTTCTTCTACAGAATGGAATTCACTTTTTTTTTCATCTCAAAAAAATTCAAATATGTCCGTGAATTTTTTCTCAGGGATTACTCGTCTTATTATAAGAAATTGGATAGTTTTTTTCTAGTCATTATCCTGTATTCTATTTGGCTTTCTTTGACTATGCTTATAGCAGATAATGTCATGTATTAGGACATTTAGATTACAGATGAAAAAAAAACGAAATCAAAAGATAGATCATTCTGTGATACAGTTCTCAACAGATTGTTTGATTTGACAATTATATAAGTACTAGTGTATAACCATCAGAAATGACAGGGTTATTTATATATGAATCAGCACTAAGGAGTCAGAAGTTATTTCATTAGATAATTTATTTTTGATAATTCAAGTATCCTAATTTTAAGTCTCGATGTAATTCTTACTGTTTTAATATGTGATGATCAGACTTGAAGTCTTAAGAGTTTCTATAACATAATTCTTATTGTAATGTCATAAAAGGGAGGTAAATCAACCAATGAGATCATCCCATTTAAACATGAAGAAAGAAAGGAAGAAAGGAATGAACAGAAAAATTTGTATGTAAGCTCAATATATGATTAGACAAGTTAATAACTGTGAAAAAATTCACGGATATATCAAAAATTCTATCAAACTATTTTCTAAGAAAAATAATAGCAAATTTGTTTCAGCAGCACCTTTCCAAGAAATTATTTTGTTCATTTTTAGAGTAGATATGTCTCTTGATATTTGAGACAAGTTGATGTTACTATTATAGAACTAGCTGTTCATGTAACCCATATCACTGGTTGGGTTTAATAAAAAAAAAATTTTTTTTAAACTTATAATAACCTCTGCAATATCTCATAAAAAATAAAACCTACCCCCAACAATGTCTGTGAAAATCTGGTACTTTCTAGAAGATCCACTTCACTTAGCATTGTGTACCATATCAGGTAATTATATGAATTTGCCACACTGAATTACTTACCTTATGCCACATTTTACCATTGAGGGTTAGCAAGTAAATACCTTCGAGCTCTAACCACACCCTCACAGCTTAGTCAAAAAATAAAGATAAGAAATAAAGTTTATTCTAATTGAATCTAAATCTGTTTTTGTTGTTTTTTTATAGCTCTGGGTTTGTTTGTTTTTTTTGCGTCCCAAACAAGTTGGATCATAAAATTATACAATTCCTCTCGAATTTTAACTAATGATTTCTGTCCAAAAAGTATCCAGCCATTTCATGTTAAAGAAAATAGCCCATCTAAGGCAATGGCACCTTAGTCCACTTCAATGTACTCCCTTTGGTTCCTTATGTCCCCAAAAACTTATATCATAAACTTTTACAATTCCTCTTGAATTTCAACTTACAATTTCTGTCATATAAGTATCTAGGCATTTGATATAGACAAGAAAAAAATAGCCCACTTTAGGTAATGGCACTTTAGTCCTCTTCAAAGTACACCCCCTTGGTATCTCACACACTTATTCTAGTGTCCCTTCCATTTTTCAATTTAGTTCAAGAAAAATATCAAAAATTAAAAAAAACAGTCCTTATAGGAAATATTCAATAACTTGACAACATTAGCTGACAATCTTCTGATTATGAAATGTAATCTAATCATAAATATTAAAGCAAAACCCTATTTCTTAGCCGAGTCCAGTGATTGTAAAATTTAACCCAATTATATATATCAAACCAAAACCTTTTTTCTCACCATAGTCTAGTGATTGTAAAATGTAAGCTAATATCAAAAGTCACATCAAAACCCTATTTCTTAGTTTGTAGTTTAGTGATTGTAAAATGTAAGACTATCATAAATGCAAAACCCCAAACTCTTCTTCTTAACTTACTGATAAGTGATCGTAAAATGTAAGATTATAAATATCACGCCAAACCCTATTGATTGAAATAGACTGTAAACTCATTATAACATGGCTTGATATAGTGCAAAATGGCTTATAACAGGGTTTGAGCATGGAACCCTACTTTCAAAAAGTTAAATTTGGCTCTTAAAATAACAGCTAAGTACAAAAATAGAAAGATCCTTACTTAAATAGGTTACACTATTTGTAAAAAGGAAATGAATTAGACGAAAACATTTCAGTAGTCAAAAAACGAAACTCATCATCCCTTTCCCTTTCATTTGACACTTGAAAGATTACTAACATATTGTCAAAATTCTACTCCTGACACTATGCGTTTTGAGTTTTATCAAAATATAAACTTCTGGTGGAGTGTCATGAATTTTTTAGAATTTTATACTTATTTCTATCTTTGTGCAAGAATAGCCTCACCCCCTTCTCCATCCTCTCTTCATTTCTGTACAAATTATGCAGGTCGATCTGGAAGAGCTTGTGGGGGGGCTTGAATCAAGGTTTGTAAAAATGGAGAATTTGTTACAAATCAGACTCGCTTATAATGCGGTAGGAAATCATGGATCCCATTCCTCATTATAACAGGTCTACAAAGTATATAAGCTTATCATAAACGTCAAACAGAAAGTTGGTTCCTTAGCTAGCAGTCTGCTAATTGTAATATTCACGCTAATAACAGTAAATGCTTAATAAATGAAAATGAAAATTACAGAATATTTTCGCAAAAGATTTTTTCAAAACAAAAATTCAATGATGATTATTTTAATGGTAACCAAAATAGCAATTTCTTCGTTTTCTTTGATCGTTCTCGGGTGTTTGGCACAATTTGACGAAATTTCTCAACTTGGCTTTTTGCCAGAAAGTCTGCTGCAGTATTATTCTCACGATGGATGTGTTTTGCACCCAACGAAATCTGATAAGTGTGGCTCACACCTTTAAGAATCTTAAACAGTTTTTGATAACGTGATTGTTTCCGCAACAAGCAGAGGCCATTATTGACCATTTCAACGACAGACAAACTGTCCGAGTGAAATAACACTGACTGATCACAAAATTTGTGCTTCCATGTGTAAAGTGCGGCTACCATTGCATACAGTTCCATAAAGGTTGAGTCTCTCAGCTGATTTTTCTTGATTTCTTGTTCGAGGAAATCTGGCCAATGTTCATGAAACCAATTCACATCGGAACTGTTAGGAGAGAAGAAGTAGGCACCAAAGCCAATGTTGGATGCATCAAAATAGATGTGGTAGTCAAAATTGTTATTATCCAAAGCCACGGGGAGTTTGATACAGGAATGTGGCCTGATGTCATTATTGTACAAATTCAGGAACCCCAACCACTGGTTAAATAGAAAAAGAGAAAAAAATGAAACAAATTATTTTTTAAAGTAGTATTAAGAATATAGTTCTTGTATAAATGAATCACTAGAGCCTAATTTTTAAAAAAAGAAGAAATCTTGTATCTAAGATTATCTAAAACAAAAATACATGCACAAGATTGTTGGTCCAAACTGACCATAGAGACCCAAAAAAAGCACTTGGAAAAAAATTGTTTTTAGATTTCACCTAGTGGTATACTTGTGAAAATTGACCAGGAGCATCCAGAGATCCAGATTTATTTTATTTTGATCAGGAGCTCCCAGAGACACAAACAGACAAGTAAAGTTTGTGTGGCCATGGTAATTCAATACAGAAATTTTAAAAGGGAATATTAAGAAGGAATTTTCCAGTGTATTCAAAGGTAAGCATTTAATGTTATTGAAATATGTAGCTATGTGTGTAGTAGAAAAACAACTTGGCCACAACTTGCAACCAGAACAGGAGGTGCGGTGATTTAGAAGAGAAAACAAAAGCATTTCCACTTTTCAGATTTTTTGTGAAACAAAAGTGAATCTTCATAATCATCATCAATGTCTGTTGTAAGACATGGACCTTCCTCAAGATTTCCCAGACCTCTCTATCATAGGAATGGCGGAGCCAATACTGTCTGAACTTTTTTCTCTTGCAATCTCTCTAGGTGATATCGATCATGATTCTTTCCTGAGCATGTTGCATGGTTCTCAGTTAGAGGGTCAATCTTTTGGTTAGGTTCCATGTTTCAGCTCCATAGGTGACTATCACGAAGATAAAACTATTTTATTAATGAGCCATCCAGATAATTGTTCTTCTTCACTACTGCCTAGATTAGAAAATCAATTACTGTAACTTGACTCATTCTGGATTGCAAAATTTCTTTCAAGTAACTAACAAATTATAAATCAGCAGATTATGATTCCATGTGATCAGTAAAACAGGTTAGAATCTTGGGAAACCAAATGTTTATTTACTCAGTTCGTGGACCTCTGAGATTGCTGGTTACACCAGGAAATTTCCTTAAATACTGCTCATGAAAATTTGTTTTTCGTTTATTCAGATAACAATTTGGGCTTTTTCTTTCTAGGAAAGCGAAGAAAAAAACTATAGAATTTGTATCTTCTAATTAATTACTTTTTTGAAATAGGGTGTTAATTGGCAAAAGAAGGCCATGGTGAAATTAAAAAAATAATACGAAATTTGGCCTGAATCTTATAAGTTCATGTTTATTTATTTTTTGCTATATGAATGGCTCTTTACCATCATGGCAACAAGTGAACACTCTTTACTCTTTATTTCCAATTGCTCTGTTTACTTGATGCCATAGAATGACAGTCAGAGTCAAACTTGTGATAAAAAGTGACTAAAAATTATGAATGTAAATATTTAGTCAAAATTATTGATAAAAATATCATCATAATTACTGAATTTTTATTGTTTCTTCAATGTTTTTCTATATTCTATATCACTACATATACATAATACATAACTTTTCCTACTTACAGACATAGGAACTGAAATTGTTCGTAACCCTGTGACTATTTGTACTAATAACTGAAGATAAGTAGACTTATTTTCCAATATTTCTTCAATAGTCAAGTTATTAGTGACACAATTTTTGTCATTAGTGGATTATAACAAGTCCAACTTCCGACTTAGCTCCTTTGCACCAATGCTCGGTTTTCCTTTTGTGATACAGGCCACTTGGACACAAAGTGGTATTAGAAACAGTCATCGGAACTGTCAGCATTGGTTTCTTTCAGTTTTCAAGTTGGTCAGGTTGGCTATGTATATATGTGTCACATGTACGAGCTGCAGCAATGAAGCTAGAGGGCTGAAAATTTCAACATTTACTCCTTGTTCCGTGTAGAATGAATATTTTCTCGTTTTTTTCAAAATCCCCTGCCTAAATATCTATTTGGAGGGGATGCTTAGTTTTCAATGTAAGTTTATGCAAAACTGATTCCTTAATTTGTGTCCATTTGTTTTTTGAAAATTCAGACTTTTTCAGTGATCATTGCCCAACTAAAGGCAAGAGAAGAAACTTATTTATTGATTACCCACTCGCCCAATTTTTCTAATTGATTACACCCAACACGGCATGCTGCCAAAAGATGTTCGTTGCGAGATAGTTTCTATTGAGTGACAATCAGACCTGTTTTTATACTATTTTTGAAGGAAAAAAGTGTGTTTCTTATAAGTCAGCAAATAGAGTAAGTGAGTATGTATTTAGGTGTCATTCCTATATACATCCAAATAGTCATCAAGTGAATGTTCTTCATTGCTTTCCAGGCTCCAAAACTCACAACTCATTTGGTACCGAAAAGGCAGAAAATTCTATTTCTTACCTTTCTCTATGCATTGCTCATGTTTGTAACCTTGTGTAGAGGACAATATATGCTAGTTTGTTCTTTATATTTTATTTCGCGGACCATGAGGAAACAGAATAAGATTTATCATATACTACAACTGCCCGAATCCTGTGAATACAGCTGATTTTTAATAATTTTTTTCATCATGAACTTATGATATCTCAATCATCAGATGACCAGCACATCATATGACAATATCAGATCATCCAATGACTAGAACATGTTCGAAGCATTTCTGACTAATTCCACAGAGTACCTGGTCTGGGACTTGAAACTATACTTAGAGTGAATTATGGTTCAGATATTCCAAACTGGACAACTTCAGTTCACAGAAGATATTACTGCATACTGAAAAGAAGCAGTATGGGCCTGTAACTCTGCCAATGAACTAGATATCACTCAGAGAGCGCCTGCTGAAGCCATTGTCAACAGTGATGACGTCATTGTGATGATGTCAGTCAGATAACATCATCACTATTATTGCACAACACCTCTGTTATGATGATGTCACTGTGATGACATCATTACTGTCTTATTGCATCTGAAAAGCCAAATAAATTGTTTTATCTAGCACTCTTGACAAGATAAAAAAAATTCCTGGATCCTCCCTAAATTGAACCATCTGTTCCTTGGCCCATGGCCCATCCTTCCACGAAATGTCATTGAAATTCATTGAGAACTTTTGAAGTTTTTAAGTCAACAAACAGATAAGCATGGATTAATACATAAAACATGAAAGTAATAAAAATCAGACAAAAAAAAAACTTACTTTCAGTTTGATGACGGTTAACAAATAGCATTTGTATTCAGCTGCGGCTGGAGTATCACAAATAGCCGACACTGCAATGTGGCCAGGCCAGAAGATTTCCAGAGTTGACCGCCATTTTCTCTGATTGTTGATATTTAGCTGATCAAAACTGATCTGAAAATGCTTGAAGATATTGAAATTATCCTTAGATAATTCAGAAATCAAATTTTGCACAGCATCCTTAGCTGGAACAATGTTTTTGTTGGATTTGCCGATTAAACCAAGGTGCTGAAATGTAAGAAATATCTATTAGATTCTCAAGACAAGTAAAATTTTTTAGATCCCTACAGTTTCATATACTGTCACTGCAGTTAGAACATTAATCATACAAGCCATTGATAGTGAGTTTGTTCCTTACTTACTGTTTCATATAGTCTCGCAAAAGATACAAAAAAAAATGTCAAAGCATTTTTTTCATTCTTTTAAATACAACTCATCAATTCTCATACAATGCTAATGATTGCACTATCAAAAAGCCTCTCAAGTAATTTTATTAGAGAAGTACGTTGAAAATCTGGAAGAAGGGGTTTACCATGAGTCAGATATCAATGCAAGCATTACTGACAATATAAGGCTATCATCATTATCATGTACATCCTTTGTGGTCAAAGATGACCACGCCTTCAGTTCTGAATGGTGCAGCAGCTGCAGAAAACTCCAGGGGCTGAAGTCATGACTTGGAATATAGTGAGGGAGAGTTGCGCTCAGTGAATCTCTCTCACTATGGGGCTATTAAATGTATCATGTAAATGCATTGCAAATGACTTTACTATGAAAATGCATTGTAAACTTAAAGTCTAGAGGTAGGTTATCAGACCCTTTCACTATTCATATTCAATCACATTTTTGTTATATATGGTTTCATTTTTCAGGTCAACTAGTGAAATTTAGTCCAGTGTACAAGACAACACTTTTCCAGGTGAAATTTAGTCCAGTGTACAAAACAACACTTTTCCAGGTGAAATTTAGTCCAGTGTACAAGACAATACTTTTTCAGGTGAAATTTAGTCCAGTGCACTAGACAACACTTCTTCCAGAGAAATTCAGTCATTTTTCTCAATAAAGCCAGAGAATGAACCGGCCAAGACATTGAAGAGATACAAACAAAGGCAAAGATAAGAAAAAAATATCATTGTATTAGCAACTCATCTAAAACACTTGATAAAAACATTTTACTGATGCTTTGATTCATAGCCTTGGTCTCTTTTCTGCAATGAACTGTAGGGTAAAACAGAGATGACTGGCATTCTGAGAAAACCATTTAACAAAATCATGTAGATATTTTGGATAACTCTAACATACTCCCCTCCCTAGAGAGTCAATTTGAAAATCATCTTGCCAAAGTTTTGGCAATCAAACATACTACCCCCAGCAGTATAAGGGGGAGAAATGCTTTATTTTATTGACTAAGTGAAAGGAATGAATACATAAATTTGTCAGCCATGGATTATTCCCCCTTACTTTTGGCAATTGAACATTCCATCCCCCCCAAGCAATGGTTCCTAACCTTTTCAAGGTCATTCCCACTTTTATCAAAAAAATTGATAGTCCCCCATTCCAACTATTTAAGAAGAAATCGAGAATAATCTCAAATAAATATTTTATTTTGCTTTGAATTGAACAACTTTACCATAAGAATCAACACCAGTGGTAGGTATACAGATCTAGGTGAAAGCCAAAATTTTTAATGCTGATTTCCATGGAAGGTAGACCCTTCCCACTTGGAAGCCTGACGCTACATAAAATGCCTAACACTTCAATAGTCAGAACATCCATGTATTCGTAAAATCTGCAATACCTAGATAGTATAAACATATGTATATTTCAATCTGAGTCTATTATGTAGCTGAGACAGTTGCAAGTGTTTGGCTCTGGTGACAGTGTTCAGGCTTCAAGCCCAAGTAAAAGAAAGGATCTTGAATATTAATTTTCAGGGTCTGATTTCCCTGTCCATTTGGAAGATTGGCACAACACCATCTTCCTAGCCCTCATTTGGCCACACACAAAACCAAGATAAGTTTAGTAAATCTATATTATAATGATCCAATTTCAGTTTGTTTATGAATTAGTTAACGAAACACAATAAAAACGACACATCAGAATACAATCTTTTATCATTAAAATGCTCCAACTTGGAGACTAAAGTAATTTCCAGTTCAGTCAGGTCACAGGTTTCTGAGAATTTGATTTACTGAAGAATAAAAACAAAAAGATATGTCTAAAAGAAATAACTCCAGATCTTTTAACTGCTAATAACAGTTCTTTATGAGAAAATGAGAGGAATAAGTAAATAATATAAATTCTATAAATAGGATGCAACTTGATATAGAGCTTGAAGTGAGTATCTACAGGAATAAAAATGTTTTAAGTAAAAAAAACTGGAAGTGACTCTTACATACCCAGAACATTTGGCAGGCCTGGAGGTAGACGTTGATCTTTGCTTTATCGTGGCAATCTGCACATCCAATCACAGTGAAGGGAAGAGGGTCTGTAAAACAAAGGAAGGCTTTCCATTTTGTAGCTTTCAAATAAGGCTTGAATGTAAGACTCGGTTGACTGGACGGACTTAGAGAGATCAAAGGTTGTAGCAAGTCTTCCACCAATCTTACTGGTTCAGGAAAACAATGTAGAAGTTTTTCAGCTGTCCAAAAAAAAAAACAAAAAAAAAAACAATTGGATAAAAATGTGTGTAATTATTTGGATGATGACTGCAAAAGAAGAGAGGTAACTAACATTAACACCGTAAATGATAAAAATGTAACTGCTGACAATTTGGAATAAATAGGGGACTGTTTCCATGTGTTTGTATGGACAAATACTATTTAAATGACCAATAAAATATATTTAATCAATTAATGATACTAATTCCAAATGTATATTCATCTCAGTGTTACATATATGGAAAAAAGTATTTTATCCCTTTGGGTTAATTACAACCCAAGCCCTAAATTATATCCTTAGTTGTTGAATTCAATAAAATACAGTTTTAAATTGTCAAGTTTTCAGCTTTCATTTGTTCCATAAGAAGTTGGCAGCATAGATAATTACACCTATACTAGTTCGGAAGTTTCTTTGTCTTAATTCACTTTTCATCTGAGAATTTTTTTAAAAAAGATTTTATGATTAGTGATTTTAAATTTCTAATTTTTATAACATGCCAAGGCAATCCTTGCACTAATACATCAAGCACTGCCATTTCCAATGGCAAGAAGTGGCTACCTTTTTACTGTTCTTCAAATAATGTTATTCTCAATTTAAAAATACAGTTTATTTTAGAGCTAATACAGCTTTCAGTTAGGGTTAGGAGGTAGAGTTACTGTAATGGTTTGCAGTAGGGTTCGCTGGAAGATTTTGGGTTAGGGTTCGTAGTTAGGTTTGGGTTTAGTGCTTAGGTTTAGGGGTAGTTGGAAGGTTGGGGTTTAGGGTTATTAGTTACATTTGGGCTTAGAGATAGTACTTAGGATTACAGTTACTGTTTCTAATTTCCCTATTATCTATCGGTGTTCTTTCCTTACCTGGAAATTAAATCTACCCAACAAATTTTTTTTTTTTTTTTTTTTTTTTAAATCAAGCCACTTTTAGCCCTTTTAGAATAATCAAAATATTTTGTTTTAAATTTCATTTGAATAAATTTCAAAATTTGTTGGTACTTTTTTGTGATCCGTACACCACTCATTGCACTTTGTATCGCTGATCTTCACATCGTTCTGCTTTCCCAGAATTTAATTTATTAGATCAGACACTATAAACAATTCATCATTGTCAATAAATGAATTGGCTTCGAGTCAAGTTAGCCCCTGGTAAAGTTGGTCCACCTGGATACCAAAAATAATTATCTTTAGATTAATATTTACTGAAAATAAATATGAGTGGTCCTATTTGTTTTTGTTTTTTTTTGTTAGAAGGTTTTCTAAATAACTGCAAAATAAAATAAAATCCTTGTAGCGAAACAAAGAAAACTGCAAGTTTTGTTGTCATAATTTTTATTTCGTTCGTTTCCTCGTATATGAAATGCTTTCAACATAATTTTTATTTAAAAAGTCAAGAAAATATTGCACGTATCTATTTGTAATAAAGATGCATCGTGTTAGTTTATTTTTCTAAGGTTTTTCATTCCAAATAACTACATAATCATTTGTTTGTTTCCATGAAATCATAACAAATTAAATACAAACAATAATGAAGTTATTTGGAAAGGACAACCTTTGAAAAACAAACATGATTTATTTTATTTGCATATAAATACGTGTAATCTAAAGATATATCTTCGTACTTATAAAAGTTATGTTGGAAAAATTTCGTACACGAGGAAACGAACAAATCAAAAATAAATATGACAACAAAACTTGCAGTTTTCATTGTTTTGCAACTAAAATTCGAATGTATGAAGAAGTGTTCTTTAGAAAACCTTTGAAAAACAAACACGATTGAACGTATTGATTTGCAATAAAAATCAATAAACAGATAACTATTTTTCGAATAAGAATAGGAGGGTCGAATTGGTCAACGATGATGGGCCGTGTTTATAGTGGGCCAAGTTGGTCAACAAAGATGGGCCGTGTTTATAGAGGGCCATTTGGTCCACGAAGATGGACCGTATTTGTAGTGGGTCTACTCGACTTGTTACTAATGACAATGGATATTTGTAATTTATCACCTTTATATTTATTTTTGTAATTCACCAAGTTAGTGGGGAGCTGCTTCCCCATTTGATAAATTTGATAAATTTGATAAACAAAGTATAGTCCTTAAAACCCAGATTGCGCTCACGTTATAACTGCATCGTGAACAACTGATGTCATTATTTCATTTAGATTAATTTTCAATTCAAAATTCCAAGACAAAGTTCGAACTTAAATCCAAACAGAACAAAAAAAAAAAAAAGAAAGATACTCTTTATTAAAATAAATCATTTTCTAATATTTTTTTTGTTCGCAAAAGAACAAAACGAAAAAACAAAACAAAACAATTAGGCATGCATAGCTGATCCATCTATCATCCAGGGAAAAGAGACAAAAAATAATTCAGTTTTTTAAGAAGACTTTTAAGGTAAGTTTACGAACTTGAATATTTTAAACAACACGCTCACCCAGCCTAAAAGATATGGATTATTACTAAATATTTCAATACACTATTTAAAAAAAAAAGTACAATACCTTCGAGAGGATCTGGATGGGGAAAATATTTGTGGCTTGATCTGGAAGTGTGTAGAAAGTTTATTGAAACAATATTTCTATTATTATTATTGTCGATGTCGTTGTTGATACCTTGATGAAATTTTGTCGACCCAATCGAACATAGTCCTTTCTTTTTGTATCTAAAAATCTGTTGGCAGCAATTCCAGCCACACAGATTCAAACGACCAATGATCAACATAGTTTATTGTTATGAGGAATCTAACTCGAAAAATCCCATTGAATTTATTTTATCATTTTTGTTGACATTGTGATGCTGGGTCCGATTTGACGTCTCCACGCTTGTGTGACGCACGCTCCGTTATCAAGAACATAAGAGTTATGTCCCTTTATACAAGAAAACACGAGGAAGTACAGACTCAGTTCAAAACCCACGACGACAATTTTTAACATTTGGTAACATTTGTTTCTGTTATAAAATTATCAGTAGTATCAAAAAAAAAAAAAATTTTTTTTCAATTGAATCTTCAAGTTAATCTCCGTTGAAACGTTCGAAATGAAAACAATAAATAATCATTGCATCAAAAATAAAAAGGAAAAATATTGCCTGAAATGCAATATAATTCATTGGCAAAGGAAAAAGTTATAAATATACATACATTAAATGTATACTTTAGTTATAAACACTGTTCAAGCTGCTATCTTTTTTTCATTTCCTCCTTTCCTTCTTCTGTTTTTGTATTCTATTTTTTATCTCAAGGATTGATTTTTTAGAAAGGGAACAATATGACGTTGTGTGACGCAAAAAATAAATAATTTCTTTTTTTCTCTCTTATTATCCCCCCTCTTATTAAGATGATAGCTTCCTTTGTTTGTTACGTACGCTATCTCTCTTTAACCTCTCTCTCTTAGTTCCTCACAAGCAATGTTTACCAAGTGAAATCTAGTCTTAACGAAGAATTTTCCCTGTTTTTAGAACTGTCGCCTTATGTTGCAGTTAAAAAAAAGTAGTTTTTTCCCTTCCAATTAAGAACATATATTATCTTATTTGAAATTCTGAAAAAGCTCTGGAAACCAAATGTTTTTTCCATAGTTTCGTTTTTTGATATTTTTTTCACTTCAAAGTGAAAAATGATTAAGTATTTTCTTTTAGTACTAAAAATTGAAAATTATGCCTGTAATCTCTTGGTCTAACTTGATGTCATTTCATTTACCACTGTACAAACAAACTATAAAATCATTTATAGCCTTAATTAACCTCATTCATCGTGAATATTTATTCACAAGGTTCACTACAGAAATATTGCCGTTTCCCAGCAATCGACTTGTCTACTCTACTTGTACTACCATTACAAAATCTGAAAAATTCTGAATTCTGAAAAGTGTCTGGTCCCAAATGGGTAAGAGATTGTGTACTTGTAATGCATTTTCTGCCACTTGACTCACATTTACATCTTGTGGCATGGAGGTTGATTGTTGCACTTGTGGCATCTGGCGTACATGTAAGTCCATTCTACGACCATGTTGAACAAATGTACCTGATGGCACGATGGAGAGTGCGTTTACCAAGTCTTCCGCATTTTGAAGCCAAGTGTTCTCTCCACCCACATTGCATGTACCGTTTTTGTACAAATCTTCCACATTGAAAAAAATTTTTAATCTTCTCCTTCCTATTTCCAGACCAACCAACTCAGCATTGCTAATTCAGCTCTTTTCATGATAAATCTAGCGCATTTCTTGTTTTGAGAGCGCGAAAAAGCACTGAATTATTTTGGCCATTTTAAGCTTCTTTTTGATGAATTTTGATCATCTTTGGTTGCTTTTTAAAATTGAGCACTTGGCAGGTATGAGAGTGCCAAAAACAAACATTTGCATGATTCTTCATAGCTTCATAAATTCTATTTCATTTACCAAAATAAAAATATAATTAGTCTTAATAGCAATTTCTAATGGAAAACTCTAACAGAAACATAATATGGGTTCTAATATGCAAGATGCCAGTAAATGTATGAAGGTTTAAACTTTTAAATGTATTATGAAATTTATATAGACCTAGAGGATCTGGAGAGTGGGAAGAACTTGTAATAATTATTTCTCTCCATCTAATAAAAATAAAGAATTGAAAAATGTATCAAAACTGTAATTACCAGAATGTAAACAAACAATCAGAAAGAAGGAAAGAAAGAAGGATTGGTTTAAGGATGTCATTCAAGCTTCTGTTCCCAGTTTAAGTCTTGGCGGATTAATTGGTAAAACAGGCTAGGCGGTCCTCCACCTTGCCTAAAGGATGTTGGTTTGAATCTAATGAGGCTTATTCTTCATCTTCTGATCAACACTATTTGCTCACTGCCAGAGGGTAATTGGTTTGAGCAAAAAGTTGCAATAAGAAGTAACAAATAGAATTAAGATGAAGGTGAAAAGTAATCATGAGGATTTGATAAAATATAATAATAATCATCTTGATATTTACTTTGCTTATTTTATAACCACACCAAGTCAAAAAGGAGAAGGGGGAAGGGGTAACTATTTAATCACTGTCCCACCACAGCAATATGTGACACAAGGTCGGGCTTAACGTGGGAAGATATAGTACCCTACTCCAAAAAATGGCTCCAGCCGACGCAGTTACTGTTGAAAAGACAACGTCACCTGCGAAAGCCGGGCCGAGTAATAATGGGAGAGCCTAAGGACGAGTCCAAAGGTCTCCCGATGTGCTTAGCAAACGCAGCCTCAGTTTAACCTCATTGGCCAACGTTTGCACCGGCGCACTCAGTCTTTGATACCAACTTTCACACAATCTCCGGCCCATTCAACGGGCAAGTGTCAGTACCGACTCCTCGGTCTATGCCGTGGAACAGATACTACACTTTGATCCCGAAGACAGGGCCAGAAGACAGTGTAGTGTCAATATTCTTATTGGAAAGAGCTTAACTCTTTTAAAATTCATCATCAAAAAAATCCCTTCTTTAAAAGAAGTTATACCAGGTGAGTCCTGATAATAATGTTCTATTAATCTTCCTAGTCTAACCTTTCTCACACATTTTAGACTAGAGGAATCCTACCATCCATAGCTTTCCATTTTCTTTATCTCTATTCGTTTTTCTCTTCCTTTTTTTTCCTTCCTTTCATTGATGGATGATGTAGGATTAGAATCTGTCTCTCTCTCTTCCCTTTTCTC
This sequence comes from Thysanoteuthis rhombus, assembly GCA_963457665.1. NCBI lineage: Eukaryota > Metazoa > Mollusca > Cephalopoda > Oegopsida > Thysanoteuthidae > Thysanoteuthis > Thysanoteuthis major. The sequence goes on from OY735215.1 coordinate 51,698,397, forward strand.
TCTATCCATCACTTTAAACTTTTCACTTTTTAGTCCTAACTGGAAGTCTGGACTTGTCATTATTTTTAGGTTAGGAAAATGAAGTCCACTCAGTAATAGTATCAGAAAAAGTTTTTGACATCAACTTTATTGAACAATATATTTGCCATTTTGTCCCTCTTTACAACAAATTCATAATTCCATCAAAAACTTCGTATCATTCTCAGCAAAGAACTGCTCCAGGTGACTTTCATAGTCTTCTAAGGAATTGAAATATTTTCTTCCTCAAGAGAATCCTGTAAAGGCCCGAATTAATAGTAATCAGAAGATATCTATTGAATACGGCAGATGAGTGACAACTTCCCAGTTGAGCTATTAGTTTCTGTTTGGTCATCAAAGAGACAAGTGGCCTGCTATTTTTCTGATGAAATATCACACCCTTCCTCTTGACTAATTCATCCAAGTAGGAGCAATACTTGTTCAAATCAATCATTTGTTTCTCTGGAAGGAACTCAAGATAGAAGACACTCTTCTAATTCCACAATATACACATCACCTTTGGTACGTTAAGTGATGGTTTATTTCACTTCCCTAGGATCTCTAGTATTCCACATTGTTGTAGAGTATCCAATTCTTATTGCCCATCATAATTCGTTTAAAAAATGCAACATTTTTTTCATGTGGAAGCCATACATCAAAGCAACTAACATAACCAATCTAGAGAAAATAATTTTCAATGCTTGATTTGGATATTTTGAGTATGTTGGCTATCTCCTGCATTGTACAATATTGATTACTTTCAAATAATGTCTTCATCTGATTGCTATTGACTTCAGTTGGTTGATCCAACCTTGGAACAACATTTAGCAAGAAATCTCAAACATACAACTTGGTAAACCACTTTTGACACATTTGATCATTCACAGTACCTTCTCCATAGATTGCAAATATTTTATGCATTTGTGTTGTATCTTTTATCACCTTTGAAATAAAAAAGCAAAATACAGTGAAACTGTTGCTTATTCTCTACCATCTATGCTAGAATCTGCCAATTCTAACAATTTTTTTCTCCAAAAGCACGTGTGGATATGAGAGCTGTCACAAAACAATCTAAAGTAATCCTTTATTAAAACTTTCCTCATGCAATATACAGAGAAGGGGAACATGTATTCATTAAATATAAATGCTCACATTTACTTGAAATTAATGCAGTTGATGTATTTTGATATAAAAGTAACAAAAGAATAAAATGGACATATTGATTTGATATTTTGATACTCAGTTGCATAGCCCTGGCTTGCAGTTACCTTTTTTTTTTAAATCTTTCACAAGCCCTCCACATCATTCTTTTAAAATCTTGGCCTTCCTTGTAAAAGACCTTCAAATCATTAATGTTTCTGGGGTCCCACTGAGGAATTCAATCTCTCAAGTTTAAAAAATTTTCAATTGGACTTAACTCAAGAGATAGACTAGCACATCCACATTGCCCTGAAAAAACCATTTGCGAGTTATTTTAGCTATCGGCTTTGGGTTATCTTGTTGAAAGATCCAACCTTCTTCAAGCTCAGTAATCGAAGAGAACACATTAGGATCCAAAATACTCTGATACATCGCTCTTTTCATGGTTCCTTCAATCACGTTAAGTGTCCCCGTACTATTGAAAGAGAAAGTCCCCCTGCCCCCAACAATGATACTTATACCTCTGTGCTTTAGTGTGGAGGCAGAGTTGTTTTTTTTTTTTTGTTCAGACACATCCATCTTTCCTCCTTGCATGACTAGCAAGGTTTTTGTTGAGTTCAATTTTCGATTCATCTGACAAGAGGATGTAATTCTAAAAATAATTATGCTTCTCTAACTGGTCACAAGCAAACTTCAACTGAAAATCTGTTTTGTCCCCCCCCGCCAAAAAACAATAGGTGCTTTTTGTGATGTGGGGGATTTTAAGCCATTCCTGTATAGTTCATTACCAATAGTTCTTTTAGTAACTGATGATCCAGCAGCTCTGGAATCACCTAGGAAGCAACAATCGGATTCATTTGACTGTTCTTTGCTTTCATCGTGTAGCTCAGAGAAATTTTCCATAAAGGTTTTTGGTGGCACCAAACTTCTTCCACTTCAGAATGATCAATTCAATGTTTACGATTTGAGATATTCAACACCTCAGCCAGGGCCCCGTGACTTGTATCTTCATTATGTTGTTCAATTATGAGATTTTTTTGTTCAGTTGAGAGCTCCATAACTTCAATTACCAAATCCAAAAAATAAAACTCCAAAATGGGCCAAGCAAATTAAAAATACACTCCATGATTCTATTTGCTTGTCTCTTTAATATGCAGGGTATATTTTTTGCCTTATTTCTTGGTTTTTCATTTGTTTGGCGTATTTTAAAATTTAGTGGCTATATTCTTTGGTTAACTTGGAAAAGCGTATAGTCTTGTTGAAGCAAATACATACACACGCAAAGATACTTTTACAGATCAAGAATTTCAGAAAATCCAAACAAAGAAAGAAGTAAAAATTATATTTTAAATATTTTAATATTAAAATTAAAGTTTCAGAAAATCCAAAGAGGGAAGAATATTCAGGTTTCAGAAGGTTCAGTTTTTATGTGGCCATTTTGTCCTTTGGAGTCTTCCAAGTCTCTTTGATGAAGCTGCAAAGAAAGAAAAAGAGAGAATGGAGCTCAGTTTAAACACATACATACACGTGTGTGTATTATAAATGAGTGGCCCACGCATAAGTGTCCAACAAACCATTTTTAAAAAGTTAATATTTTTGTTATTTTTAGAGATACAATGTTCAATTTTTTATTTTTTTTTTTTGAGGCTGGAATACTCAGCATTGTGATTTATAGAGTGTTCAAACTTCAAAATAAAAGAAAACTAAGCTTTTTCAAGGAGTGGAAAATGGAAACAAAATTCCAGGACTTTCAAAGACCTTGAAAGTGAAAAATGAAATTTCATGATATTTCAAGGCCTCGAAAGTGAGATTTCACGACTTTTCAAGGCTGGGAAAATTTTTAAAAATCCCATTTTCCAGGCCAGGAAAATGAAAATTAAAAAATAACTGAATTCAGAATAGCAGCGCCTAATAGAGTAAGGATAACCAAGCCAAACTAAGTAAATTACCGAGACCCTATCTTTTGTTTTGTCTGGTAAGATGAGTGATACCACTTCTGGTACTTGTTGTCTCTACATCTATTTCTCATATTGCAATTACAAACCTCGGAGAACTTGCATAGAAAACTTACCTCTCGTGCTATTTCAGTGAAAATAAGGGCTTTTGAGAGTTTATCCTCTTCAGTAACTGGTTTGTCAAGGTTCCAATAAGTGAAGTTGGGAACTTTGGCCATGACTGAAAATTCTCTGTCATCATCTTCTGTGAGCGGCTTTTTACCTTCCTTGATGATTAGACCTGCAGCAGATAGAAACAGAAAAATTGAAATAAACTTATTGGAAAACAAGACCAGCTGCTTAATAAATAGTATCTAGATATTCTTCTAGATAATTCTAGATATAGTTTGAGGCACATTAGATATTGACTGAAAACTAGCATCCATAGCTTTCCACTTTCTCTTTCATTCATTCATTCATTTATAATAAGGGAATAGAATCTGTCTGTCCATCATTTAAAACATTTCACTTTTAGTCTCAACAGGAAATCTGAAATAGTGATTGCTGTTAGGTGAGGAAAAGAAAGTCAAAACTCAAGAGCTATAAATATAGTCTGAAATCATTAAATCTTGACAAAAAAAATCATAGAACAAAACTAAATAAAGATGAAGGAAATAGTAAAAAATAATCGTTGAGAATTCATCTATTGAAAATAAATCAAAATAATATTACATTAAAAAATAACTAATATTGAGCCAAACCATTGGGTATAAATTGGTTTAAGGTTACATGAGCAAAGAGGTAAAGAGATGTGAGTTCGAGCCTCTGCCTAAGGCTTATTCTTTATTTCTGATCTACACAGTAATTGGAGTAAGAGATGAAAAAAAAAAAGCAATACTGCTAGCTCTTTGAGATGAGCCATATTTCTTTTTTAGAGACTACAATACAGAACTTTTTGCCCTCACTGTCTTCATCATGAATCACTGTCAGAGGCAGAAGAAATTTCAGGAAAGATATCTTGTTAGCAGCCCTGAGTAGTCAAATAAGATTAAATATGATACAATGAATTTATTTTGCATTATCAAATTCGTAAATGCATGTTGACTATTGTTGAATATCCTGTTTCAAAATGATCACCACTCCAGGGTTAGTATTTCTGGGGTTAAGGTTATTGTGGTCTGTTTCTATGACTTTAAATTTGCCATCAGCACTTGTCACTCTACAGCTAGAGTGGTGTCTTTTTTTGAAACAGGAAAGGTCACAATTACCAGTCTTTCAAATTTTTGTCCCCTCATAAACTTGCTAATTTCACAAACCTGAACTTATTTCTGTTTCTTTTTTTGGTACTTCCCCACAATCGTTCTGCGGGATTTTATCAATACACCTCTTAGACAGAGTGCAACAGTTTTCACCGAGAAATGTACGGAGAATATTCACAACAAATATCCTTGCTAAAATTTCTGCAGTCAGCTGTATCACTCAGTAAAAAATGAACAACATTTGGATTCAATCAAGTCTGAGCGATTTTTTTCAGAAGACCTCCAGTATAATGTATAACTCCCAACTGCTTTTGACCAAAGGATCAAAGCATCTATTTCTGAAGAGACACTCCCCCCAATGGAGCATTATGGCAGGTAACAAAATCCCGGTTTCCATAACAGGTGTCAGCTTAGTGATCCTAGCAAGACTAAAGCCTGGTCGAGACCAGAACTTTATTAGTACAAGTTTTTACAACCACTCCCTTGGTAGGATGCAATTCCACTAAAAGGACACCTCCACTCCAATCATATGGCTTAGAGTGTACTCAATTAGCTGTTCAGTCCACAGGGAAATTTGTCCTAATGAAGAGATTTTGACACCCATTTTAGAGATCAATTCAGGGACCTCCGGCATGTGAGGCAGACTTATTAAACATTACACTATCCGAGCTGACTAAAGGCTCTGAAGCCATCCTATTTAATCAGCATCCCACTCTGGTTGTACAAGGCCATTGATTCAGTGTGGGATCCCCTCCACTCAGTAGCACTATGTGGGGAAGAATCTGAAAATTGTCCAGTTCCCACAGGTATTATCAGGAATACTACTACTCAGTGAAGTGGGGAGGTGCTGGGAAGCCAAGAGGAACAGGTTCCCAAAAACAAAAAAGTAAACTGTCAATGACAAATGACTGAGGATTGAAAGATAAAAGCAAATCAGGCCAACAAAGTAAAACTTGGTAATTCCTTGGATGAGGTTTACAAAAAAAAGAAGGTAACTAGATTAGACACTGTACATGATTAATGCTCAATCCCTGATAGTTACAACTCTTTTCTTTGCGACCCTCATCCAAATAATCACCGAAAAAATTTGTTTAAACAAGTGGCAGCAGGATCTAAACAAGTACCTGAACACAAAACAAACCATCAATAATTCCATTGTAAAAATCTCACCTTGATAACCAGAAGGTGCTTCCAAAATTTTACCATTCAAAGGACGACCTCGGAAAGAAGCAGTCAAATCTGGAATTAAAGAGAAAAAATTTTTTTTTTCAAAGTAACGATTTCCTTTGAATTTTTTTTAGTTATCGTTTCCTTTCCCTTTTCAAAATGGGTGCCAATCCATCTGCAAGATTAGTGTCAGGTTCTAATATTTTTAGGGTTAGAGTTGATATCGTCCGCTTATTTAGAATTTGCTTCTATCACCTGGCACTCATTCTAAACAAGGAAAGGTCACTAGTGTTTTTTTCTCTTCCTGGTACACAATAGGTATGTTCATTTAGTAATCGATAATTGCATATCTTATTTTTTGGTAATAATTGTGTTCACTGGGAAACGTGTTCAGAAAACAAAACTATATGTATTCATGTTGGTAAATTGAAAAAAGAAGAAAAAAAAAAAGGACGCTGCTCCAACATGGTACATTACTACAGATTGCTTGCAGTCTATATATGTCAATCAATATATTAATTCTGAAAGATTAGGGTTTAGGGGTATGGAGTAGCTTCCCCTTACTTTCATTAAAAAAAATTTTTTTCAATTTACCAACATAAAACAAAAGGTCGCTAAGAAAGAATTTTAAAAAAATCGTCGCCATTGTGTGAGCAATAGCAACCTTTTCCCCAGTTTCAAAATGATCGCTCCGGGTGCAGAAGGCGAGTTTAAAGTCAAAGCAGCTGTCTAGTAAACACTAGTCCTGCAGCAGAAGCCATTTTGAAACAAGAAGGGTAATAATAGCCAGAACAGCGTTATTAAATCGCTGAGAAAATAAGAGATTATTTTTCAAAAATTAAAACGAGAAAGTTTCCATCAATCAGTGATATTCACTGAGCCAGTCAGACTATTTTTGACGAAAGAAAAGCAGATGTGGCACGTTAGAAACGCCAAGAAAAAAAATCAGACATTAGAAATCTGAAAAACTTTTGCTGTAAGTTGTTCATTTCATCGTTTTACTAATTCATTCATAATAAAACTTCGAATGAAATGTTTGAAACACTCGCTCAAAGTCTCAACTTTATCGAAATAATTTGACACTTCATTTTCTTTCTTGACAACAGACAAGAGTGAGTAAATTACGCTTATCTCATAAGAAAACCAGTTTCCTTGATCATTGCTTGAATAAGCAGACACATTGGACCTTGGAAAAGGTATAATGGCCGTTGCGCTTAGAGTATATCAACATGATCATTTTTATTTATTAGACAAGATTGAATTATTTTACCTTCTTTGTTCGGTCCATCTTGAAGGACGACAGACTCGAAATACTTGTTGACATTTGCCTCACCACTGTATTTGATTTTACAGGGCATTGAATGGCATGCTTTGGTTTCGTTAACTTCTGCTAATTGGGGAATATCAAACTGAATGGACATTATTATTCTTTTAAACGAATGGAGGTCCAAGTTAAGTGATAGAAAACCGCGCCAAATACGATGCACAACACAAACCACGTGGCTACAATGAAGACATCATACGGCGAAACACACTCATCAAGGGAAGATCACTCTAAAATATTGTTTGTTTTATTTATTTTAATTCAGACCGATCTTTAAAGAAAATGCTATTTGATATTGACCAAAATAATCGGCACTGTATGGAAACTTCAAATATGGCTTTGAGGTTTCAATAGTCGAATAAAAGCCGAAAGGTCGGGAATGGGTACTGGTTTGTTTTTCGGATTTATTAAACGCATAAAAAACACAAATTTTTTCTTTGCTTAAAAAAATAACATTTTTTTTTTCTGATTCATCCACGTTATTGGGCTATAAAACTTGAAGCTTATCAGTATCTGCTTCTAAAAATATCGCACACCCGCTCGTTGTTTGAAAACCAAAACTATTATGTCTCATTTTTGATGAATAATTTTCTATTAGCGATTTCACCCACACACACAAAACATCTATTTCTGAGTCATGCATATTGACGTCGTCTCTCATTGGACTTGGACGATAATTGATTTGTTCGACTGAAGTTTTAGAGAACCGGAGTTGCACACGACTTTTGACAGTTTAGTTACTTGTAGTTAGGAAAAATATAATTTTGATGTATTTTAGGTTGGATAGGAATTTCAACCCGAAAGACGATCTGACGCTGGCAAACATCAAATTTCTAATTGTCGAAATTCGATCCTCTGAGATTGGAACTAATTTTGATACTTATCCGTATTTTTCAAATATTGAAGTGTTCTGTTTTTCTCACCTGAATTCTCTTAATTTTTCCTGATTGCAGAAATTCTACATATGCACACACCAGGTGTTAAAAATGGTGCACTAATAAAAGAAATAAGAGAATTAATGGAAGAAAAACAGAACATATCAGTTTTTGAAAAATACGGTGACGTATCAAAATCAGTTCCATTTAAATTTTTCAATTTCGGCGAATAGTGATTCCATGATTACCTGGATACTTATAATCTGTTCTGATTATATCTGCTGTTGAATCTCAAATCGCAATAAAGCCCCCTTCCCTGCAGACACGGACAAATTATTAGTGGTTCGTGCAAATTGAGATCAATCCCCAATGAGTGCACATGCCGAATCCCAAACACAGCTCTGGGCTAAACTGGGCAAATGCCGTGGTGAAATGGTCAGTAAGCTAATCTTCCATACCGTTATCTATATAGCGACTTTGAGCTACATTGTTCTCTCCCCATTATGTTGGCCTTGTACCAGACTAATGCTTCATTTTAAATCACATTTTTCTATCAAGAAATCTAAGGGCAGTTAACTCCAACAAGGAAGTTAGCCAAGGGGTAGGTAACTCTGAATTTCTCCCTTTCAATGTCGCTTCCGATCACCAAAACTTCTCCCAAATAATGTTGTTGGCGTGGATTCCTATTTGAGAAAAGAATATTCAAAATGCGACGTTACGCTCCGGCGGGTGCTAGTTTCACCTGGGGAAAAGTCATGGTATTCTTTGGTGCTTGGAATATTATTGGAATGTGCGTTTACAGCTACATAATTAAGAGAGAGGAAGAAAGAGAACCGGGGCAATGGAAAGAGGCTTCTGGAGGTAAAAGAAAATCCAATTATGTCCTTAGACCTACTGTCTTCTCTTTTAATTTGTATTGGATAGCCATATTTAACAATTGAATAGAATTGATATTGACCCTTTCCGGCTATGCATGTCACAAAGGAGAATAATGCACTTTATTTTGAATTCGGCTATCTCCTAGTTTAACGTCCCAAATTATTATCATGGCTGTTGTTGTGACAATGACGATGGTCATTTACAAATTAAATTCTGAGCAGATATCAAATCTGATGAAAACAGGGTGTATGTAAGATAATCGAATAGTAAATACTCCATCAGCGATTTTATAGTTGTATTGATTTCAATTTTAAATCAGAGTTAGGAGCACAATGATTTTTATTTTAGTTAGTTTTGAAAGCAGAAAGTTGGTATCTTTTCTTTCGGAATTGTTTGAATATAAGTACAAATAGCGGTAAGAAAAAAAAATAAAAATAAAATGTTGATCCTGTTGGTGAAATTATAACTCTGAAATGTTAATCTTTATTACATTTGACACTTTATTTTGTTGTTACTAACCGAGTGCCCCACGACAAAAACAGATAATTTAGGGCGCTAAACTACAAACGAGGTATCCCTCTTTTTTTCTTTTTTGGAAGTCGTTTTTGTTAAAAAAACTAAAACATTTGTTAACAAGAAATACTAAAATAATTGACCAAAGTATATAGAAGGCTTAGTAAACTCTCTCCTTGTCTGCCTTGAGTTTTTCTATTTTATACAAAAGAAATAAATTTGTTCCTTCAGCCTACACGCGAAGAGAAGCTCTAGTTTAAATAACAATTCCAAGTTTCAGTACCTTACCAATATAAAAAAATTAATGGTGTAATTTTCAGTTTTATTAAAAGGATGTAAAATTCTTAATTAAAGTGAATAGCTTGAAACCTTTGTGGAAAGAAAACAAACCAGTCGAAAGTTGACTAATAGAAATAAAATGTACTACCTTCAAGGTCATATAGTAAAAATCTGATGGGTCAGTATGACACATTCTTTTCATCCTTTTAAAAGAATGTACGTGAGTACTACTCAGAAATTGACCGACTTCTTTCAAGGTTAACAATTAGTGTAACAGCTTTATACTGTGACTACTGCCTGGATGAAAGATAGTTTAGAATTTCATATGACATTATCGTTTCACGTTGCTCCGATACAAGGGTCATACTTTTTGTTCCCTTCTGCTGGTGTAAGGGAGATAACTTGGGTGTTATATTTTTTTCATCAGTGTATCGGTTCTATCGTAACTTTTATTCAGGACGGTTAAATAACTTAGAAAACAACTAGAAATTTGAGCTGAAAGGTAAAAAGTAGAGTTATGAAAATTATTAATGATTCACAATTCATGGAATAAAATTAAATGGAAAATATCTTCCTTTGATTAACTAAGTTATCTCCCCTGTACGAGCAGAAGGGAACACTCGAATGAAGTGTCAGAAAGAAATAAAAGGTATATCCGCTCAATGCAAATACTGTGTATTCCTTTCATTTTTTTTAATGTAAAATTGTATTTGCAATTTTGATAAAATAAAAAGTACAATTTTACATGAAAATATCAACACTATGCTTACATACAATTTTATATAGCATTTTCATTTTATAATTATCGAATACAAAAACTGTGTTATTAAAATTAAAAAACACAATTTTACAATAAAAAAATTAGTTTTATCCAACCTTACAATGGTGAAAACCAAATTTGATTAATAGTTTCTATTCACTTTTTTTGTTATTTCTAATAAGTTGTTCAGAAGTGTTTTGTTTTGATTGTTTCTACATAATTTCCATTGTGATCGGTACTATTTGGTAATTTGAACTGGTACTTGAAACATAGGTGTCAATTTGAACTACTATTAAATAGGAATAGGAAAAATGACTTTCTGATCTGACACAAAACAATCAAAATTTTGTAAAGTTGTGGACTTGTACCATACATAAGATTTTCACTCTTCGTTTTGATATTTAACCCATTAAACTCCGATACCTGACCATTTGACTATACACTATGTCTAAATATACTATTTAGGGTAAGTTTGTGTAATACTGTGTATCAGAATGAATCAGCTGCAGAGAGAAGCATTTGGCTACTACAAAGTTGTTCATCTTTTTAAACCATTTCATTGTCATCTAATTTGAGCAGTTCAGATAACACTTCTTCACTGCTTATGAAGCTTACCCATTTCTTTTTTCACTCCTTAACAGCTGGATTGATGGGCTTCTTGATTCATCTTTGTACTGACACAGAAAATGTTTTGAATTATTTGCAGAAGTATGTAAACAAAGAGTCCAGCCATTGCATTTCCTTTGCAATACTACACTGAATACTATGTTTCAAGCTATTTTATGGACTCTAAAATTTGTAGTATGCTTTTAATAGTTCATTGGTACTATAGTGATTAGATACCAGAGCATCGCACTGGTAAATTAGTGCTGCAAGTTGAATTGAAGATCATATTATTCTCTAAATCAGTGCTTTCAAAACTTAGAAAATTTGAGGATCCCTTCTATAAAGGAAATATTCTGACAAATCCTTATTTCTAGCATTTAGTTTTTGATTAATTAATGAACTACAAAAAAAGTAATTTTTAGCCTTAAAAAATCACCTTTATTTAAAATGGATTGCATTTATTTGAATTATGATACATGGTATAGGTATGTGAAGAATAATTGTGTTTTTTGATAGTTGTGCAATGGATGTTGTTTTTCTACCTCAATATTCGCAATGTCAGGTTCAGTGGGAACACTGCCATGGACCACCGACCATTATTTGACAGAGAGCCTCAGTGGACTCCCAATCCCAGTTTTGAAACCATTGCTCTATAGCATATAAATATAGGAACATGTGATGCAGGCTTTATCTCTCTCTCCAAAATTTATATTGCTTTTTAAAACAACGCACAGCAATGGGTTAATGATCTACTCTTATGAAAAATCTTTGCATTTGACAATCACAATTCTGTCAGTTTTCATGTTAATCTACTTAAATAATTGTCAGTGTGATTTTCTTGGTTCTTTTTCCATAACCATGGACTCCACTTCGAGATAACAAATTTGTTGATTTATGTATAATGAATAGTGTGATTTTCTTGGTTCAGTGCCCATAACGATAGACTCTTCCACTATAAGGTAACAAGTTTACTGATCTAGTTATATAATGAATGAGTTTGATTTTCTTGGGTGTCTGTTGGTAACTATAGATTCTTCCACTTAAAAGTAACCAATTTGCTGATAAAAATATCTCCTACCCACCATTTTAAACAATGGACTCCTCTACTGAAACAAGTATTTCAGGAATATCAAATACAGGTAGTCACTGCTTTTTGAAAGTTTGTTTTACACCACATTTTCACAAAAAGGCCAAAAGTGAAAATAAAGTTCAGCTTTTGTTTTGCAGTGAGTCATTACAGAGGCAGGGCATACTCCCTTCCACTCTTTCCCTTCTACATCTCATTCTCCTGTACCTCCCAACACCACCACATCCAATAACTCAGCCTGATTATATCATCCTCACCATTTTCTGGTTCGAGGAACTCTCAAAAAAATTTACCATGTAAATTAATGGTGACTACTTCTTTACTTTGTGCCATTTTGGCTTATGAAAAGTCTTTTATTGGAACCCTGTATATCCCTGAATTTTTTCACACGGATTAACTAATGTTGCAATTTTGACATTTTTTGGTCGGTCTGTTGGTCTGTTGGTCTGTTCCAACAACATTAAACAAGAGAAAGAGAACAGGGAGGGTTTTATGTTTTATTTACCAGCTGCTATTATGTCATAAGAGTTGTGATGTCATTAGAAGATGATGTGTCAATGTTTGTTTTTGTCTTTTTTTGCGTGTTGCCAATTATCATTTGTTATCAATAGCTAGAACAGTCAACAAAATCTGCTAAATTTTCAATTCCAGCTAACTTTATAGCTAAAAATGTTATATATACTCATTTAAAGTCGATTTTAATATAAGGTAACTAATTGTTTTTTTTATTTGGGTGAACTATGGTGATCTTCCTCTTCTTCCTGTTACTACCACAGCTAGTAATGTTACTACTACTACTACTACTTTGTTTAGAATCCCTTTTAAATCAGAAATCACAGATATGGACGTATGGATGGTGGATGCATCGGTGAACTTATGGTTCTTGTTTTTAATCAAACCACTAAATTGTTTCTTGTAGGTGTAGTTTCAATGTCTTTTTGATACTGTAATCTTTCAAGTTAAAATCTGTAAAGATTATGACTGGTCTAATCAAAACAACAGTCTATCACTACTTAAGCACTGTGCTAGTAAACACTCAAGTTCCACAAAGCATTCATGGTCAAGTTTTTGGAGAATGCAATGCTAAGGACCTAGATCTGTGCAAAAGTCTCTCGAAGGTGAAGCTGGAATTCTCTATTAATGATGCTCAAATGATGTTAGCAGAGGTTATGGAAATTTGAGCGCTGAAGATTACTTCATTGTTCACTATCACAATGGCTTTGGTTATTATTCCAAGACTGGATTGCATCATTGTCATGTTTTTAAAATAATCTCTGACTGACTCATAAAATCTGGATGCATTTGTTGACTGGACGTTGATGATGACCTGACAAGCTGAAATATATTTGTTGTTTAAAAAATGTGCCAAGAAGAAAGCAAGTTGAATGCTGTAAACTTGGAGTTTTTTTTTTCATTTTAGCTGAAATGTTAGTAATTGTTGTTTTTGTTTTCAGTTCAACATTATTTACGGTTTATGAACTTTGGAGCAGAAAATGTACAAAAAATCACAGTGAAGGGTTTATCATCTGTAAAAATGGAGAATTTAAATCGGGAGGATGTTCAGAAACTGAAAGGTTACACTACTCCTGAAAATGAGTCATCATGAGGAAAGATGGAAAAACAATATGAGGATGGAAAAAAAAAAAGAAACAGAGGTAGGTGAAATAATCTCAAAAATTTCAGGCTAACCAAATTGAATGCTAAAATTTCAAATTTTTTGTATCTTGCACCTCTATTTTCAAATCACCATAGCCCCACAAATAGTCAGCTAAATGTGCTACAGATTCTTCTCTTTTTGCTCATCTGTGTGTATCAAGGCACTTCTGGGCTCATATTTGGGGCTACAACCTTGAAGATTTGCATGTTTACACCATTAGGCACCATCTAAAAACTTGTGCTTTTTTGGTCTCTATGGTCATTTTGGAACAACAATGCATGAATTTTGTGCTGGTATTCTTTTAGATAATTTTAGATAAAAGATCTATTTTTTAAAGATAATTTTAGATAAAAGATCTATTTTTTTAGATGATTAGTTTGGGTTCACACGCAGGCTACGGAGATTCATTTATTTGAGGAACGGATATCAATTTTTTTTTTCTTTTCTCTTTTCTCTTTATCTAAAAGAAAGTTACTTTTGAAAGTTGGCGTTTTTTTCAAAGCCAAGTATAGGATTACAGACAGACCCATTATTATTTCTGCCAACTAAGTTAGAAGTGGTATATGTATTTACTTATGTTTGTCTGTCTGTCAGTCCACATAATATCTTCAAATGTTCTCTATGACATTTTGTTGAGGGATGAGCCGTGGGCTAAGGCATCTACAACATTCATTGTCTTCAATATTCCCTTGACCTTCACTGAATCACTTGTGTCACTCTAACACAAGTGCATGTAACATGGATTTTTCTCCATGGACATTAGTTAGCATACAAGAAGATTTTGTGGCTGTTTTGTTCAATTTTGTAAAAAATTTTCAATTGATGCGTCACTTGATTTTTGAACTGATCATTTTTACCCCATATCAGAAAAATATGTCTTCTTCAAGCAATGTTTAACAGTGAACTAAAGACACAAGTTGATTGAAACTTTCAGGGGTTGTTTATTGTACCCATTGGTCAACTTCAGCAGTATTTAAACTGTGTTCCACAGTACCTTCCCAGGGGTTCTGTGAAACAAAGTGACATTTTCGCTATATAGTTAATGATTCTTCATCTCAAAAACTATTCCTTTCATATGTCTGTATTTTATTTCTTTAACACAAATAGTACGTTTTTATGAAAGAAAAAATTAAAAGCATTTTGTTTTTTTAAATGAAAAACAATCTTGGATATTTATGTGGCATAAACGCTGCTCAGTCAGTAGTCGCTTATGCCTTTCATTTGAGTATTTTCTATTTGGGTTGATACATAATCAGATAATTCCATAAATGAGGCCAAAATGCAAAAGTTACATATATATATATATATATGAGAAAATTGGTTTTTGAAGGGGTTCCCTTGAAAATTTAATCATTGGAAAGAGTTCCCTGAGTACTTAAAGTTCGAAGACCACTGGTCAATGTATACCCTGTGGTTTGCACATGTATACTCTGGTTTGACTTAATATAAGTTCAGTCTTGTTATTCCACCCATTAACTGCAACAGGTGGCGAGAGTAAAAGCATTTCCAACAAATAACATTTCTTTCGAAAGGATTTTTGGATGAATGAACTCCTTTTCGTTGTTAACATGACGTTTTGGCCAATCCATTCTATGGCCTTCCACAGGGGTACCATCCAAATGTAACAGTAGTAAACAGAATTTTTTTCTTATGGTGGCAGCACTTGTCGTATTTAGATAGCACACCTGAAGAAGGATGTAGAATGGATTGGCTGAAATGTTGTTTTAACCACACAAAATGCAAGAATGTGTTCAATCATCCAAAAAATTCTATGAATGTTTATGACCCTTCATCAAACTATCGACTGATTTGATATTGTTTGGATTTTTTTCATTTCAGCTGCTGAAACTCCTTGTGATGTGTTAAAAGGATTCATCTAATGGACTTCTTTTTTGGTTCTCTGTTTGACCTTGAATACGAAGAAATCTTCAAGGAAGTGAAAAAGGGAAAAGAATTATTCTTTTTATTTAGGAGTGAGACAAACAACAATTCTGAAGAAATAGAACAACACTGGGAGAAGAAAAAAATGACTGGGAGCCCACAACATTTTAGTATTACAATCTTCCTTTGTTATAACATGGGTGTTGGGGTTCAAGAGACCCAACACCGTGTTATAAAATAGCTACCATCAGTTTAGCTATTTCTGAGCTAGATTGATATTTTATGGCTTACCATTCACCTACATTATAATGCAAATTGTACCATAACAGGTGAGGACTACATTATTATCATTATTTATGCTAATTGAGTTTACACACCAGAAATGAGCGGTGGCTTTCACTAGAGATCAAGTGACAGCATATCTCCACAGTACTCCTGGGCTCTTCTAGGTATTCTAACTTATTTTAGTAGTACTTTTGTCTCAATGGTCTCAGTCCTTGTCCAGATTACTAGTTCCTCTAACATCTTTGTGAGGCCCTTCAGGACTGTTTCGAGGGCTCCAACCATAATTGGTACTACTGTCATCATAATTTTTTTCAGATTATGTATTTATATATTTTTTCTTTCAAACTGCAACCATGGACTTTTGATTCTGGTTTTTGAAGAATGGGAGATGAAAATTGTGGGAGGGGAAAAAAAAAGAATAAGATCTCACTGTCACAGTCAATAATTGGACAACCGTAGCATCAGATTTTGGAGTCTTGTAAAAAAATCCATTGAAGAATAAATATGGTCAGAATAAATTCTATTTATGACATCACTGCAGTTTTCTATTGAAAAAACATCTAAAATAGAGTTTAGAAAAAAAAAAAAAAAGAAAAACATCTAGGTTCCAGAGGATCTAGATTTTGTTGATAAACCTGACAGAATGAAGGTCCTAACGGGTCAAAAAGGCTTTTTTAAAGGGGTTTAGTGGAGTACTGATGCCAATTTTCAGTATGGCCGCGAGTGTTGGAATACATTAACAAACAAACACATGTAAAAAAGGATTGAACTCTTTGCCATCTTTGATGGCTTTGGTTGTTCAATTAATTGATAATTTTATACAGAACTGTTTTGTGTAAAGAGGGAAGAAATAGCAGTTAAATTATCTTCCGTGACTAAATGGAAAACTTATTTTGAAGAAAACCTATTCAAAATTAATGATCAATTATGAAATGTTTCTAATCATTCATCTGTTTTGAATAGTTGTTCTTTTTGTCAAACTCCCGTTCAAGTCTGAAGTTAACTTCAAATTTTTTTTTCCCTTCAGTTTTAACAACTAACAATCCTCACCTAATTCTGGTGAGTGAACTCTCCACTGTTTGTCTAGCTGTTCCATCATGTTAGATCAAACTGATGTATAAAATTAACATTTCCCTTCAGTGATTTAGAAACCACGACCAAGTGATCAGCTGGTGGATCTCTTACCAACTGAGCCAATGTTATTGTTATAAATATACAAGGGCTTATTTCAATCTAATAAATACATTAATATGAAAAATTTTATATTTTTATAATTTCCATTTATTTATATACATACATACATATATATATATATATATATATATATATGTATATACATATATATGTGCGTGTGTGTATGTGTGATTTTTTTTATTCATTTCATTATATATTACATATACTCATGAAAGTAGCAGGGATCAGTCTGAATAGAAGTTGGAGTTTAGTTTGACCTTGCAGCAGCCAGGCTTGTTATCCTAATTGTTGCCTTTTAATGCAATGCTTGGGTAATTTTTTCATTCTGTGACTGTTAAGTAAACAGCTGGGATCAGAAATAGAAAAAGTAGCTGAAGCTAAGATTTGAGCTTGCATCCTTTATTCTTGGGAACTTGTCTAATATTGACATGGCTTTAGTAATTTGACCACAGAAACCCGTCAGCAGGCAAAATTCAAATCTAGTCTTGTTATTGCATTCTTGTCTGATTTTCACCATGTTGGATTGTTTGCTGGGAAAAAGAAAAACTAGTCTGTCTCAATATTTTCATCATTAATTCTTCCAGACCACTATTATATCTACTACAAGGTGTAAACAAGCAACAAAATCAAGATTGAAAAAAAAAATTAGTCAAAAAGTAGTGATGAAAATGCTTCACATAAGAAATTTAAACACCTTAAGACTATTAGTAATATTACCTTGAATTCTTTTTTAGATAAAACATTGTCAATAATCATGAGTTTTTCATCTTGATTTCATTTGCAATAGATTAAAAATGTTGCATTTGGACGAGAAGTCATATTGTGCTGATTCTAACTAAATATCTGCTTGATCTTATATGCAGGATTTAGATGTTTTCATCTGACCCTTAAAAACACCTTTTGTACATAATGATGGTTGGGTTTGAAGTCAACTTTGGGATCTGCAGGGGCCTGGGCAAGCTCTAGAAACTGTCCCCACAATCATTTCAACATTTTTCATACTAATTTTGAGTGTGTCATATTCCTCAGAATACAGCGTGTCAACAGGTCTTAATGTACACCAAGAATATAGAAATAAGCAATAAATTAACTTCAGATATCACAGTTCATAGAAACAAAGGAAAAGCGGGTATAATTATCTAACACAGTCTGAAGAGAAAAGCCTTCCCAATCATATAGACCTCCATTTTAGGGAAGATTCAGAAAAATAAGGCTGACTTGTGTATTCAATGCAGTTTTTGTAGCTATACATCGACAAGATATGAGTGCCATTGTTTATAGATACACAGGAATTTTAAGACACAAAACGAAAGTTGTCGTTCACAGGAAATTTGTTTACTTCCTTTTCAAAATTATTTTTGGAATCAAGATAACATTTTGGGTTGAATAAACACTGGATTAAGATAAAGTTGTATTTTTCAGTTTCCTAGCAGCAGTCCAAATTTCTGAGATGATCATCACAAAGGGGATTAGTTTATCCAGACTAATGAACAGAGCAAGGACAATTCATTGCCAGTCAATTGGTTGTGAGATAAATCAGGTTATAAGACAATTTGTCTCCAATATGTCTGCTGTATGTTAATGTGTGTTGGTTTGATCAATACTCATTGGATAATCTATATGTAATGTATTAAATATTACTTTAAGCTTTTTAGTTTTGAACATAGTTGTATCCAAATGTGCAAATGCTTGATTGTACAAATTTATTCAGAGAGAAGAAATCATTCAAAAAAGAAAATACAATTTGATAGAAAAATACAATTCTGAACAAGAAAATTGAATTTCGATACCTAAACTATTAAATCTCCATTTTAATTTTTAACATTTCTTGAAGTTTGTTGTGAATGGTCCTATCGACCAGATGTACTAGTAAACCAATTTACTGTTTATTATGAAAAAGAAAAGTTCAATTTGACAAGGTCAAGTAGGGTTTAAGTCATAATCCCAGATATTGAAACCTCAAGAACCATAGTTCTGAAAGGGCAAAATCTCCCAAAGAGAATTAAGGGAGAGAAAAACAAATGCATAAAAGTTTTTAAAAGATGTTTATTTACAGTTTTAAAAAGAAAGAATTTATTTGAAACATAGAAACACTCAAAAAATTAAGAAAAAGAAAATCCAGTACATGAAAAAGTGTAGTACAGGGATGGATTATATCTGTGATATTGCCCATAATCTATGAGAACTGGTTCATTTTCAAAATCATTAACTCTAAGTCTATAAGTAACTGAAGTCATGCGTCATGATAAAGAGATGCTTTTTTTTCCTTTTGGAGCATTGCTCTCTTCAGGAGATCTTTACATGGTGTTGTTCATTTAAAAATTCTGATTTGATAAACCCCAACATTTTGGGGATTATGAGCAGTACTGGGTTGATTGGGTGGGGGAGTCTCCATCATGCACTGAAGAAAAAAAATCAGCATTAGAAATCCTGGTTTTGAATATCGACTACTTCAACCACCAATTAGGCCATAACTTACACTTATAATTTTTCAAAAATTAACACTATTTTTGTGATGTTTTAAATGAATAAAGGAGACTATGCTGCATTCACCTGAAGAAGGCTGAAGAACTAACCAGTCCGAACAATATGATAAAAGCAATGAAGAGGGGGATATTGACTAAAATATCACATCTTGAATTCTTCGTATGATTTATAATCCCTCCAGTCAAGTTCATTCTCACTTTATGAATGACCTACGCTGGCATTTTAAAATGGTCCCAACAGATATTAATCAACCCTTTTTGAGATATGAATTAGTCCAGTAGATCTCTTTTAAAAGTCTACAGGAACATTTTAATTCAGGCCTTAAGCACCTAGATAAGTCAATTTTAGAAAGAGTTTTAAAAAAAAAAAATTATTTATTGGAATTGAATGCCGTTACAAAAAAAAAAAAGGGGGGGTCCACTGTAAGCCTTTTGAAGGAATGAAAAAAAAAGAAAAAAGGAAGAGGAGGTACTAGAAGTGGATTTACAATTTTTTATTTAAAAATTTTTTTTTTTTTTCATGGAAAACAAAGTATAAATATGAAAAAAAAACAAAAAAACTGAAAAGCAAACAAAACAAATGACCAGCTGCATACATCAAATTTTTGTTCCTGGGTAGTGAGTGTTATTTTCTGATTGCTTATGTGTAAAAAGTATAGAAAATGACTATTACTCTCCACAAACTTTGCTCTTGTGACCAGGACAATGATATTCATATCAATTGTTTTGTTTGTTTGTTTTTCTTTATGTGATTAAAAATGTGCAAATTCACCTGTTGTCAAATTGAGAATAAGTAGATTCATAATTATCATTGTTCTTGTTACAAAAGCAAAGTTTGAAAGAAACCACTGACATTTTTTATACTTTTTAAACCTGAATCAATCATAAAATTACGCTTATTACGTGGGAACAGAAGGGAAAAAATAATTGCAGAGCATTATCATTTTCTTTGTTGAAATAAACTGAAAACAGAATTATGGAAACTGGTCCAGTGATGTATGTATCCATTTAAATACATAATTATCAAGAGATTATTTGGTTCCGACTCAAAGTCACTATATTTTCTTTAAATTTTAACTTATTTTGGAATCTATATTTCTCCACTCATTTGTATTACCATCAACCTTTCTGATTATCTTTTATTTCTTTCTTGGTGTCTTCCCACACCAATAAAACTTTATTTGTTCTTACAGTTTTATTACTCTTTTCCCCTTTGGATATTTTACAGTTTACAGAGTGGGTAAAGAAGGTGAGGAATCAATTGCTGTCCACAGGAACTAAAGCATATTATCTTTCGGCAATTTGAATTCTCAAAACTTTCATCCATTCCTTCCTCCCTCCCTATCCACCCAGGCAATGTAATGAATAAGGGGAAGAAAGTAAGCAGTTGCTTATGCTTGAATGTGAACAAAAGGTACCCAACCTTTGCTATAACTGTCATTCTTTCATTACTCCTCGTCCTAGAGGTCAGAAGCTTAAAAATTGAGTTATATTAGTAAGCCACAGGAATATAGACAGTGTTGATAATAACATATATAAGGGTTTCATTTGTCTATGCATGTTATAAGTGTTAAGATACATTCCATAGATAATGAATTACTTCAATCAAATTATATACTTCAATTGTGTAAATATATGTGAGAGTAATGTAATTTCCACTGGCTCTATATGGCTACTATAGCATAAAATTAGTATTGGATACGGGCTATATTTAATACATCTCTATTAATTAATTGTAATTGGATATTTAAAATATATAATGAACTAAGATTTATATATTCACATACTACTGAGGTAAGTATATCAGCATATTATTTTTATATAGATAATCAGTATTTAAGTTTATAACAGTTAGTAATTCAAATAAAGCCAAATCAAACTAATAAAAGGAAAATGAATATTATATCAACTAGATTAAATTATAATGAATTGATCTAAGGTTCTACAGTTATTAATATATCAATGCTTGTTTCCTGACCATGTTAGCAAGGGTCGTGGTAAAATACGAGAAGTGAACAAGAAGTAGAGCAAAGATATCATTTATTACAGAGAGGACAGAAGAAAAAAAAACAACACACACACTCACTGTTAAACAAACAAGAATTAGAGACAATCAAAATGAAGCCATTGGCTGTTTTCTTCATTTTGTACACTATCATTCACACAATTTAATTTACAAAATTTTACAGAAATATTCAACAGAAACAGAGCAGTAAACATAGAAGCAGCAACGAGAATTGGAAATTCTTTAATTGATCACCACAAACCTCTGCATAAAAGCTTTTTTAAAAATTACATTTCCTTTGCTTCGTATATTTTACAGGGACCATGTTAGCAACACTTCACCATTCAGATGTTGAGCAAGTCTTATGTGTCGTGGTACTCAATACAGTCAGAGAATTTCCATACTTAAGTTACTTTGAATCCTCTAAGCCAAGGAATTGAAGGATAAATAATTGAGTTACTAATAAAGTTGAAAATCGATATTTGCTTTTCTGAAGCTCCATCCTTTAGGTGCTTCCATTTCCATAGCAGTGTTCCCTCTGAACCCAACATTGTGAATCTGGTGACAGAAAAACACCAATTGCACAGCTATCAAAAAGCATAGTTATTGTATATCGACCTGTACCACATATCAGAATTCGGATAAATGTGATTAATCTTCAAATTCATAAGGGTCAAAAATGTATTTTTTTTTTTTTTTTTTTATAATTGTAGTTTATTAATTAATCTAATAACTAAATGCTAAAAATAGGGTCCCTCAAAATATTTCCTTTATAGAAGGGGTCCTTGAGTTTTCAAAGTTTCAAAACCACTAGTCTAAATACACACTGCCTAGCTGAAGTCAAGTCCCATTTGCTGAAGGCCCGTGAAAGTCATTTTATTATTAGTAGTAGTATTACTACTTCTACTTGTCAATGACCCATCACTAATAGCTTGGGTGTTCATAGAATAGTAAAAGGTCTTTCATAATATGAAAGTATTGTACTTTAACCTTATACAGCTGATAAATGGAAAAATAGATTAGATTAAAGAAAGTTGGGTTTGATGTTCACAACATCAGATGTATTTACTCACCAGACATTTATTAAGTGACTGAACAATTAAAATGCTCACTTAAAAATGTGCCTCAAGTTGTATCTTACACAATAGACACAGAAAACTTCTTAATATTGGCTCAGTAATATTTTGTGATATTTACTACGAGCAGTCTATGTTTAGAAAAACTAATATTTCATTTTCCCAGTACTCAATACATGAATTAGGACACTTTTTTTTTTCTTCCTGAATTAAAAGTATGCAAAGCAGGAACTGTAATTTGAATGTTATGAAAGATGATAACCTCTTGAATACATAGAGATGGGGAAAAAGAAAAAAAAAAAAAGTTTCAAAAATTTTATCTGTCATTCTTTATTGTATTTTTCATCTGAACTGGAAATCAAGAAAAAGAAAAGAGAAAAAAGCTATTGCTTCAAATGGCTCATATTTTGATAAAATATTTACTATTTCTTCTTGGATATATTATCCATCATCTTATTAAAAAATCAACATTTCATATGTGACAACCTAATACATTCACATAATACCAAGAAAAGTATATTAGTAGGCTATTATTTCTAATTGATAATAAGTATCCAAGTTTATCATCTTTTTAGCAATTTAAATAATTTGTTAATCAGTCATATACAAGAGCCAAGATGAAGGATTGGGGCTGAAAATGGGAATATCTCAAGAAATAAATGAGAGAAATTAGATATCCGTTTTGCAGACGCCAGAAAGTAGAGTGAACAAGTAACTTTTCAAAAAAGGATAATTTTCAAAAGAAAGTCTGATACCAATGTGCATAGCAAGATAGCTAGATCTAAATCACTGAAAGTAGTGAACCCGAAGTGAAAAATTTGTAGTGAAAGTAGCCCATTTTTTAAATTTTTTCTTTTATATTGATCAATAGGCTTTTCAAAGTATTATGTATAAGTGTTTTCAGACTTTCATCCTCATCTTGGTTCATCTTCTGAACACAATGATTTGGCCATTATACCCTTACTGGAGGTTGTCACCTCCAAAAGGCTGGGAATGGAACGTCACCATTCCACAGTCTAATTTGAGGTGGAAGTAGTTGTAAGGTCAAAACAGTGTTGCTGCCTGTTTTTTATGTCATAAACATATTGGTATCAGAGGTTGTTGCCACAGAGGTGATGAGCGCCCGTCTTGGGTTCCTGAACCATCACCACTCATGATTTCCACCTAAAGAAGGGATTATAGGGTACAACTATAATAGGATAACTAACCTATATTCACTGCATGAAGCATAATTATGTCTGAAGATGTGGTGAAGATTATCAAGGTCCTACTAAATATACAATCTGGGATTAATATAGGGGTGCAGGAAATTTAAAAAGGGATTATATGATAAATTAGAAATAGTGATCATTGGGTGTATTCAAAAAGGTAATATTACATAAGAAATAATCAAACATTGACTGTCTTCTCATTAGTAGCCCAAGTTAGCCCAGCTCATTTCATAAATAGCCCCAAAAGTTCCAAGTAGGGAAAGTCAAAATGTAATAGTGCCAGGTTCATGACGGTAGCCTGTTTTGATACTTATAGCCCAATCTGATAACCCTGGTGTATCGGACACACCAGCAATTTTACAGCTGACCATCAACAAGAAAATTGAGGTACCATTTTCCAGAGCAAGAATCGGTGAAATTAAGAAGACGAATATCTTTGCTATAAAATATTGACTGACTGACATACACTCTAAACATGAATGTACAAAGTACTACAACTGGTAGGAGAATGCAGTGATCAAATGAAGGATAACCATTCAGCAATGACTGACTTTTAAAACAGGCAAAAATACGACCTGTTGAAGTTATGGGAAATTGTGCAACACCTAGACTCGTGACAACTGGGGGGGGGTGCATTTTTAGAAGAATCAGTAATCACATTTCTTTAAAAAAAAAAAAAAATAAATAAAAAAAATACCTGGAATTCTTAGAAAGAAAATTCTAAAAAAAATAGATACCCACTTAATATTGACCACAGAGAATGTTGCTCAACCTTAAAGGAGGATTAATATTAAAGTATCCAGTTGATTGACATAAAAAGCAGAAAAATGGAGATATATTGAATAAAATCCTGAATTTCAACTTCTTTCAAGCAATCAGATCTCTTCTTCCCAGCGTAGATACTATCTAGCCTGATCCATTCTTCAGCCCATGTCAGGTGTATAATCTAAAAAGGCAAACCTTGTTTAAGTTCTTATCTTGTATAACTATGAAGAGGGCTGAAGAATGGATTGGATAAAGATTGCATTGAGACCATTAAGGCTGGGAAGGAGAGATTCAATTCTCTCAACAAAAGTTGACATCACAAAGTTAGAGACAAAACCATGAATGAGTCAGGGATTTTCAAGTTAAATACAATATTGTTAATATTATTGTTGTTAAATAATTAACAAATAATGAAAAAACTCCATAAAATGTTCCAGGAAGTATGTCATTGGACATTTTGAGTCACGTCTTGTTAGGAATTTTCAAAAGGACAGATAGGCTTGCTCAATTTCCAAAAGTAAAAACTGTTCTTACGTAACAGAAAGGGAGCTTTTTCCCCCACAACTTATTACAAACATGATAGTCTGCAATTAACGGATAATTATACTAGTAATATCCGTACTTCACATAAATGAATCACTGTAGCCCACGATTAATTAAAAATCATAATACCAGCACAAGATTTGGCCATTGACCAAAATGTCCATAGAGACAGAAAACAAACAAAAACACAAAACAAAAGAGGGCCCTAATGGTGTACCCATGCAAATTTCAAAGGTTGTAGCCCCCAAAATATGATCAAGAGCACCTGGAGACAGACACAGACAAAGAGAGAAGAAACTGTAGCCCACTCAGCTGGTTGGTTGGTCAGGTGGGCCATTTGTGGGTCTATGGTGATTTGATTACAATAAATAATTATCATTATCGTCAAGTTATTGCACACAATTTAAGGAGAAAATAAAGCCATAATTTCTTCCTTGCATTCTCAATATTTCTTTGCATCCATTTAAATAGAAGGTAAATGGTTGGATAGTCATCTCAAAGTTCTCCAGACAGTTTTAGGAAAGATTAAAATTTGTTATCACCAGAAAGATATGAAAGATTGAATAAATATTTGTTTTTAGTGTTACCATATTGAAAAGGCATGAAACCATTGATGAAAAACAACCATCAGATAACCACATGAACCTAATTCAACAGTAGAAATTAAATTAAAAAAAAGTTAACCAGCAAGGACAAAAATGTGGCACCCTTTAAAATCTCAAAGTGATAAAACATTTTTGGCTTTCACTTTAGCATGCATAACACCTTGAAGAAAAAAAGGTTTAAACTTTAACTTCGACTGTTAATTCAAATTTTGAACTTTTATTTTTGTCTTTTTCAAGATACAAAAAAAAACGAGACCTTTTTACAATATGGCAACATTTATGCATTGAATACCTCCTGTACAAACAAACAAAAATTACAATTGCTTTACAAAGTCAGGAAACTCAGGTCAGTATAAGTGTATCAGACTACCTTTTCCCCAGCATGAACACAAGTCCTTTAACCCTTTCGAGACTCCCGAGACATTATATATATATCATGAGGTTTCTATGACTGCTAGGATATACATGTCCCGCAGATCTCTTTCAGAAATCTAACACAATTTAATTCAGGTATTAATAGGTTATAGTCTTGAAAGGGTTAATTCAAACCTTAAATTTCTCTCTCACAGTAATTATTTTTTTTCCAATTGTTGTTCAATGGGAGAGTTTATTTGGCACAATAGGAACGGCTGCTTTATTTAATATGGGAGCCTGTCGTTCGTTGACGTGAATGTTTGGATTAGCCAGAGGGTTGAATGCTGGATCATCTTGTGTTGCCATGTGACCCAATCGAGAGAAGATCATCACTACTGTTATAAATCCAATCAGTCCGATGATTATCACCATCATAAACTTTTTCTTTGTTGCATTTGGGTCCCTCATTTTTCTTCCTTCTGTAGTTCTGTGCGGGGAAAAAGAGAAAATGCAAGACGTAAGCAAGTGCATAAATAGATTGCACACAATTTTAGATTAAACTGGCGGGGAGCGATGAATTTCAAAACAAAGTACAAATAGCCTTACCCCAAGAAGTCAGTCTAGTTCTTGTGAAATCCACAATGAATGGTATCAGTAAATAGTGAGGTAGTCAAACAAGAGCAGAAATTGAAAGCCCAAAGTATCAACGATATTAAAATGGGGTTTAGATCATAAACCCGTAAGACATAATCCTAAATGTTGAAGTTCCGAAAGATCAGCATCCCTAAAAAGTGAAACTTCCTAAAACCAGTCCGAAAATTTAAAAACTCTAAAAATATAATTCAGAAAAAAAAAAAAAGTTTTATAAAGGGATTAATTTGAGAAACATACAAGCACATTAATTTGGTGTGTGGGTGTGAATGTGTAACTCTATTGTATTCCCTTGTGTTGTTGGGAATATAAGAAGAAAGAAGGACATGAAAAAAGTCAAGTATCAAGCAAAGAATGATTTCTATAAAACAACTACTTCTTTTGTCTTTTTCCAATTGGAATCAGTTTTATGGGTTTCACCTTTACAGGATTGTGGTTTGGGGTATTTTAGCCTTAAGGGATTCTGATCTTATAGGATTATGGTGTTTGGGATTGTGTCTTTCAGTATCATGACTGGATCACAATGTTTAAGGAAGAATATTTTAGGATTCAACATTGATTGAAACAATGATCACAAATGGAAAATGCCGCATAATGTTTGAGGTGAAAGCAAATGTGGATTTGACTGAAAGTGAACCAAATTGAAATTTCATAAGAAACTGTGAGGCTTTCTACGATGATTTAAGAATTGGCTAGAGGGAAATCCTTAATTTTAGATCAATATAAACAAATACAATTACATGAATATTGCATGGCATTTGAGACTCATCAGAAATAAAAGGAAGAGGAGGAAGAGCTTTTTTTTCTAAGCGACTGACTAAAGTCAAAGATGATAAAAGTTCCTCTTTTTGATAGTGGTAGAAACCAAACTAGACACTAACCTATCATTTTCCCTACTGTAAACCATTTTATCAAGGAATATCAAAGTATAGTATCTGTGCAATTTGCCTTGGATCAAAGAGTCATACCCCAGCACTTCTACCTAGGATGAAAGTTAGGTATGTTACAAAGTGGCGAGAAATAAATAAACACTGATAAGATATTGATTGTATCCGATTTACTAGATGATTAGAATACAAACCCTTCAGAATCTAAAGAAGAATATTTGTTGATTTCTAAACAATCCCATATTCAACTTAATCAGATTTCATAACTAAAAATAAATAATTAAATAGAAATGGTTACTTTTGCATTAACAGTAGTTTTTTTCAAATGACAAATTCATATAAAAAAAATTCCACTCAAATCCAAATAAATACATGTTTGTATAACATTTGGATAAAAGCATGGATGGGCAACTCAAATTGGAAGGGATAAGGGAGAGAGTGAGGAGATATTGGCAAAGGAGTGGGGAAGGGAAGAAGAACAGAAGCATGAGATAATAGATAAGCCTAGTTGTAAACATCTGTGGAATTTCTACGGATCCAGTTATTAGATGGTATTACTGTGTTGCTCAAATAGTTCATGTATTTTTACTGGGTCAAAAAAAAAATTTTTTTAACCCAATACATAAAAGACAATGAAAAAAAAAAAAAACATCTTTTAATACTTTGTGTGTGTTAGTCATCCACACATAATAATTAGGAATGTGCATTTGTTGTCAGTCATGCTTACATCTGGTGATATCACTTTGTAGAAAGACTTTTATGTTAGGTTGAATTTGATAAATTGACTTGGTATGTATTTTACTTTTACATTAGTTTAATATCCAGGATATATTGAACATACACCAGGAAGTACTGTGCAACATAATCTTTTTAAGATTTTATAAGTACTATGCAATTGATGAACCAGTAGTAAATTATACAAAAGAGCAAAGGAAAACAGAGGGAAAAAAAAGAGCAAAGGAAAACAGAGGAAAAAAAAAAAAGAGCAAAGGAAAACAGAGGAAAAAAAAAAAGAGCAAAGGAAAACAGAGGGGAAAAAAAGAGCAAAGGAAAACAGAGGAAAAAAAAAAGAGCAAAGGAAAACAGAGGAAAAAAAAAAGAGCAAAGGAAAACAGAGGAAAAAAAAAAGAGCAAAGGAAAACAGAGGGAAAAAAAAAGAGCAAAGGAAAACAGAGGGAAAAAAAAGAGCAAAGGAAAACAGAGGGAAAAAAAAGAGCAAAGGAAAACAGTGGAAAAAAAAAGAGCAAAGGAAAACAGAGGAAAAAAAAAGAGCAAAGGAAAACAGAGGAAAAAAAAAGAGCAAAGGAAAACAGAGGAAAAAAAAAAAAGAGCAAAGGAAAACAGAGGAAAAAAAAAAGAGCAAAGGAAAACAGAGGAAAAAAAAAGAGCAAAGGAAAACAGAGGGAAAAAAAAGAGCAAAGGAAAAAAGAGGGAAAAAAGAGCAGAGAAAGAAAGAAGGAAAAAAGAGCAAAGAAAAAAAGAAGGAAAAAAGAGCAAAGAAAAAAAGAAGGAAAAAAGAGCAAAGAAAAAAAGAGCAAAGAAAAAAAGAGCAAAGAAAAAAAGAAGGAAAAAAGAGCAAAGAAAAAAAGAAGGAAAAAAGAGCAAAGAAAAAAGAAGGAAAAAAAGCAAAGAAAAAAAGCAAAGAAAAAAAAAGAGCAAAGAAAAAAAAGAAGGAAAAAAGAGCAGAGGAAAAAAGCAAAGAAAAAAAGAGGAAAAATAGAGCAGAGAAAAAAAAGAGGAAAAATAGAGCAGAGGAAAAAAAAAGGAAAAATAGAGCAGAGAAAAAAAGAGGAAAAATAGAGCAGAGAAAAAAAGAGGAAAAATAGAGCAGAGAAAAAAAGAGGAAAAATAGAGCAGAGAAAAAAAGAGGAAAAATAGAGCAGAGAAAAAAAGAGGAAAAATAGAGCAGAGAAAAAAAGAGGAAAAATAGAGCAGAGAAAAAAAGAGGAAAAATAGAGCAGAGAAAAAAAGAGGAAAAATAGAGCAGAGAAAAAAAGAGGAAAAATAGAGCAGAGAAAAAAAGAGGGAAAATTGAGCAGAGAAAAAAAGAGGGAAAATAGAGCAGAGAAAAAAAGAGGGAAAATAGAGCAAAGGAAAAAAGAGGGAAAAAAGAGCAGAGAAAGAAAGAAGGAAAAAAGAGCAAAGAAAAAAAGAAGGAAAAAAGAGCAAAGAAAAAAAGAAGGAAAAAAGAGCAAAGAAAAAAAGAGCAAAGAAAAAAAGAGCAAAGAAAAAAAGAAGGAAAAAAGAGCAAAGAAAAAAAGAAGGAAAAAAGAGCAAAGAAAAAAGAAGGAAAAAAAGCAAAGAAAAAAAGCAAAGAAAAAAAAAGAGCAAAGAAAAAAAAGAAGGAAAAAAGAGCAGAGGAAAAAAGCAAAGAAAAAAAGAGGAAAAATAGAGCAGAGAAAAAAAAGAGGAAAAATAGAGCAGAGAAAAAAAAGAGGAAAAATAGAGCAGAGAAAAAAAAGAGGAAAAATAGAGCAGAGAAAAAAAAGAGGAAAAATAGAGCAGAGAAAAAAAGAGGAAAAATAGAGCAGAGAAAAAAAGAGGAAAAATAGAGCAGAGAAAAAAAGAGGAAAAATAGAGCAGAGAAAAAAAGAGGAAAAATAGAGCAGAGAAAAAAAGAGGAAAAATAGAGCAGAGAAAAAAAGAGGAAAAATAGAGCAGAGAAAAAAAGAGGAAAAATAGAGCAGAGAAAAAAAGAGGAAAAATAGAGCAGAGAAAAAAAGAGGGAAAATAGAGCAGAGAAAAAAAGAGGGAAAATAGAGCAGAGAAAAAAAGAGGGAAAATAGAGCAGAGAAAAAAAGAGGGAAAATAGAGCAGAGAAAAAAAGAGGGAAAATAGAGCAGAGAAAAAAAGAGGAAAAAAAACAAAGAAAAAAAGAGGGAAAATAGAGCAGAGAAAAAAAGAGGAAAAAAAAGCAAAGAAAAAAAGAGGAAAAAAAGAGCAAAGAAGAAAAGAGTAAAAAGAGCAAAGAAAAAAAAGGAAAAAAAAGAAGAAAAAGAGCAAAGAAAAAAAGAGGAAAAAGAGCAAAGAAAAAAAGAGCAAAGAAAAGGGGGGAAGAGCAAAGATAAAAAAAGGAAAAAAGAGCAAAGAAAAAAAACAACAAGAAAAAAGAGCAAAGAAAAAAAACAAGAAAAAAGAGCAAAGAAAAAAAACAAGAAAAAAGAGCAAAGAAAAAAAACAAGAAAAAAGAGCAAAGAAAAAAAACAAGAAAAAAGAGCAAAGAAAAAAAACAAGAAAAAAGAGCAAAGAAAAAAAACAAGAAAAAAGAGCAAAGAAAAAAAACAAGAAAAAAGAGCAAAGAAAAAAAAGCAAGAAAAAAGAGCAAAGAAAAAAGCAAGAAAAAAGAGCAAAGAAAAAAGCAAGAAAAAAAGCTAGAAAAAAGAGCAAAGAAAAAAAGCAAGAAAAACAGGAAAAAAGGGCAAAAAAAGGAAAAAAAAGCAAAGAAAAACAGATGAAAAAAAAGTAAAGGGAAACAGATGAAAAAAGAGTAGAGGAAAAAAAGAGCAAGAAAAAAAGGACAGAAAAAAGAGCAAAGAAAAAAGGACAGAAAAAAGAGGGAAAAAAAAGCAAAGAAAAAAAAAGAAAAAAAGAACAGAAAAAAAGAGGAAAAAAGCAAAAGAAAAGAGGAAAAGAAGCAAAGGAAAAAAGAGCAGAAGAAAAAAGAGCAGAGAAAAAAAAGAGGAAAAAGAGCAAAGAAAAAAAGAGGAAAAAGAGCAAAGAAAAGGGGGGAAGAGCAAAGAAAAAAAAGAGGAAAAAAGAGAAAAGAGGAAAAAGAGGGAAAAAAGGGAAAAGGGGGGAAAAAGAAAAAGGGGGAGAAAAGGAAAAAGAGGGAGAAAAGGAAAAAGAGGGAGAAAACGATAAAAAAGGAGAAAACGATAAAATAGAAGGAGAAAACGATAAAATAGAAGGAGAAAACGACAAAAATAGAAGGAGAAAACGATAAAAAAGAAGGAGAAAACGATAAAATAGAAGGAGAAAACGATAAAATAGAAGGAGAAAACGACAAAAATAGAAGGAGAAAACGATAAAAAAGAAGGAGAAAACGATAAAATAGAAGGAGAAAACGATAAAAAAGAAGGAGAAAACGATAAAATAGAAGGAGAAAACGATAAAAAAGAAGGAGAAAACGATAAAATAGAAGGAGAAAACGATAAAATAGAAGGAGAAAACGATAAAAAAGAAGGAGAAAACGATAAAAAAGAAGGAGAAAACGATAAAATAGAAGGAGAAAACGATAAAATAGAAGGAGAAAACGATAAAAAAGAAAGAAAAATAAAGCAAAGAGATTGGTCATACATACTTAAACAACCTTCCAAGCCAATTCAGAGCAGGACGTCGTCGGTACTTGTCCTCATCATGATCATGTGACATGTTCAATACATCATCTTTAGTTGAATCAAATAATTTTCTTGGACCTGAATCATAGAGAAAACCCCACAAAACTTTAAATGTATGACAATGTAAGATTTCAAAAACTCCATAATATTCAAGAAAGTCTTCTTAGCCTATACAAACAGGAAAGGGAGTCGAAGTATATTTTGCATGTATATTCCAGGTATGTAGGTAAAATGTGATGAGCTCTTTGTTGTTCATTCATGCAAACTCAAACTTGCCTCCCTTTTCACCTTGGCAAGCTTACCTCTATATGGCAACTGATCTACTGACTGAGCTACTAGAGCTCTCACAGTTGGCAGAATCAAGGCTAACCCTTAAACTCTTCCTTCATTACCCCTCCCCCACCAATCGCTCAGTGCCATATTTGTTAGTGTTTTCATGTACACTAGCTGTATTTGTAGTTGTGATATCATCTTGATTTATTTTTTACTAGATTTAACATTTCTCACTATCTTTAATCTTGAATTTAGTAGCAATCAAATCTATCTAGAACTTTCTCCCTGAAGTGTTTATCTACCTCGTGGTTAATGAGAGCTCTTTTTATCAAGTTTGAGGTAGGGGGAATAGCTGTAGCTCATGGGGTTAGAGGGCTTGGCTCCTTGAGCCCCATCCTTCATTTATTGCAGTGCTTCTAAACCTAGGAGCTGCGGACTCCAGTGGATCCACAAAAGTATCGTCAGGGGTATATGGGCAGACTTTTTAAAAGCCTGGAGTCAGTGAGCTTCATGAGTATGCAGACCTTTCAAAAGCCTGGGGGTCCATATGAAAATTCATTTAAATAAACAGGGATTTTTGGTAATGAAAAAGTTGGAAAACACTTTGAGAAAACAAAAATTATTCAAAGGCAGTGACTTAGAGACAGAGATTTGAGGGCCCAGGCAGGGAGCTTGGCTCTTTGAGTAGCCCTCCGCAACATTTAGTGATAGTTGATATTGTCAAATATTATAAATGCAGGAAGTGAAGTCATTCATAAAACCTTGTGCCCCCCACCAAACATTGAGGGGGAAGGGATTTTACCCCCCCCACCTGATAAGGGGCACTTATGTCAGTAGAAAGCACCATTTGACCAGGTGAAGTTGCTTAAATAGTGAGACTGGAAAAATTATTTCACGTTACATCCATTATAGTGATGTAAAACAAAAGAGTGATAATCCATTTACGAAGTAAAAGTAAGAATGCAAAGATTTGTAAGGAAAAAGAAAGAACTTGTGACTCACTTGTAAGCATTCCTTTGTCCCCACGGGCGGTGGTCCCTGCATCTACATTGATCACACTGTGTGCGGGGGCTGTTTTAGATGCAACGATGGGGGTGCTCGTATAAGGGCTAACCTGGGCACTTGGCCTTGTATATTGAGGCATATTGCTGCTGTTGCTGCTTTGAGGGGGGAGAGGTTTCTTCGCTTCCACTTGAGAATGGACTGATGGTAATGATTGTGATGGACTGCTGTGTACGGCCAGTGGGGGAGCTGAGAAAGATGATGCTGTACTTGACAGTGCACCGGACTGCTTGCTTGCCGGGGCTGGACTTTCCTCCTTTATCTGAAAAAGGAGAAAAGGGCTTTTTTATTATCTCCAACTAAAATATCAAATAAATTCATAAAAGAAAATAATTGAAGATTCACTTTCTTCCAGCACAAACAGTAATGGTTTTAGTTTGGTTAGAGCATGCAATTATCCATTAAGTTGTTACATATCAAGAATGATGTAAGCACTGTAAATATCTGATCAAAATATGACCCATTCGAAGTAATAATAATCTTGCACTGACGATTACAAAACCATTGAAATGAAATTTGATCCTAAATGTGTGAAGATGAGTAATGAAAATTCCAAGTATCAATTAATTTCTGTTTGGTCATATACTATGGATGTTCAAAGAACAACTACACAGAGAGCCCAGGAACATAGAACTGGGAAAATTGAGATCTGTCAAGAAACTAAGGGAGCTAAGGATGCTCACCAAGAAAAAGATGCAGTGGCTTTCAATGACAAAGGACCAAATGCTGCTGTGGGATCTTTCTACTACTATGGCTGTAGAATACAGTTAATTATCATCATCCATGAAGACTTACGTTCTACAATAACAATAACAGTCTATATGTCATGGGGGATGAATAGCAAACTATAGACGCTATAATATGATCATTACGTGTACAGCAATATTTCAAGCCATTGGAGGAAAATATCAAAATTACTAAGTCTTCAATAAAATACCACTTCTTTTAGTAAATATCACTGCATCATAAAAAACATTCCGCTGAAAGTAAGTTAAATAGATTAATTAACTAAGTCACATCTCTCCAATAAATACTATCAGTGGTGGTGGTGGGGGGGTCAACTGGTCCAGACATGACCAACAGTTCAACATGCTACTTCCAACAGGTAGTACTCATTCTATTTCAACCATATTCAGATTTATTTATAAAACAACTAGTGTTTAAAACTTAGATTTGAATATTATAAATTACTAAATTCGAACATTGTCATTAAAATAAATTATCCATACATAGAGAACAAAATTATACAAAAACCTATAATTGAAAAGTAAAAAACATTTTGTGAAGAAATATTACATAGAGGAAAATGGTTCTCATTTCTTGATTCAGCAGCCATAAAAAAGAAAAAAAAAAAAAACTCAACATATCCCAGTATAGTGCAAAATTATGCAAAATTCAATAATTTATAACTAAAAAGTGTTTTCTGAGAAAATGGTATGTGATGGAGAAAAATGGTTTTCATCTTTGAATTCAGAGATCAAATATACGTAAAAATCAACTGAAAAAAAAATCAAAACATTTTTATGTCTTCAATACTTGAACAGGGATCTTCAGTGGGGTTTAAACCAACGATAAAAACTGATGGGCTTTTTGGCAACTTTGGAGACTGAAAATCTCATGATGAAAAAAGAGCTCCAAAAATAACATTTGAAAAACAAAAAAGAAAAAAAGAAGAAAGAAAAATAAAAGAAAGAGAAGAAGAAAAGCAGAGGATAAAGGATGGGGAAGGGAATGCATAATCTATGAGATGATCTCACCAATGGTAATCCTAATCCAGCTCTGGCCCAGTTGACTTTAGTGAGCATCTGTCTCAAGGCTTCAGCTACTGGGGACATCAAGTTAGCAGGGGGGAAGAGGCCATGTTTGCAGGTGGGACAAGTGTAGCCAGCAGGAGCCGTGTTGGATGGCATTTGGCTGGCATACTGATTGAGGCAGTCCCAGTGGAATACATCTGAAGAAAGAAAGAATATTGTCAACATATCAAACCCGTCTCTTTAAATATACCCCATCAATGCAATAAATCTCAAGAGAAATCATTCCTGGATTAATCGTTAACATCATCCTATAGAATAGTGGTTTCAAAACTTTGAAAATTCAGAGACCTCTCCTATAAAAAGGAAATATTCAGGTAGACCCCTATTTTTGATATTTAGCTTTTAGACAGTTCCAAATGAACTACAATAACAAGCAACTTTTGACCTTTACAAATCATATTCTTAATATATTACATTTACTCAAATTCTAATAAATGGTACAAGCCTGTATACAATGATTATGTCTTTCAATAGCTGTGCAATGTATGATGGAGTTTGCAATGTCAGCTTCAGAGGGAACACTACAGTGGACCCCTGATTATTGATGGACCCCCCGGGGGTCTGCAGATCCCAGTTTTGAAACCACTGCTTTATAACTGTGGAAAAAAAAAAGAAAAAAAGAAAAATGGAGCTGCCATACAATTACTTAACCTTCAAGATTTTAAGACTTCTTTATTATGACCTTAATCTACTGTACCACAGAATCATCAAAAAGTAACAATAGAGCGATTCATAAATGTTCTCAAATCTAAAGTAATTCATCAGTTGAAGCTGGAAAGAAATAGAACAACGTAGGAAATGCTGGTGGCTTAGTAGTTAACACCATGGAAAATGGAATTGGCAACCTGAGATTCAAACTTTGAGACAGTTTGCATTCTATTCCCAGCTATGGATAACAAGGCAGACTACTGGGCTCTCCAGCCTTGGTTGACAATCAGTCTAGGAGATGGACAACTCTGATTTCAAAATCAGGGGAGACCAACTCCTCATCTTGTGTCAGGAGAGGCAGACAACAAACAGTAGAGAACGGGTTTCCAAAATGTATAACTAACAGGTCTCTGGTGAAGTTTTTTAAACTGGCCAAGCAAGATTATATTAAATTGTTCAAGTAAAATAAAGTAAAATAAAATCAGACAACCAAAATAATCTGACTACCATTACCATGATACAAAGTAGAAATAGAGGATGAAATCTTTTCTAAATTGAGAATTTTACTTTTTTAACCATTCAACTGTTGCTACAACTACAATAGACAAAATCTCTGTGCATGTATGCACTGTGATTACTCAACAACTGGCCATTGTATGAAGTTGGAAAATCACCAGATATATCAGTCAGCACACCAGGAATGGTAGTGTTGAGTTTGTAGTTGTTTGGATCAACAGTTCATGAGAAATCTAATAAAAATGAATTTAAAAATTACAATAAATCTTTCATCTAAAATCATAGATCTAAGATATCCGAAGTGGCAATATTGAAGAGAAGTAATGGGAATAATTCCAAGCCATAGTTTCGCACAAGGGACAGAAAATTATTTTACAGGATTGTTATGGCAGGCTTCTCAATACACCATCTGGTCCCTTCCAAACTTGCACCTTTGGGATGGGCACTGTCCTAGTAGAAATTATCAATTCAATTCATTTTTCTTATAACTATTTATATAGTTATATAATGAAATCTAATCTGAGACAAAAATCAATCCTGGATCAAAGTGTATTCTAATTCACACTCAACTATTGTTTTTCCCTCCATGAACAGGTGAACCTTGATTACAGGTTTCATACTTTAATAGAAGCTAGAATAAGTTGCTTTACAGAATATCTTGTAGAAGAAATCAGATCATTATATTGATTTTTGTATTATTTAGACACAGAAATAGTTTCATCAGCTTCATACATACAGATGACAATAAAAATATCTATATAAATATTTATTCATCAATAGCAGTGAAGTTGAGACAATTCAATATGGCCCTTCAGCTCTTCAGAAAATTAGGCACTCTGCACGAAATAATGTTTAGATGTATGAAAATCATTTTCAATGGAGTCTTGTCTGTTAGACAAGTCTGGCTACTGTAGGGTCAAACTCCACTCCTGACTGGCGTATTTGTAATTTTTGTAGTCAGTAGGGGATAAATCATGGTAGGGAAATGTTAATTTTATACATCGCTTTAGTTCAAGATGACAGCACTGGTGAAGAGTTTATCCCCTAAATTAGGTGAGGATTGTTATTGTTCTCTCGGTGGAAAAACCTTGACTCTAGCAATCAACTTGAACAATAAATCATAAAAGTTTACATACGAGTATGTACAGATTATACCGGGGGAAGGGGGCTCCACGAAAATGTATACATACTTCAAAGAGCACCATGTATTTCTTACAAACATACAAGAATGAAGACTCTCTTTCTCTCTCATATATATATATATATATATATATATATACACACACACACACACACAGTAATACCTCGCTTACCACTCTAGATATTTCTAAAATATACAATGCTAAATGAAACAATGCTATACAGGGTCATTATAACCTAGTATAAATAGAAATACAAGTTTGATACGATAAATGAGGTGTTATTGTAATTTATGTCATTGTTGAACCTCAATAAGATGGAATGGATTGGTGCTGTATATTTCATCAGCTTCCTCAAAGCTGATCAAATATCCCTAGGTTATATGATAAGTTGGTGTGTATATGTGTTTTCTACACATGGCACATTAACTGAGGTCTACAGCATACAGTTATTCTGGAGAGTGTCCATGATGCTGTCTCAGTATTTATTTGGGAAATTTAACATTAGAAAATTCATTATGAAAAATATTTGAAAAAGAACACTACAGTGAATCATCACTGAACAAAATAATACTACACAAGGTATTACTATATATGGGAGAGAAATGTTGAGAAATACACACACAAAAATATCGTCATAAAAAATGCATGATGAAATGATTGATGATGAATGAGTGATAAGTTCAAATCTTAAAATCTATTGCATGTAAGTTTTTATAGATAGAGCAAAGGAAAGAACATTTTTTAGTCCACACACAAAAAAAAGAGGAAAGATGGGCATTTGATGGAAGAAAAATTTTTTTTCTAAAAACTATACAATCTATACACTGCATCTAATGTGCTGGTATTATGACTAGGGGACTGTCTACCAAAGCTCGATAAGGACATTAATGGGGTTTGGATGAATTGCAGTGAACAGTAGTCCTAATATCTTCATGAATAATTCATCTTATAGTTCAATACAAACGGTATGTTGTATGCAAAAACTGATATTTTGTGGTAATTTGAAGTAATTACGAAGCAAATTAAAGTGGACTAAGAAGGGTAACAAAAACCAAAACAAAACAAAACCCTGCTTACCATAACACACTAGTCGGACACATTCCCCACAATCTTCTTCATCTGTAAGGCCATTATTACACAAACTGCAGAGGGGATTGTAGTCACTATCTTGCAGCCATTGCAGATATGACTGGACAATGCACTGTTAAAAGAAAAAAAAAACAGAAGTGAATAAAAAGGAAAAACATTCTATTTAACACGTATGCAAAATAAACTTGAAGTAAAAACAAGAATCAAAAGTTCAACAATCGCAGCTACTATCTGTGGTGGCAGTAGTAGTAGCAGGAGGAGAAAGAGCTTGTTGCTTTTTTCTTCGAATCAATTGATTTCTATACTTGTAAAATATTGTGATAGGGAAATTTTCTGCAAGTATTATTTTCAATAAAAATCGTAAATGGCTATTTTGGTATTTTTGGCCATATTTAGATTTTTTTTTAAATACAAAAATGTGGACCCTGACCATTCTATTATGACATCATAGCAGCTGATAAAGGATATTGATCAGAGTATATATTCTTCCAATGACTTGACACCTTTACCTTCCTCTTTGTGTTGATCAATGTTACTGACAGATCGACAGATTGAAAAGTGTCTTGAGATATGTGGACACAATCAAATAAAGTCCAACAAAAAATGAGAAATAGGTTATATAACAAAGGATTTGAAGACTTCAAATATTGCTGTGATGCTAAGGCAAACAAATGCTTCTTATGAATCTTAAAAATCAAACTGCTTCAATTTACCATTTCTCAATGAAACAAAAATGTCCATTAAATAACTATGTACATACTTATATGGATTACATATATAAAAGAAATGCTTTTAAAATTACATAACTAATCTTTATTACAGGATCAAACTTATGATAAATAACCAAAAAGCAATTTACAAAGAAATTCTAAAAGCACAAGGATATTTTGTATACTTAACAATGAAATATATAAGGTCTATCCAGGCATTTCAAATACCTGAAAAACAAAGTATCCTGGCAACCAATCTTACAAATATGAACAGAATCTCTTGTGAGGTTACTTAGTCGGCAGTAAGATATTAGCTAAAATCAGCTACATTCACGTCAAATATTTTCCAAAATGAACATCTTGAATATTCACTTATAACATAAATTAAAATTGTTTTGGGACTGCAATAAGTGAATTTGATTTGGTACAAGATGAGTTGTGTAGTCCCTCCAACAAAGCCAGTAGTATTGCTCTATTTTTGTATCCCATACATCAATGACTGTGGTCCTGAATTACCTAACTAATGTGATACAACCGGAATGCCAGCAAGGTTTTGACCATATATTGTTGCACATTGCTCAATGGTATGTCATGTCATCAAAATAGATTAATGAATAGATCAACAAAGTAATTCGTGACCTCAGTCATTGGAGTATAGAATGTAAAAATGAAGCAATACAACTAGATCTGTAGGAAGAACTGCTTTTTCTTTTTAGGGACCACACTACTTAACTTGCACCATTTATTCTCTGCTAATTGGTAACTGTTTACTTGATTGCCCAAGAGGAGTTTAGTGATGCTTACTAGCAGAACTGGTTTCATCACCCCCAATACTCCATTATGCAATACAACAGGTTTTTGTTCTCATTCCCTATTGCTCTTCTCTATCATTTTATTCAATGACAAGATTAACCATTGGGCTG
This sequence comes from Thysanoteuthis rhombus, assembly GCA_963457665.1. Lineage (NCBI taxonomy): Eukaryota > Metazoa > Mollusca > Cephalopoda > Oegopsida > Thysanoteuthidae > Thysanoteuthis > Thysanoteuthis major. The sequence continues at coordinate 51,738,352 of OY735215.1, forward strand.
AATTGGCTCAAGCCTAGGGCCCAAGAATGGGAGGGAGGGAGGTCTGAAAGTAGAAAGCATTAAAAAAAAAAAAAAAAGTTTGAGTGTACGGAAATGGTTTAATCGTGTTCAGTATTTTTGATTCTATAATTGATTTTATAACCTTATATTTTACACGTAGTACCTTATGTATAGTAAGATGATACAAGTTATTTAAACACAATAACATCACTTTATTCTATTCAATGAAGGATTTGGCAGGGTCAGAAGGAGCCTTGCGGAAGCTCAGCATAGGGTCCCCGGTGGGTAGATAATCCATCATTAGTTTTAATGCTTGCTGCACAATCATTTAATGATGTCATTCATGGCCAATAGCCAAGTCATTTCAGTCACTTGATGATATTCTAATGGGAGCTGTGTTCTGCTTCCCTATTTAGGATTAAATGTCAAGCACTTGCAACCTAAGCTTGGATGCATTGAATCCCAGCTAAAAGTTAAACCTCACCAGCAATGTTTCACCACCCTAATTGTATAAGAGGATGAACAGTAAGTTCCAACCAATCATGGTAAGGCAGACATGATTTACAAGGGGTGGGGTTCGTTTGAGACAATGTATTGGTATATTCAATAATAGTTTGGAATCTATCTAGAAGAAATCCGGGTGTGCATGCATTGTGATTACTTGACAACTGGCCATTCTAAGAAGTTGACATTAGTCAGATGGATTAAATAGAAGGTTCAGTTTGAAATAGCATGGAGGTTATGATAGATATCTGAAGAAAGCTGGTGGGTACAACAGCTGATATGTGATTATAATAAAGATGAGGACATTATTCAATGAACAATACTAAATTTGTTAGTTGCTAAATAAATATCTACTTCTATTCTCATAATAGATTAACAATCAAGTCTGCAATTATTCTGGAATACAATGTACACTATTGTAGACAGAATTCATTATGTCATTTATTATGATAATTTATGAACAGATATACATTACTGTTACCGAACACTAAAGCAGCGTTATATTAGAATCTGTATTGCAGAGAAACAGGATTTTCAACCTAACAATCCCTGATGACATCTTCAAAATTATTTCATTTTATGTTGAGAAACTAAATGAAAGAAAACTTTTAGAAAACCTTACAATATTTTACTAATGAGACAGGTGGAAACCCTACACTTATTTTACAAACTATAAAATATGAAATATGAAGATGAAAATGGTTATCATTTCTAAGAGTATGAAATTCAATATTTTCTTGAGAATAAATATAAAATAAGAAAAAATAGATTAATAAATATATAGTATTTAAACTTTTTTTTTCTATTGTAATATATCTAATTTTATCTTACTTTTAATAAGTATTTTTCTACAGTTATAGGGATTAAATGTTATGGGGAGATCTATGCACGATTACTTCCCCTGTTGAATTTTGGGGCAAATCCAGGAATCTCTTTTGAAAGAGATATTCTGTTTTTTTCCCCCCTACACATTTATTTACATATTCACGACTGTCCTCATGATATCACCAAAAGTTCTCAATGAATTTCAATGAAACTTCGTAGAAAGGTGAGCAATGGGCTATAGAAGAAATGATTGACTTTGGGAGCAGATCCATGCACTATTACTTCCCCTGGCAATGGTGTTGGCAAATGGATCTATCTGGTTACAAGCTTTTGTCATGGTATAGTTTTGGATCTGTAACCCAATTTTCAGTGACAATAGCATTGGTGGAGAGAAGCACCTTCTGCCTGCTATTTCTAGTTGTATGAGTGAAGGTGTAGATAACAAACTGCCAGTTTACTGGTAGAGAGGAGAGAGAGAGAGGGAGAGTCTCCCCTTTGACATTTCTCAATGTCCACAGCTGGAGTTGTATTTTCTGAATTCACACAGGCAGTAAGGAAATGGCAGAATAAATTACCCAGAACAGCCGTGACAGGTCATTAGTGTATTTTCTAGCAACCAACTAAAAAGCACAAAAGTATTGAGTAACCAATGACATCAACCTCTTCAATGTGTCAGAAGCTGAGCAGGCCAGTGGAGGTGGTGAAGAGATGCTGGAAAATATTTGAAGGGAAATTTAAACAGAAGATCCACAGAACTAACCGACTTTTTGTCTTGGGTTTAGAGTTGTGTTAACTTTTATTATGAGGCATCACTAAAGGAATTGAATATTCTATCTTGACCCTGCTGAAAATGGTGGTCATGCAGAGAGTACATTTCTTTTCACATATTGAAATTTATTGACATCATAAGAAAATTTTACTCATAAAAATAAATACAAACAGGTCTGGTTAGTCAATCAATGGAAACTATCGCATACACAACAGCTTTTGGCAGCCATGTTGGGGGTGATCAATTAAGCAATTGGGAAAACAGGTGATCACTGAAAAAGTCTGAATTAAAAAAAAAAAAAAAAAACATGTATTATGCCAGACAATAACTGAGAAACTAATTTAGCATGAACTTAAATATTCAAATTTTCGGCCCCCTAGTTCCATTGGCAAGATCTGTATGCGCAATGCTATCATTTATGTATAACCAGTCTGGCCAGCTTAAAAAACTGAAGCTTATGAGGACAGTTTTGATTGATGATTCCTAATATGCTACACGCAAGATTATTAAATGAATGATTTACAGGGGTATTTGAAAGACTACAGCTCACTGCAACTCATCCAAGACCTCATAATTGTCTGCATTGTACTTTGGCAGATGGATCTTTAATCCTAATACCAGCACATTGAGTGCAGTGTGATAATTGCGTAGTTTTTGTCAATTTTTTCCAAATTAGATACCCATATTATACACCAACCGATGCAATAATACAAACAGGTCTTGTTAGTCACTCAATAGAAAATGTCATATGACCAACATCTTTTGGTAGCAAGCTGTGTTAGGGGTAATTGATTGAAAAATTTTAAAAAGGAGATGATCAATAAATAAGTTACTTTTTGTGATTGTTAAAAAGGTCCAATTTTCAGGAAAAAAAAAAGAAAAAAGAAAGAAGTTTTTGAAGACATAACAAGGAGTAAATAAATGTTCAAATTTTCACCAATAGCTCTATTTGTACAGCATGTATGCATGATACATATGTAGCAACATATCCAGCCGAACCAACTTGATAACTGAAGAAACCTTTGACAATTTTGGTCATTGGTTTCTAATAAATGACCAAGACAGAAAAAATAAAACTAGACCAATTAAAGTAGAATGCATAAAACCTGAGGATTGAGGGGGTGAAAAGCTGTCTTTTCAAAACAATTTTTGAAATGGTTGATTAATTCAGTAGGTAATTTAGATATCATCTTAATTTGTAATGAACTAAGAACTATATTAGCATCCTCATTAGCATGTAATTAGTCATTTCAGATCTCCAGCAGATCTGATTTAACCAGCACAGACAATAAGTTACTGCTGTAGAGTTTGATAGAACACATTTGGCTGAATGCCAGATAGAAGGGAGATAAGAGTCCGCAATAGGAATTATTTCTGCTCAGTGAATGGCCAAGGGAGAAGAGATCCACAGAGGAACATGTGTATATATCTTTAGAGGAGAAGTCCAAATCAGGAACAATATGACAGTGCTCTGGCAATGTAACTGGAGTTGAAAAGGAAACTTAATTGATTTGAGATAAATATCTCCCAAATGGTTGTGGAGTTATTTTTATGGGAAATAGAAATTGTGCATGGAGAGTGAAGCAAATTTTGCCAGAAAACTCAGTTGTACTGTATCCACAAGTTAGTTGCTTACCTAAAAATAAATTTGAAATTAATCATTACTAGAGAACCACAACCATTGCCTCCCCAATAGCAACAGGGCAGAAAATTTTAGTGAAAAAAAAAGTGTATGAAAATTGTGTATGTAGAAGCACACATCAGAACACTCATATTTACACAATATCTAGGGCCTCATACATTTGCAGCAGTGTAATAAGCATCAAAATCTTTTACATCTGTTGATTACCAAAATATGTGGCACTATTCCTGAGTCACACCACTATCGCTAGAAAAGAATTTTCTAAAATTCAGTCTATTTCTATTTACTTTTATGGTGTAATCTCATTCACTTGTACTCTCTTCTAGTAAGAAATAAATCGGGATCAACAAATTCTAGATCAAGCATAATCTTCAACATTTCTATTTTCTCCTCTTTTCTAATGTTGCTAACTAACTCTTAACCTATCCTCTAACTCATACTTTTCACACAAGCAGAGGAAAAAAAAGAAATGTACAATAAAAATACCTGCCCATAAAAAGGTATACAAAAATAAACAATATGAGCCCGAAATAAAAACTAAACCTTGCTTGAAAAGATCCTAACTTTATCCATATCAATATTAATAGACTACTACGAAAGCTAACGTTCACCGCCTGTGGTGATTGTAGCAGGAGGAAGAAGAGCAAGTAGTCTTTCTTTGAGTCAATCAAAACTCATACTTGTAAAATATTGTGATGTGGACATATTCTGCAAGTATTATTTTCAATAAAGTTTTGAAAATGGACATTTTTGGCATTTTTTTTTTCAATACAAAACTGCGGCCTTGAATATTCTATTATGACATCATTTTTTTGCAGAAAAAAAAAAAAAAAAAAAAAAAAAAAATGGAAAAAAAAGTACAAGAATTGAAAAGAAAAAAAAACAAAAAAAAACTGTTCCTTAAATGTCACTGTATAATTTGCTACTTTAACCTGACAGAATTGTTCTATTCTTTTTTTACTCATTGTGACTAGCAACTTTAGCAACTTTACAACAACGTGGAATGCAAGAGATAGTGGGTCAAGTGAAATCAACCACCAGTCAAGGACTGGTCTCTAGTCAAAACAACTGATGCTGTATACATGGTGGGATTGGAAGTGAGTCTTCTTTGAACTCTTTTTAGAGAACCAAATGATTAATTTGAACAAGTACAGCTTAGCCAGAAGGTTAATTTAAACTTCTGAGATAACCCAATAAAAAAAGTTCATGAAATAGCAAAAATAAATAAAATATCCAAATAATTTACAGATAGTGACATAAAAATTTTCACATTTAAATTCATATAAAAAATTTGAATTTCAATATTAAATGACTTCTGATTAAAGTTTCTTCCCTTCCTATTTATGTATTTTTTTTCCTTATCAATCCACAAAAGAGTTTGAAGGCTATTCACAGAATGGTAACCACCTGTAATTGATAGTGGAACCTTTGTTCCATGTATTCAAGAACCTTTGTAAAACTCAAAATATCCTTTATTGTATTTGACTTTTCAATAGAAAGCATTACAAAGGACTACTTCATTTTACCAGAGATAAAGAGGAGAGAAAAAGTTTAAAATCCCAAGTATTGGTAACTATTCATCTGTCTTGGTCATCTACCCTAGAGTAATGGTCAGTGTTGTATATATTCTTTTTATCATATACCTATATTATCAGGTCTGATGAGAATTAATCTCACTAACAATGGTTAACAGGACTGGCTTACTTTAATTGAACTTTACCAAACTGGCTCCCCTAGTTGATCTCTAGAAAGAAGTTATGGAATAATCCAGCATGTCTACCTTATTCAAGTCAAAGCACTGATTACTGTAATTTTTCAAATTCTGGATAAAGTCATTGTTTATAGTAAAGCTCATATTACAGACCAATTTGTGATTGTTGCAAGTCCAATGACCATGGCCTTGTACAATTGCCTTGTGCCAAATTGAGCAAAGTTTATTAAATAACTACTGTTTATCTGCCTTTATACAAAATAACCTTGTCTTTATACCTCAACCTCAAGAGAGAGAAAGAAAATCATGTCATCTAGTCTTGAATATCTGGCCATTACAACATAAAATCGCAATTGCCTTTCCAGCATTATTGATTGTTGGAATTCAATAATTCCTCAACACTTCATTTTGGCATCAAGGCTATTTGGAATTGGAGCTCTTCCAAGACCAATTATGTCTTCATCCACTTTATGTAACTAAATCAAAATGGCTGTCTTAAGATGCTTCATTTAGGTATTGGTGGCTGTGGTTTCTATTGTGTTCACATGATAAGACAAAACTAACCACCACCAATACAAGCTTCAGTCTTAGGTAACCAACAGTGCAGAACCAGTGACTTAAGAATTTTTTTTTTTTTCAATTTTTAGAATGGTCATTTTTTCAAGAATTCAGTATGAATATCAACTGCTTCATTATTTCTCAAACACTCAGGATATTTCAATGGAGAACATTTCAGAAAGAAAGGAAGTTATACTCAGCCATTTCCAACTTTCATTTCAGTATTATCAATTTTCTTACTAGTAATGTTCTTAGAAAAGGCATGAATTCACCTCACTTCATTCTGCTTCCTCGCTGGAAGTCTCGACAAAAAGGTCTCCCCATTGGTATGCCATGATGGTTGATAGGAAAGTGTATAATCAGGTCAGAGATTCTTCATTGTTACTGATACCATGTAACTTGGCACTATCATTCTAATGTCACTTGGAGACAAGATGCACTCCTTGCCCTAGGGATGCCATGAAAAACCCACTATGGTGACCCAATGATCTAAATTGTGGTACCAACACACACCTGCCATATTAAAGGAAAGATTAACACACTATTGTAAGAGGAGTTATCTCATTTGTAGCACAGGTTGATGATTTCAAAATCAGGATCTGAAGTTGTTCAATTCAGACAACTCTATACCAGGAAAATCAATGACAGCCAGAAGAGAATGATAATCCCCTGCTCCCCCCAAAAACAATATGTCTCTGCCTGTTGTTAATTCTTACTAGACAAAAGGTGAGTTAAAAAAAAATATTTGTATGAATCATAGTACATAATACAACAATTCTATATTATATATCTGCTTCTTACATATGATCTACTCAAATGAAATACTACTCAGATGCCATGGAGAGAGTATAGAGGAGAGCCATCTAGATTATTCTGAAACTGGAAAATACATCTAACACTAAAAGATTGAAATAAATTAATCTAGAGACCCCAGAATACAGATGAAAAAATGCTGATCAATTGGAAGTCTATAGAATCCAGAACGATGTACATACATAGTGGATACTGACATTCATTGCTCAAAATATCCAGATATGAAAATGCTGACTTCATCTATCTGCAGTAAAACCAGAGGATACAGCCATAAACTTCAAATTCAGACCTCTGCTGGTGTTAGAAATAATTTCTTCTCAGCATGAGTAGCAAATGCATGGAACAGCCTAAGTGAAAAGATGGTCACATCCAAGAATATCAATATTTTTTTAAATAACCTTCATTCTGATATTGATTATACCAATAATGAATACCAATTTTTTTAGTTTACTTTCATACCAACAAGTAACTACTGACTAGAAAAAAACAATTTCAATTACATTCAAGTACATAATGAAGAAGAAAAAGTCTAAAATTTGAGTTTACTCCATTACCACAGGGTAACTTTCCAGAAAACCTTCACAAAACCACTTAAATGGAGATAATTACTCAAGCCATTTTGTCTCCATAATTCAATGAATCAATCATTTGGAAGGTGGAGGAGCTGATAAGTCTTTGGAAAAGTGGTAAAAGGATTATGGGGGCGGAAGTAGCTTTGTTTTGGCGCAATGCCAGAAGTACATGGGGCAGCCTGTAAGAATCAAACTCCTATTCAGTAATGATGAGCTACAAGACTAGCTTGATAACCATTACAGTACAATGAGATGCCTAATCCGTTCTGTCAATCGAAAAATTTTCATTGGAAAAAAAAAAAAAAAAAAAAAAAAGGGGAGAAAGAAAGAACTGGCCAAACTGACAGGAAATGCTAAATTTAGTGCAAAAAGCACTGAATTGGCAACATTGCAGCCTGGTGAGAGTTATTTGCAAAGGGCAAGGTCCATGGTCAACACAAGAGCTGCTCTTGTTTTATAAGCAACAGGAATATTCAAGCAAAGCTACTTCAACAGGTTGGGTTGGATTGAATAGTTATCACCTGGAGCAGAGACACTGGTTGACACATGAATAACATTGGGTCATAAAGAGCACACTCCTTGGAGATAATTTGCTTGCATAACCATTTTATGGCAGATTCTTCTCCCTCCCCACTCCATGATCACACAGAGGAAACAATTGAGAAGACTAACATTTTTTTTGTTGTTTACTTTTAATCACTGCCAAGCGAGGCCTTTTGGATACTTTTCACATCAAAGGCCTAGCAAGAAGGGAGTTATAGAATAAAGAATAGTGGGGGGGGGGAATGTTAAAATTGCTAATTGATATTAAAATTGTGAAGTTGGTAACACTAAATATACAGACTAAAAAGACTTAACATTGGGTAAAGCACTTGTTCACTCTTAATTCAAAAAAAGTGTCAAGATTATACTCGTTAGGAAAATATTCAGAAAGGAGTTTATTTCAGACAGCAGATGTTCTCGATATATCTAAATAGTTTGGATGTACCTTAAATGCAGAATTTTAACAGGAAATTCACGGACGGAAGAGACTAGGAAATGTAGTTTTTCTGAAAACATCCACAGAAGTAATATTACAAAAGTGCCAAACTTTCCATTACTTACAACTATTTACTTTTTCGAGAGTCCTCAATTATATATATTCCAAAGTTTCTATGATTGCCATAATACTATGTCCCTTAGATCTCTTTTAAAATCTACCAAGACATTTTATAAAGCGCCTCAATTGGTTAGTCTTGAAAGGGTTGAAGAGACAATCACACTCTCCAAATAATTCTTACAATCACCGTTATAAATCCAATCTTTTTCTATTGCTCAGTTTATGTTAAATTTAGCAAAGATTGGCACAAGGTTACATTAATGGAGCACCTAAAGATGAATAGCCTAATTATCAATAGCTTGCATGATGAGCCAAGCAGTTGCATCCAGTTTATGGTAAGTTTGAATGTCAGTTATATGTGTAAACTGATTAAATACTGAAATCTTAAAAATGGTCTTCATTTGAAGAGAAGATTGTTTACACACACACTCATTCATGAAAAAGTAAAAGCTTCTTACAGGATAGAAACTGTCTGGGATTATTACGGGGGTCAGATCAGGAAATATAATACACAATATGTTAGCTCATTTCCCAGCTCTATATAATAATTTGGCTCAGCTTAGACCAAACTGTATTATGAATCCTTGATATTTGAAATGAGCCAATTGTTAAGTCAGAAACAAAATTAAAGGAGAAAACCTAAGATTACTGTAAAGATGAATGGTTCACAGAGGGATTTGGAAGCATGCTGCTCACTGCACTTCATCCAAACCCTATAACATATTGAGTTTGGGTAGATGGTCCCGTAGTAGGGTGGCCATCTCCAAACTAGGTCCATGGACCCCAGGGAGTACAAAAAAAAGGGGGGGTCCAAAAAAGAAAATATTGTAGACTAAAAAGAAGGACTTTGACAGATTAACCCTCTTGGCCATGTTGTTAATGATGAGTTGTATGAAATATAGAAAATACTCTGAATAATTGTTGATTAGTAAAACATTCCATCAATATATGAATACTATTTTGCAGTCATTTTTGTAAAATGACTTTCTGACCAAAATCTGTCTCCAGCTGACTGATCTCCCTCACTTGTTGACAATGTGACTATACTGTAGCTCATCCGCAGCGTTAACAATGTCAACATGTAATAAAAAATATGTTAACCTTTAACATATTTTCATTACATATAGTTGTTGTTGGCTTACACTTGCCATTGGTTTAAGTATATCTGAAATAATTTGAATAAGTTTTTCAATCTGATTCCAAGAAGGAGGACAAATTAATATCCAATGGAGCACTCGAAAGCTGATCATCTAATCACAATATCCCCAAGTCATAATACCTAATCTTTTTTAATTGAATGTTCATCTTGTATACCAGCATATAAGATGATATATTGGAAAAAGAAAAGAAAAAAGATACTTAGAGAAGCAAGACTTACTTCAATAACAAAAAGATGAAGAAAAAATCTTAAACTGAAAATGGAATATTGTTCATATTGTTCTCTTATTCTACTCAACAACATCCATGAAATAGGAATATCTGTTGGACACATTTCTTCTCATAGTTTGTGTCTATTAGTTTGATTATGCTACAAGATCAGTTGATACAAAAAGTCTTGAAATATATACAGACTTCTTGAGCTTTTTTAGTTGAAATCCTTTTATCATTTAGTACTTAAGGAATTTTTTTTTTCCTATTTCACAATTTCTCCAGATTCCAAATTCATTTGGATGATTTCTGGTAAGTTTTAATTAGAACTTCCATGAATGCCTTGCTTTCTAACTATGAGCCGAGACAGGAATTCACAGAACATGTTCAAAACAAGTTTTGGGTTGGGTTTTTTCTTTCAGGAAAAGACAATAGAGAAGAAGGCGGAAGCTGTAACAGTTGGCAATGTTTTTGAATGGTCATTAAATAACAACAAAGACATAATGAGGACATATTCCAAGAGGAAAGCTCACTTCTGTGAAGGCTTGATTATTACGTGGGTTTTATGTTGCTTTAGAATCATGTAAACAGGCGCCTGTCTGTATGTAGGAAGAAAACACAATGAATTAGTTGTAAGTAACAGCAGCAAATATCTAGGTTGACAAGCAAAATACACTCTGTTGTAGTAGATACAGAGATTCTAAATGAGGTTTAGGAAAAAGCAGCAACATCATTACCATTTGGTGGAAACTAGATGAAGATTAGTTATTCGCGGGTAACCAACAAAGTGTTCTCTTATCAATTATTAAATTCAAGGACTGAATTTTAATGTATCCTCAGAATAGGGTCAGTATCATTTTACCAACTCTCAGATTACTGATTATCCATTTGCTCGACACAGATTGTTTTCTAGTGAATTTAGAATCAACCATAGGAAGACAATCCAAAGGTTTCTGTTTCATAGTTTGTTTGTTTTTTTTTACAAAAATACAAGTTGACTTTTGTTTCTAAAATAAGTGCAATGGGGCATGGTTACAACTTATGAAGAGGAAAAAAGAAACATTTATTGTGAAATTTGTAAATTAACTATTTATATATGATAAGATTTATTATTTACAAAGGTACATCATGCATAAGAATCATGGAGAAAAAGAGATTTTTCATGTACTGTTGTACGTGTACATATGCTGGTTTGTTAATTATCATACATAAACATCTGTTTTTCTTCTTCGTAAATCTAATATGCGATATATTGTATATTAAATCTTATCATAAAGAAATGGTACTTCTACAATAGATGCTTTTTTTTTCATGACTTGTGAACATACCCCCGTTGAACTGATTATCAGAAAAAAAAAGTCCACTGGTGTTTTTGAAAAAAAAAAAAAAATTCATTCCACGTTAACACTAGGAAAAAAATAATCCAACATGGACTGAAATGTAGACATTCTTGCATTCAAAGTTATACAATGCAATCATATATATTTTTATCATTTGCCTCAATGTGTATCAAACAGCTACTTACGATTACATATAGAGTAAAATTACTATGCATCTTTATAACTTATCAGCTTATTTCTTTATATTCTGACATATTTTTGTTTTACCCCTTGTTCATCTGCGCTGCTAGCAGGAAGAAGTTTCCAAAGTCTATGCAAAAAATGACTGACATATTGGATACTAGCCATATATATAAAAAAAATTATTTTTCCTGTTAAGACACAGGGTAGCTGATTTTGCAACAAGGTCAAACGCAATAAAATAGACATTAATTGCTTTAATATTCCCATGAACCAACAATCCCCTGCACCTCACGATGCACCTTATTCAAGAAGCCTGGCATAGATTAGAAGTAATGAGGATTATTCGGGACGGGGGGGGGGGAGAAAAAAAAAAGAAGAGATGAAACTAGCGAACATCAAGAACATTCATCCATGTTGGCAGGATTTCAACCTTAATAGATTAACTGAAATTTTGAGTAGATTTTATGCATGTGAGAGAATTTAATATTAATTTCATCAGTCAAAATAACTTTTGGAATCCTGGTTCCAAACTTCATTTCAGAACTACTCAAAAATAGAAAAGCATGCACCAATGCTAATAATAAAACATCATTTACTTTATAATAAAATGGTTGAAATTATTCATGAAATGTTTTAGAAGAAGAGCTAAAAGGATCTCATGATTATGGCAATGAATAATCTCACAAAAGCCATGTCTATCACACTTATAGCATCAATAGCAACCATTAGCTCCCTTCCCTTCCTACCATCTTATTGAACTAAATGACCCCCCATCTCCCTTCCTATTATCTTATTAAACTTCCTTTTCTCCATCCCCAGTCATACTTATAGTATCAGTAGTAGCAGCTATTAACCGAACAGGTTATATACTTATAACCTTCAGCGAAATGATGGATTATGGACAACTAGTATTTATAAAAAGCCTGAAAATCCGACCATAGATGTGCTAGTTTGATTCTTAGTATCTTTAAAAGCTCCTTCCTTTAAAAGCCTATTCCCATCGGAGGTCCCACTTTCAGGAGCTCTTCCATCAGAAAGCACCTTCATTTAACTATGCCAAATATCTAAAAAAAAAGTTTGCCTTACTTAATGAAAGGGAGTCTGGGTGCAAATTTTCAAGTTTCTCCTATAGGCGATTAGGGATGAGAACAGTACAGGAGAGAGAAAGAAAGATAAATTCTAAAAGAATCTGTTCAACAACACCACATAATACAATCTAGCTTCTATAGCTTTACATTTTCTTCCTTTTCCTTCCTTTCATTGATTGATGATAAAGGAATAGAATTTGACACTCTATTCCCTTCTCTCTCTATCCATCGTTCTAAACTTTTCACTTTTTAATCTTTACCAGAATCTGACCTTGTCATTGTTGTTAAGTTAGAAAAATAAAGTCAACTCAGTAGAAGTTGGACAATATCATCATTACTTTCATATATATAAATTAATACAATTGAATTAATTCTGTGGTTCATAACTACTATAACAATTTTGGGCTTCAGAACTATGTGGGAGGAGTAATGAATGAATGACAGTTATAGTCAAGGCCGAGTCTCTTCTGGTTCCATTTGAGCAGAAGCACCATCTTCCATTCTGACTCTTTTTCCTTTCATTGCAAATGTGGGTGAGGAGGGAGAAGAAGGAAAGATATTCTGAGAATGAATAATCAAAATACATAATTATAGATGTGTGTTCATTTGTTTCATGTCATGCTGAAGGAAACATATTATAAGTGGAACTGCCATGATTTGAACTCAGACGTGGACCTTAGCAGCCAGCTGACTTACCAACAGGACAAGGCTACACTGAAAACAGGGTGTTGAAGTTTTAGGCATTCAGTATGTCAGTCACATAGTATACATTAGGGAAAGGGAATAATACATCAAAGCAGTTAGCGGCCCAGATGGGCAAAAATTGATAAATTAAAAAAAAGGGTACATTTGTAGTATAAAAATATCTGGTTTCACTAATATTTCCAGGCCTAATAAACTAGAAATATTAGCCTTTGCCCCCATAAAAATGGCCATTTTTTAAATTAGTCTTTATGATTACAAGTTAGACAAAATTCTGAAGCCGAAAATGGACTTATACGACATTATCTTTCTTCCAAATTTTCAACTTCTGATTCATCATATCAGTTTTAGTAAGATAATCCCTCTCTCTTGAGGATGCTGTACTCAAAAGAAATCAGACTATTGTTTTTTTTCAAATGAGCTCAAATTTGGTAAAAGTACTATTCAAGCTCTCAAAACATCAATTTTACATTTGAAATGGGAACTAGCTCAGGGAAGAGCAGTGCAGCATTGGTTCCAGAAATTTTGTATCGAGGGACATGAACCCACATAATGACCCTTGAGGACAAGGGATCAGTTGTTAATGATGAGAATTTTAAGGGATGTCATTTAAACTGATCAAAAAAGCAATTGATTGAGCTCTTGCTAACAATTTACAGATTTCCAAAGTAATTGTATGGTGTCATCTAGCATCAGAAAAGTGAAAATAAAAATTAGTATTAAAAAAAATGGACAAACTAATTCCTCATGAAGTAAGCACCTACAACAAAATGCATTATTTAATAATCTGTTCCTCACTCATGGTACGGAACACAAGGGAACCATTTTTTAAAAGAATTGTTGCTTGCAATTAAAAATGGATCCTGTAAGACAATCGCAAGAGACCTTCACAATTGCTAGATGTCATGAAAAAAACAGAATAGGTTTCAAAACTATTATTACACCCCTAAAATCAATGCCAGACCCGGCATCACTAGTCTGAGAAAAACAAAGTTGCAGGAACTTAATTATGAAATCATAAGTTCATATTCACCAGAATAATTGCCATCAGATTTTCACTTATTCTGACACTTTGAACTTTATTTTGGGGAATATGTAAGCAGTCCTAGCATTTGAATAATTTTTAGCTTTAGAAGACACTTATTTTGATTAGTAAGCCAGGGATGTTTACTTTTTCACATTTTCTCTTTCCTTTCATGAACTGTCATTGCATGTGGAACAACCTAATATAAACATATCCCTTACCCAACTCATCCATTGAGTCTTATGACAACATCAAGTAATTGTTTTGCTAAAACTGTGATGATCTTTGAACTGGTTAGAGGTAGATGAAATTACATCCAAATCGAGAGTACTACATTATATATACCTGCTCTATTAGAGAGTAATCTCAATTATTAAAACATTGGACTAGAAGGTAGATGATGGTTGGCTGTCAACTTATCAATGAAAGAAAAAAAACTTCTAATTAGATCAAGCGGGATTCTTTAGCTCCAGATAGAGAATGAAAAACAAAAACCTATTGGCATCAAATCCTAAAAAATTATAGACATACATTGGTTGCCTTGAAAATAGAAATCTTGATGAACAATGTACTTCTTCTGAATAGTATGATGTCTAAGATCATATATATATATATATATATATGTATATATATACACACATATACATACACACACACACATATATATATATTACTAATTCATAAAATAAAAATTATGTCCATTCAAGTTACTCAGGTTGGTGAGATGTAAATATCTATACTACTTGACGATTATGATTTTAGAAGGTTTGAAATCAATATTTATATGGTTCAAGATGAATGTAGTTTATGTAGCACCTGGATCGAATGCTTATTCTAGTCTTCTCCAAATCTTCATCCAGTAGTTTTAAGGTAACTTGATCAGCTTTAAGCAAGTCTCCCAGTGTGAATCTCAACACTAATCACTTTTTGGTATTTGATAATATATGCGGCAATGGTGACCTTTCCCCATTTCAAATTGGCCATCATTCCAGCTGTAGAGTGGCAGGCATTGATGGTGAATATAAAGTCCAAGTGTTATATAAGCATGAAATTTCGGACAATGCAGTGGAGAAGAGATTTTAGGCTGTTCCAAGATTTTTTTCCCCATTGATTTAGAGATATTTTCCTGTTTTGTTTTCAATACCAGATTCATGTATACCCCATGGCTGTCCACACAATATCTCCAGAATTTCTAAATGAACTTTAATGAAATCATGTGGATGGACAGACAGTAGGCTATGGGAAAACTGATTACATCTTGAAGTGGATCCATGCACAATTATATCCCCACATCATACATATATGTCTTAAATACATATCACAAATACTTCATGTTTGTCCACATGATATCTCCAAGTGTTCTCAATGAATTTCTATGACATTTTGTGGAAAGGTGGATATTAGACCATGGAAGAATCGATTAAATTTTTGAGTGAATCCTATCACAATTCCCTCCCTTACGTCGTAATATCGTTGAATATTCTTTCCAGTTAGCGAAATACCTCCCAAAGTTATCAATGAATTTCAATGAGATTCTGTGTAGGGGTAGATAACAGGCTATGGGAGAAGTGATTTTGGAGCGGATCCATGCACAATTACCTTCCCTCCATCTTGAACACGTCACAATAAATGTCAAGTTTGTCTACACAATGATCAAGTTTTTCAATGACATTTAATGGAAGGGTAGACAACAGGCTACTGAAAAACTGATGAAATTCGGGGGCGGATCCATGCACAATTATTTCCTCTGACAATAGCTTTTGGCAGAGGTATGTGCTGTCTAGTTCACAATGTACTATAAAGAGACAATTAAACCACAATATGGATGCTAACACACAACAAATAGAAATTCACTTGAATTTTAATCAAAAGAACAAACAATTGTAAAAATAGGGAAATCATTGTGACTGAAATGGTAAGTAGTTCAGTCGGATTCAGTATTACTGAGGTTTCATAAAATGACATCATCTCAGGATATGCTAATGGAGTATCATTGTCATAAATACTAATAGTTGTTTTTTTCTCCTTCACACCCTTACACTCAGGTAATCAAAGTTGACGTGGACATTTTTTCGAACGGATTTCTAATAAACACGTACATAAAATTGACAAGGGTGGAGTAAACCCTAACATACATACACCTGTTGTAGTTGATAGAAAGTCAATGTGGCAAAGAACTATTTTGAACATCACTATTACCTTCCGAAGGTATCGAAACAGGAGATATAATTATTTTCCACTTTTTTCCGGAGAGAGCACCTAGTGAATAACGTTTAGAATTTAAAGACCTAGAACTGTCCCCAAACATTGTGATCTTATAAAAACAATTTGCGTTTTTTCTGACATTCCAAGCAATTTTTGTGTTTTTTTGTTCAAATCCATAAATTCACCCTATCCCCCAAAAGCAAAAACAGTTAAATCTGTCTGAGTATAGTTTTCAAATTCAAGATTTAAAATCTTTAATTTCAGTTACTGTTACACTTGGTTATATTCTGTAAGAAACAGTACAATGGATATATGAATATGAAAATCAGGTAATCTTTGCTTTGACGTACATAAACCTATGGCGATGTTTAACCGGCACTTAAGGTATGAGAAACCATTCGAATACTCTAAACGTATAATTTTCATTAAAAGTATAATTGAACAACATTTATCAGATATCAAGTCAATAATGAAATTAAAAGCCTGTATTTTGTTGTTCTCCAATTCCGCACCATGACTTCCTCAAAGTGCGTGTTAGTAAAGAACAAAATCGGCTTTTCACTTCGTTATTGTATTTATATCTGATGATTGTTGTTTAATTACCCCTTTTTATTATAAGAATGTTTTTAGACCCTTAGTATGACTTTTTGAGCCCAGGTATGCTGTTTAAAGTACTCCCATAGGTTTATGTACGTCAAAGCAAAGATACCGAAAACTTTATCCCAAAAGAGAAGAGCTGGGGATAAAATAGCCGCTCCTTTTTTAGTAAAACCTTTCCATCACAATGACGAAACGACTCATCTAAATAGGTGTTTGTCGACCAAAAAGTTATTTCAATGCGATTTAGATTTCTACTGTTAAGAATTAAAATAAGATTAAAGTAGATATCCCAAGATAATAGTCACTCCATATTTTGTATCAGTTCATAATAGACGCACCAGCAGTTACTGCTTAATCAGCTGATCGGTTTTAGAAAACTACGAACAACCAAGAGTTAATCTTTTAATCTAATTTCCGAGCAAAAAAAATCAAGAATTCTTATTAACATTAAATTTTTCTAAATATCAATCAACTATGAAGTTACTCACAACAGGTAAATAATAGTTCGATGTAGATTTATTTTTCAAAAAAGGGTGTTCCGTGTAATCAAATTTGGTTCGTTCAATTCAATAATTATTTTTGAGGTTCATTTTGTGCTCATAAATGAAAATACTACGAAGAAAAAAAAAGGACGGGAGCGATTCAGGTTTTTGTTTAAGTTATAGGAAGAAAAAGTAAATAGAAAACAAACATTTAAAACGTAGAGTAGCACACCATCAATTATATATGTCACATAAGACTTTAAATATCTACTTTGAAGTATATATATTTGGGAGGGGGGTGAAATATTGAGCAAAGAATATCCAAGAGTCGATTTCATTTAGCAATTGAAAAAAATTGAAATACGTTTTTTCAATGCTTGAAAATTTACGAAAAAGTCATTTTAAAAACAATAACACCCAGTGCCATTCATGAAATGGACGCGTTGAATCAATTGTCATTTGCGTGGTTTATATTCTATGTTCTTAACCATATATTTAGAAAATAATACAACTATTCTTACATTAGATTAAATCAGTAAATAAATAAATCTTCTTTGAATTTTTCTTTTCGGTGGAAAACAAAAAACAAAAAAAATGTTCAAGTTTTTAAGATGTTTTTACTTCCTTCCTTCCTTCTACATAACTTGTTGTTTTCTGGATTACGACATTAAACGTATAAAATAGAATTAGAAATAAATGCTATCAAATGATTAAAACATACGTATTCAAACAGCTAATTACTTTACAGACAAAAACATACGACTAAAAATAATTTAAAAAGATAAAATTATATTAAGAATTGTTTTCTTCTTCTTACTTACCCGGGGATGATTTGCAACAAGGCAATGTTCGCAAACATTTACTCGGTGTTCAAAACAAAAAAGGTTGGTTACTTTCTTCTTGGGACATTTACAAAGCCCCATGATTTATTGTTAATCACTTATTTGACAGCTGTAAATCAATTTATCCCGTGAAAATGAATAAATATGCGACGACGCCCTGAAATAAAAGCGGATGGTGAATAAATATAAGTAAGTTGGCGTTGTCTTGTCACACACGCCACATCTGCGAGATTTGAGCTTTAATTCTCGTTTTTTCTCGTTAGTCGTCAGGTCGATTTGTGAGTGCACTTCCGGCCACATGGCATACGGAAGTGAAAACATTCTCGATCATATGAAGTCGTTGTCATGACTCCATAAATAGGGTTTGCCTGTAGGTTACCTAAGGCGCAAAGATCATAGGGGCGTACTCTATACTGAAAAAATAGCCGTTAATGTACAACCTGGGGCGCAGATTTCAAGTATTGTCTAGGCGTAAGAAACCTTATCCGTCTGCTTTTTTTTCGTTTTTGTTTATTACCTAGAAACGCGAAACATTATTCGTATATTATCTTGTATGTCGATGGACAGTGCATGGATGAGTCGTGATCGGATTAAAGATGGATGATAGAAAGAAGGAACGGGAGAAGCGTGTGGTTTAGGAAGAAGACATCTTTATTACAGTGTATGGTGTAGGTAAATGATGT
This sequence comes from Thysanoteuthis rhombus, assembly GCA_963457665.1. NCBI lineage: Eukaryota > Metazoa > Mollusca > Cephalopoda > Oegopsida > Thysanoteuthidae > Thysanoteuthis > Thysanoteuthis major. The sequence goes on from OY735215.1 coordinate 51,757,362, forward strand.
CGCATTGCTATTAATGTTGTTAGTCGTAGTAGCAACTAGTTAGTTAGTTGTTTGTGGAATTGGTATGATAATGTAACGTACTTCAATCCAGAGGTTCTCAACCAGAGAGGAATTCCCCATCTGGGATGAATTTTAGGGATTGAGGAAAAGTTGATTGGGACCAGTGTGACGAATTGCCAAGCACAGCTGAGAGGATATATAGTTTTATTCAGCTTTTGTGATTAAAATTACAGCTTTTTTAAAGATATACTCTTCTATTTTAGTTACTTTTGATAGGCGTCAATGAGTTTTATCGATCTTATATTGTGGGGGAAGCTTAGCCAAACAGATAAGATTATTTGCTGAATGGAGATACAAGATGTACCGATGGGAGTCTTATTTTGGGGTTGATTGTAGGGCACAGTCAATAAAACTCACTAATGCCTTCTGAAAGTTACTATCATAGAAGAGTATCTATGAAAAGGCAGTAATTTCAATCACAAACCTCAGATCAGAGTCCTGTCGGTACAGATCCTCTCCATTCGACAATTAGCCCGATATGTCAAGACAGGGATAAGCAAGCTTTTTGATTTGGTGGGACGTATAAGATATTTTTCATCTTTATTCAGGCTATACATTCACTCAAAAAGCATACTTAATTTCTTTTCCTGATAAACATATGAATTACAGTTATTGCATCGATTTATGAAGCCAAACCAATAGTAATTTTACAATATAAATTATAAAATTGATTTTTGAGAAAAATTAAATAAGAGTTTATATAAATGCTTACATTGACCACACGTCACAAAAATGTTGTCGTGGACCGAATCTGGCCTATGCTTTACCAATGGTTGCCATTTGTGCTTTAGGACCAATCATTGATAGATTCAAATCATTCGAATGTTGATCTTTTAACGCTGCTAGTATAGTTGAATTTCTTTTGCTTTTTTAAAAATAGTAAAAGTAAGGGTATATGTGCTAATATATAAATAGAGAGTGAGAAAAAAAGATTTTCAATGTTATATGCATAATATTTGGAATGCACCTTTTGAGTCAATCTTGTGAAGGGGGAGATGACATACTAAAAAATTACTGAAAAGAGTGCATTGGCAAAAAAAGGTTGAGAACCTCTGCTCTAATCTGTACACTCTTGAAACTGTTATTTCTCTTTGAAAAACCGTCAACCTAAACTATCAAGATCAACATAGATTTTTATTCAGTTTTTAAGTTGGTTTGGCTGGCTATCTATGTATGAGTCGCGCTTATGGGTCACACCAACCGAGTTAGAGGGCTGAAAATTTAAACATATTCCTTATCATATAAGCAAAAGATTATTTTACCTCTCCCCCAGTTTTTCACTGGAGTGGGGTGTCAATTTACAATGCAAGTGTATGCTAAATTGGTGTTTTGGTGTGCGTCCTGCAGGGTTCAAGCTTGTCTTTTGAGAATTCAGTATTTTTTAGTGGTCACTGCCCAACAAAAGGCGAAGAAAATAACTTATTCATTGATCACACCTTTTTCTATTTTTTTAATTGATCATCCCTAACACAGACTGCTGCCTAAAGACATTGGTTGAGTGATGGTTTCTATCGGATAACAAACCAGACCTGTTTTTTTTATTTAGTCAATCACATATAATGGTTCCATGAGTGAAATGACTGATAGAGCTTTTTAATTCATTGGAACTTTGTCAAGGCTGGCACTTGATAAAGAGCCAACTCCTTTACAATAGTGATACCAGAAGCTTAAATTCTATATTCCTGATTATAGACAAAAAGACTCTTCAAAAATTCCTGGCACCATAGTATCATGGGATCTTTTAAATGTATCTGTCTCTAACTTTTATGCCTAAACATAAAACGAGCTGTCATTATTCATTGGTGAGCAATCAACATGTATGGTGGCAGTAATCTGACAATGTGGAAGTAAAACATTTGAGAAGAAGGTGTACTGCATCTCAAAAATATTTCATTACCATAAAGACAAGGCTTATTATGCTTGATGCATTTCGTCATGTTTGATCAGCATCTTCAGAAGCACTTTTGCAATGCAGGAAAACTGTAGCAAATGCAGTTCTCACATGTATGGGCACTCTACTAGACTGGGAAAAACACTGCAAATGTAGTATAGTATCCTAATATGTGAGAACTGCATTTGCTATAGTTCTTCTGTATCGCAAAAGTACTTCTGATGATGATGATAGAACGCAGTGATCAATTAGATCTGATTGAACCTCTCAGAGTTTGTTTATGTTTGCCCATTAGTCAATGTATACCAGGTGTTTCACACATGAATGCAGCAGTTCAACATATATAAGAATAGTCTTATTATTCAATAGCTACACTTTGTATAGTGACAAAGCAAATGCTAAAAGTACATAGGTCTGGTTTATCAATTGAAAGAAACCATCATGTGACCAATATCTTTTGGCAGCATTCCGTGTTGGGGGTGATCAATTAAAAAAATTTAGAGGAACGGGTAACCAAGGAATGAATTACCTCTCTGGCATTTTGTTTGGGCTGTGATCTAAAAAAAAAATCAAACTTTTTGAAAGACAAACGTGGGTGCTGCTGGATACAAATTAAGCATACATTTACATTATAAAATGAGCTCCACCACTCAAAACCTATTTTTGAGGGATGATTTTTTTTAAAAACAAAAAAGGACATCTTTTCTAGACATAATAAGAAATATATGTATAAATTGTACAGCCTCTATCCATGACACATTCATAGCCAGCCAGTCAGCCAGCCAAACTAGGTAAAAAACTGAGGAAACTTATATTGATAATTGAAGGCTTCTAATAGTAATCAGAAGCTAAACTTTCCTTAGTATGTTTGGTTTGTGGACAAATATAGTGAATCTAATATGAATTCAGAGAGTTGCTCCTTTTATCATATATGCCTGCATATAAGTCAACCCCTAAACTAAGGTTTAAGTCCAAGTTTAGTTCAATATTTATTGAATTAGTCAATTCTCCAACATAAGGCAGTGTTGTATCCATCAGAGTGTCAAGTTCAAACATCTAAAATGACTAATATGATCCATCAGGGAAAATCCCTCATGCTTAAAAGTTCGACCTATACATGGCTATACTTATCTGGGTTCTGGAAGAAAACTCATACATAATAATTACTTCAGAAGAGTACTTGAAGGGTTGAAAGGATACATTCCACTCAGAAGAATTTGTTATATCTTACTCTTGGTAATTGTTGGTCTTGGTACAGGGAGATGGGTAAATTTCAAGTTAAGCTGAGCATCGCACATTAAAAAATGTATCAAGGGAGATGACTCTAACTTTAGCATCTGAAGGATAGCAAAAGAATTACAAATTATTTGAGAAGTCAATGAAAACATGAAAAGAAAGAAAATGACTCATCGAACGAATAACAAAAAAGAGTTATGCATAGTGCACTATAAATTTAAAATACTTCTAATTTCATTTAGAAATTTTCCATTTTTGAGAAATATCAGGTTTTGAATTTATGCCTCAATTTGGTTATCCGCAAAAAAACAAAGATTATTCATGTGTACCAAACCATTGTTGAATTTTTTAAAAAATTTCAAAGCTGATGTTTAACATCTAACAACAGTTTCATTTGCTTTTCATGTTTTTAATTGCATTTTTTGAAAATAATTTTGTATTTGTACCCTCTATGTTGTTTAATTGTTGAAATAAACTTTTTGAAATTCATAATAAGCAGTTCAAATTTTTTTTGTTATGCGTTCGATATGTAATTTTTTATTGTGTTTTTAGTGCTCTTTTTTATAAGAGTGAAACAAAGATTTTCTCACAGAACCCTTCTGGCAAGAGCATCTTAACCAGTCGTAGTTTCTTCCAACAAAGTTGCTGTATATGTTGTCAGATTGAGCTGAAATTTTGTACTGAAAACTTCTTGTCTACAGTGCAACTTTTCTATGCATTGATCAATAAAAAGCACTCTCATGTTGGCTACGACTTCAGCTGTTTATGCCAAGAAAACTGATTACCCAACATTTCAAGAGCAGAGAATCCAAAACAGTCTAAATCAGTTTCAAATACAATAAAAAATTTGAATGTACAGAAATTATTAAAAAATATTCCCTTTTAAATTTCATTATAGGTGCTCGAAATGAAATTTATGCCTCTTGTGAAGTGTTTGATTAATTAAGTTATTTTTGTTGAGAATAAAACCTGATTTTCATTGGCGGTTATGGTTAGCTTACTGATTACTTAGCTGCAATATTACCACAAGATGGAGTTAAAATTTTGAGTTTCTAGGTAATTATTATTTGTGATTTTTTTTAAAAAGTTCGAGTTAATTCCCTTAATTCATCTTGAGTATGTTATCTCCCTTGAGAAAGTTATCTCCCTAAGACATTCAGCTTGGCATTAATTGGATGGTGAAGGGTGTTCACAAGACAATGAATGAATGGAAGAAGTATTTATATTAAGGGTTTAAAAGTGGAATTTGATGACTTAATCATAGAATTTTGTATATTTTTCCCTGAAATTAGTTTTAGCAAGTACTGGTACCTAATCTGTATGTTGTACATTGAAAATCAGACAAAAAATTTTCAAACAGGATTCAATGCAAGCATTATTGACAAGGCTATTATGTCTAATGCAAAGGTTTTAAAACTGTGGTCTATTGATCACTATGGGTCTTTCAAATATTACTGGAGGGCTCCATAGCAGCATCCTTTCTAAATCTGACATTATAAATCTTGTGGCAGAAATTTATCATCCATCGCATGCCTAAAAAAATAGAGAATAGAAAAATAGAAAAAGAGAAAAATATAATTATTGTATACAGACCCTGTACCATACATTAAAATTTGAATGTATGGAATCCATTTAGAATGAATGTGATTTTTAAAGGTCAAAAATTTCATTTTTATTGTAAGTCGTTATTCAGGCAAAAAACTGGAAGCTGAACGTAGGATCCTGCCCAAATATTTCCCTTATAGGAGATCTCCTTGAGTTTTCAAAGTTTCAATACCACTGGTCCAATACACTGGAAACATAAAAAAGACTGGTGATTGAAACTGTAATTTGGATCATCGTATCAAAGGAGATGCAATATTAAAAAATGATTTTGGAAGATAACAAGCCAGGCTGCTGCAGAGTCAAATTCTACTCTTAAGATGATTTCTGCAACTGTTGTATTGTATATATGATAAATAAAAATTATGAAGATATATTTTTTAGTATAAAAGCATTTATTAATTAGAATGAAATACGTCCTCGAATATTTTTAACAAACTTATTTTGATGATAGGTAAGACTTGTCAGCTTGGCCCAGTTGGTAAGAGAGTCACCTAACAGTCACTTGGTCGTGATAACAAAACACAATAAAGAAATGATAATTATATTTATCAGATTGGTTTAATGTGCTGTAACAGACAATTGGCGAAGAGTTCCCCTGAATTAGGTGAGGATTGTTCCCTGTTCTTGTTACAGTAGACTTGGAGAGGAGTTTGACAATATAACTGACTTAGCATTCAGAATGTAAATATACAAGCATATACCATAAAAAATGACAGGGTTATTTATGTATGGATTGGTACTAGAGAAATTCAAAGCCATTTTATTGGGTGATTTATTTTTGATAATTCAAGTATCATGATTTTTTTTTTTTTTAGATGCCAACACTCACCTAAAGCTGCCTTGAAAGGTGATTAAGACAAAATGTTATATAAGAAAAACCACCACCAATATTGTTCAGTACAGAAAAATCATGAGAAGAAACTCATTTTATCAAAAATGTAACTTATTTCATTGTAAAATAAAAATGAATATTACTTTATTGAAAAATCAAAAAAAATTCCGGCCAAATTTGACAAATCTGGCATTTTTAAAAAGTATTCACACACTGACTCTTTTCTTTCTGTTTCAAATAACCAATGTTTCCAGCATGTATTGTGATAGCACAGCAGATGATCACATTTTAAAACTCTTTAATTGCTTTTTATTGCTCTGTTAATCTATCTCATGTGGACCAATCCATTAAAACTTTTAGCTTATAACAGGACTTGGACACAACAAATAATTATACAAATAAACATACTAATTTCATATAAGTAGGTATGAGGGGGAGGAGAAAATCATACTGAATACAGAATATATTTTCTTAAAAATTTCCCTGTGAATTATCAGGATAAGAATGCTGTATACTGACTCAGAACAAAAAAAAAATTATAGAAATTCTGGAATCCACAAAAATCTAGACATTGAAGAAGATTACGGTAATACAGGCCTGGTTAGTCACTCAATAGAAAGAATCATGTGATCAATGAGTTTTGGCTGTATGCCATGTTGGGGATGATCAATTAGAAAATTGAAAAAATGGGTGATCAATGGATAAGCTACTTCTTTCGATCTTTGTTGGGTGGTGATAAAAAAAATCAAAACACAAGTGTGGACACTGTCAGACACAAACTAAAGAACCAATTCAGGATAAACTTAGATTGTAAATTGACCCCACCCCCACTAAATCCAATAGAAGAGGGGGGTGAGTGCTTGCAAAAAACATGTATCTTTTTTTAGGTACAATAATGAAGAAATGCTTAAATTTTCAGCCCTCTAGCTCCTTTAACGCTACCTCTATGCATGGCACATACTTAGATAGCCAGTCAGCCATACCCACTTAAAAACTGAAGAAACCTATCTTGATGTTGACTGTTTCGGTTGAGGGTTTCGAAAAAGATTTCCACGTGGTAGTATCAGCTGTTTTAAAAAGGGAAATATGAACAGATATTAATAAAGAATAGTTGAGTCAACTGATAAATATGCACGTAGTCGAATGTTATAGGTTATCTCCCTTTAATCTGATTAACACTAAAATTTTAATTCACCTCATTTCTTTCTACATTCTGTCTCTCTGTCTGTCTGTCTCCACCCCCTATCTCCCTTTATCTCTCTCTCTCTTTTTCTCTCTCTCTCTCTCTCTATGTATACATATTATACTGTTTTTATTGAATATTCACCTTATATTTTCTTATGCCTATCTATCTATCTATCTATCTATCAATCTATCTATCTATCTACCAAACCACTGTAACCTCACAAATGGCCCGCTTCACCAACCAGCCAAGTGAGCTGCAGATTCTGTTCTCTTCGCTTGTCTGTGTCTATGTGTGTGTGTGTGTCTCTCTCTGGATGGTCCCTGTCACATTTTTTCGGCTACAACCTCGATAATTTGCATGAGTACACCACTAAGTACCATCTGGAAAATTTTTTTGAGGGGGGATCTATGGTCATTTTGGACGTAAAATACCCAGATCTTATTTCGGTAATTTCGTTGATAATTTTAGACATAAAATCTCCTTTTTTTTAATGATTTTAGATATTTTTTTAGATAATCAGTTATGGTATACACATGGGCTATGGTGATTCATTTATGTGAGGTACAGATATTTACTTTGTATTTTCTTAATCCTATCTATCTATCTATCTATCTATCTATCTTTCATTCTATCTATCTATCTATTTATCTATTGCAGCTCCTTCGTATCATTGTAATCTGTTTATCTGTGTATTCTCTCAATTTATGTAATATGGGATCAAGTTGTGAATCTACTTACATAAATATGTATATGTATTAGAAAATGGTTATATATGATCTGACAGAATGATTATAAGTCGCGTTATTTTAGATAGAAACTTATTTGGAATGATCTCTTGTCATCACACGCTTAATGCATCACTCATCCTTGACAATATAAATAAATAAACAATTAGAAAAATGGGGCAGTTGCAGGAATAGAACCTGCCACCGATAAGATAGCCCTATTTTTCTTTAATTGTTTATTCTATTTATATTGTCAAGGGTGAGTGATACATTAAGGGTGTGATGACGAGAGATCATTCCGAATGCGTTTCCATACACTATAACATAATTCATAATTGTATATATATATATATATATATATATATGTATATATATATATATATATATATATAGATTGAAATGTTGATTTTGACTGAATGGTTGATGAAAACTTCTTTTATTTTTCCATATTTGAAGAACTAAAATCACGATAGAATACGTTTGTTTCATTGGATATTTATCCTGAGACAGATGAAAAATGCTGAAATATTTGATCTCTTGGCCCTCATGTCTCTCCTGTTCAGCTATGTGAAATGAGCTGATTCCTGTGTTAGTTTCATACTATGATGATGTCATTGTCTGCAGTGGTAAAAGTCTGGAAGATCTCATTTACCAAATTTTTTTGCGACACATATATCCCAGTAGACTACTAAAAGCCATCTGTGAAACATATATATCCCTGCAGACATGTAACCCTCGGGATATATATGCCCCAGGAGCCTCAAAATGGTTAAAATACTATACGGTGGATCCCGCTAAATAAGACTAATGCTTATCAGGACCATTCCACAATTGGACAAATTTTGAAAGAACCAATTGAAACTAATTTGCTTCATTCATTATGATCATTGTACTGTTTGTTTGGATTAAGCAATAGTGTTACTGACTTTTTGTTGGTTTTATACAAGTTGTTCCCCTTAAATTGGAAAACCTCTGATGTTTTGAACATAAAAAAGATAAGGTTGTTCAGTCAATCAGATCAGCTGGAAATCAGGTCCAAAATCATTGGTTCCAATAAGGTCCTATGAGTGGAATCTGTTGTATATGGGTTGAAAAAAAAAGTTAATCAATACTACTTGAATAAGAGTACGCTCTCCTTAGTGGATTAGGTAGTTGTATGTTTTACCCCAGCTCCAGTGGTTGGTGATCAAGCCTAGGTAAAAGCCAGGATTTTGAATGCTGATTTTGAAGGCAGGCAGATTTTACCTACTTGCAGGATTGCTGGTTTGGTACAACAGGATTTTCTTAATCGTGTTTCCTCTCATTTGAATCTTTATGTGGGATAAGCTTTGTAAATATCATAAAGATATAGGTATAGACAAAGTGAATGATCTAGATATTAACTCTTAAATTCATTGACCACTTGTAACCGCTTGTATCGACAGTGGAACTCTTCCTTGAATATAATTAAGAATAATATAATCTGTGAATTCTGTGAATTGAATTGAATGGAAAAAAAATAAAACTCAATAGAAAATGTCACACGATCAACAACTTTTGGCAGTATTCCGTATTGGAGGTGATCAATCAAAAAATTGCAAAAAAGGTCGGTCGATAAATAAGTTACTTCTCCCATCACTCTTTGGGCAATGATCAGTAATGAGAGTCTGAATTTTCAAAAAACAAGCAGACAAACTAAGTGATCGATTTAGCATAAACTTACATTAAAAATCTATTTACGAAAAAAACAAAAAAAAGAGTTCTTGCAGATATCATCATCATCATCATCATCATCATCAGTCTTTTAACGTCCGTCGTTGGAGATAGACCTTCCCCAGGATTCACCACAATTCTCTATCATGGGTGTCGCCGTGCAAGTACTTTTTGAATTTGTCTAGCTCGTCTCTCCATCAAATATTCTGCCAGCCTCAGTCGCGCATGTGATCTTGGGGGACCCATGTCGTGAGTCGCGATGTCTATCGATTGTCTGCCATTGTTTAAATTTTCAGTTCTTTAGCTCCACTGGTATGACCTGTATGCATGATACATACATATATAGCCAGCCAGCCAGACAGACAGTCAATCAGCTAGATCAACTTAAGAACTGAGAACATCTTTATTGACAATTTTGGAAAACAGTTTCTGAAAATTCACCAAATGATTAAAGAGAGAATGTTCGAATCAGGGGTTGTATCCATTTATAAATTTCATGAATTTGAGAGTTAAAGTTTATTCCAAGTGAACACTTTGAGATGTATGATTGAATTGAATCTGGTGTTTTTATTTTAGATTATATAATTCTTGCTTTCAGACCCAGAAGCTCAATGATTCCCAAGAGATTTTCTCACTCTTTCAAATGTCTTATGATCAGAAATCAGAAATCAAGAGTTTATTCAATTTAATTCACAATTGTTCAAGATGTAAATGAAGAGAGAAAAACATTTTATCAGAGAAAGATAAACAAACAAAAACTACAGAAAAAATCTATGATTTACACATTCCAGTAAAGTTGTCCTGTGAAAATAAATTCATGTCTTTGGAGAGACTCAGCCTTCTACTGCATTCTAAAAATCCGCTAATTAGATTTCAATCGCTGGCTGTTTATTCTATCTCTCCCTAATTTGTATCATTTTGTATTCAAATCATTATCATTAAAAATTAGCATTCCAAGAGAATTTATGAATCACTACTACCCACATATGCTGTTTTGAGGGTGATCAAATAAATAGTAGGAAAAAGGGATTACATATGGGCAAAATACTTCTCTTGCCATTTGTTGGGCTGTGATCACTAAAAAAGGTCTGAATTTTAGAAAAAAATCAAGTAGGCAGAAACAAGTGAGTAATTTAGGATAAACTTACATTGCATATTGAATTCTCCCCACAAAAAATCTTTTTTTAGGTGGGGGGGGATTCCAAAAAACCAGAAAGGGCATTTTCCGTACTCATTGAGAGGAGTATGTATGCGGAATTTTAAGTTTCTACTATGAACGGTAAGGGCTTGGCGAAATCTGGATAGATACATTGATATATGGATAGATATATTGATAGATATAAATGTTAGAGCATATGAATAACCTAAACCCAGCAGCAGTGATTAAACTGGTCTGCTGTGGGTAGCAGTGATTAAAAGGAAATCAATCATATTAAAAGATTTGATATAAGGTAATTAATGGAATAATGATTGGAAGAGAAGCGTAACCAGCTAGGAATGCCAGCGTCAATGAGCATTTGACCATGTGCGTCCAGGGCTTTTATAGGGGTCATCGTAGGAAGTGACGTTTTCTATATGTAGCTAAAGGCGGGTTTTGTATTTAATTCGTAAGTAAAAGTATAGGGGGCGTTACAATTGGAAGACATATATGTAGAAACATAGTGCTTTGAACTTGTATGTATGTATACACGATGCTGCCATTCTCCAGTTGGAGCCTGCACACAAAATTTTGCATTCAGACAAAACCCAATATTGTCGGAATTTTTACTGACATATGAAAAAAAATGAATAAAAAAATTAGAGCGAAACCAGGAAAGATTAAAAAAAATCCACAAGTGAACTATGTGACTGGATATTGCAAAAAATGTTTTCGGGGTACAGACTCCCTAAAATTTTATTGGCTAAAATATAACCAATGAGAACGCCTGGAAAAATCCCCAAAACCACAGCTGGGGTATTGCATTGTGTGCCCGCTCTCTTTGCTTTCGGAACCTCAACCTGTCTACATGCACTGATGGGGCCAGTCCAACAGACTGCCTTTGGAGAGTCGGGCAAAGAATGACCATCTCAGAACCACCAAAATCAATCTATCAGGCATTTATAAAGAGCTCTAGGCTAGAACAACTCTGCAAAAGAAATCTCTTGCTTATAACACACTCAAACTCATCCCAACCGGGTCAACAAAAACTTCAACATTCAGGTCACTCAAAGAAAACGCATACAAGCTTCAAGAACTTTACCCAAAACCTTCATGGTAAAATCCTGCTCTTCCTTTTCCGTTCAAACCAACACAGTTCTCTCTTACAAAATTCTCTTCACCAATATCTAACAGCCGTTTCCCCATAGGGCTGGTGGCCGGAAAAACGGACTCCTAACGGACTCTTCTTGCATCTCTATCTTTCCTCTTCTTCTGACTTTTTCGATATATTAAGATTTATAGTATCAACTCGTTGTTTTGGTTCATTCACCCATTCATTTCGTTCGATGCATGCTTCTCCTCAAATCCCATCAATATACATGAATAATTGGAGAGTATTCAAACTAAAAAGTTGTTGTAAAAAGCAACAAGAAGATTGAGAGAAGATTAACCAAAAATCAATAATTGCACTACTCCATCTCGGAATTCAAAATGATTTAAAACAAGTCTGGTTAGTCACTCAATATAAACTGTCATATGACCAAAGTCTTTTGGCTGCCTCCTGTGTTGGGGGTGACCAATTAAGAAAATGGAAAAACGGGTTGATCAATGGATGAGTTACTTCTCTCGTCTTTTTGTTGTATCACTAAAAAACAAATTCAAAAAAGAAAATCCAGCATGACGGTTTCTAATCTCGTTAAGATTTGGAAGAGAGAAGTAGCAATTTAACCATAGGTCCTCATGGTCAAATAGGTTAAGGTGTCATCCATGGATGATAAGCTCGCTGAATATGGGAAGTGAGTTCAAATCTCATCAAGAGTTACTTCTTCATTCTTACTTCATGTGACGTTAATGGTTGGAAGCATTCAACTATAGAAGTTCTGAAAAAAACCCCAATAAGATGAAGAAAAGGCTAGCCGAAATTCAATTGTGTAACTACATCATTATATCTGTTCCAAATAATCTATTGAGAGGTTTTTAAAAAATAACAAAATTTCAGGGTCAAACTCTACCCTGAACGCATCTTTTTCAGCCACTAAGCTGAATCAAAAAAAAAAATGTTTCCTTACTCATTGAGGAGAGTGTATGTGCAAAATTCCAAGTTTCTACTACGAACAGTTAGGACTGAGATGAATATAGAAGAAAGAAGAAGAATTACAGTGAAGATAGAAAAAAGAAAGAGCGAGTGATACATTCTAGTTCACTGAATGTATTTACTGATACCAGATAATTCAATTTAGCAGTCATAGCTTTCCATTTTCTCTTTCTCCTCTTTCTTTCTTCCTTTCTTTCGTTGATTGATGAAGTATGAATTGCATTCGTCTCCCTCTTTTCCTTTCTCTCTCTTTCGAATTATTTTAAACCTTTCACTTTTTAGTCTTACTGGAAGTCTGAACTAGTTATTATAGTTAGGTTAGGAAAATAAAGGCAACTCAGTAGGAATTTGACAAAAAAAACCCCAACAACCATAACCTTAACTCCTAACTCTAATTTGTTACATTTTCTCTAAAAATTGGAACATATAATGTCATAAAATAGCAGAATAATAGATTATTAACTACTTCTGACCAGAACATTTTTTGCTTGATGTCATATAGGCAAAATATCTTTCTATCCTCTCCAAGTGGTCTTCATTTCAAACATGTCACGTTCAGTATTTTTGATTTCAGCATCAATAACTATTTTGACATGTTTTTACTATTCAAAGATTTTGTGGCGTAAATAACTCTCTTTTCATTAACACTTCGTTGTGAGAAGTGTCCGAAGGGTCTTGCTTAGGGTGACCAAGAGTGAAGAGACAAGAACCATGAATTTAATGATGCGTACCCAACTCGTCGTAGTAGCGACAGGAGGGGGGGGGGTAAGAATGGCAAGTAATCTTTCCCCGAGTCAACTGATTCTCATACTTGTAAAATATGGAAATATTCCCAGAATTTTATTTTCAATGATTATCGTAAAGAGCCATTTCCGACATTTTCTGACCATTTTTGTCTTCTTTTTTTTTTAAACAAAAATCCTGAACTAGTACATTCTTTTTTGACATCATAGCAGTTGGTTTCTCACTGATGCCACACTTTTAATGACACCACATCTCTTCCTTTCTATTTCCGTTGTTTAATGTAACTGGGACCAACCGACCGACCGACCGACTATAAAGCGTCTTTTTATATATATATGAAACAGAAAAACAATCATTGCTTTCACTTCCTTCATAAGCATCTACAATTTTTTCTTTCACGCTGATCCAATTCAAAGCCAGAATGAAGAAGACCCGAGACAAAGAAATTTCTCACAAAATATCTCATTAAAGTAGTTAAAAATCATGAAAAAACGGACTTTTAAAAGGTTTATTTCTTAGCAGATATTACCAGTTGAATATTGTGGAAATAACGATATCTCGTGCTAGACTTATATAGGAGATGGAATACAATAAGTTATGCATAAATTCATAAGTTTTCATTCAAAATGTATTGCATTAGCTGCGCACGAGTAAACTATGTCTAGAATTGGTTCATATTAACATTCCACCCGTAGACTGGTTTTGACCCTTGGGAGGATTTTTAATCGTCAAAACAAAGCGGGGAGAACCCATGGCTGGAAAATTCATGTATTCATATGAGTGAACAATATCTTATTTAACTTGGTAAATAAATCAGAGTATTCCCCACCCCCTTAGACCCCTTCGGGGAGGAGGATGTTTAATTGCCAAAACGGAGGGCGGATTATGTTTGAATGGCCACTCTCGGGGAGGAGGATGTTAGAGTGATCCTTAGATTTCATTTCCCCAGTTGATTTTACGTACGTCTGTGCAATTATTTTTTTTTAAAGCTGAGGTGAGGATGTTCAGATGAAATGTCAGGTGCTTGGGTATTCTGTTGACAGAAGTGTTCGGATAGGGTTCGTAGAGGAAGATACTCGAGGTAGAGGTCGAGTTTAAGCTGTCACCGTTGGCCTTTCGCTTTTTGGGTTAGTTTTTGTTTTTGGATTGTTTTGTTGAAAATGGTGTTTTTTCCTGTCATTTCGCTTCGGCTTGTTCGAGTCAAAGGTCAGTGATTAACCCAATGCAGAATGTCCATCACTTCTTCCTTTCCTTCTGTATTTCTCTCTTATCTTTCTTTCTTTCTTTCCCTTTTCTTTCTTTTTTTTTGAAACAGTCTACAAAAACTGTCACCAAAAGTGTCAACATAAGTTTCTTCAGTTTTCAAGTTTGACAGACTTGCTGGCTATGTATGTATGTATCACGCGTACAGGCTGCTCCAATTGAGCTAAAGGGTTGAAAATTTAAATATTTACTCTTTATAGTGTCTAGGAAAAAATCTTTTTTTAAATTTTATCACCCCTTTAAATAGGTTTCTAGTTGGGTGGGGTCAATTTTCAATGTGGTTTTAAGCCAAATTTGTGTTTTAAATTCTGACCTTTTTAGTGATCATTGCCCAGCAAAAGACAACTGAAGTAAATTATTCATTGATAATCCCTTTCCCAACTTTTTAATTGATCATTCCCAACACAGCATGCTGCAAAAGGACATTGGTCGCATGACGGTTTCTATTGAGTGACGAACTGAGCCTGACTTTCTTTCTTCTTGAATAACTGACGACAACGGTCAAGGGTAGGATCAATGGAATCAGCGAAACTCTGGCTCGGATACTTTGCATAGGGAAAGGGATGAACCCCAACCCCCAGCTATTGGTAAATAGTACGGTAGTTGGTGCCTTATTAACCCTATAAGGCTGTCAGTCTATCTTGGGTGTTGGGCTAGCAACGCGGTCCTGTAAAAATCTACTCTTGCTACAGAAAAAAAATTATTGGGTTTTGATGGACTATTCGAACAATGAAGACGATCATTGTCCCATATGGCCAAGGATCTGTCAAGATTCGTTAGATCGAAATTAACGAAATCGCGATAAAGACATATTTTTCCCCAGACATAATGAACTGTTTTAACTGAATCTTAGTTTCTTGGACACGTTTTTCGTTTTTGAGAAAGAGAAATTTTTTTTAGAGGAAGCGATTGAATCGAATCTCAAGTAGCTGCTCGATTTACAATGTACGAATAATAAAAACAAACTATCTGGACAATGACTGCGACATCCGATGTTCAATTTTAAATATGAATATCTCCTTAAGAAATTTAATGAATCTTAAACGAGGGTAACACTGAGTTGAGTTCAGTGGACCAACTGGTGATAATTCACCGAATTATGATAAGTAAAAACTTGTTGAACATTAAATGGTGACATTGTATAACAGAGACTTTGAAAATACGGCAAAAATACGGTAAAAATGAAACACACATCAAAAGTGAAATATGTGGAAAAGTCTCCTTCTTCTTCTTCTTCTTCTTCTTCTTCTTCTTGCTCGACACTAAAACAGTAATTTCTGGACGATATTCACAGAAGATGAAAAATGGATTATGAGAATCCAGAATGAAGCTTGTTGTGGCTGAATCCATGAACAGCCTTCGCTTTCAAGATCTCATCTAAAAAATATGAGGAAGGGTTTACGGAGTTCAGAAAGGAAAATTTGGAGCTCAAAGAAAAAGAATGCTCTAGAACACTTCAGAACTTGAAAACTGATGAATTTGAGGGAAATCTTTGATGAATGATGCAACACAAACGACGCTTGAAATCAGATGTAAATAAGTCAGCTATAGTTTCTTAACAGGTCTTAAGAATAATCAAGTTATGGACAACAGGAAAGGTTTGAGTGATTTCGATAATAGTCAAATTGTTATGACCAAAAGACTAGCATTTTCGGACCTGCACAGTTCGTGTGATCTCGCCTCCAGTTGTGGTGATTACCTATCGGCAGTGGTTAGAGGAGGGGAAAATCACCAACCACCGTCAGGGCAACGGGCGGCCAATGCTTATCGATGCAAGTAGTGAACGGAGACAAGTACGAGTCTACTGCACCACAAAAAGCTTCAATCAAGGTGAAGGAAGGAATGCATCACAACTAACAGTACATCGACCCTTGTTGCGTATGGGACTGTGTAGTAGCAGGCCAATCAGAGTATCCACGTTAACAAATGTCCATCGCCGAAAGTATCTCCAATGGGCTCGCGAGCGTCAAAACTGGACCTTGTATCAATAAAAAAAAGAGGGCTGCCTGGCCCAACAAGTCTCGCTTTCTCCCGAAAAAAGAAGGACAGCAGGTTACATATGCGTTGTCATCCTCGGGAATCGATGGTACTTGGATGCACTGAGGAGAAAACAAGCCAATGGAGGATCATGAGGAGGCTGTGTGATGGTTTGGGAAACATTTTAATGAGGAAACACTAGGTCTTATCATTCGTGTGGAAGGTATTCTGTCCGGTACCACCTACAATGAAGACCGGGTCCATCCTTTAATGGCAACAGTTTCCTACGATGTCACTGGCATATTTCGGTGGGACAATACGCCATGCCAATGGGATGACTTGGATCATTCAAGTTTGCACAGTAGAGCCTCTAGCATGTAATCTGCAGCAGTTAAAGGGCCTACATCAGACCCCAAAAGAAAATTCAAAAGTTTTGTACAGTCCATGTATAATCAGATGGGAACTGTTTTGTGGACATATGGGGAACCATCTCTGTATGAGGCAGGTGGCCATATTGTTTTAACTCAGCTGTGCATGTATGTTAATTATTTCGTAAGCAGCATTTTACCATAGAAATACATTGTAAATGTTTTTACTCTAGTGGGATACATAAATAGGTAGTATATGCGTATGTGTGTGTTGAAAGCTTACTTTTGAAAATGTGTGCGTGCGTATATGAGGTTGAATATCGTGATTTTAGAAGTTGATATCCAAATCTGATGCGACTATCTCCCGCTAAGAAAATTGGAGCTGCATACTCTTCCCACTCATTTTAGTTAATACAGCCCAGCAAAATCTGATATTTCTACGCAGTATCTATCTATCTTATCTCAGCCACTTCATATCTATCTATCCGATTTGTTCATATCTATTCATCTATCCATCTCAGCCTGTTCTCATTTCTATCTATCAACTCAATCTGTCGCTCCCCATTCCTTTGTATAAACCTTCCTCAATCTTTTCTCGACCCACACATTTCTCCACTCAGTACCTCACCCTACATCCCCGACCCACTCCCTCATCGTCATCGTCGTCGTCTTCGTCGTTGTAGTTATTGCCATGTGAGTCAGAAATCCCCTTTTATGCCGATAACAGGAAATGTTTGGCGTGTTTGCTGCGGGCCTCGTTCCGGGAAAACACACACACACGCATACATACACATACATACGCATATGCATACACACACACATACACATACACATACGCACATACACACACCTCTTTGCGTTAAGCTCTTTCAAGGATGCGCACACACACAATTACAGACAAAAACGCGACCAACCGCAAACTAAGTGTGTGCTTTCTTGAATACGCACGTGCATGCGCTCACACACACACACACACACACACACACATCCATACACGCATACACTCATCTACACGCACACACTCATCCACACGCACATACTCATCCACACTCACACACACACACATCCACACACATCCACACACACACACACACACCTTCACACGCACACATACACACACACACACACACATCCAAACGTCTCCACACGAACACACTCACATATTGTACACGTGCTGAGAGACACGCGCATCTGTATTTGAATAAACGTTTAAAACAACCATGACAGTGTACATTGTACAGTGTACACACTTCTCAGACACCATGTATATCCAGTGTGCATACATTGTACACATATATCTGTGTACAAATACGCAGAGCCCTTCCTTAAGAATGTGCGTTATACGTACAAGGGTCTGCGAGTAGATAAACAATAAACGTTCACGAACAGATGCCCATATAGTATGCTAAGAGATACACACTCGCTGGTTTGAAGCATGCGTACAGAAAGGGCCGAGGTGGTGGGAGTGGGACCGACCACGCGCCGATTTGTCGATGAGATGTTTTCTGTTTGCCGGTTTAATTAATTACCAATCATAATCACCGAGATGAAAAAGAATGAATTAAAAAGTCAAAATAACAGATCTGGTTAGTTGTTCAATAGAAACCGTCACATGGCCAGCGTCTTTTGGCAGCATGCTGAGTTGGGGTGGATCAACTGAAAACTTGGAAAAAGGGGTGATCAATGACAGTTACTTCTCTCGCCTTTTATTGCTGAAAAAAATCTGAATTTTCAAAAAAAAGACCAACAAAAAACAAACGTGAATGCTACTTGACACAAACTCAAAGACCAATTAGGCATAAACTTACATTGCAAATTGGAACCGACCACTAAAAACTTCTTTTGAGGGGGGATATAAAAAACAACAAAAAACTATTTCTAAACATAATAAAGAGTAAATGTTCAAAATTTCATCCCTCTAGCTCCATTGGTGTGGCCTGAATCAACTAGAAAACTGAAGAAACCTATGTTGACAGTTTTGGTGACAGTCTTGGTTGACGGTTTCTAAAAATGAGTTGGGATATCGAGAAGAAAGAAAGAGAGGAAAAAATAAAAAATAAAAATATGAGAAGGAAAAAGGCTAAAAACAAACCTCGCCATCAGAGTCAGTAATTGGACAACTGTAGCGTAAAAAAAATGAAGTCATCTAGAGAAATTCCGATAAGAATAATTATGCCCTGAAAAAATTCTAGTTATGACATTATTGGTGTTTGCCAATGGAAAACATCTGAAATAGAGAAAAATATCCAGATTCTCCAGAATCTAGATGTTGGGAATAAACCCGTCAAAAAAGGGCCCCAAAATGGTCAAACAATCTTTTTTCAAAAATCGATTTTTAAGGGTATGTAGTGGAGTACTGATGACAATTCTCAAGTCTGTAGATAAAAAGATATGGCCAGAAGCACTGGAGCACACAAACAAGGACATAAATAAAAACACACACATTTAAAAAAAAAAGACAGAACCCTTCGCCATCTTTGGTGGCTACGGTTATTCAACACAAAAATGGAGGGAAAAGGAGAAAAAAAGAAAAGAAAAAGGAGAAGTTTTAAAAAAGACAAAAAAAAAAGGACGGGAAAGCGAAAGCGAAAGTAAAATTGAATTCCAAAAAAAGAACAGATTCAGTGAGAAAATGAACAAAGAAAATTTGTTTTTAAATAAGAAGTAAAAAATGAAAATAAGGAAAAACCGAAAAAATACAAAAAAAAGGGACAAAAAAAGAGGGAGAAGGAAAGAAGAAATGACATTTTGAAAAAAAAGAGAGAGAAAAATCGAAATTAAAACTAACCCTAAAAACCCCAAGTGTTGAAAAGAAAAAAGAAAAGGAAGACAAGGCGGGTTGTTCCAGGGTCAAACCCCACGGTGGCTGAAGCTTAAATGACTTAGCAGATAAGTTTTGTGCACGTGACAAATACATACAGAGAAAAGGGCAAATATTTCAGCTATCATACTAAATTTGAATTTTTAAGAAAGTCAAAAAGATTATTTTTCGTACTCGATAGGGGGATATGAGTTCAGAATGTCAAGTTTCTGTTATGAACGATTAGGGCTGTACACGTAAGACATACGTAGATAGAAAAATGCAACTATTTCAGTCACTTGGCTGAGTTTTCAAAAACGATTATTCTGTAAGATTTGATCTCCTGCCAGCTGTGAGAGCTATAGTAGCTCAGTCGGTAGAGCAGTTGCCGTATATAGTCACTTTTCTCAAGCTGAAGAAGACAGAAGTGAGTCTCACCCATGAATTATTCTTCAATCTCGATCTGCGTTATTTACCCATTGTACGGCCTGAAGAGTCGTGATGAGAAGCAATGAAATTGGGATGAAATCAACGATAGTAAAAAAAAAAAAAAAAGAATCATTGATTATTGACAAAGCTTCATCAAATAAGAAATAAATCAAGATAATATTTCAGCTACTAATACAACTAGGGATATTTTGGTCGGAAAAGATTAACCGAAATAAGAAGACAGAACTAAAAAGTATAGCGTTTATGACTGATTCTGATCGTGGGACGTACGCCTCATAAGGCGGCAATTCGAATACATTGAACGATAATTTGGAATTTGGGTGTTTATACAATATTATTGATCCGTATAATACTATTAGTCACCTACTAGTTCTTTCTTTTTTACTATTTCCCGTAGAAACTATTGATTAACTTGAGACATAGTTTTTGCTATATTTTACGCCACCCATAATGAAATTACTAAATAACTTGGTAAGTGATGTGAAGTTCGTACATACCACGTACCACAATACGTATCACGATCATGACCAAGTAGCTGCTATTCCAGAAAAAAGAAGTATTTATGACTGTCTGTGTATCATTGCCATCTTTCAGGAGATTTTTTGCGTTTTTTTCTTCAAAACTTGGCGGCGTGTACGAATTATACATCGCATTTCTTTCAAAATATTTGCCATTCGATGTATAACTAATGTTTTTTCAATAATAAGGGACAACATCAAATTCTCGGAACTATCGAGTTGAGGAATAGAGTAAAGAAGTTTAATATTCATTGGTTTATGGGAAGATCAGGAAATTGTGGATAAAAATGAAGAACTATGAAGTAATCACTAATGAATGAGAGGAAAGAAATAAGTGGGGAAGAAAAAGATGGGAAACGACTTGACAAGCCTGGTTGATGCAGATTCAAACTCCATTTTGACTTCTATTGTGACAAAAAACGATTACTGCAAATTTTGTATTTTATATGTAATCTATAATGTTTGAGCCCTTTGTTTGTTTGTGCCTCTTCTCCGCAAAAAATACAAGGCCGGTTGGCCTGATATTTGGTATGAAGAACCAATAAAAATCGACTTGCCGTATAGGCTAATCTTCCATGTCATTCAAGGTCACCAGAGGTCATTCTCTAACCAATATTTGGTTTTAAACGTCAGAAAAAATTATTGTTATACGAGGATTTTCGTTATTCATTTATCTTACGAATTGAGCTTATCTTACTTACAATGAAATCAATTCTTAAATAGGTATTGGAGTTTTTGATCCGATATATCTTCTTTTTTTTGCCATGCGACCTTGATAGTTTTACTTCTGCTAAGTCCATGGGGTTTATCGTTTGTCTGTTTACCCTTCTCATTAATAAAAATCTTACTTATTTCATTTCATTGTGAAGGGAAGCTTCTCCATTCCCTTTCTCTTTCCTGATTGATAAAAATTCAACGTAATTCAGTTCTCAGTGCAGGCAATGTGGTTCAGGGGTAAAACTAAATCATATCATTTCCCAAGATGAACTTGAAAGTAATTAGTCTATCATTTTGTTTTTTTTTAGGGGGAGGGGATGAAGAAATGTAAACCATTATTATTATTCTTTTTGACTACTATTTAGTTTCATTTTAATGTTTTGTTGATTTCTTTGATCACCATTTCAGTAAGGCCATCAATCTAGAACAGTCTGTGAACAGCGCATATTGGAAGTAAAGATTTGCGTCTCTCTGGTTTTCTATTTGTTGTGCTGGGTTGGATAAGAAGGAATCAAAAACACATTTTTCACTGTGTTGTCAAATTTGAGGTCCTATTTTCCCCTGACAATGTCGGATATCCCTGCTAGTAAATAAATAAATTCGGAGATAAGTAGGACCTGCCAGTTTAGCTCAGTCGGTAAGTGAGCCATCAATCGATTATTTGGTTGTAATTTCAAATCATAACAGAGAACTAAGTTTATACATAGATTTGGTTTAACGTGACAGGACAGATAAACAGCGAGTTTCATTCCCTAAATAAGGTGAGGATTGTGTTTGTTCTTGTTGTTACTGTGGGAAAACAAAGTCAACTCCAGCCTGCGACTTGGACTGGAGTTTGTCAACAA
This sequence comes from Thysanoteuthis rhombus, assembly GCA_963457665.1. Lineage (NCBI taxonomy): Eukaryota > Metazoa > Mollusca > Cephalopoda > Oegopsida > Thysanoteuthidae > Thysanoteuthis > Thysanoteuthis major. The sequence continues at coordinate 51,779,504 of OY735215.1, forward strand.
AATAGAATTGAAGAAATAAAAAGATGCAAGAGAAGAAAAAAGGAAAGACGGAAAACGGAGGGGAAATCAGAGAGAGAGAGAGAGAGAGAGAGAGAGAGAGAGAGAGAGAGAGAGAGAGAGAGAGAGAGAGAGAGAGAGAGAGAGAGAATCAACATCTCCCTATGGTAAGCGCCCCTGGCTCCTAATTAATGTATAAATTTCTCCTGCAGTACTGATAATTATATACAGGTCTGATTAGTCACTCGATAGAAACCATCACCTGACCAACAGCATGTCGTGTAAGAGGTGATCAATTAAAAAACTGGAAGAAGGTGTGATCAATGAATTGACAGTTTTGATTAACAGTTTCTAATATACATTATATATATATATATATATATATATATATATATATATATATATATATATATATATATATATATATATATATATACATGTGTGTGTGTGTGTGTGGTTTTCCGTTTGGGGGATGTATATAGCATCTGTATGAAAGTTAGTGCATGTGTACTGCTTATTCTTTGTATGCACTGCTTTTTTTCATTATATCTGTTATGTGTGTGCACGCATATAGTGTGTGCTTGTGTGCGCGTGTACGTATGTGTTCAGTGTGTATAGAGCAAGATTGTCCTTTTTTTTGTTGTTGTTCGGGCTGATTTTCTCTCCATTCTTGTAGGAACTACTTCGTCGTCGTCGTCATCGTCATCGTTGTCCCTGACTAATCCTTGTAAACAATCTTTCTACGTGTTTTCCAATTTTTACCTTTTAACGTTTTATACTTTCCATCGGATCAGAAACAAAAAAAAAGTTGTTTACATTACAAGCATCTAAATATATGAACAGAACCTTGAAAAAAAGGGTCTCCTGGCATATTTCTGGATTGCAATTATAATTAATAATAATAATAATAATAATAATAATAATAATAATAATAATAATAATAATAATAATAATAATAATAATAAAAAGAAGAAGAAGAAGAAGAATGAAGAATGAAGAAAATGAAAATGAACAAAAATATAAGATAATACCTTTCTGATCTCATTTCTCCGTATTTTTAATTTATCAATTTTGCTTTGCCATTGTTACTTTTATTCCTTATAATATCACGACTAGTAGAAGTAGGGACAGTTCATTATTATTTTCGTCATCATCATCATTATCATTCAGATAGATTAGTTATGTGTATTAGTCTGATACTATTCAAATTTTCTTCAAATATAAGCACACACACAAATATGTATAGAGACCAGTGTCAACAAATTTGTTTGTCTATTCAGCCCCAAGAGTCACGCTGATCCAAACTGATTGATATTTTATTTATTATTATTTATTGATTTATAATTTTTATCGAGAAGAACGGGCGTGATTCGAACCTGCACCTACTGTATCTGCCGGTTTTCATAGGAGATCAAGCAACAGCAAGTTTCTGGCATACTTCAACCCTTTCCACAGTATTCTAGCAGATTTCAGTTATGCTGTCGCTCGGATGGTTTCGGTATCCAGTTCTACAAAGCTCGGCATTAATGATGGGTACGATTGTCACCTTCACGTTCGATAATTTTTTGAGTATTCCTCAATGGTCTAGATATTTTTCCGGTTTTTCATTTCCTTTTAATTTTATCCTATGATTCACTGGAACATTCGTGGAAATAAAACCATCACCCCATTCGCCCATGCACACAGGAGGACTTATCACTATCCTTATATTACAAGTCGATATTTTGATTTCCAGACCCAAACGTCAGAGATTCAGGCTGCAAACTTCATAATGATAAGACTGTTACTGGGTGGCTGACAAACCTGAAAAAGGCCGGAGAATGCATCACAGAATGATGACAATGTTTCATCTAAGAACTGCAATCATCATAGCCTTTTTGTTACATGGCCACGTTCTTAAATATATTACAGAAGAGTTTGTTGGATGAACCTGTTAACTTCTTCGTCTTGTGGGTGTTGACAGATTGTTGATCCCGACACGAAAAATTCACACATTGTACCATAATATCAAATCCTGTGTAAAACATTAAAAAAACAGAGAATAAAATTTACATAAATTACATTAACAGACATTGGGAATTAAATGACTGAAATGACACAAACTTTCGGTAATTTAAAAAAACATATTTTGTGTTTTAAGCTGTAAAGATTTCTAGACACACAAACACACACACACTATACATATATATATATATATATATATATATATATATATATATATATATATATATATATATATATATATATATAAACAATTTCGAAATCACTCCATCAGAAAATAATGAAACTCATTTTCTATGATTTTTTTTCTCTCTTTGAAGAAGTCATTTCGTGACTCCCCGAACTTTGAAGCGATACCTTGGTTACATAAAGCGGCGCTACTTTTTATACCAGACATATCAGTCATTTCTGACATCCTGCCAGCAAACCTTTGACGATACAAATTTTTTCATAAAAGAATAAGAGGTGTTTATTTTAGGACGAAATCTCCGGTTCTAAGGAAGGAAAACAAATGATTTTTAGATTAAAAAATTCTCCATTCATTCTTCTTATGGATGAGATAAATACTTCTTATGTTGAACATAATTATTTTTATAAGTTTTGGACAGTTTTTCTCGTCCCGTATCACTTTTCCGTCAAATGTTCGGTGGCAGATTGGTTATAATGACAGATATGACTGGTATAAAAAGTAGCACCGTATATAAGAAATATACTGGAATAGATGATTTTTTTAAAACTCCAGTTCCATTGTTCGTCAATCACGCGTCATCTTAAACCAAACGGATATATAAAACCAACATTTCCCTACCGTAATTTGAAATCAAAACTATATGAGTGGAAGGCGGCTCTCTTCCCAACTGAGCTAAACTGATAAGTCTTTTAAAATTATGAATATATTTATTATATATTCACAATACAAAAGTTGCAGTAATCGTCCTTGGTCAGAATAAAAGTAGGAGTGGAGTTCGATCCGATGACAGCCAGGCTTGTTACACATTGGTTTTATATTTTAGTTGGGACTACAAAATTGTTGAAACGGGACAAGCCAGGTGCGACAGTCAGGGCGTGTCAAAGGAGGGGCACAGTCACAGAACGCACAAGAGTTACGACGTTTGATGAATCCCTCTGCTTCCACATTGTCTGTGGTAGCCTTTGATGTTTTGTCGGTGCCATTTTTTCAGCAACTCACACGTGTCCTGGTACGTTACAGTCATGAAACTGGGACGGCTGTTGCAAATTTAATGCAGAAGATAGTTCTTTAACCATCTGGTTCGGATCTAAGCCCTTGAGCGCACATCTAGATAAGAGACAAGTCTTTCGGGCCACAGCTAAAAATATCAGCTATATACTTGTAAAATCTATCCTTATTAGTTAATACCAATAAAACGCACAACTCTGTTATGTCACCAAACGCTTTTAAAGCACTAAGTTTATGTAGGCGTTTATTTTATTTGTCAGTTTACCTGTGCCGTCAAAAATGACGGCATGTATTGAATATATGGATATACTCACTGCATTTTATATATGTTGATAATAGTGATTTGCATTGTAGTGAGCATGGAGAATAGCCTTCTCTACACATTGCATTTTATATACGTGAATGATAGATATTTGTATCGCAGTGAGCTTGGAGAATAGCTTTCTATACACATTGCAGTTTATATACGTGGATAATAGATATTTACATTGAAGTAAGATTGGAGAATAGACTTCTATACACATTGCATTTTATATAGGTGGATAATAGAGATTTGGATTGCAGTGAGCTTGGAGAATTTAATTGTATATATACAATAAAAAAGTGACAATAATTGTCTTCAGGCGGAATGGAAGTAGGAGTGGAGTTCGATCCTGCAACAGCCAGGCTTGTTACAAATTAGTTTCATATTTTGATTAGGACTAAAAATTTGGTGCTCTGAGATCGCAGGAACGGGACAAGCCAGTAGCGACAGTCAGGGCGTGTCTATACACATTGCATTTTATATAAGTGTATAATGGAGATTTGCATTGCACTGATGTCGGAAGATAGCGTTCTGTTGATCAAAAACGGATTATTATTTTTTTTCTACTGTTTTTATATTATTGTTCAATTCTAGCATGTTTACTACGTCATTAGAAGAGAACTTGGCGTGGATGAAATTTTACTATGCCAATCGCAACCCTCAGCGTAACAGAAGATATTGGTAATGCGTGGATTTATCAATTAATCTATATCATAATGATCCAATGTATATATATATATACTTGTTCGAAGACTATTTATCATACTCAGCGAAAACGGAACATCGTAGCACAATTTGTGTTAACGTAATACCGTTAACATGCTCTAACTTGGAGAGTAGAATCTCATTTTCTCGAACAAATGTTCTATGATTTTTAATTTTGGCTGTTTGGTTCTCTAACCGTCTTTGAGTGACGATCATATAACATTCTGGAATCTACTTGTGCGAGACAGACGTGATATGTCAAGAAAAAAGTTCATTCTTCGCAGAGCAGCTGACGCTAGACATAATATTGTCTCGGGTCTTCTTACAAAGAATTCGACAGAGCTTAAAGCCAATTTGCAGATGGTGATGAAGACAATGATTGTCAAGGAGCGGCCGACGAGATATACTGTTGATATGTTATCACACAAAATATTCTGGTCTTAAGTGGCTAACACATTAAGCAAAGTCAGGCATGAGATTGTCTCTCGAGCAACAACTTATTGCGTGAGTAATGTTAACTGATCCAACAAGAAATCGAACCCGTTTCGCCAGTTTTGTTTATCGAATTGATAATGGTGTTAAAATTCCAGTGCTTAGTTTGCGATAAGTCTACAGTAGCTTGGTACCTACGGGGTATTGAATTCACTAGGTCATTGGAAGTAAATTCAATTTTCAACGGGGGGGGGGGGGGGCAAGCGCACATACGTGAAAAGTGTAACCCAAAAGTTCGGAGAATTTGAAAACGAAGTTTGAACGGAAAATGACAATTTACACAAGACGATAAACCACTACAAACAACTTAAACAATTGTCTGTAACATTGAGAAAAGTCATTGACACACCAACTTTGTTTCGTACAATCTGAACTCTTCTTTTTTCATCTTCGATGTAGTCACGACGTTTCGACCGGTTCATTTCTACGGCCCTCTCCAGGCGTTAATTGAAATATCTGTATGGAAAAGGAGTCTCTCCCATCGGACTCTTCTTTCGGTTGTTCAAAACAAGAAACAGTATCAGACAAAAAATTTAATTGTAAACTTCAACTTTTCTGTTTGGTACCGATTTTTTTTTTTTTTGCATAAAACCCCCCTTTATGCCCCAATAAGAGATATCCTCTTTCTTCAAGGATATTACTTAGGTGAAAAAGGAGGGTGAGTGTGAGGCCAGCAATTCAATCCCGTGAAATCCTACTTACAGCAAATAACGCAATAACCCCCCCCACACTATTGACCGCTGGGGTGGTGTGAATACTGCCCTATGCTCTACAAGGAATCTTGACATGCAGATATTTTGGAAATAGGTTAATGCGCATAATGCATTACCACACAAATGCACGGCTCCAGACAAAAAAAAAAACAAAACAAACTAGGACAACCCCTAGAGTGACCCCATCGGATAAAACACCTCAAGTAAATTAAACAAACACCTTAGTTAAAATTAGCGATGGAAATGGTTTTTAGGACCAGCTCCCAACATAGGGTTTGTGATCCCCAGGGGGTCCTCAAAGGCATTACTTTTCGAGCTTGTGGAGTAAGCAGACTATCCAAAAGCCTTCGGTCCGAAGGAATTGTTAAGTAGGCAGACCTTTCAAATGCCTGGGGTCGATAGGGAAATTTATTTAAATGAAAGTGTTCCATGGTAATTAAAAGGTTGGGAACCACTTGTATACGATAAGGCTCCGTCAAGTATTTATGCAAGGGACCACAGTGGGGTCCATAAGGGATGAGTAAATTAGGTGGTGGATGCCCGTGTTGCTGTTATTCTGGGGCAGCTATGAGGATAGCTAATAATGAATATCTTCATTAGAAGTTTTAAAACTGAGAAGTAGGTATACGCTGAAAATTTGGAAGTTGACATATGCCGAGTACACCCCCGCTCCCAGAACAAAACCTCTTCGATTAGATTAAAACATGATAATAATTTAACTAAATTGATGACAGCATACTGTTTTTTTACCTTCCTTAATATTCTTATTCTTACACACACACACACACGCGTACACAAACACAAACACAAACACACACACAAACAGACAATAACTAACTATTTAACAGCACGAAAACAGCCCCGAAAATCCTGTATCATCATAGAGTCCATAAGAAACACTCAAATGGCAATGGGCTGGTCATGTTGCAAGAATGGCAGATAATTCACAACATGGATCCCCAGATCAAGAGCTGAACCGAAACCGGCAGAATATGAGATGGCGAGACGAACTGAACAGGTTTAGAAAATATTAGCTCCGCGACGCCCACTATGGAGAGGTGTGGCGAATCCTGGGGAAAGCCTGTGTCCAACGACGGACGATAAAATATTCATCAATTCATCTAAATCTAAACATTTCAATTATCATCTTTCCTAGAGGGAGTTTTGTCCTGAGGCAGGGGTTGTCCTTAAGGGAGGGATCCAAGAGAGGGTTGTCCTGAAGGAGATTGTCTTGCACTCACAGTTACAATTTCGTCTGCATTCACCGAAACCTTGACCAATATTCCATACGCTTCATCCATTGTATTTGAATATCTAAAGGAATTGATTCCTGAGCGCGTTTGGGACGGACAAAAATACGAAGAAAAAAGAAATATGAAAAAATAAGTTCAAAATGAAGAACTGGTTAACTGTGTATCTGTTGAGCATTGATACTTTCAAAAGATTTTTTCGAAATCTTTTTATCTATGGAAATCAAACATCTTGGATTTCAACAACGCTGTCCTAGTCTAGATCAGGGAAGATTTGTTTTGAAGCGTACAGTTCAATAGATGACCCGAATCTTTTCAGAACGATTTATATGAAAATGTACTTTACATACCAGATTTGCCTCTGTTGACAAAATATAAACTTCTAGATACTTATTTTTCCATAAAAAGAATTAGCAATCATGTTTTTAGCCTTGCAATTTAACTACAATTGAAGAAATCTCTGTCTCTGTGTGTACGTCGCAATTACTCGACAACCGACAATAGTACGAAATTGATATCTGCCATAGGTACTAGTTAGCACACAAGGCACTGCAGTGTCGAGTTTGAAGCTTGTGGATCAGCGGTTCTCGTGAAATCTAATACAAATAAAAATCAATAAAGAAAGAATAATAGTTCTTGATTCATAGTTCTAATAAATCATCTCCCTTAACTTCCACTCCTTAGAATTATCAAAATTTAGACATGAAATATCTAAATTGGCAACACTGAAGAGAAGTAACCGAAATACTTCGAAGCCATTGTTCCGTACAACGGATAGAACATAATCTTACATGACAATTTCACACGCCACAGAGTCTGGCCCCTTCCGAACATGCACCTTTGGAACTGCCCTTAGTCTTTAAACCTAGGAATGTTACTCCCACTATCCTAATGTAGTGCCAGCATGTCTGTGAAAATCTTTCGTAAGCTGAAATGGCGTAAAACGAAGAAACAGTTACTATTGATTTATAAGGGAAAGAGAGAGAATAAATATTAAGGAGGAGGAGAAGAAGAAGAAGAAGAAGAAGAAGAAGAAGAAGAAGAAGAAGAAGAAGAAGAAGAAGAAGAAGAAGAAGAAGAAGAAGAAATTATGAATGAAGGAATGTACTGGTAAGTAGTAAGGAGATTTACAATCATTCAGAAAAAAAGAAAACATTCAAATTAGGAAAAGCAAGAAAACTTTGATTATAATAATTAATTAAATAGTAATTAAGGGATGGAAATACTACAAAAGAAACAGACAAATAATTATCCGTAGGTGTCAACACAGATCACCCTATACCTCACCACCCCTAAACTGCAAAGTGGCCATTTGAAAATCCCCGCACCTACACTTTTGCAACTGAAATTCCTTCTTCCCAAAAGTGGTCTGAAAGAGAAGGATGTTTAGTTATAAACCATCGCAATTTGGAGAAAGTTAAAGAAACTAGGAGAGACATTGGAATTGATTTATCTTATTAATAAAATTAACGATATCATTCAGTCATATGAATGCACCAATTTTTAGATAATTTATTTTTACTGACAAAGTTATAGAGGATATTGTTCACACGTGTGAATACATCAATTTTTAATGCTTTATTTTCGTTGACAAAGTTAAAGGAGATATTGTTATGTTCACTCCTATGAATGCATTAATTTTTAAATGCTTCTTTTCCATCGACAACGTTAAAGAAGATATTGTTCATCCAAACGAACGCATGAATTTTAAATGCTTTATTTTTATCGACGAAGTTAGAGGAGATATTGTTATGTTCCCATATAGGAATGCATTAATATTTGAATGCTTTATTTTATTGGTAGTTATAGAAGCTATTGTTCACTAACATGAATGGATCAATTTTTAGATGCTTCATTTTCATTGACGAAGTAAAAGGAGATATTGTTCATTCATATGAACGTAATAATGTTTTATTTTTATCAAAAAAGGTTGAAGATATTGTTCACTCATGTAAATACATAAATTTCTTTATGCGTTATCGCTAAATCTGTCACACCACATAAATTCTTGTAGGTTTTCCTTTTAAAAATCGCGCTTACAGCCACGTATCTCTTCAATCGAGGACTTTCGCCTGTTCCAATATGACTCGATGGGTTTACGAAATCCACTGAATGATTAACGGTTTCGTGTTGAAGTCCGATGCATTCGGTGTTTCGAAGGATCACCATAACATCGCCCGTCAAAAGGATCACTTTAAAATCTTGCCCCCTAAACCAATCTCGATTGATCAATGAAAACTAATAATAATTAGAATAATGATAAGAAAAAGAAAAAAAAATGAGATGAGAAATAAAAATACATCAATTCATGATACAGAAGATAGTGAAAGACGATTAAAAGATGAAAAGATTTGAGGGGGTTACCAGATGATCATTTTGATTGTGATGATCTTGATGAACGACGATGATGATGATCCCAGGCCTTTGAAAAGACATGTGAGTTCTATGTCACAGCCCACTCCCAAACCACCATCTATCTATCAAGGACATAATCTTTGAGGATGAGCAAGGGAGAAAAAAACATTGACAATCCGTCGCCAAGTAGTCGGGTTCTTCCTTTTGTTTTTTAAATGGATTTTACAGAATAAAAAAAAAGCTAAAAGTGGACAAATTTCATTGAAGTAAACAAGGTTTTCCTATTTTTGATCAACGAAAGAAAATCTTTTTATTCGTATTTAAAAAAAACCTAACTTTTTATTCTTGTTTTGGTAGAATTATCCTTTTACGCAAGAAATCCCGGTGAGATGACGTTTGCAGTGGTGCAGTGAATTTGGCATGTCTCCGTTTGATGTTGCCGACCGCTTTTGTAAATCTCAATTAGTCTTATTTAAAGTCGAACAGCCGAAGTGAATGATCAGCTCTTTTGATATAGGGAGGAAGAACGAAAGGAAGAAAGATATGAAGAGAGAGAGAGAGAGAGAGAGAGAGAGAGAGAGAGAGAGAGAGAGAGAGAGATGGGGGAAGTGAGAAATGAAAGGGTAAAGAAAGAAAGAGAGAAAGGAAGGGGGAAGAAAGAGAGGAAGAAACGGAGAAATAAAGAAAGAAAAAGATGAAAAATAGGAGATAGAGAAGGAAGGAAATGAAATAAAGAAAGACAGAAAGATGGTAAGAAAGAAGAAAGAAAGATAGAAGGAATTATTAACAATCAAGAAAAGGTCAAGATTGAAGAATAAAGGAAAGAATTGAGGGAAAAGATTCTCTAGAAATAAATCAGAAAAATAATAAGGGAACGAATGGATGAATGAAAATAGGTTAGAAAGAAAGAACGAAGGAAGGATGGGAGGAAGGAAATGAGAAGGAAAAAAGGAAAGCAGGGAAGGGAAGAACTAAAGAAGGAAAGCAAATTGAGAAAAGAAAATAGAGGAAATATATACTTGAAAGAAAGAAAGACAAAACGAAAGTAAGAAAGAAAGCAAAAGAAAAATATGTTTGGCAAAGAGAGAGAGAGAGAGAGAGACAGACAGACAGACAGACAGACAGACAGAAGGAAAAGGAAAGAGGAAAGGAAATATGTGTAAGAAAGAAAGAAAGAAAAAGAGAGAGAGAAAAAGGGAAAGCAAATATGTTTACTTGAGAGAAAAAGACAAAGGATGAAAGAAAGAAAGAAAGAAAGAAAGAAAGAAAGAAAGAAAGAAAATGGGAAAGGAAGGAAGAAAAAAAGAAACATTACTTATTTCTTCTAAGAAAAGAAAGGATAAGCTGATAAAGAAAGACATAGATATATCAAACCCCCCCCCCGATTACAATTTGAATCGTTGTCTTTCTTTTTAGCCTTCTAAACATTTCCTCTACAAACAATGGTAGATTTCAAGCGCTACGAACAGTGATTATTATCAATACTGATGAAAGTGACAAGAATATCATCTCTTCATGACGATCATATTGAATCAATATATAAACAGTCTGTATTGTTTAGCATTGAGCTGACACCTTACCTCACTGCATTGCATATATGTATGTGTGTGTTGTGCATATGTTGTATGCATTTGTGTTTGTGCATATTGTGTGCATATGAGTATCTATGGCACTATGTGTGTATGTATGTATTTGGGGCTCATTGTGTGTATGTATATGTGCTGTATGTATAAACGTATGTGTGTTGTGCATTTGTTTTGTGCGTGTGGGTACATGTGTATCTAGGGCGCTGCGCGTGTATGTGTGTATATGTGCATCTGTATTGTATGCATGTTGAGTGTATGTATGTGTGCGTATGTGTGTTTACGTTGTGTGTATCTGGGGCACTATGCCAAGCCCCAACCCCTGCCCTGCTCTATATTCCACACACCAAAAGAATAGCGTTATCGTCGAACTTGTCTGAGTAATGACGCTATGCAAAAATCAGGTTGGAAACAAATTATAATTAAAAAGAGAAGAAAGCCGAAGACCTGCGGAAGGTTCTGCGGTTGATTGATTGTATGTTGTTTTTTGAAAAAATTCCTTTTCATAACACTCTTTTCTTTTGTACGGAGGCGTAGCTAGAGATCGTGGGGCGTGTGACTTGGCTCCTACGGGGGTCCCTCCAACATTCAGTGAGATTTGTAGGTAGAAACGCAGTAGGTGAACTACTATTTATAAATCGTTTGCGCCCCCTTCCATTTAGGCTTGGGGTGTTTCCAAATAGCCCCCTGTCTCTCTCAAATATGATTCTTGTTTTGTTTCCCAACGTCTTCGATCTTCCTTCTCATCCTCTCTTGCTTTCTTTTACTCTCCTTTACACTTCTTCTTCTTCTTCTTCTTCTTCTTCTTCTTCTTCTTCTTCTTCTTCTTCAAAAACCAGCATTTTTCTTTCTTTTCTTTTTTCTGCTTTCTTTCTTTCTTTCTTTCTTTCTTTCTTTCTTTCTTTCTTTCTTTCTTTCTTTCTTTCTTTCTTTCTTTCTTTCTTTCTTTCTTTCTTTCTTTCTTTCTTTCTGTTCCTTTTCTCCTCAGAATAGGTTTCTTTATAAACCTAACTTTTCTTCCTTCCTTTCTTTTCCCCCTTCTTTTCTTTCTTTCTTTCTGTCTTTCTTTATCCCTTTTTTCTCCTGCTCTTTCACTCACTCCTTTTCTACTCACCTACCCTCAGCCTTCCTTCTATTTCCCATCACATGATCTATGTTCTCCCTATTCCTCAATCTTCTTCTTCTGCCCCCACCCACAACTCAAGCCGAAATTCACCCTTTTTCATTTCTTCTCGTCTATTTGTCTTACATCTTATTTGTCTGTTGCTTCTCTCTCTGTTTCAATGTCATTCCTCTCTCCAGAACTCTTCCTCAACTTCCTCCCTTTCATATAGGATTGCCATATCTCAGGGGTGGTCCCAAAGCGTAGCACGCGAGCCACATGCGACTCTTATTAAATGTGAGAGCCTTTTCTCATCATATTCGTCATTATTATTAACTGTGTAACTTTGATCTAACAGGACCTGAACGTGAAAAATAAAATGATTTCTAAAAATATCTAAGAATTTTACATCCTAATTTTAACCCTACATTTGAGTGAAACATGATTTTTCAGTGCCGAGGAAAGAAATTATTGGAGACAGATGGATTGAACAAATTTCTGATCAGCAAGATTTACAGGCGAATGTTAAAGGACTGAGGTAATTGAGTGGAGCATATATATATATATATATATATATATATATATATATATATGTATGTATATATATATATATATATATATATATATATATGTGTGTGTGTGTGTGTGTGTGTGTGTGTGTGCATTTTGTGATTACTGAAGCAAACAAATTAACAGTTTGAAACTCTACGTACGAATGAATATTATTGCCGACATATATTTGTTGGAATTTATATAAAATATTTGTAACAACGAAAATGTGTGTCTAAATCTTTCTTATATCTTGTGGTTCTTAAACATCTGTAATTTATCGAATGTGGCTCTTACATAAACCCCATTTGGCCAGCCCCACCATATCTGAACATCAAAAAAGAGGTCCTTCCAGTCACCATCATTCAAAAGAAGAGGACATTCCCTGATTATTATTGTAGTTGTCAAAAGACACAAATAACACAGCAACATTGGTTAGATTATAGTTGGAAATTGCATTAAATGCAGGACAAGAAAAAGCTGCTGTAGTGTAAAAATGTTAATGACTGCAGTCCCGATCAACAAACTTTAACAACCAATTTATTTCAAAACAATTAAAAATGTGTGAAGAAAAATGAATCCCGAACAGTAATTATCCATTTATTTAAATAGAATCCCAGGCTATCATACCTTTGAGAAATGTGCAATTATATAAGGTTAAAACATTGTCAACATTACGGTTGTGCGTTATGGTTAGTGATGGGAGTATATAATTCAGGAACAATCATTGGAGAATAAGATGCGAACTTAAATCATACTAGCTCTGGTTGAGGGACCGCTCTTTTTATTAGGAATCACACTATTTTACTTGTATCTTTTTAATATGCCACTTTACTCTCTCATTTTTTGTCTTTCCTTCTCTCCAGTGTTTTTTGCTGTGACGTAAGTCGACAGTTCTAAGAATGGGGAAAACTTCGTAAGGGATTGAGTGATCCACAGAGAGAGAGAGAGAGAGAGAGAGAGAGAGAGAGAGAGAGAGAGAGAGAGAGAGAGAGAGAGAGAGAGAGAGAGAGAGAGAGAGAGAGAGAGAGAGAGAGAGAGAGAGAGAGAGAGAGAGAGAGAGAGAGAGAGAGAGAGAGAGAGAGAGAGAGAGAGAGAGAGGTTTGGGCTAAAAGCAAGATAGACAACGTTCATAACAAAGAAAGAAATCTGTTATTCTAAAGCGGGGGTAGCAAGAGAAATAAAACGTCACACTACGTCATTTTGTTCCTTTCTAAAAAATCAATCCTCTTGAAAAAATCGAATCGAATTCTCTAAAACGAATTCACTCTTTCTCTGCAAACTATGACAGCATCTATCGTTTTTTTTATTTCTGCTATTGTTATAAAGCATCAAAGTCTCGCAGATTCTTTGAGACGCTCTCGATTATTCCCGTGTGATCTCTCGCTTTCTCTCTCTCTTTTTTTCTCTTAGATGCTTTTATTGCTCGTTTTAAGTACAACGACCCCCCCACGTCCTTGGGTGTCGTTTGGCGGTTCGACGTTCGCGTATTCGGATTTAATCCGCCCCTATCAGCCGTTCAACTCCCCACAGTCACCGCTCACGACATTGTTTTCTTCAAACCAATAAAAAAGCATTGTGTATAAATCAAAGAAGTGCGTATTTGCGTGTTTAAGCTAATGGGCACTCGTGCATGCACGTATCACAGAGTCTTGTATGGTTTATTAAGTGGAGAGATCCTTGAAATAGGACATTAGCCATTCATCGCGCATGTCTGTTTGTTTGGTGGTTTCACACAACGCTGGAGTTCGTTAATTTCATTAATAGTTAAGAGGCTATTTGTGAGAGTTTAATATTGGCTAGAAATTCACTGGTATTGCTTTCAGACACAATCTCATCATTTAGTCCATGACTTCTCAAACTGGGGTTCTGACCCCCCTAGAGGGTTTGCGTGAACATTATTGGAGGTTGCAGAAAAATTTGGAAAATCTTTTCAATAAATTATCATGCAGCTATGAATTGTTTTTGTTTCGTTTTAGTGAATCATTTTTTTTTTAAATCATAATAAACATCGTAAAACTCGTAGATCAGAAATATGTTGCAACTTTTTAAAACCTTCCATTTACTTAATTAAAATTCCGAAGCATATTCGATCACGTGACTTGACGAAAGAGGTCCATATAACTACTGACGTCACTTCCGCTCAAAAGAGAAGGTAACGCCTTTATAGAGTCAAACCCAAAAAATTAGCTCTAAATACCTGTTTTTACAGCGCCTGGGACACTGAAACCCATGCCATTGAAAACGGCCAGTCCGTCATATCGCGATAAGGGGGTCATTTCCTGTTCACTCATTCTCTCTTTCTCTCTCTCTTTCTCTCTCTCTCTCTCTCTCTCTCTCTCTCTCTCTCTCTCTCTCTCTCATTCTTTCTCTCAGTTTATTCAGTGTGTTGAATCAGATCATTTAAAATACTGAATAAACTGGTACTGTAACTGCAGGAGGGGGTCTTTGCTCCTTGATGCCCCCCACCTTCCAAACGTTAAGTGCAGTGGCTCCCAAGCTGGAGACTGCCGACCTTGGAGGACTCAAAGGTAATACTCGGTCTCCGTGGGCAGACCTCTCAAAAGCCTTGAGTTCGTGAGCTTGTGACTCAGCGAGAGATTTGAAGGCCGGGCGTGAGGATTGGGTCTCTGAGAAGTCCCCACCAGCGTTTACTGAGATTTGTTACAGAAATGCACCACTACTATTCATAGAGCTTTTGCTGCCTCGTCCATTTGGGACCAGGGGGGGGGGGGGAGATTTAAGTCACCTTCGCTCACCTCAGCTCCAACCCTGGCCCTGGGATGAACACAATTGTTCATTTGTATAATCAGACAACAAAGCAAGAGTATGCAATCATCATGTTAATTGTTCAGTCTTTTGACCAACATAGATTTTCAATTCGCAAAAAATCAGCTTGCGACACTGCAATGTTTCTTGGCGTATCTTGGCTTTCATCGATTCTCGGCCTCTTGGCTAATATCAAAGTGTAATATCTGTTTTTTGATGCCTCTCTACGGAAAAGTTGATCTGTGCTTTGTCGGCCTTTAGGCTGAGATGTTGATCAGCCCAGGTGCTGGTGCAATGTCGTTGCCGATGAAGGGTCATTGAGACTCGGCATTGCTAAACATTTGGGGCTTGGTATTCGTCCTGGGCCGCACAAAATTACCTGGCTCAGTCTCGGGGAAACAGTACGCTCCGGGGCAGTACTGTCCTATTGCATAATAGGGATGGGTCAGGAAACCCCGACGCCTTGGCGACTCACGTTGCAGAGACTGGTGCTATTTTTGAACCCCCCAAAATGGGACCCCAAGTCAAGCCTGCTCTAATGACTCCCTGAAATCATGCATCGAGACTTAGGGACTCTTGTTCTACAGGATTCATCCACTGGACAAAGTCCAGCTTGTCCCGACGTCCTTACGAAATCATGCGCAAGGACTCGGGTTCATTGCATCCTGTGCCTGCACGTTTTCGAACGTGTGGGACCTCACCTTAATCCGAATTCGTGTCACATTTGTCGTCGTGGGATATGAATAAATAAACTCGGCATTCATTGGTTTTGGGTTTGTTTTTGTTTTTTTCCGCGAAATATTAACAGGCTTTGTTTGTGACACGCTCAAAGAAGTTTGCCTAAAAACAGACAAAATAGTTCTTCAGAAGAACGTGGATCATCTAAGGGATATTTGTCATTTTGAGCCTGGTTTATGTATTGGTGTTTCTGTCAGTTTGCCTATTTATCTATTTATTTATGATATCTCTTACTTTTGGTTTATCTCTCTCTGATCTCATCTCTATATCTCGCCATCTTCGAATCAATCTCAATTGGCTGATATCTATCTATCTATCTATCTATCTATCTATCTATCTATCTATCTATCTGTCTCTTTTCTCATACCTCTGTATCTATCCGTCTGTTTGCATCTACCTCTACCTATCTATTCATCTTTGGGTGTTTCTATTTTCGTTTTTATCTTTTACGTATATCAAACAAACCAAAGGGATTACATATTCGTGTTATAATCCCACACATCATCTCATCTGTTTATATCATGCATGGCTGCAAGTAATTCCTTGTGCCGCGTATGTACCTCGATATTTGAATGAGAACGCAAACCGTGATATCACAGTCCGGATTAACGAAACAAATTCCCATCATCATCGTCATCATCATCATCAGTCTTTTAACGTCCGTCGTTGGACATAGACCTTCCCCAGGATTCGCCACAATTCTCTATCATGGGCGTTGCGGAGCCAGTACTTTCCTGAATTCGTCTAGTTCATCTCTCCATCTTGTGTTTTGTCAGCCTCGGTTTCTTATGTGATCTCTGGGGATCCGGGTTGTGAGTCGTGATGTCCATCGGTTGTCTTTCATTCTCGCAACATGGCCTGCCCATTGCCATTTGAGTTTTTTAAATAGTTTCTATGATGTAGCGGATGGAATAAAGCACTTGACACTCCACGAGACAGTGGCGTTGTGTCGTGGTTAGGGAAAATCTAGAAACTCAAGAAAGCCCTCTATGAAGGAAATATTCAGGCAGACTTCTATTTTTAGCGGTTAGGTTTTATACTAATCGATGAATTACAATAAAAAGAATTTTTTGACTTTTAAAAATCATATTTATTTTAAATGGATTACATTTATTCGGATTCTAATACATGGGACAAGTCTATGTACAATAATTATCTTTTTTGATAGTTTTGCAATGGGTGATGTTGTTTATCTTCTACAAGATTCGCAATGTCAGATTCAGAAGGAATACTGCTGCAGACCACCGAGCATTATTTGCCGAACTACCAGAGGTTCATGAACCCCAGTTTCCAAATCTCTGGCCAAGAGGATATAAAGTGCATGTAGTTCACCTGGTAGGCCGTGGGACAGGCGGAGAAATCCGTATATTTTGGTCAAGTGGAAAGAGCAGAAGCACCATCACGGGGACGAATTAACAAAACCACGTGAAAAACTTACGAGTAAAAATGATGCACATATTTGTACTTGTATCTCGCCTCTTTTGAAGTTATTTACTTCGCAAGTTTTTTTTTTGTGTTGTGCATTTGTCGTATTAATTCTTCAATTTGTAAACTGTTTATAACGTCGTTATTAGTATAGTTGGATCGTACTATACTAGTGAGTTCCAGTTATTTTTTATTCTTTGAAAGAAGAAGTTTGGATGTCAAAGTCCCAGGGAAATTTGTGATTTCCATTCTCTAGGGCTGTCTCCAGTTTGTGCTGGTACCACTTTTCCGCATGGTTAAATCCCATTCCTTTGCTTAGTTTTTAGTGTATCACTGTTGCAACCCTACTGTGTGTGTTTATACTCCTTCTGGGTTAGTTGATTACATTCACTAGATGACAATAATAATGATAATAATAATAATGGCATTGATGGCGTTTGCAAGGATACTGAGAAAGCTGCTGGAGATTTGAGAAGACTCGCTTCCATCTCTAACGGTAATCACCAGATACATGGTGTGAAAATGCAAATGCATTAATAATAATAATAATGATGATAATAATAATAATAATGATAATGATAATAATAATAATAATAATAATAATAATAATAATAATAATAATAATAATAATAAGAAGAAGAAGAAGAAGAAGAAGAAGAAGAAGAAGAAGCCCATTGTTGGAACTTTGATGTAGGGCTTTCAGATCTTATATTGTTTTTCTTTGCAGAATGCACCATTAACATTTTCAAATTTGTTTTGAATAATAATAATAATTATAATAATAATAATAATAATAATAATAATAATAATAATAATAATAATAATAATAATGATAATAATAATAAAACCCTGCTTATTAATATTTTGAAAGAAATTAAAGACAATACCGTTTTGATTTTTAAAAATTATCCGTATTTCAATACTTTTATATTTTGAAATCGAAATATGGATAATTTGAAAAAATTGAATATTTTTTTCATTCTTTCTTCTTCTTCTTCTTCTTCAAATAATGATAATAATAATAATAATAATAATAATAACAACAACAACAACAGCAATAATAACGATAATGATAATATGGAAAGTTTGTATTGCGTCTCTCCTTATTCTTCTTTCTTGTACTGTTGTTAGTTTTGATTGTATATCGTAATGGAGGTTTTTAAGCTCTGGGATTATTTTCGTTGCCATTCTTTGTATGTTTTCTAGTTCTCTGATGTCTCTTGTGGAGCGTAGATTCCATGTTTGGATTGCATATTCTAAAAAACTAACTAATACGAGATATCCTCTCAGAGGGATAGTGGAATCAGTACAGTCAACCCCCGTAGATCGAATTAAGGGTTCAGAGAGGAATTTCGAGAACGTTACCGGATACGACAGGCGCGTGAAGAAGGCTTCAGCGTAAAACGACCAAGACTTTGTGACTATTATAACCAAGATTTGGATAACAGCTCGAATAAACTAGAGTATATCATCAACCAAGATGAATTCATCCATATTTTTGCAGTTTCCCGTGTTGCATCATGAAAAGTTAATTCAAATGGCTAGCTAGCCGCCTTTCAACAAGAACTTCAATATTGTTAATGTGGATTTCGCTAAATTATTCTGATTGATATAATTTCAATTGATATATTTTGATTGACTTCGTCAGTAAAGTTCACTCGTATTAAAAATTTGTTTTTAACTTTTTTTAAATAAAATATTATAACGCAGGAAACTACGAAATACCTTTGTTTTTTTTGGGGGGGGGGGTATGGGTGAGAAGAACGGAAGTACCAATTCATCTCAGTTATTTTATTTTGAAGAGTGAGTTTAAAGCAGGAGAGAATGTTTGTGCAATAAAATGTGTGTCAAGTAAAATAAAATAAAAAATAAAAAAAGAAAAGAAAAGAAAAAAAGAAAACACTTTTAAGAAATCCCGAAAGGCACATACTGAAAGGGAGTACGCACAGAAGCCGTCAAAAGACGCAGCACCGTTTGAATTCTTTGTTTCGTTCTTTAGTCAGGACGCTTTTTTTCTCTCTCTCTATATATTTTTTCTGTTGATAACGATGTCACGCGCATGCGCACACGTGTCTGCACGCACTTGAAAGGGTTCTGCGCGTGCGTAATGTAGGCAGGCGCGTGTTGGCAATCATGCGTCTGTCTACGTGAAGGGGACGTGTCTCCACGTGTGTAGGGCTATTTGATCTCTGTGATCTTACGCGTTCATACGTTAGTATAAACGTACACCCTATTCGAGAGTATATAGACACGTACATGTTATTGTAGGATGAGTATACTTATGAGTAAGTTTATAGACCACAATCAACTATCAATGGAATCAAATCAAATTATCCTGTGACATAGTTGATCGTCGAGGCATCGTGCTTTGCCCATCATGACATTTCTCCGAGGTAATGGGGGGGGTTTACTTGGCAGGGCCCATATCCTCTCCAAGTAACATACGGCAGGTTGTATTGGCTTATATGGCCTGAGTCAAAATTAACTAAAGTTGATTGAATTATTGGCTGTTTCCTTTGATTCTCTATTTTGTTTAGTAAATATTGTTAGCTGACATAGCTGTACCAGCAGACCACGGGGTGAAGACAAAAGGAAGTGAAAAAATGGGAAAATATTAGGACTTTACCTGGGAATAGTAAAAAACATTGAAATACAAAAGTTAGGGTCATGCCTATAAGAGTTGGCATTCTTGGAACCTTGCCAAACACTGGAATCAAGATTGAATGAATACAAAATTCGCGGAAGAATCGAAACTGTCCAGACAATGGCACTGCTGGCGTTTGCAATTGATTCTGAGAAAGCTACTGGAGATTTGAAACTCGCTCTCATCTCTAGCGGTGATCACCAGATACCTGGTAGGAAAATGCAAATGCGTTAAAAAAAAAGATAATGGAAAATGATCAATTGCACCTTGTTTGTAAATATTTCAAAAGAAATTAAGAAAAAGACTGTTTTGATTCTTTTAAATAATTGAGCTACTATAAAAATGCCCCAACTTCCCACCAGAAAAGATTTTATAGATAGACTTCTAAGGTCAAGCAATACAAAAAAAAAAAGAAAGAAAATAGAAGTCCTCAGACATCCAAGTAAGGTTGAAAAGAGAGCGAGACTCCTCGACAAAGTAACAAATGGTTGGATTCTAAAAACTTCGAACTGTGACTGTCGTATGGAAAATCACTCAACTTTCAACCCAAAAGCCTAGCCTGACCACAAATAAGTAGTATTTGATATTGATTTTATTTCAAATTATATTTACAATATTTTGCAAGAATTTCAGCTCTAGATTCCATGGGTAAAGATATCTCTCTGTCTTCCTGTCTTCTCTCTCTCTCTCTCTCTCTCTCTCTCTCTCTCTCTCTCTCTCTTTCTATTTCTCCCCTACCTGAAGAGATTATTCAGCGGTGCGAACACCCATTCCCACCTTACAAGAATATATGGAATCGGTGTTAAGACCTGGTGGAGCTCTAAGGTCACTGACCCACATCAGTCGTGGACAATCCACCAGAACCCCTTTCAACACATGGGCCAGCATGGCGGAGCAGGGCATGGCCCATCACTCCCCATAGTTTGCACACTGAAAATTATACCGAATGTTCCCGCTGGGTCCTTGGTCCCAAAAGGCCCAGCCATATTATTTACCTTGGGTGGGGTTGATGTGCTCCAAAAACAAATACCCAAAACCTTCACCAAGAAAACACCCGTTCCTACCAAGTCATCGGTCCCACAGCGACCATCCAAACATAGCCCTAAAACTGTCACCAAAAGGGCAACATTATACATTGACACCTACATCGTCAGAACACTGTCAACCGACATGCATCTAACCGATCTAGATAGAAAAATCTAAAATGTCAAATGGGACATCATAGGCTTCAGAGAGGTATGAAGACCTGGAGAAGAACTAATTGAACTGAAGAGCCGACATCTTCGTTACAGCTACGGAAAAGAGAAAGTAAAACAAAGTGGAGTAGGCTTTCTCATCAATAGGGACCTCAAAGACAATGTAGCAGGCTTCAAAGCTGTCTCTGACCGAATACATAGCGTCACCATACAACTTTCAAAGAGGTACAAACTTAATATCATCCAAGTCTACGCTCCCACTTTGCAATCAACCCAAGAGGACATGATCAACATCTATGATGACTTGAACTCTCTACTCCGAGACATCAGAAAACACTTCAATGTCATAATTCAAACTTCAATGCACAAGTAGGACAAAGAAATGAGGATTGGGTCGGCAAATTCGGATACAAAGTACGGAATGAGAGAGGAGAAGATCTTGTAAACTTTGCAACGGCTAATGGATTCAAAATCATGAACACTTTCTTCAAAAAGGGACCCAATAGGAAATGGATCTGGAAGAGTCCCAATCACGAAACAAAGAACGAAATAGACTACATCCTAACAGACAAAAGCGATATCGTCAAGGACATCCAAGTCCTGAATCAAGTCAATGTATGAAGCGACCACATGATGGTAAGATGTAAAATGCAAATAAACACCAACAAAGAACACAGGAAAATGTTCCACACCAAACTGCAACCTCTAAACACACCAAAAGAGCACGCTCGATCCTTCAAGCTCGAACTGAAAAATAGATTTAGAATTCTTACTGAACAAGATGACACCAACATCAACGAATTAAACAAGACTCAATGACTTCCTAGAAGTAACCCCGTGGGAGGTCAAACAAACCATCAAACGAACGGAGAAAGGAAAGGCCCCTGGACCAGACAACATTATCATTGATTTACTCCGAAAAGTGAGTAAGATCAACACTAGGAAACTGGCTGTCCTTTTCAACTTGTGTCAAAAACAGGTTACAGTCCAAGATGATTGGAACACTGCAATCATAATGCTTTTATATAAAAAAAGAAACCCGAAAGACCCCAACAACTACAGGCCTATAAGCCTACTCAACTGTGTATACAAACTTTTCACAAAAATCATCACCAACCGAATCACAAAAACACTTGATGAAAACCAACCACGAGAACAAGCTGACTTTAGAGGAAGCTACTTGACCATGGACCACCTGCATTCGATAAGTCAGCTGAAAAAAGCAGCAGAATAGCATTTGTCGACTTTAAAAAGTCCTTCGACTCAATGGAAATTCTCATGGTCATGAAGGCCATCACTCTACAAGATGTGAACCTCGTATACGTCAGTGTACTACAACATACATACAGTCACAGCAGCTCCTTTATCAGGCTACATAAAGACTCGGAGTCCCTTCAGCTTCTAAAAGGGTAAGACAACGTAACACCAGCTCACCCAAACTATTCACAGCCTGTTTCGAGGTGATCTTCAGAAACTTAGACTTGGAAAATAAAAGAATCAAAATAGGTGGCTAGTATCTGAACAACCTCAGATTTGCAGACGACATCACCCTTTTTGTAGAAAACCAATACGACTTCCAACCAATGCGAGATGAACAAAATGAAGACAGCGAGAAAGACGGCTTACAGCAAAACAAAGCAAGTTCTACCTTAAAAAACAAGAAGATCCCAATAATCCGAAAAAGAAGGGTGTACAACCAATGCATCCTCCCAATAGTCACTTATGGAGCAGAAACATGGAACCTAACCAAGAGACAGATCTGCAAAATGAGAACTATGTAATGTGCACATGAAAGAATTACACTGGGCATCACATGGAGAATCCAGAAAAAACGGGGGTCAGGGACATCACAGAATCCATTAAAAATCTCAAATGGTAGTGTGCTGGCCATGTTGCAAGAATGGTGGACAAGTGATGGACATCGTGACACAGAGATCAAACAAGCAACCGGGGCCGACAGAGCATTAGATGGAGAGACGAGCTAAACAAATCCAGAAAGTATTGGCTCTGCGACGCCCATGATAGAGAGATGTGGCGAGTCCTGGGGAAGGTCTATGCCCAACGACGGACGATTAAAGAATGATGATGATGATGATGATGATGATGATGATGATGATGATGATGATTTCAATATTTCTCTATTTTGATATCGGAATATGGATATTTGAAAAAAATAAGTTTTTTTCCTTCTTTCTTTTAATAATAATAATAATAATAATAATAATAATAATAATAATAATAATAATAATAACAACAACAACAACAACAACAGTAATAACAATAATGATGATAATAATAATAACAACAACAACAATAATGATAATAAAAATAATAATAATAATATATGACAACCACCATTGGTCTTCAGACCTACAAGCAAACTACCAACGACTAGATGATAGAACTGGTGAAAAAACACGAGAGTAGCAAAAAAAAAACCAACCCTGCATTCCATCACAAAGGAGGCAAATAAGTACAGGAAAAAAACTAAACCTCAAGGATGAAAGCTAATCAGAGGGTGACTCACCAACTAAAGCAGCCAAGAGAGTTAAAGGCAAGGCTAAACAGGAAGGAATGGAAATACTACACGAACGCTGGCAAGAGAAACCACTCCATGGCCAATACCCCCTTCGTACCAAAGGAGACGATGTAGATTAGAATAAAACCCAACAGTGATTGCGAAGTACAGGATTGTAAACTGAAACGGTGGGTTTCATATTGACAGACCAGGAACAGAGTCTAAAAACGCGAAACTACCAGGCTAATATGATGAGAAATTATACTGATCTTAAATGTAAACTATGTAAGGATTAGACCAAAACATTTGACCATATAATAACGAGATGTTCGGTCCTTGCAGCAGATGAATATAAGATGAGACTCGACAGAATCGGGTTGTATCTACACTGGAACATCTGCAAATCTTATAACGCCCCACATGCTAGGAACTAATATGAACGTTGGCCTGAACCAGTCACAGAAGCAAAAGATGTGACCATCTTATGGGACTTCACTAACCATTCAAATAGAACTATAGATGCGAAAAGGCCAGATATTATAGTGAAAGACTTTCAAGATAAAAACGTGCCTCCTCGTATAAATGACTGTCCTAACGGATGAAAACATTGCAGCCAAGGAATTTGAGAAACTCTCAAAATATATAGACCTTGAAATAAGAATCAGTAGAATGTGGTAACTCCAGACCAAAATAATACCGATTGTTGTTAGAGCCCTTGGATTACTCAGAAAAGGGGCCATTGAACTTGCCGACAGCATTCCTGGGAAGCCCAGCATATACGAAATTCAGAAAATAGCTCTTACCTCCACTGCACTCATTATTAGAAAATTTGTGTCAATGTGAATGTAGATATTACACCCAATATACATCACTTAATGTACATATAGAAGTATGTTTGAGAAAGTGTTTTTACCATCTGTATATTTAGAAGCCCTGTCCCTTTTTTGTCTATCTCCAAAGCCTGGATTGACATAAATTCCAAGGTTGCCAGGCTTAGGTCTCTGGTTGAGATCCAGCAGGAGACTTTGATAAACTGAAATCAAAGCCGACAACAACGTAATAATAATAATAATAATAATAATAATAATAATAATAATAATAATAATAATAATAATAATAATGATAATAATAATGATGATGATGATGATGATGATTGTTGATACCTAAAAGTTGTTTGCTTTCAGAATTAAGAATAAATTTTTTGATAATTTTTTAAAAGGAAAGCATTATATATTTATGTTTGAATGACGTCTTATTATTAAGGTTCAAAATTCTGTCCAGTAAAAAGAGCATCCCAAAGTTTTATTCTGATAAATATATTGTGTGTTCATTTTTTATGCAGCTAACCTTGTCAATCACCTCACCTACAAAGTCACTTCCTTTTTACTTTATATTTCATTTTCTTGATTTTCAGACTCACGTCAGGCAGATTATTGGTACGTAACAAAATGGATGGAACGATAATGCGGGAATCTGTCGTAGCCCCTCAATTGGAGGCGAATAGGTCACTGATAACTAGAAAGACTGAACTGAAACTGATTGGACAATGGAAAGGGGGACATTATTTATTTAGGCACTCCAACCTAGAAATGGCAGAAGAAACCAATGACGAGAGAAGAGATAGACAGGGATAGAGGAATATCCACAGAGGGCAAAGCTTGTCATACATGCATTTTCTTACTGTTGGCTCCAGCACCGTTTCGTGTTTTAAAGAGAAAAGACTCTCCCTCTCCCTCACTGTTGTCACAAAAAATAAACGAGATATTTTTCTCTATTTTGTAATTGAATATTGACTGAGTTGTTCCATAAGACGAGTTACATTTACAATTTCACAGCGTATATTTTCGTCCCCAGCCCTTTTCCTCAACTGTACTGGTACCCCTAGAAGTTGGCTTCTGAAGACTCAGTCAGTGCTGTTAGATCCGGATAACTCCAGATTACGGTGGTACCATTATAGGTAGATTGGTTTGTAATTAAAAGTTGTAATATTTTTTAAAGCATTATTGTTTTCATACTAGTTCTGAGTCTTCTCCGATGGCGTTTTTTTTGCGTGTGTTGTATGGACACGCATGTGCAGGTGCATTCATGAAATCAGACATCCCTGTCCTCATTTACGTTGTATTTGCCTTGTTCTTTGCATTAAACATCAAAAGCGTCAATAAAGAAAATGCTGGACAAATCACCTCCAGTCCTCAGGTGGAATTCACGCCCAGTCGAAAATCATTGAACACTGCCATTGACTATAAAATAATGATGATGTTCATGATGATGATGATGATAATGGCTGCTTAGAGGAAACCTAATGAGAGAAACTAAGTCTCTCTTGATAGAGGTCCAAAACAAGACAAGGAATCCATCTTATAAAAGCCAAGTCGTACAAGAGCCAGGAGAATAGAAAATGTACACTATGTGGAGATAAAGATGAGACAATCAAATATATAACAAGCGAACGCTGCAAATTAGCAGAGAAGGAATTCAAAACACGCATAACTGGGTGGGAAAGGTTATCCAATATAAACTATGCAAACGACTGCGTTCTAACCACACTGACCATAGGTATATGCACAGTTTAGAATCCGTCCCAGACAGATTACCAGATCTTTTGTCGTAAACAAGACGAAAGGAACGTGTCAGTGGATTCCGTTGTTCTGATAAACGATAATAATACAGGGTTGTTCCATAAGACGAGTAACGTCCGCGATCTCAAAGCGTGTATTTTCATCGTCAGACCTTTCCCTAGCCGGTACTCCTAGAAGTTTCCTTCTGAAGACTCAGCCCTGTTAGATCCGGATTACCGTGGCAGCATCATAGGTAGAATGGTACGTAATTAAAAGTTGTGATATCTCTTAAAGCATTATCATTTTCAAATACCCCTTATCCGAAATATCTTGAACCAGAAGTGTTTCAGATTTTTTTCGGATTTGGGAATATTTGCAGATATATATTGAGATTTGGTGTGTGAGTGGATTTTGTATATCCGACAGTATGGTGAAAAAAGACGAAGTGGAAAGCAAGTTAAATATGAATATAAGTTATTTATTCATATTTGTGGGGATATTTTGCCAGGGAACTGCTTTGACGGACTGAGAATCATGAATTAAATTTTTTTATTCAACTTGGTTTCCAGAAAGTCTTTCCCACCATAATGAGATATATATAAGAAAACCAATATTTCTTCCCTTACCGCACAAGTCCACCCTCCAGATAATATGTACCCTCAATTAGAGTGTTCACAAAAAAAGATTTGTTAGTGCATCGAAAAAATGACAATGATTTGCTCTGATTGGGACTTTTTTTTCGTTTGTCATCGTTTGTGTAAGTATAGTTTTATGCTTCTAGATGGTTACCCAAAGACAATCAAGCTTTTACTGTTGTTTGAACGATTTAAAAGTCCTGAAAATCGGCCTGGTCTCCCGTCTTTGAATCATAGCACAATGAAATCAGGTGTGGAACTTTGTACTTCGGATTTTGAAACATTTCCTTTCGGGAGGTTCCGGATAAGAGTTACTCAACCTGTATCCTTTTTCACTCACTCGTCGATCTAAGGTGTGAAAGTGAAATGTTTATAAACAGTAACAAAGAAAACGAAGAGGCGAAATGCCATAAAGAGAAAACAATTCGTAAGGAAAAATAAGACGATGCCAAAGCAGAATCCGGGGAAAGTGCCCGTCAGGAAATCTGTACACCTCGAATTTATCAAGAGAGGAAAAGAGCCCATCAAATCATAATTTCCCCATCATACAGTTCCCGGAAATTTTTCATTTAAAAAACCTTTGTTACAACTGGGCAATGGTAGTCCCAATTGGGATTCTAAGTGTGAAATGAAACGTGGAAGTGGGTCAAAACAATTTAACAATCAATTAATTAAAAGCAATAAAATATGATGAATATAGAATGAACCCTCGTTGAAACAGACCCGTTAAGCCGAATATCAGATAAGATGGACGAGATCTGAGTCAAGAGAGCAATTGGAGAGATCATCACCATGATTCATAGCATAGTATCAAAACTGGACCACTGCAAAAATACTACCAAAATTGCTACTCCACTCCTAGAAGTGAACAAACTTATAACGGTTCATGGAATTTCAGATGAATCCGATCTTAAACAATCAGACCTATACCAATCAACCTCATTACACATTAAATGATTTCATGAAATATATCATCATCACCATTAGACTTTTATTGTCCATCATTGGGTGTAGATCTTTCTTCGGGATTCGTCACAATTCTCTACTGTGGGCGTTGCGGAGTCGATACTTTCTGAATTTGTCTAGTTCGTTTCTCCATCTAGTATTCTACTGGCGTCAGTTACGCATATGATCTCTGGGGATCTATTTTGTGAGTCGTGATGTTCATTAGTTGTCTGCCATTCTCGCAACAAGACCAGCCCATTGCCATTTGAGTTTTCTGGTGGATTCTATGATGTCTCGGACTCTTTTTTTCCGATGATATACTGTGCTGTCTTGTGAAAGATCGAGCATGATTCTTTTGTGTGCACGTTGCATGCTTCTCAGTCTGCAGATCAATCTCTTGATTAGGGTTCCATGTTTTAGCTCTATAGGTGACTATCGGGAAAATGCATTGGTAATATATCTTTCTTTTTAATATAGTTGTATGATGTATCATATTCAGTGTACAAAGCATCTCTTGCAGACATTTGGCAACTTTCAGACTTTTAGTAACTTGAAATCTATTAGTTTTATCGTAATAATCTTTGTGTAATGAATGGAAGAAAGATTATTTCCTCTGGCAGAAGGTCTATCAATTATAGAAAAACCATAAAAGTAAATAAAACGTTAATGTAACATTAAACTAAACTGATAATCTTCAGTGAGGATATTAAAGGATTTTTTCTGTTTTTACGACGAACTTCATGCTATTGTCTCGTGATTATTACCAAAATTGAACTTTTAAAGAGATTATCTAATTATTAGAATACGTTTTAAAAGAGCATAAAAAATAGTCCATGGGAGTTGCTAGTGAATAATTTTTCAATTTCATTTATGTATACAGTATTACCCTCTAACATCGGTTAACTAATGAAATCGGTTAAAACGGACACCCTTACCTCGCTATTAGTCCGTTCTTACGAGGGTTCATAATATTCACTTTGATTTTTCTACTCTTGATGGAAATTCTTTTTTTCACTTTTTTTCTCACTAAACACTGAACAAATTGTTCGTTGAATTGTTCTGATCAACTATTTCTTTTTATTTTGCGCTCAGAATTCGAATTGGAATCATCTTCAGTAAGTAGTGATAGAAGTTTTCAGGAAACTATATGATAGGCAAATCATGTTTTGATGGGCACTCTTCCTCCCTGGATAAATTCAAGATGGGCAGGCTTTCCTCGACCAAAGCATATGAGGTGCAATCCAAAAGTTCGTAGGATTAAAGGTAAGAAACAGCTTCCTATTTGAGAGAAAAAACTGATTGAAAATGAGTTTGTTCTTTAATTAATGATAAAGCGATTTCGAGAGATGTTTGAAATGCCCTGCAAGACACGGTAGGCGGTGGGTAACTTAACAGACGAACGGACTAATCAATCTGTTTAATTCCCCGAACTTATTAATAACACCTCATAGATTGAAGCGTATGTATGTGTTGGTATGTATAAGCGAATATATGTATTAGTATAACGCATAGAAAGGTTTGCTGCGTGTGCATACATGCCTGTGCGTGCATGTCTGTGCGTGTATGCATGTGTATGCGTATGTCATCCTGTGTGTTTTAAGGTATTTAGGTGAGTGTTTTCACACAAGTGTGTATGTTTCGGTGATCGCGTGCGCACGCCTGCTTATGTATGCGCGTGTGCGCGCGCGTGTGTTTTCCATCAAAATATTAACTGTAGATCTTCATCAGTTTGCACTTGATAACCTCTCCTTAAAAAGATTGCTGACAAGAAAGACTCTTTTGATTCTCTCTGAAAATGCCCCTCCCCTTTCAGCCTCCTCGACACAATCCAATCCAGCCCAACCCGATCCGACTCACCCAGGCGTTTCTTTTGTCTCGTCGACTTCAAACAAATAACCTTGAAAGGTTAGGGTTAACGGGTGCAAAAGTTTTGTTCGGATCGTCTCACTGGTTTTTGCGTTGACGAAACTAGAAAATAAATAAGCAATCAAGAAACAACAATAAATAAAAGAGATAAAATAAACAAATATCGTAAATTGAGTAAATAAATTAAATAAAGATAACAAAAAATTATTAATAAAAATAAAGTCGTAAAAAACAAACTTATAAACAGGTTATTTTTGTTTCTTTGTCAATTGTTCCACCTCTCCAATTTATTGTCTGGCTCTTCCGTTATTTTGCCCCAAATATTTGACGCACTCTTTCGAGTCGAATGTACTTTTTACGAAACTTGAGATTTGAAACCACATGAACAATTTGCAAGTTGAAATGATGTACACATTTGCGCTTGTATCTCGCCCCTGTTGAAGTTATTTACTTCAAGGGTTTCTTGTTGGTTTGTTGAGTCGTGTTTTTGTCGTATTTATTCTTAAGTTGTTATCTGCTTCCGTTATCAGTATAGTTGGATCACTTTTTACAAGTGAGTTCTAGTTTATTATTCTTTGAGAGAAGTTTTTTCTATTCTTTTTTGTGGCGTATTTTTATAAATGATATGAATTCTGTTGTTTCTTTTGTTCATTGTAAAGAAGGAACGTCTTGCTGTGATGTTATATATGCCTTCTATTATTTTGATTGTTTGTATTGCATCTCTCCTCGTTTTTCTTTCTTGTAGAGTAGTTAGTTTTAATTTTTGAAGTCTATCTTCAAATGGGAAGTTTTCAAGTTCTGGGACATTTTTTATTGCCCATTTGCGTGTGTTTTCTAGCTTGAGATGTCTTTTTTGGGGCGTGGATTCCATAATATATTTTACACTTTTTTGCAGGTCAAAGAAAAAGAGTTTTATAAATTGATAGATAAAAAAAATAATGGATTCATAAGTTTTATTCAGATTATCTCTGTAATCGGCATGATATAATTTAGAACTCAATAGAAATGAAACAATTTCAGAAAAACAATCCCGTACTGAAATTTTGCAAACGTTCACCTGAAATGGTAATTTATCCAATTTTATTTTATAGCTTATAAATATTTCAAGTTGCTGGGAGCCGGGTAAAATCGGGTGGATCCTACGGTCTGTAGTATAGAGGGTAGCCGTTCACTTTATCTAAACCTAAATTGTCTAAGTTTATCTAAACTATACGAAGCGCTGAATCAGAATCAGATTGCCGACATTCAATCCGTTTCGTGGTAATATGATGACTGAGCTTGCTTCCAACACAGTTAATACTAAAAGATAAATGAGAAAAAGATTCGAGATTTATAATTATTCACTGGGTATAGACTACGGCTCCGCTGGATTAAAACATAAGGTCAATGGTCATGGTTGGCGAAAATATTCAATATGTTAAATCCTAATTAATACAGTCCAAGTAATCATCACTCAAAATTTCGAAAACGTTCGTTGTATATGTGTACTTAGTGGTAACTAGAACTAATAATAATTAATAATTTATAAAACTACAAACATAGATTAAGTTAATTGCGTAAGTACAATTCTCTTTCAACTGATTTTATTTTCTGAAATTTCACAGGCTGGATACGTACCTGTATTTGTTAATATTTATCAAAAAAATATTCTGTAACCAAATATGTTTGTAATGATAAAAACGATAATTTTGTTTTTGCGACTTTAAAACATCATTAGTTTATCGTTTGCGGCTCTTATATTGTGCATGTCTGGCCGCACCTGCAAAAACTCAGATTTTTGCTTTGATATTTTTTTCCAAAAGGATCTAAGAGATTATGAGCCTAATAAGCGGAAATATTAGTATTTGATGAGAGTTGGTTAATAAGGATGCGGACTCTGGTAATAAAACATTCTTAATTTTAACTTTCTAATCAACAATAAGCGAATGCAGAAACTGCTGTTTAAAAGGCTTATGCCTAAATGACATTCTATTAAAACACTTCAAAGTATGAAACCAATATTTTTTCGGACAATTTGATCTCTTCTTTTCATTATGCAGTCACGGCGTTTCGACCGATTAATTTCTACGGCATCTTTCTCTTTCCCGATCTCTTCTTCCGGTGCTTCAAAACATCCCTTTCTGGAGAAAGCCGTAGGAATGAATCGGTCGAAACGTCGTTGCTACATAGAAGATGAAATTGAGAGATGAAATAGTCCGAAAAAAAAATTGGCATTGTGGTGCCTCCCATACTTTTTGTTAAAGATTTAATACGAAACCCTTCTGTTAGCTAGATATCTAAACCATCACTTCCGACGAGCTCTCCCTATAAAACTACTGGACACACGTGTTCGATAGGTCTTTTGCCCCAGCACTCCTATCCGATTATGCTCTCTCTCTCTCTTTCTCTCTTTACCATTTTTCCACCGTGACCTATCACTGTACTAAACGTTGCCCATTTTAGTAATCCGATGTCGAGGCATCTTATATACGCACAGTTTCTAAACTATGTCCCCACCACTAGCTCAAAATGCATATAAACCTCGATCTCGCGTGAATGAAATTGCGACGTCTTTACTACACGTCATGATGATCTGTCTTTTAATTCTCCTTACTTCGAGAAGCGCTCATGAACCAAACCTCATGCGTTTTCTGTGTCTTACATCGTCTGTCCGTCGCATGGTCTTCAGTGTTAGAGAATGACCCCCAAGTACAGAATATTAGAAAACCCACTTGTATACCCCAACTAGCATCGGGGCATTTTTTGTAATTTTCATCATTTCTCCCAAACCAACTTTCGCTTTGATAGCTCTGACGAAACCCAGGATGGCTAAAACATACTCTAGCCATTATATGCTTTAATTAAAAATTTGTGATGTACCAAGTAGTCTCAAGTGTTTTTCATTTTCCATACTGTGAACTTTTCCACAATATTTTGTCAAATCTACTTGAAAGTAACGCTACGTTGGATTAGCTACCCTGTTGGTTGAAGGTCCGATTCCTGCAGCAGCCCTATTTTCTCCAGTTGTTTATTCTATTTACGTTTTCTAGGCCGAATGATACATTCGTCGTGTAATAACGAGAGATGATTTCAAAAAAATGTTTCAATTTAATATAACGCAATTTATCATTATATATAAATATTGAGCTAAAAAGCCCGCTGCTAAGTCCCAAATCACTGCTTTATGTCCAAATCTGATCTTACTTATTCACTGTCCATATCTGCTCTATAGTTTCTCAAATGTGCACGATTATGTTTTTAAGAAATGCTTACAATAATCATAAATGCGTCAAATTATTTGAAACTCTGTTCGGAATGATCTCCCGTTGTTACACGGCGAATGTGTCATTTGGCCTTGACACCTTATATAGAATAAACAATAAAAGAAATTCGCTGCTATACACAATCATGTTCCAAAAACAGTGAGTCAGAAACAGTATGACTTCCGGCCTAAAAAGGAGTGTCTTTCATGTGGACACTCCAAGACCTCTGAAGGTTCCCTCAGGGTTCTGGTGCAGGGATGTTAAAAGCAGGTCCTTTAAATGCAAACCTCTTGAACCAACACACCCCATTAGTGTTGTGAACGGAAGTACTTTGAGCATCTATGAGACACTATGCTAATCTGTTTATATGCGTGTGTTAGCAATTACCCACATCTTCACACACACACACACACACACACACACACACACACACACACACACATATATATATATATATATATATATATATATATATATATATATATATATACATATATCCGCTCAGGTACGCATGCATTTGATGCTATATACGATTAGTTGTGCTAGAGAGTGTATGGATGGATGACAGCGAGTAAATAATTACTAAAATGAACATACGCGTGCATAAGCGAATATGCATTCATTAAATAGAGGATCATTTGTATTGCTGAGCAGACTTATGCGCACATATTTCTGCACATGCGCATCTGTGCATTCACCCGCGCTGAGGTAGCTCCTCCTCTGTCAAGTAATACGATTCTATCAAAAGGTTTTATTTATCGACCTATGCCTAAAGGGTTCTTATAAATGAACGATAATTCATATATATATATATATATATATATATATATATATATATATTGAGAGAGGGAGGGAGAGAGAGAGAGAGAGAGAGATTATTAAGAAGTGGACATGTAATTAAGCAAATAATTATAAATTGTGTTATATGATTTTGAAACCTTCATTGAAATGATCTGTTATTACACGTTGAATGTATTTTTTGGCCTTGACAACGTTAATAAAATAAACAATTAAAGAAAATGGGGCTGCTGCAATTGTTTAGGAAAAAACAAACATCGGTTTCAAAATAAGATAACGTTATATATATATATATATATATATATATATATATATATATGTATATATATATATATATATATATATATATCGCAAAGCTTTGAACTCAGGTAAAAATTTCCAAATCGCAGGCAGAAAAGGCCAATCAATTATTCTGATCTTTCAATAAATCATGCGTATATTTGGTCTTTGCTTAAGTTAAACAGATAGTTACAATGAAAAATGATTAAAATTAACTTTTGAGTGCAGAGATTCCAATGGATTAATTGAAAGTTCTGCAAAAATTCGTAACTAATTCTGTTGTTCAATTGGAAATCTTGTTGAATTTTTTGTAGAAAATCTTTACTGTTGATTTTTTGTTGGATCCCCATTATTGTAGATTACATGAAAACCCAAGCTGACGAGATGCCAGTTTTGAGTTCCTAAACTGTAATAAATTGTCTCACGTCTTCTAAAGCCTTCCTTGCCAACCACCCTGATACGTTTTCAATGATATTGAGATCGGGGCTATTGGCCGGTCCGACCACACTGCTTATACCTTGCTCTCGAAAAAATCTTTCGGCGACTCTTGCAGGAACATTGTAGGAACATTGTTATTCTAAAAGATGAACTGTGGGGCGCCAATCTGAAGACCCTCAGCTAATAAACTCGCCTTTCTTACCATATCCACATCCTACTGAGTTGAGACGCCCGTCAAAAAGCTTATGTGCCATCTTACTACAATATCATGCAGCAGCCCAAGTCATGAGACCTTTAGCACGCTTTCAACATGTTTTCTTTGGTAATCGTTGAACATGTCTGTAATACTTTGAAGGCCATCTAGGCTATCTGGGTAGAACTTCTCGTCTGTCAAGAGGAGCCATAGTCAATTCCACATCTGAAGTCTTGCAGATTCCAGGTTGTGTTGTTAGTGGATCATTCGCAGAGCTGGTCGCTGCAATCTTGTTCTGTGTCTGTATTTTCACCTCTTAATTGATTGTCTGGTCTCTTTGTGAACTTGAACCCCTATTTTTGCTTTCAAACGAGGCGAGAAATGATCGGGATTTTCCTTCTCATCACAAACAGACATCTTCTTGGGTATACCAAATCTGTTTTAGGCTCCATAAGCATCTGGATCACACAAACAATTTTTTTTACCACTGTCAGACTTAGATGGATTTGTTTAGCCACTGCACGTTGTGATAGTCCCTGATTCCGAAGTTCGAAAATACCCCCATGTTCGAAAACAGACAGCTTTGGTATCCGTCTCATATTGTGTAGACTTAACACAGTTTTTAACAATAACAGTAACCAATAAATTGAATTTTGAATCCTTTCATCATCAGCCTTTTAGCATCTGTCGTTGGACATAGACCTTACTCAAACTGAACCCTTTATATCAAATCAATTGTCAACAAGTTTAAAGTTTAGTTGTAATGCATTTAAAAAAAAATTTATTAAAGTTCCGTAAAAACTGCTCAAATCCTGAGCATTTTAAAACTTCTTACTGTTAGACGGAGCTTTTTAACTGACAACCACAAAAATCTAAAACAGTCATGGATCATTTCTGATAATAATGAATTAATTCAACCTTTTTAACTTGAGTTTAAACTTTTGTGGTTCGATGTTGAACGACCGTAGCCACGAAAGGTGGCAAAGGATTCTATCCTTTCTCCTTTTATTCTTTTTTTTTTTCGATGTACGTGTTTTTGTGTGTCTAAGTACTCTGCAAGAACCCCTCCAAAATGCTTTTCCTTTTCTATTTTAAGGAAAAAAACTTTTTTTTACCCTTTTTGAGGGACTTTTTTGATGGGCTTATTAATAACATCTGAATTCTAGATTTTTTACACTATTTTTAATGTTTTTTGGTGGAAAATACCATTGATGTCCAAATAGAATTTATTCTGATCATATTTAATCTTCGATGGAATCTTTTTACGAGACTTCAAATTTTGACACTGCAGTTGTTCAATCATTAACTTTGATCACGAGAACATATTATTGTCTATCGGTACATAACACATATTATAGTGATTCTGCAACTGTAAAAAGGTTGAGAACACGTACGCATCTGCATTTCTATCAAAAGTTCGTTATCAGTAAATGTAATCGCTGGAAGCTTTGGCCATGCACGCATGCGCAAACTCAGTATCAGTTCCAAGTGACTACGCACCTGGCGGTACTCAGTGATCTGAATGCGGTACTCTTTTTTCTTCTGCCGATCCCCTTTTCTCCTGCCTATCCCCACCAATCCTCTGTTTCAACTGACTCTGTCCACATGTCAGGCGTCGGTGTGTCTAAAGAACTCCTTTCGATGAAATAATATCGCCAAGATATGAAAAGAATCGTTAGTCTTATTAAAGGATTTTAGTTATTTCTGCCCGAATCATTTCACAGGCCTTTTTGCACGCGAGTGAGCGTGCAAGAGAGAGAGAGAGAGAGAGAGAGAGAGAGAGAGAGAGAGAGAGAGAGAGAGAGAGAGAGAGAGAGAGAGAGAGAGAGATGTGCCAACACACAGAGACTGAGGAGACTGAGAGACAGACAAGTAAGAGGGAGGCAGAGAGAGTAGAAAAGGGAGCCAAGAAAAAGATATACAGAATAAGCCACTTATTGTGATCACTTTGATAGCAATAACCGGTCAATTAGATTAAGCGGAGCACAAAAAATGGAACAATTTACATTCATTGATACAAATTTACATTCTTCGTTATAAATTCATTGTTATATTATTAAATTCACTGTTATAAAGAACTCAACATTATAAAATAACAAAAGAATATGAATTATAGGTGATTTTAAATTCATCTTAAATAAAGTGTTTGGGGCTGGCTGATTTTAATAACAATTACTCTTTGATAACTTTATCCGTGATTAATACACTGCTTCCTCTGTGCAAGAAATTAATGTTCAGACGGAGAAAAAAAAACCTTCCAAAATCCAGTCACTGCAATCTTTCATCTTTTTTTTTCCCTCAGCCGACATACAATGTTAATCATAACATTTTATGAATCCTGTTAACATGTCTTCACTCAGACGGGGTTGTTCCCTACCCATATGGCCTCCAGTAACCATGGGCATAGGAAATGCCCTCATTCTCCTCCCTCAGTGTAATTGGGAGGTAATCCCTGGGGATGAATTTTCAGTGCTATGATCTCTGCTGAGCATTCATCTAGCGAACAAATTCCATTTGCTCCATAGTCAATCATGGGCGTCCGCTGGGAACGGGGCATATGACCCCCAACCGCCCTGGATTAGGCTTTCTCGACGAAGGTAAGATGGGTTTGAAAGTTGGGACCTTGAAGTCAATAAAGGATATGGGTGCAGTACAATTATTTCATGTAAATTCACCTTAATGTTCACTTATAAAAAAGACTGTAATACCTACCATCCAATGATTGATCAACCGTGTCGTCAAAATTTGAAGTAATTCCGGATAATCTAGATGTTTGTAATAAACCCGTAGGAATAGGATCCAAAAAAATGCCGAGAAGACTTTTTAAAAAAATCATTTTTAGGGTAGTTCTGAAGCCAATTTTCAAGTCTGTAAACAAAACAGTACGGCCAGGAGCGCAGCGAAATACAAACAAATACATACACATATACAAAAAAAGGATAGAACCCTTTGCTATCTTCGATGGCTACGGTGGTTCATTGAAAATAGAGTTACCACTAAGATATACACTGAATATAGTCTTGTGCCCCCCATCCAATATATCCTTTCGCCCCCACCCTCTCTGGAAAAGTGGCAGCGGACGCTCTTGTAGTCATGGATACTTACAAAATGTTCGGTGGTATTCATTATTCCGAATCTGTTTAGGCCGACGTCGTTTTTGCCGCAACTTTATTGGCTGCCGATTCACTTCGTGTACTCATGAACTTGCTGCTTTGTGAATTACCCGAAAAGGAAGGGAGTGTATTCGACTACTTTCTTTTATTTTGCATTGTATTTCTAAAAACAACGGTAGACTTTTTATTTTCTGCAATTAATGCGATGTGGTTATTTTTATGGAATCCCTTTTTACAGATTAAGGAATTAAACAATTTATTTAGATACAAAAATAAAAATCATTTTTTAGTTGAATTATCTTATTGAATCAATTTACTTCTGTAGTTCAATTTGATACTTCATAGTTCGTAGGAACAAACTACATAAAGTTGATACAATTTGTTACAGAAATTGAAATTATGGGAACGAGGAGTTTGTAAACAAACTATGAAACTATTTATCAAAATATCAAAATTATTTTCTACTTTACAGTAGTACATTTTCATTGCTGGAACTACCCAGTATTATTTGAATTTTGCTACTTCATAAAATATGTAAAAATTCCGTAATTTATCCCCAGATTATACTGAATTCGTTTAAGATCAATTCATTGTATAAAAAAACTCGTTTTATTAGAAAAAAATTGAAATTAAAACAAATGTTGATGCTTTCTTCATTACGGTACAGAAGGCAAAATAAAAATAAATAAGAGAATTCATCAAATTACGTAGAGTGATTCGGCAGACAATAGGATTGCGGCAAAATCGGTGTCTGCATAAACAGATTCATGATAATGATACAGACCTCAAAATGTTATACAGGTTTCCTCCCCTATTCGAAAGTAGAGCGTTCCAATAAAAACTTTTTTGTATGCCACAATGACGTAAAATGAAGGAGCAATTACCATTAATTTATATAGGGGAAAAATTCACCGTTCACAGACCAAAAAATGGTGATGTTGGCATATAAGGTTATGTCGTCGGGGGTTGAATGGGAGGTGCTTGAGATTGATGTGCAGGAGATAGAGGGGGCACACATTGTCTCCATAACGACTCACTAAAAAACAAACGCTGAACGCTTTTCTCGCCTTTCGCCTCTTCGTAAATACAAAAAAAAAAAAAAAAGGCGTTAAACGAACTTTCGATAGCGCAATTTTCAATTTCTGTCTGAAGGACATCCTAAATTCAGCGTTCAAATTTAGGTAAGGATGGATTTCGAATTTCAACTTATGACTTAATCTCCACATTACACCCATGTGCTCATAAAATCGACGATCTTACGAGGATATATATATATATATATATATATATATATATATATATATATATATATATATATATATATATATATATATATTCAAGCCATGTCTCTGATTATTCTTAATATCTTTTACTGTTTGGTTCCTACAGATGCTTCTCTACTTACGAAGGAGTTACGTTCCGATGAGCCCACCGTAAGGCAAAAAAATCGTAAGGCAAAAAAAAAATCGTAAGTCGAAAGTGACCCTAGCGTAACCTAGACTCGTCTGACGCTTAAGCAATCTGTTGTCGCGTTTTTTTTGTGTTAGTTGACTGGTTCCTGTCGCGCTAAAGTAAACAGATATCAAGAATTAAGGAAACCCTGCGTGATTCGAACAACCTGAGTATATTTTGATTGCTTTGTAAGAGTTTCTCCAGTAAAATGTATTTCAAGATTGAACGGAGAATTTCTTTTTTACTTATTTTCACTTGAAAAGGTACGTCAAGTCAGTGACGAAAATAATATTTGTTAAACATAAAATGACGGCGGTAAACGATGATGATAATGTTGATTGTCAATGTTTCCTCTATTTTTTTTTCTTTTTTGTAATCAACGTGCACAAAAGTCTTTCGTTGTACAAATTCTTCTCAGTGACAAGTGTATGTGTTCACTTTGGAATTCGACAAAGGAAATCAATATTTTCTCAATAAAAACTCACTTAGCTGTCTACATTTTTAAAATATTCTGTGCACACATTAATTACATTTGTGTGCTGGTTGCAAAAAAAAGTGCCCAGCTTGGGGTAAGAATGCTGATAATGAATACATTATTCTATTCGAGGATCTTCTTGGCACCATCAACAAGAAAAGGAGGGAACGTGAAGTGGATACCAGAGATACTTGCATGAACAAATTTCACTGATAAAAATATCCCCCAACCACCATTTGAAACTATGGACTCTTCCAGGTAAATGAATTCAGAATTTTTTCTAAAAAACATATAATAGGAATCTAAACATCCATGAGGTTTGTCACTGTAATTAAAGAATGTATGATCAGCATATGAACAAAACAAATCAAGATGTCAAAGAAAAGCACGATAATCATGTCATACATTTCGTATCACATCCTTTATCATACACATCTAAATCCTTCAAAGACAGGTCTTGTTAGTCCTTCGATAGAAACCGTCATGGGACCAACAGCTTTGAGCAGCAAGCTATGTTGGGGTGATCAATAAAAAAAATTGGTATAAGGGATGATCAATGAATGAATCACTTCTCTCACCTTCTGCTGGATCACCGAAAAGTTTGAATTTTTCAAAAAACAAGCGGACACAAACTAGACACTAGTTCAGCATAATTCTACATTGTAAAATGAAACCCCACTAAAAACCTTTGGGGGTGATTCTGAGGGGAAAAAAACAAACCTTTTTACCAGATGTAATAAGGAGTAAATGTTGAAAGATTAAGCCCTCTAAGTCCATTAGTGATACCTCTACGCGTGATACACACATAGTCAGTCAGCCGGACCAACTTGAAAACTGAAGTAACCTATTTTGACAGTTTGGGTTGACGGTTTCTGGAATACACATCGTATATCATTTAGAAATGCCCCAGAGATTTCATCTGCATCGTTTCTTGGCACTCTCCAGCAAATGTGATCAAGGTGTAATAGAAACAACACGGCGATGCTAACACCTTTTTTTTCTCTCTCTCTCGGAATGCTTGTTTTGGCATCCAACCGTGATCGTTCAATCGCTTGCGTGTTTTGCTCCTGTCATTGAATCCACATAATTTTCTGGATGGTTCACCGTGAAATGGCGGTAACCAACGGCATTTACATTCCCCCTAAGCGGGCCATTCATCCGCACGAATCACTGAACCAGGTTCGCGTTCCCGCTTAATGATGGGGATCAGAATGTTCCTGTCAGGCCGTTGCACATAAAAATACCGACAAC
The DNA here is from genome assembly GCA_963457665.1 of Thysanoteuthis rhombus. Taxonomy (NCBI): domain Eukaryota; kingdom Metazoa; phylum Mollusca; class Cephalopoda; order Oegopsida; family Thysanoteuthidae; genus Thysanoteuthis; species Thysanoteuthis major. The sequence goes on from OY735215.1 coordinate 51,820,288, forward strand.
CAGAGCCTTGTTTGAGACCAAAAATCCAAGGCCCATCTATTCTAAGTCCGTGGTTTCTATGAAAGTTAACTGCCATTATGCTTAGTTGGAATGTTTAAGTCATGTATCTCTTGCTAGTGGTCCGCACTTAGTAATCGGGTCAGTTAAGATCATGGCAGACCGTGGATTGCAATACCATGGACTACGGATATTGCTGTACGCTATAGTAGAACCATCTTTTAGCTAACAGTACAAGGCTGATAATATTGAGCAAATGATATACAGAGGAAGCCGCCGATACTGATCACTTCAAATAAGTACTTGGGACCAACTGATTCTCTAATAACATTAACTGTTTGATGACATTCTTGATAATCTTAATAAGCGATTTCTTCTTCCTCCCCCTCTCTTCATATATATATATATATATATATATATACATATATATATATATATATATCCCCCTCTTTCTCTCTCTCTCTCTCTCTCTCTCTATATATATATATATATATATATATATATATATATATATGTGTGTGTAAATATATATTAACAGATATCATTTAAAATTACTGTTCCAATACAATGCAATTTATAATCATTCTGTCGGTCATATATCCTTTTCTTGGTAACATAATTGTCGTGCTGAAAGGAACAAATACAGCAGATATAGACCAAAAATAAACAAAATGAGAATTTGAAGTGAAAACACTTATTTGGGCCTTTGCATTACCGGCGGCTGTTTAAGTCAATGGTAAGAGCTACGCTACCCAATCAGTCGCAGCTTCGATTCCTGTAACAGCCTCCCCCAATATATATATATATATATATATATATATATATATATATGCATACATATGTGTATGTATGTGTACATATATATATATATATATATATATATATATATATATATATGCATGCATATGTGTATGTATGTGTGTGTGTATAAGAGAGTGGATGAGAGAGTGGGCTAAAAAAGAGGAAAACATCTGACATACCAATAAAAAACAATCATACGCCACTTGATGTAGATCATATATAAGTAAGCCCAGAATATTTAAAGAGCACTTGATAACAAGAAGAAAATACTTTTCGCTTAGTATCATATTAGGAAAAAGACAAGAATATATTACAAATGAATAATACTGAATGATAAAACCCATTTGAAGGTTGTAATCACTTGAGAGTAAGAAGGCGAGACATTAACTAATTTATATTTGTGCTGCCGTCTGGATTGTCGTGATAACATTTGATGATATCATTGTTCTTATGGGTCAATTAGAAACTGCCAACCAAAACTGTCAGCATAGTTTCTTTAGTTTTCAAGTGAGTCTGGCTGGTTGGCAATCTATGTACACGTCACGTGTACAGACCGCATCAAAGTTCCAACATTTACTTCTTATTATATCTAAAAAAAAAAAAAGAAAACAGCATAAAAATAGGTTTCTAGTGGGGCTTCGATTTACAATATGAGTTTATGCTATATTGATTACTTAGTTGGTCTCTGGTCGCATTCAACCTTGTTTTTTTTTTCAAATCGAACTTTTATAGTGACTGCGGTCCAACAAAAGGTGAGAGAAGTAATTTATCAATTGATCACCCGCTTTTCTAATGTCTTAATTGATCACCCAACACGACATGCTGACAAAACACATTGGTCACATGATGGTTTCTGCTGAGGGGCTAATCAGACCTGTATATATTTCTCCACGTGCATAGGATGAAGTGAGTGACGCCACTTCGGTGCTTGTAGTAATCTGATAAGTGGAGCCCGACTAGGGACGGCTAAAGCCGTAGCCAGCGTGAAGGCACCACTTACATTTTACTCACGTGAATATTTACCCGACCAGAAAAAAATGACCTACAAGTGTTCCATGATTTCTGTACGCTCCAAGTTAAAACTTGATTTTTATCAAATACTGACCAAATAAGTAAATGCCAGACAGTGCCAGATTTAAGCATAGACTAAAAACAGCTTGGGGTCTTACAATCCGCACTTTATTTTTGTTATTTCAAAATTTCATGTTTATTTTGAGAATAAACTATCATTTAGTTATGTTCATGGGATATACCATTTTAAAGTGTGAATTTCGTTCTATTTAAGCTGAAAGTTTTCTTTTCACTATTTATTCTGCTCTATTTGAAGCTGTCAAATCAATGATGGAAAAGGGCAAAATCGAATGATCTTGTTGCATAAGTTCAAAATGGAACGTAAAGCAGTGGAAACTGCACGCAAGAATTAGGCAACCATCTTGCACACCATCTTGAAAATTACACCATCGAACCATTGAACTTGTCTGGGATGAATAGTGAACAAGTAATGGGCATCTTAAAGATTAGGTGGCTACCTTGAGCGCCATATTAAAAATTATACCCTTCCAGGCGTCAGATTTTGATATGATTTTACTATGCTATTGTGCGTCCCTGATACCATAACAAAAACGTTGAGAACTCCTTTTGCGTTTGTGGGGGAGTGGATAAGGTGTTTCTTTTCATATATGCATCCGACTATGCGATAAGTATGAGAAATCACTACAAATTATGACGTCATAAATTCTGGTCTATAAATTACCTATCGCATCGTTGGGAAAATTGACAACATGCTTTGTTCACAATCGCTGTACACAGCGAGATGTTGCTTTGTAACATGATCGATATGCTGTCTAGGACTAAATGTATCAGCAAAAGAATGTCTTTTTAACGGTTTTTTCTTTCAATTTTTTTTTACCTTGAACCGAATGCATTTCTTTGGGTTCTAGTGAGCTCAAAAGTATCGCCGAATGAATAAGCATTCCCAACTTTGTTGGAAATGTCACCTAGAATGTTTTTCTACATTGGTTGATTCCCAAATTAAACGTGTTTACACATTAGATTCGGTTGACTGGTAGCCATCTTGAATTTGATCTCGGTTCTCTGAGGTCAAACCTGACTTCACTCCACATCTAAAAATTAATATCATGGTATGTATTAACCATGTAAGAAATTTCATGCTTTTTTTTTCCCAAAAAGTGCACAATCATCTTGAATATCCACTGCACAATCTGTAATTTGATGAAGCATTGTCAGCCTTTATCAATTTTTGTTAAATATTTAATGATTGACAATGACAAAGACTGACGGCATTGGGTAGTTGTGATGAAAAGCAACAAAAATGAGAATGAAAGAAAATAATAGCAAAAAAGTATTAATCTTTTTTTTAGATAAAGGCCAAAGACGCTTTTTTTTGTTGATTTATGTTATGATAAAGCAAACGGGGGTGGGGTGGTAAAACAAAGCTTCAATCCATGTATTTGCATACGCCAAAGCACAAAGCTATGCGTTTTTATGTTCGCATCTACATCATTACAGCTACTAGTGCTACTGCTACTGCTTAGATGTTGGACAGAAAACAAACATAGGTATCTCATCTTTCACGATTAGAAACTGTCGTTTATTGCATATCTAATAAGAAAATCGTTTTTTACCAAATTCCTTTGCCTTGTTTTAAATTTATCAAAAAAACAGAAAATCGGCAGGAAAATGAATTTCGTTCGAGGTTTATTTTTTCATTTATTTATTTGCAATAAATGAATTCACAGAGCCGAGTCATAGCAGACGCTCTTCATGACAAAAGGCATGTTTTCTCACAATACAGACCTAAAAGAATGCGACCGTTACGAGAAATGATGCAATGGAAAATCGCTGGAGTTCTGCATGGAATGGAATATAATACATAAAAGATATATACAACTTTAGTGGCTTTAACGACGAGCGTATTGAGCCACGTGTTATTCCACGTATTACTCAGAGTATGAAATATTCCTTACAATATTGCTCTATTCTTCGATTATTGCGTCATTAATTGTTTATTCTATTCTTATGTTGTCGTGGTCAAATGATACATTTACCGTGTAGAAACGGGAGATCACTTCAAAAAAGAGTTTCAATATAATATAACACAATTTATAATCACTCTATCAGATCATATATCCATTTCTTAATAATTGACGCGTTGAAATAAATAAATAGAGTAGATATAATAGTAAATAATGATAGTGAACAATACGACAATTTTGAGTTGAAACAGTTATTTGGGCCTTACCGATTGGCAGCTCAATGGTAAGAGCAACGGATATATATATATATATATATATATATATATATATGATGAAGTAAGGATTTGCTACGCAGACACGTTTACGCTTCTGCCCTGATTGGGATTCTTCGGGCGAATGATTCAGTTTATTGTAGATATCTAGTTAGGACATCTTGGGGGGGGTCTATTTTCCTAGGTTGTAGGATCTTCCTTTTATTCTATCTAATCTTTTTTTTGTATAGTGGTTGGTCATTGCGTGTTATGTTTTTCTGTATTATTTTGTGGACATTCCGTGTTTGTTGGTTGCTATGAGTTATAAAATAGATGTATATAGTGTAGGCATTTTCGTTATCAGTATGTTGTTAACTATCAGCCCCATGTGGTATATTTCTTCTCTGGGTGTTTTATTCTCACATTAATCTGTTTCCCAGTACATTTTTTTATAAAATCAATCCATAAGTAAGTAATCCAGTCATTTTTGACGGGTATTATGCTAGTGGTAGATATTCTCCACTAAAATGTTCAGTTCCGTTGACTTGCGGGCGGTCTCTTCAAAAAATGACAAGCATGCTTTTACAGGCGAGAAATAAATAGAAAAAAGTCGTCTGCAAACAGGGATCCGATTTCTTTTAATTATCGCGTTGCAATGACAGCGTCTAAGATGCATGTTAGTTCTTACTTCAAAACACTGGTATTATTAATTATCATTCGAGTGCTAAACTGGGTGTGGTTAGTCTGTGGAAAGCCGCCGAAGGGAAAAGACAACCGACACATCAGCACATTTGAAGAAGAGCAGGCCTAATTATTTTTCTATGTCTGTACGCATATAAACAGGTATATACGTTTTTCATAGGCACGCAGAATACAAATCCGCATGTAATAACACGTAAACGAACACACCCACGTAGATAAATAAATATGCGCCTTTTGAGTGTATGATTAATAATACAAAGAAAACAATGAAAATTAGAGGAGAAGGGTTATGCATAAGAAGTCTATTATACAGTTTTTATTTGCAAATTTTCAGACAGTGATTCATCAAGATTATATATATATATATATATATATATATATATATATATATATATATATATATATATATATATATAGTAATAAGAGTGATATATATATGTGTATGTGAAGGTTATATATATGTATGAAGATTATATTCATATTGCTTTAAATAGCATTTACATGAAAATATGGCATACGTATTATACAGATTTCAGCACGCATATATATATATATATATTGAGAGAGAGACACACACAGTAGAATATAATTCTAAAATGTTTATATCATGTTACATTGTGTTATTTAATAATGTAGAGACGGTGAATAATAATAATAATAATAATAATAATAATAATAATAATAATAATAATAATAATAATAATAATAATAATAATAATAATAATTTCCACTTACCCACTGATTATAACCAACAATTTTGTACACTGTATTTTAAATGCTGTAAAAGAAAGGAGTGACATTGTGATTTGGTAGGTTTTGAAGTAAAAAGTGTCCGCAGGACTTATACTAAGTTAGAACTTGGTAATGAAAAAAGAGAGAAATATCATAACTGTAAACGCCATCAGAGTGACCTGATCTTCAATCAACCCAGAGCTGCCATACAGCTGTAATACGCCTTCAAAGTGGTGACAGAACTTCACAATCGGCTTGGGCATCTACTTAGGAGTAGGAAGCGCCAACAAAAAACATACGACCTGGGGACCAACAAACAACATCCTCGGTTTTCCCCGATCTTAATAATTGTCAAAAGTGCAACCGTAAGCTCCCCATCACAAACATTTGGACAATATTTTCATTCATTAGATCTAGATATTCATTCTCTTGAATGTAAACAAGAAAAGTTGACCAAAAAATCCTTAATGAAATATTACTGTCTAAACATCCTCTCTCTCTCTCTCTCTCTCTCTTGTATCTACAAGCTGGGATACCCAGTGCTGCCCGGGAAAATCTTCAAATATAATAACAGAGATTTCATAAAATTAATTAAGTGGGATTGCTCTGCACACACAAGAAAAAAATCAAAATATAACAACAACGGAATTTAGATTTTACAAAAATTTCACAAGAATAAATGTTGTGCTGAGGTTTTGCTATTGTTGGTCATGGTGTTAGTTTTGAGTTCCGATTTCATTAATGTACGTTACATCATGCTCCGACCCGAGAGCTTCACGTCTGTTTCATGATTCCATCCTTTGTCAACATTACAAGAGGCCAGCATAGATGCATGCATACATTTTGGTAGCTTAGATAGTTGCATGTTTCCCACCAGCCCTGCTGGTCAGTGTTCGATCCCAGGTAAAGATCTGGATTCCAAATGCTGATTTTCAAGACAGCCACACCTTCTCCATCTGGAAGGTTTGCATATCACAATCTTCCTACCCCCCGTTTAGCCCATTTGGGCTCTGAGGCGTACCAAGTCAAGCTTAGCACTATCTATCAATCCATCTGGCAAGGGATCAGAATGAGGGTTAGGAGAAAAGTAGGTATGTTTCGCGAGTTTTTATGTTCTAGTTTTCTGTGTATGTACCGCTGTCGGTTCCACGTACCAGTCACCTACCCAGGGTACTCTGCGCCCGGGGGGCAATGCAGCGCCCGGGGGGCAATGCAGCGCCCGGGGGGCAATGCAGCGTCCTGGGCAGTTGTTTTATAATCTATGGGGAAGGATTAATTTTGCGCCCCTCCACTCCTGTGCTGGGGAGTGACTCCCCCGTTCTCGCTACGCCCGTACCATGTACTCGTCCCCAAATGGCTCCGTGTCCCAATGGCCTGCAAACAGCCCTACGTCTCTCCTAAGATAGTGCTTTTCTTTCATTCCGTTGTTTCCTCATCTATTCCTACAATGGCTTTCACACACTCTCTCTTTCTTTACCGCAGTAAGTTCATCGGGTATCCACAGCATTAAGATAGATGTTGGGATCAGAGAGTTCATTTTAAATCCTAGCAGTTGGATGAATAATAAAAAGATGTAAAAAAAACGCTCAGCGTTCTTACGAATCGTTTTCTGTTTAATGGAAACGAGGAACCGGCTCGCCACGAATCGTGAGCTAACTTACCACGACGTGGGGCAAGTTGGCGCCCCCGGGTCGCTAGTTCAGCTATGGGCCAAACTGTGAGTGAAATTACAATAGTTCTACCATTTATTGATATCACGAATGTGGGCTAGATATTGACGCTCAGTTTAAACCATAAATGGTTACTCTTGATCTATTAGGATATTCTTCGCACTGCTTTGAGTGCAAAAGAGGACCAACTAGCCCCAATCTCTCCTGTGTCCCCCCCCCGCGCACGCATGTGTAATTATATCTTCAACCTTGTGCATCATATGAAAATGACAATATGCGTTTGTCTGTACGTTAATGTATGTGCATGTATGTATGTGAGTGTATATGCGGGCGCATGTGTGTGTGTTATTCTCAGATATCTATTATTATGAAGCCTTATATACACAGAAGGTTTCCAGAATGTTTTACAAACGTTCAAGAGTGTTCGTAGATTTTCTTTTTTTAAACAAAAAAATGTTTGCTAAGCGTGTGTTAATGCACGTGTATGTATGTATGTATGTATGTATGTATGTATGTATGTATGTATGTATTTAAGTGTGTGTGTGTGTGTTTTTGAGTGTTATTCTCAGATATCTATTATTATGAAGCTTCAAATATACAGTACGTTTCCAGGATGTTTTACAAACGTTATAGAGTGTTCGTAGATTTTCTTTTTTTAAACAAAAAAATAAATGAATAAATAAATTAAAAAGGAGAAAAAAAGAAAGAAAGGAAATGAAATTCTGGGGTTTGGTAAAGTATTTAGAAGCCAACACCCCAATGCATCCTCCATCCATGATGGGGGCCTTGAGGAAAAGCAGACCCCATCGGTACATTTCCTCGGATCCCTCCCTTGGGCTTTTATGGTGCTTGATATAAAAAGATGAAAACAAAGGAAGAAGAAAAAGCGACAAAGAAAGGATTAACAGAAGATGAATGAGAAACCAAAAAGTCAGGGGTAGGGCGGAACGATAGAAAGTACCACAGACACACACAGAGACGCAGAAACACACATACATATGTGAATGTGTGTGTGTGTGTGTGTGTGTACGGTAATTGTGAAGATTGGCGTCTGAGGGACCTAACTTACAATTACATCAAGAGAGATAACCGTCTCAAGATCCATTTAATTGCTTCAGCATCGAATGTATAACAAAAAATTATAATTAGTTAGTTAGTGTATATATATATATATATATATATATATATATATATATATATATATATATATATATATGTGTGTGTGTGTGTGTGTGTGTGTGTGTGTGTTTGAGTGTGTGTACGGTAATTGTGAAGAATAGCGTCTTACCTAACTTACCATTGTTTCGAGAGAGATCACCGTCCCAAGATGCATTGAATTGCTTCAGCATCGAACGAATGGCAAAAAAGTACAATTATTTTAAAAAGTCAATAAAGATATGGAAAAAAGAAAAAAAACTTTCGAACGAATAATGAAAAATAAAAATAAAAAACATTGC
>OY735215.1:51833893-51903893 GCA_963457665.1 Thysanoteuthis rhombus
TTAAGCATTATTACTACATTGTGAATGGGGCTCCCTCTAACAAATTATTTTATCCCAACAAACTGATTTCTATGAGATTTGACGGACATATAGTTTGAAAGCAGATAAAATTGAAAGGGAAAAAAAGCTTCTGCCGGATTTAGCATTTGGCCTACCAATTCTATTTTTCGAGACTCTAACCACTCGGCTATTGAACCGCAATGACTTATGAACCGCTATGACTTATGAACTGCTATGAATAACTGCTCAAATAGAATGCTTTTTAAAAGCGTTGCCACCCACCCGCTTACATGTGAGTAGGTTCAAATAAATGATGAAAAAAAAAAAACAAAACATCTTTACGCTGATTCTAAGTATACACAGAGTCTGATTTTATATATCTAACTAAAACAGTTTTTGAGAAAATCCTAGATGAAAAGAAAAAGCACAAAGAGAAAATATTTTCGGACAGGCTTGTTTTCTGAGACGGCGAATGCAGACCCCATGGAAATCGATTTCTTTTTTTTTCAAAGCTGTGTGCTATAGGTAAACTGAGATATGCTGATTACGGACGGACATGTCTTTGTTTCTGATCTGTGGTATCTTGGGTAAAACGGAGGGGTGGTTGTGGGCCACTGGGACCCCGGTGCGATTTGGGGGGCGTATGTGAAGGCAGCAGGGGTAACAAACACACACAAAAATTTGGTATCAAAACTCTCTCTCCCTCTCTGTCTCTCACTCACAAACGTTGGTACATTATAATATATATATATAATTGATATTTTATTGCTTACTTCACTCCTTCTTTTTGGTCGACACATCCTTTGTCGGCCAGTGCAAACATAGCAAGATCGGAAGTTGTATTTTCAAACCAGTTGCCTGGAGGTCACTGCTGGCGCCTGAGTGACGGGCAAGTCTCCTCAGGTCTCCGGCCCTTCTTTTCGCACTTTCAGAGTCCACAGTAGTGCTGTGGTTTACAGTTTCACACCAATTTTCCCGGTAGTTATCGCCGAACGCAGTGTGACAGTAACCCTCATCAGATCTCCAGCTCTCCCCTCATATCTTCCTCGCCTATTATAGCAGCGCTGTGGTTTGTACCGCTTCCACAATGACCTTTTTATAGGCTGTTAGGCCATTGCTAACAGCTGGATGTCGTAGATCACATATTTCCAGTACTCGTATTCGTGCAGTCCCCAGTAGTGCTGTGGTCTGTATAGCCACAATCCTCTGTCTTATCCACAGTTCATTCAATCTTGTTTTCAGTGTCTTTGGTACGGTTCCGAGTGCACCTATTATTACTGGCATTACGCTGACTATTTAAATTTTTTTATTTCTCGTTTTCGATTTTTCAAATTCTAAATTTTGAGTTTTAAATATTATTTATTTATTCATTTACTTATTTATTATTATTGTTGTAATTATTATTATTATCATTATTATTATCATTATTATTATTATTATTATTATTATTATTATTATTATCAATACTTAGCTTCATCAATAATAAAATGAAGTAAAACTAATAAAAAAACAATAATCGTGAAAATGTTTAATCTTAGAAGCAACAATATTAATCCGGACTAAAGCTAATGATTATAAAATAATTAAAAGCTCAATCAAAAAAATTCAGAAAACAATGTATTTAGTATAAACTATTTGATAAATGTCATACATTTTCACTTGAATCACCCCATAATCATATGTATATATGAATCATATGCTGAAATCACGTGGAGTGCCCCCATTCAACCTCGTCTCATTGCGGTTGAATCGATTACATGAACAATATTTCGTTGTCTACCATAACAATATCTGCAAGTGTGATTGAAGCTAGATAGAAACAATTCATTTCGTTTTCTCTTGAAGTACAGTGGGTGATAAACATCAGTTGGTAAATCCCCACAGAAATCAAATGCTTCATTCCTAGAAGACGTGGATATACTAGCATCACCAATACTCTGCGGTTCCAGGATTCGGTCTCTCATTTTTCATAGTTAAATAAGTCCATTGAATGGTCAATATTGGCAGTTGCGGAGTGAAGTGACGGTTTGTAGCACGGGAAACAAAATCAACGATCTAAGTTTGAATTCCAGCCGAGGCTATTCATTTTCCCTTTGCACTAATGCCATTGGGAAAGGTATGAACTGACTTCTCCCTGTGCTCATTTTTTTTCTTTTTGAATTAAAAAAGTCAACCCTACGATATAAACCAACGCCGGCTAATAAAGATAACTGAAGTGCCGCAATCAAGAATCAAACGTTTAGTACAGCTGTGAGATACCCCGACATGAATTGATACCAAACACAGAAGAAGAAGGAAGTCATTTTAAAAAATGAGAATGAAAAGTGCCGGGATCTAAACATTGAAGAGGCTCTCGGTGTAGATTTTGTTCAAGGGCCATCATTACTTAAAAGGGTAGAATCAATAAATTCTCGAATGAGAATTAAAGATCATAGTAGTTCTGCAAATTAATTCTACTCAACAACCAATTGACTGGCTCGTTCGGCGGATCAAGGTTTTGAACGCTAATTCCGTAAGCTCAAGTCATCAAACCTGAGTTATCCTTAATGCATATCCCAATGTTGTGGTATTGTGCTACACAAAGCTTACACTCAGTAAACATCGAGACGATACAAAGCAATGTAAGCACTTCAACATATCAAGCCGTTGTTAGTTTGTTCGATCCTCAATGGACGTTATACAATTGTGGTCTTGAGCCAAATTGAGATGAGCTTAGTAAACATCTACTTAAAATGTCTCATGTAGAATGACATTAGTAGGTAAGCGTAACGAGCCATTACTAGTGAATTCGCGTTTCACTAGATGTCCCACTGATATGGTCAGGTACAAAACTACTCAAATTGAGCTAGAGGGCTCATAAATGTAGCATTTAGTGCATGGAGGTGTGGCGTTGGTCAAACTGTCAATAACTCGGACAAAGGTGAACCATGTTCAAATTCCGGCTGAGGTAGTTTGCGTTCACTTCACATTATTGCTCTTGGGAAATGCATAAATCCACCCCTAACCAATTGACTAGATCAGGGAATTCTCCTGGCTGCTTGGGATGGATGACCTATTACAACTTGACGCATCTCATTTGGAGAGGAGGTGGGTACCGCCTACCAGAGTCGAATTAATGTTGCATGAGGTCCCTGACTGTAACACAGAGAGCATCCCATTAAAAGAATTACTGATACAAGTAAACAAGGAATTCTATTAAATTGTATTGAATTATGTACATTGAATTTCACCTGCATGATTATGATAATTACATCGTGCATTTACAAACTTTTCTCATAGTTATTTGTTCGGCTAATTAATTTTGAGGACCCCTAAATAGTACTGTCCGTGGCGTCTGCCCATTGTGCCACAAACTAGACCTATCGCTCGAAGAAATGTCATGAAAGACTATGATCGGTACCCCGACGAACTACCAACTCGTGGGATAATTTGATTTTTATAATCTAAATTGTAAAATTACGATTGTTCCATCTTCACAAACCGAACTAACCAAACAAGAGCTTAAATCCAATTTTCTATTCATTTGTTTGTCGCTAACGAATCTCATTGGTTAATTTACCTTCCTATGATGACATAACTATGACGTCAGATTGCGAAACTCTCAAAACATAAAACGTCTGATCACACATTAAAATAGCTTGAGTTGTGTTGAGACTCTAGAAAAAAAAAAAAAAAAAAAAGACTTGAAATCAGCTTCAATAGCTTCAGGGCTTTTTAGTGCCGATTCATACATAAATAAACCCGTAATCTTGGACGAGTAAATTCCAGCAATATAATGGTTTTTAATTCGTGTGTCAGGGTAAAATGGAAATTAAGTACGCTTCCTGTAATATGATCTACTTTTTTTTTTCAAGTGAATGTGTGGCCCGAATAAAGATGAAACATGTTGGACTACTCGATCAAAAAGGTTGCCTATCTAGATAATAGCAATGGTTTATGGTACAGGTATAAGTATCTACTAAGCTTAGTTGAGACAGCCAACTAAATAGGCCAAACCGAACCCTAGAATACGTGCGTGTGAGCGCGCATGTGTGTGTCTGTGTGAGTGTATGTGTGTGTGTATGTGTGTGTGAAAATATAGAGGGAGGGGACAGGAGAAATGAAAGAGTAACGTAAATGTTCGATGCCAATTCATTTAAAGTCGATACGAAGAGAGAAGGGCCACTTACGCATTGAAGGGTGGGTGGTGAGAAAGAACATTCTACAGATAAAGCGAAAAAGGATGGAGGAATTTGTTTTCCAAGAGCTTTTGATCTTCAAAGGTGTGTTAGGATTTGTTGCCCTTACATTGGGGGTTCAGAAGAGGACATCGATAGTCTAGGCGAGGTTTAGTCGATGAGATGGGAGTAGTGGAGGGAGGATTTAGAGTGCTGTAAGCTTTGTAAGCTGTCAGCACTTAGAAACCATTTGGAGATAACAAGTTTCCCATCGTCTTCGGCGAACCGCAGGGACTTCACCTTCAAAAAGATAGGGAGCCTCAAATCTTTTCAGACCCCTGTCGTGAAGGTGAGGGTTTGTATGGGCGGATGTTTTCCTTCATCGCGGATTGGTTGATTGGTATATTTTGCTTCGTACAGCTATAAAAGCAACGAAAACGACTATAATAATTAATTATAAATGGTCGTCTAGGACGTTCCGATATAAAATGACTGATATCTAGAATACAGTAAACCTTTTTGATTCAATTAGTTTAATCCATCCTCGGTTGGTTTAGTTTCAATCTGATGCAGCTTTTCACGTTTCAGCTGTATTTTTATTATTATTATTATTATTATTATTATAATTATTATTATTATTATTATCATTATTATTATTATTATTATTATCATTATTATTATTATTATTATTATTATCATTTTGGCCTCATAACTCTGTGCAGAGGGTCATTGGGACACCATAAATGATTTTCATGATGGATGTGTCAAGAGTGAGAGCCTATCCCTCTTTTTAGACCGGTTTTTAGGTCAGAGTTGAGTAATCCAGTGACGAAATATTAGACTGCCCAATTTTCTTAGCGAAAATTTTTCCTCTCTGCTCTGATTTAGATTTTGTGCAAAATTTGATTTTCGCTGTATTGACAGCCATGTAATTTAAGGAGAAGATACTTAAGGCCAAGCTGTAGGAGGTGCCGGGTAACGAAACAGATATCCATATAGAAAAAGGAATCACTTGAGGCTGCTTGTGTTAACTCGGCAATCATCATCATTATCATCATCATCATCATCATCATCATCATCATCATCATCATCAGTTTTTTTTGCGTCCTTCGTTATACATAGACCTTCCCTGATATCCGCCTGACTTATCTATGATGGGCGTCGCGGGGCCTATACTTTGATTGAGTGGAGAGGCGATTGATTCATGCATTTCCCTAGGGTATTCGTGCGAAGCGAACGCTTACTGTCTCGGTGTGATTTTGAAGTCGGTACATCGACTCCACTCTCTAGCCATTAACCATGGTAAGCCTCACTCAATAGGACCTGTATATCTTTTTTCGACGATTGTGTTCTCGGCACAATGTTAAAAACTGCATTAGCCATCACTTATTGTGTCGCTATTAATTTCACTGTCGAAGATGCAACATAAGAAACATCGCAACAGATATTTTTTCTTCTTGTACGCATCGGCACAATGTGTGTTAAATTGGCAGTTACAGGAGACAAGGCATCAAAATAAGACTTACAATGTTTTCGCAAAACGACTACTACTTGAAACAACTTGCATGTTAGGGTCAAGCAGCAGAGGAATGAACGTAATTTTTTAGTTTGACATGGCCTAGTATACTGGTTCTTTAACTGGGTTGAATGCACTCCTAAGCGGAGCATAGGGCAATTTTTCGGCTGTTAAAAGAGTTTGGCAAAAATTTTTTTGTGTTGGTTGAGAAAAAGCGAGAGTACATTGAATGGTTTTAATAGTAACATCTTGGTACAGGTTTTTAATTCTGACACCCAATAATTTTGATATTTTGTTATTTACAATACAATTTTTAGTATTAATTTCGCCAATCTTGACGTTTAGAAATTCAATTTCTTAGCCTTAAGATTAAAGGGTGCGAAAAAGAGTTTGAAATATCGATCGTGCACAAGCCTTGAAAAGGGTCAGAAACCGCTGGTCCGGTGGATAAAGGCACCAGTAAAACTCTTCTGGTGTCCTTCAAGTCGCGATTTCAATTCTTTGGTTAGGTAGTGTGGGAAGTATGTACCGACTTAGTAGAGAGGTAGGTCAACATCATAACGGGGAAATCCCCTTGGATGGACACCGGACGTGGATCTAATAAAGAGTTCTGTTTGACATTATCGGGAGGATTCCAAATACATCTCGAGAAGGCCAGAGGACGTAGCGGCTGAAACGTAATGTAGAAAACTAAAACAAAGAAACGGGTGAAAGGCTACAAAAAGGTGAACGGAAAATTGAAAGGTCAGAGATTAGGCGTATTGCGATCAGCTGATTAACGAGAAAATGGTCGATTTTGAAGAATATGCAGAACCTTCGTAGAAAAGTGAATGCACTTAGCTCAGAGTTTTCTAAACTAGAGTCCTTTCTCTAAACTTGGCTCTGCAAATCTTGTGACAGAAGAGCAATATCATCCATATACCAGATGCACCATGTATTAGAATTCAAATAAATGTAATCCATTTAGAATGGATATGATTTTTAAAGGTTTAAAAGTGACTATTATCGTAGCTCATTGGCTACAGTCTAAAAACTAAGCGCTGAAAATAGTGATCCACCAGAATCTTTCGTTCATGGTAGGTCTTTGAATTCTCAAAGTTTCGATACCACTGACACGGTAAGTCATTGCAGGTAATTACATCGTCGGTAAATACTAATAGTATACTTTTCCATTGTCCACTCGGATAGGATGATGGTCAGTACGTCTGTCTCGTAACCGGGTTCAGTTGCAGGTATGATCAAAGAGAGTGGAAAATTATTCATTATGACGAATTTCCCACAGCTTTGAGTGTTTATTGAGTCAACTCTAGGGTGTGTGATAAGAGTGGGGTATCCATTCGGTGGACTTGCATCCTGCCGAAGGAGTGGTCACAAAAATTTGCAAGGATAACTAAGCTGATGCGACACGAGTTGTCTCCTTTAAAACGTACTTTTCCATAAGTACTTTATCGCCAGTATTTTCTCCAAAACCCCCAGCCCTAAGCTCTAACGCCACCGGGGTTATAATATTTGAATGTATTAATAGTGTATGGGTATGATGTATAATTCATTTTTGGCGATGTATTCCATCGCGATGGAATTACCTTGCAATGAGTTTACCAGGCGATGTAATTTCCTCTCGATAGATTTATCGCGATGAATTTACTGGGTTTGGACACGCTATTGGCTGCGTCTTTCTAAACCACATTTTCGTATGCTTGTCAATATCTCTTGAGGTTTCCAACCAGTAAAGTGTTAACAAAGAAAAACCCAGCATGTTCCACAGTTTTTTTTTTCCTGAACGCAAACATCGAGCGGATGGATTTTCCCCACTGTGTAGTGTTTGCTTATTCCATTAAAGCAAAACAATTAAAACCAGAGAAGCATAAAGCGAACAAAGCAAGAGGAAAGAAATTGACCAATCAGATTACGAGCTGTTGAGTCTCCCGCCTTCGTTTCCACTTCACCTCCAGTTCGCGGTTTGTCAAAAGGTTCCCTCGTCATTATCTCCCTCGGAGTATATTTTGTACCTGATATATCCCCCTTACAACCCTAGCTTTGGCATTTCGCAATTAGAAGCAGTTCCCCCTCAACTTCACCTTATTTCTCTTCGGATTTTTTTTTCTCAAATTTGTGCTCCACCCTTTTTTAGTTAATCTTTAGTAGTTGTTTTCTTACTTCTTTTCCCGTTATATTTTTGTGTGTTCGCTGCCAAAGTAAACAGCTTTTACTCTTATTAAAATTCCATATTGTAGAGGAATCCAGGTAGGTAATGGCGTGCAAGCCCCTCCTCGCTTGGCGTAAACCCCAGCAGGGGTCCTAGACTGATTGAGTGGCACATTAAAGGGCTGCTGTGTAATAAACAGGACGTGCACGAGAGCGGATTCACTGTAGGGGCCACTTTTACCCTTTTTCATCGATACTGAATTTTTTCAAAGCAAGATAACAGAAAATAAGATTTCTTAGATTAGACCAGCCTTTCTCAAGCAGGGTTTTGCAAGAGGTCGTTTGGGGTTCCGTGGCAATGAGATACGAGCGTAAAAAAGCACGGCTTTTGCTTCATTTCAGATGTTTTTGTTTTTTTTATATAACGTGTGGCCGTCCCTATCTTGATACGTTTGACACAAGAGACACCAGAATATTTACCAATCGAGAAAGACCTGCAGTACGAAGTTGAAATTCGTCACAGGACAGTGCAGTGTTAATTTTGACGTTGTTTGGATCGGCAGTTCTCAGGAAATCTAATAAAGATAGAGATATATGTATCATGCTAGCTTAATGTCGGTCATTTAAAGAAAACACAATGATGCTCTGTCTCTTCTTGCGTTACCATTAAGAAACTTCTCTAGAATGAAAGTTTCCTGTCAAACAATTAAACGAAAATGCTAAGATGCTCTGCCTCTCCGAGCGCTCGACAAGCCCAACATTTTTTTATTAGTGGGGTCAGGAAAATGCTGAATTTATGACTCACCACTGACGACAATATCAACATCTTCATAGTTTCTATGAATTATCCCCCTTGACTTTAGCTCTTTAGAATACATTTTACGTTAATCGTTACTAACTGGTAATTACTAGTTACTAATAATGGTTACACGTAAGTATTTCATACACAATTATTTTACATGACAATTATAGCATGCTGTTCCACACATCATAAAGTCCGAACATACACCTTTGGAACGGGCAGAGCACTAGTTGTTATAAATTTCAGATATTAAAGGAAAAGTTCAGAGCTCTTATATTTTCATTGAGGGCATCAGCAACACAACACTAAGAGAGTCAAAATTTGTCATAAATTATAGCATAAAGGGAGGTAATTGCGATCCACTATTCAAATTTTAAATGTTTTTCGGCTAGAATTTGATGTTTTGAGCTGCGTCTAGATGTCAGACATTGCTATTTAGATTATTATCTTTTTGGACTGTATTTTGGCATTTCATCTTAGTGATCTTTCGGTTTCGGTGCGAAAAGGTAATAATTTCCCAGCGAAAATAATTGCTAGTGAGTCAATTTGAGTAGGTTTTCTCAAGTGAAATGTGACATTATATTGCTTTATAAAACTTCATCTAATGTCAAATTTCTCTGTCTATAAAAATTTTAAAGATAATATTGTTACGCCTACATAGCAAAAATTATGCAAAAGTTTACTTACGCCATTTGGTGCATATAGCAAAAATTATGCAGCCACAGCTACATCTACCACGTGGCCTCGTCCCCAACGTTAAAATTATGTGCATTTTGATGCCTTTGCTTGATATAAGTATATAAAGTTTATGAAAAACATCAGTTTTATGAGAGGTAGGATAAGCTTATCAATATTTTCTCTAGGAAACTGTCTTCCATATTATATATTTTATTTGATATCAAATAACCTTTAGGTGGAAGAGAACTGAAAAAAAAGTATCTTACGACGTTCACTAATCAGCACAAATGTGTTGATAACTATATTCTAATATGTTGTAGAATACTGATAATAACTTTTAGATTATGATATACATAAATGTTTGAATATACTGATGCATTGTTGGTTGTATATATCGTATTTTATGCATGAGTTCCGGGTGCAGATTTGAGAAAGAAGGGTATACAACCAATGCATCCTCTCCTTAGTCACCAATAGAGCCGAAATATGGAACTTAACCCAAAAACTGACCCCCCAACTGAGAATCGTACAACGGGAACAAGAGAGGATCATTCTCTACAACCACGTGGAGAGATTACAAGATAGCACAAATATTAGAGAAAAACAGGTGTTAGAGATATCATAGAAAATAGAAAACTCAGATGGCAATGAGCTGGTCATGTTGCAAGAATGTCAAACCATCGCTAGACACCACGACTTGAGATGGATCCTCGGAAATCACACGTAATACTGTACCCGGTAAAAAATAACACAACGTGATGAACTAGACAAGTTCAGAAAGTATTGGCTCCGCGATGCCTGTGATAGGTCTGGCAAATCCTGGGGTAGATAGGTGTTCAACGACGGACACTAAAAGGCTGATGATGAGATAGCCGAGACTTTGGCATTATTGAGATTGATGAGAGTGTTCACTAGCTGCTGTGACAGACTACTGCAGATACCATACAACATAACCACATGAAATCTTCTGTGTGTGCCAATATAACCTTTTGGTAGCAAGTTAGTTTATGAATATCACCTCCTCCTACCATTTCCAAAATGGTATAGGGTCGATTTACAACGCAAATTTATGCTAAAATGAACACATCCAGGGTATTGATGAAAATAAGCAGTGAGGACTCTTCATCGTTTATAGAAAGGAGGGGAGAGTAAGAGGGATAATGCTTATCGGCCGCATATTTGAAGTGGTTTGTATCGCTAACGATGGGTACTGTGGTATCGTTCATAGATAGGGGCTGAGAGTGAGAGGAAGAATGACCGTTCCTTTATAGTCTGTTAAATGTTGTTGATGCACATTTGACATTAAACTCAAAAGTCACTAATGTCGCTTTTTGAATCCGATTATGCATAACTAAAAGATCATCCATTATAACTTTGAGGTTATAACAGGACTCGGATGGAACATAGAACCATGACAATAACACAACAAAGTAAGTTGTATGTATGGCGTCTATATTGCTGGATAACAACAACAATGCAGATAATGCATAACTAACAGATAATCAATTATAACCTTGAGGTTATTACAGGACTCGGACAGGACATAGAACCATGACAATGACACAACATAGTAAGTTGTATATATGGCCTCTGTATTGCTGGATAACAACAACAATGCCGATAATGCACAACTAACAAATAACGACAAAAGGTATGACTTGGTAATGATATTAAAATAGCTTGAGTGATTGTAGCGGCGGTGACAGAGAGAAAGCAATTAAATTAACAAGGTGAAGAATTCGTTGACGAATAAATGAATAAAAGGAGCTAACGAAGTCTGTCGGTATATGAAGAAGGGATGAAAAGACATGTCTATCATCCACTGATGAATACACTTGCAATTGCTGTCCGGGACGCCAAGTAGAAAAATAGGCAGAGACTCAGATAGACAGACAGAAAAGGTTGATAGCCTTTCTGATAAACGGAGGGGAAAGCGGAATGAATGGAGAGCCTATCTTTCCGCCAGTGTGTTGTTGTACAATCCATCACAAAGGAGGGACGTTAATGGTTTAACATTCAAGATCAATATATAGGTTTTCCAGAGTTGAGTGACTCACACATTTTTGGTGTAGCATTTTTATTTATTTATTATCTTTCATTCGCTCCCCACCATATTTCCGCCCTTTCTTTTTTTTTTCTTGCTTCGGAGCTATAGGACATTTTAGGCCTCTTCCTCGATTCATTTTCTTACTTCATTTCTTTCACGTTCTGTAGCTGTAAGGCATCCGTCTCTTCCTCTTTTTTCTGCTTTTTTTCTCGTTTCGAAGTTGCAGGATATCTTTTGCCTTTTTTACTGTTTCTTTTATTTTTTCTTTTGTCTTTTTTTCTTTCTTTCTTTTTCATTTAGGAGCTATGGGGTATTTTCTGTCTCTTCATCTATTTCTTTTCTTTCTTTTGTCTTTCTTTCTTTTTTCTCATTTTGGAAAAGTAGTGAATCTTCTGTCTCTCTCTCTATTTCTTTTCTTTCTTTTGTCTTTCTTTCTTTTTTCTCATTTTG
Organism: Thysanoteuthis rhombus; assembly: GCA_963457665.1. NCBI lineage: Eukaryota > Metazoa > Mollusca > Cephalopoda > Oegopsida > Thysanoteuthidae > Thysanoteuthis > Thysanoteuthis major. Next base: position 51,845,689 of record OY735215.1, read on the forward strand.
GAAAAGTAGTGAATCTTCTGTCTCTCTCTCTATTTCTTTTCTTTCTTTTGTCTTTCTTTTTCTCGTTTTAGAGCAGTAGGATCGCTCCCCTCTCTTTCTCTTATTTCTTTTACATTTTTGAAGCTTTGGGACATCTTTCGTCTCTTTCTCTACTTCTTTTATTTCTTTCTTCTTTTTGTCTCTCACATTGGAGCAATAGGACATCTCACGCCTCTTTCTCTTGATTCTTTCACTTTTTGTGACTGTCGGACATCCTTTGTCTCTTTCTCTATTTCTTTTCTTTCTTTCTTTTGTCTTTCATATTTTGGAGCAATAGGACATCTCACGCCCCTTTCTCTTGATTCTCTCATGTTTTGTGGCCGTAGGGCATTCTCTGGCTCTTTCTCTATTTCTTTTCTCTCTCTCTATTGTCTTTCACATTTTGGAGCAATAGGACATCTCGCACCTCTTTCTCTATTTCTTTTATTTCTCTCTTTTGTCTTTCACATTTTGGAGCAATAGGACATCTCGCACCTCTTTCTCTTAATTCGTTCACCTTTGTGGCTGTAGGACATCCTTAGTCTTTTTCTCTATTTCTTTCTTTTGTCTTTCACATTTTTGAGCAATAGGACATCTCACGCCTCTTTCTCTTAATTCGTTCACTTTTTGCGGCTTGGCTGTAGGAAATCCTTTGTCTCTTTCTCTATTTCTTTTCTTTCTTTCTTCCTTTTGTCTTTCACATTTTGGAGCAATAGGACATCTCACGCCTCTTTCTCTTGATTCGTTCACGTTTTGTGTTTATAGGACATCCTATGTCTCTTTCTCTGTTTCTTTACTTTCTTTCTTTTGTCTTTCACATTTTGGAGCAGTAAGACATCTCATGCCCCTTTCTCTTAATTCTCTCATGTTTTTTGGCAATAGGACATCCTTTGTCTCTTTCTCTATTTCTTGTCGTTTTTTAGATATAGGATAATTGATGAAAAATCATAGAAGAAATAGACTCATCGAAAGAAGTCATAAAGTTGGCTAAGTAAAAATTCATTTAATCTATAGTAATAAAATAAGTAATATTTTGATGAATAATATTTTGTTTGAGTTATTGTTGACAATAGAAGTCATTTAATTGTTATTTTATTCAATATCTTTAGGCAAAGCAAAGTAATACAAAATAACAAAACATACATAAAAAATGTGACTCTGATCCAGAGGCGTAGCGAGAAATTAAGAGGCCCATTGGATTTGGCTCCATGTTGGGTACTCTCTGACATTTTTGAGATTTGATCAAAATGAAAATTTGCTATGAATAGACATGCACTATTACTTAATCGGTGAAAAACAAGCCCACGGGCGGACCCATTGTAAGGTGAGGATCAGCTCAATCACCGCGAACGGGGCGCCAGTTATTTGACCGAAATTGCAAATTAGCAAAGGTTTTGGGTCCTCTCGCCCGGGGGGGGGGGGGTGTTTTCAAATAACCCTCCCTCCACTGCCCCTGCCATAACCATAATCCCTAACCCCAACTGTTCAAACAAACAAACGTATATGTCTTGTAAAATTTATTTTATAATTTTTTTCTATATTAAATATGACTTTTATGGACAACATTTGAAATATCAATTATTTCATTACCATAAATTACTTGAAGCTTTTTTCCAATGACATTTTCCTAGCCAGCATTATAACTTTTCTTCATGAGATTGTTCCGGTCACCTACAGGATGTCTAACATCCCGACTCTATGTATCTTCATCTCTCGTTTCTCCATCTCTTTTGAACAACCGTAGCCATCAAAGATGGCGAAGGATCCTATCCTTTTATTTTATATTTTACACGTGTGCATTTGTTTGTTTGTGTGTTTGCTTGTATTCCATCGATCCTGGCCATACCATTTTGTCTACAGGTTTGATAATTAGCACTGGTACTCCTCTACACCCTTCCTAAATATGTTTCTTTCTTTTTTTTTTTTTTTTTTTCATTTTTTGCGAAAAAGCCCTTTTGACCCTTTTGGGCCTTATTTTGACGGGTTTATCAATAACTCTATTTTAGACGTTTCGTTGTGGAAAACGCCGGTGATGTAATGAATAGATTTCACTCCGACCACATATATTATTTGATGGAATCTTTTTTTTTTACCTGACTTCAAATGTTGACGCTACAGTTGTTCAATTACTGACTAAGTCGTTTCTATTTTTAGACATCTTCAATCTCTTCCATTATTCCTCTCCGCTCTTCATTTCTTAATTTCTTCAATTCATTTTTCTATTTTTCATTGTAAAACGTAATTCAATATTTATCAAACATGGGCGGCCACGAAGGGGGGGGGATGGGGCATCGACCCCCCGTCCCTCGACCAGGCCTTCTTACCGAGGGCAAGAGCGTTTGAAAGTTGGAACCTTACAGCCGGTGAAAAATAATGGTGTCGTACAATTGTTTTAGGTAACCCCAACATAATGTTCTTTGCAAGACCTCTATGAATATAGCCTTTTTCTCGACCCCTGGATATATAGTCTCCCCTCCCCCCAAAATAACAATGGTCATTCATCTTGTATGTACACACACATACACACACACACACACATATATATATATATATATATATATGTGTGTGTGTGTGTGTGTGTGTGTTTGTGCGTGTGTATGTGTGTGTGTATACATATGTGTGTGTGTATATACATAAATGTTTGTGTGTGTGTATGTATATATATGTGTGTGTGTGTGTGTGTATGTGTGTGTGTGTGCATTTGCCGAGAGAGAGAAGGAAGATGAGTAAGAAGCTCTAAGACTAATTTTGATAATTCTTCTTCACTCTCTTCTAGAAGTATATTTTCTTCTCTCTTTTGTGTTTGCAGGTGTACACACTGTGTTGCTAATTTGATTGTTGCTAGTTTGATTGTACGCTAAATTAAGCGCGTTTCTCGATTTGGAAGTGCGAAAAACGACTAAATTAGCGCGGGCGTGCTCACACATCCTGGTCATTTTAGGGGTGTTGTCGACCATCTTTAGCTTTTTTTTCATGTGTTTAAGCCATTTTTGGTGTTTTTAGACTATTTTCTCAAAAAATTTGGCGCTTTTTGGCAACCAAACTAGCTACAATATTTTATGAGTTGGCAACACTGTATACACGTGTGTGAGTAATATGAATTGTGGATGTGTGCGTGGATGCAGCTGTATCTGTTAGTGTGTGTTTATATTCAGCCTACATCCTTTTCCCCATCTTATTCTTCTTTCGTTTCTCTCTTCATCATTGCCAGCCAAAATAACACAAACCATCATCATCATCATCATCAACTGTTTAGTGTTCAATACCGTCTTAGTCTCATCACAACTACAGCGACTATGACTACTACCCAGTGAGGGTTGCCAACTCAAAAAATATTTTTGCGATAGTTTGGCTACCAAAAAAAGCTAAATTAAAATGAAATAGCCAATAAACGCTAAAAATGGCAAGAAACACCAAAAAGATGCTCAAAGTGATGGCAAAAACGCTAAATAGCGTACAAAATGGTAAAGCACGCCAGCGCTAATTCAGTGCCTTTTCGCATTGTCGGAACAAGAAACGCGCTGAATGTAGCGCGAAGGGAGCTCAATTGGCAACACTGCTACTACTACAACTGCTACTGCAGCTTTATCGGACCCTTTACCAGGACCGACACAGGCTCTCTCTTTCATACGGTCCACAACGAACGAACGAACGAAGGGGAAAAAACTTGAAGGGACGTAATCACTTTTTTTTTATTCTGGGGGAAAGAAAGTGATAAAGTGAAATAGAGAGGGGTAGGAGGAGAGAAATAAGTGAGAGGAGGAGGAGGCCACCGCTACCATCCTGAGGTGAAAGCCGCAAAAACACTACCGAATCAACATTAAACAGTAGTACATATTTGCAGGAAGGGAGGTTCAGACCTGCCCTGGTCCACTCTCCTCTCATTTATCCATCCATCCATAAATCAATTCATTTATCCACCTATCAAACCAAATCCATATCCCGTCCAGTCAGTCCACTGAGCCATCTAACCTGGGAAGGAGTGGTCATTTAAATCTCTTTTCTTTTTTTTCATTCTCCCCTCTCCTCTCTCCCCTTTTTGGTCAGGGATCCCGAAAGCCATAAAAAAATAATCTTGTTTCTTTTTTTTAAAAAGCCTGCAGTTCTAGAGAGAGGGGAGAGAGGAAGGATTATATTTAAGAAATCCCACAACTTGAAAAAAAGAAAAGAAAATCCTGGAGCTTTTAAAATTAACCCACTACAGTGCGGACTTCTTCGGGCCCCACAAGGTAAGTAAAATTATTATAAGAAGACCAGAAGTAAGAAGAAGAAAAACTTACTAGCCATGCGTTTTTTTTTTTCTTTCATTCTCTATAATTTTTTTTCACTCCGTTTTATCTCTTTAATTGTAATAATTTGTTGTTAATGTTATGTCCTTATATTTTACTTACTTTATATATCCCATGTCCTGTTCAGTGTTCACAAAGAAACAAACTGAGGGTGGGGGGTTGTCATGTTCCCGGATAACATAGTCGTCGTCGTTGTTGTAGTCAGAACAGAACAGTGTCCTCGTCTTCTTTCAGCTACATCCCTTTCGAACACTGACTTTACTTAATACGTACTACTACTATACAATTAGTGTGTGTATGTGTACTATATATTGGTCTCTCTTTGTTATTTTCCGTGCAATTAAATATACTCTATCCATCATATCACTCAAGTACTTAATTTCTCATTCATCTTTCGCCTGGCGCATCCGAGAGGATAGATGCCTCGAACACATTGTCTCCTAAAAATATTGACGGTATTAAAAAAAAAATGAAAAAAATAAGAGTGATCTCATAGTTCAGCATCCCAAATATATTACAGTTGTTGTCAGAAGGTACTCAGTCAGTTATATCAAAACACTAAAGCAGATATCAAATTAATAGAAACAAAAGTGATAAAAAAATCCTGAAGAAAGATAGATGCAAACACACCATCAGCTATGTTCTAGGTATATCTATTTTTTACCATTAGTCGGGACGGGAGCCCTCTAATTTTTTCAGCTTTGAAAGCTGGTATGTTTTTTTTTCCAAAAATGGTAAAATGGTATCGATTAAAGATGTAAGTTGATAATAGAAAAAAATCCCACTTTTCTTGGGAAAGAAAAGTGAATCCGAAGTCCTTTCTTTTGAAAAATTATATCTCCTCGGAAGGATTTTGTTCAACTAGGTGCCTGTGAATTTGGGACGCTAAACTACGAGATCACTAATAAAAGTACGATCAAGAGAGAGAGAGAGAACAAAAGAGGGAGAGAAAAAAGAAAGGAAGAAACCAAAATTGAGAGAGGGAGAGAACGTTAGATAGAGAGGGGGGGAGAGACAACCAATTCCACGAAATCTTATTTAAAAAGAAATGTTTCAATTAATTTAATTTAAATAAATTTCGTGCATAGCCCCAAGCAGAACAACCACACTATCATCAGTATGGCATTACGATCACTACTCACCACGGGCACCGTTTTTCGTTCTTTTCTTTTAGTTTTAATACTCTGTAATTAGAACAGTTTTTTTTTTATTAAATTTTATTTTAATATCTCTTGTGATTTATGATATTTTATTTATCATTTTTTTCATTAGAATCTAATTTACCTGTTCCCATTATCTGAATTCCATTTTGTTTAACTTTACAAAAGTTATTTTTGAAAAAAAAAGGTTTACCGTTTCCACCGGAAAAAGAAAATAGAAACCATCGCTTGATAAATAAATTTTGTTAGATCAGTAACCTAACCTCATTTTTGCAATTATTATGATAATAATTATAATTTTCAATAATGAATAAATGTTAATTATAATGGTATTTTGCTTCTGACTTTTCAAGTTAGGAACAACGACTGATTTAATTTATTTCCTTTCGAGTTGTGGAGTGTGGGCTATATGCTAGACATTTTGTACTTGATTACACTTCACACACTTTTTTATAATCCACTATCTTTGCCTTGTGTCAGACTTGGAAAAACTTGTTTATTTGATTCCCCATCACGTAATATCATTTAAAAAAAATCCTTCATTTAAATCCTAGGGGTTGTAAATGAACGTGTGATTTCATTGTATTTTAACATGTTGTTTTGTCATAGTGGATTTGATTGTATTAACATACATACACCTATTGACATTGACATTTGCTCATTCACACCCGACAGACAGATGACTGTAGGACGAAATCCCCGGGGACAAAATCCCTCAAGGATAGTTATATTAAAATATTTTTGAATCTTGATTTATGAAATTTTTTTTTTCGATAATTCAGGGGATAATAGTAATGATCGATTATTATTACATTAGTTTTCAGACTTTATGAATTCAATGCACTGGCGGTATTCTTTAATTTTCTTGATGATGGATGAGTCTTTAAAAAATCGAATATGAGTGCAGGTAAACAAATCTCCTTTCTGAAGTTCGGATAAGGAAGTTGAACAAAAATTAATCGTGTGTCACCACTTTTGTCATGCTTTTATTTAACCGAGGGGGGTTGTCCTACTTTGTACTTTAACTGAGAGGGGATTGTCCTAGGAGGTGGTTTGTCACCAATACCCCCTCCCCGACCAATATATAACAAAATCTTAACACTTATTACTTGGATATCACCCATAAATTAACGTGGTAAAAACAGTAATTTTGAGACCAATATTTTTTTGGACAATACCTTCTCACTTCTCCTACACATATCTACCTCTTTTTGAAAAATTGAGTTGCCGCGAATTAATTTGACTCAAATTAAAAAATCATAGTCGTTAACTAAAAAGAAAAAAAAATGGTTGTAGCTCAATCGATCCAGAGTGAATATGTTTTCGTTTTTGGGTCCTCAGTTCCCACACCACCTCTCTCAGTGTTTCTTCCTGTGGTCTATATATTGACTGCCTGACTGTTTTAAAGAGATGAGGGAGGCCTTGATACTGACATAGAGCAAGAGATACACTTTAGGGACATCACAACTTACCGTCCTATAGACATTTATATCCCCTTCTTCTTCCTAAAACCCGTATACTGTAGCGCGTATTAGCTATAAGCTCCACAACACTTGTTTATTTTTCTCAATTTTTTCCTCTGTCCCATAATAGTTGCTACATTTGCACGTACCAGGGATGCCAAATCAGCCATTGTTCGGCTAGATCTAGCAGATTTTGTTCCTATTTGGCCGATACAAATCTGCCTATTCTATTTTCCCACTTGAACCAAAGAAACAAAAACAAAACAGGCTATATATTTAGTCATAAAGTTAGCCGAAAGTGGGGTAAAATTCAGCCGACTCCGGCGATTTTATGAAGCTGTAGCCGAAAGAATCGAAGTAAGGGTCAAGTTTAACATCATACGTTCGTTGTAAATCGGTCACCCCTTTAGAGCCATGTCACACGTTTTCTCTACAAAAGTTCTTGTTTTTAAAACGAAAAAATTAGGAAGAAAAGAAAGTCAGGATTAGTCAAAGTAAATCCTACTTAATAGAAAGATATTTTTCCCATTTTTTTTAGTTATATCGATGGAATTTCAACCGAAACTTTTTACCTTGAATTTTTTTATTTTTGGAGTCGGGTATTATTTTTTATTTATTTACAAATCCACTTCAAATCTGGTAAGTTTAATAAAAGTTAATATAGATTTTTATTTATCATTTGTTCTGGATTCTTAATAAATAGATATTATATTTGATAATTGAACCTTAAATGAGTTCATAATGTTTATTAGCCGAAAGTGAAGAAGATTTAACCGATTTTAGTCATTATTATGAAGCAGTATTAGCCGAAAAATCAAATAGGAGATGGTAACACTAACATTGACATTTACTTCTATGACACATGTACTAAACTAAACGATACGTTTTCTCAATACAAACGTTCTCTCAGTATAGCGCATGTGTTGGGATCCAAGAAAGCTAACCACCGCATTATAATCGAGCCACGATCAATTTTAGATGAAGCAAATGTTGATTTTTATTACCTCATCAAATAAATTAATATATTACTTTATTTGATTTTATTCCCTGACTGCAAATCTGACTTGGAACTTACAAGGAAAAATATGCAGTAGTCAAAAGTTTTGATAACCTAAGAAGATTAAAGTTAAAGTTGATCACAAAAATAGGGAATATTCAAATCATGCACCGATACGAACGGAAATGTCTCTGCCAGGGGCATAGCTAGAGATTTGGGAATCAGGGGCTTGGCTTCTTGCGGGGTCCTTGTAACATTTAGTGAGATTTGTGATACAGTATAATGTTACTGTTATAGAAACATTCATATATCTTTGGTGAGGGCTCCATAGAGTAATTGGGAATGAAGCGATTTTGAATAATTCCGGCCCCAGCCTCATCATCTTTGCTCATGGTTTATGCGTGTGTGAAAAAACTAGATTCCCGCTCGTTGACATAGACGCAGAAATGAATAAGATCTGATTGAAGAACTAACGTTCTCTCCAAAAAATACTCCAGTCGTTACCCCCTTGAAGTCAGTGTAAAGTGATCTAGCATCAAGACATTGATACGGTTCATGTCTGTCTAATATCGCAAGACAGCTATTATTCTTTCCCATCTTTATCCAATATAAATACATTAAAATGAAAAAAAAAAACAAACAAAAAAACGATAAACAAAGAAGGAATCCCAGGTACAATGCAGGGAGGGTGATACCGATTGTAAAGTTTAACACTCTCGCAAACTCGATGTTAAAAATGGCGCACGAATAAAAATTAGATGATTCATGAACGAAAAAAACACTTGAATACATGAATTATGTTGTTAACACTGAATAAATTAAATTGTTTTCTATTTTGGGGCCTTTTCTGACATAGTGTGCATGGGTGCGACTGCCGAAACTTCACAATCGGGACCACCTTCCCTACGTTGCGACGAATTAATTCCGAATTAAAAAAATATAGTTGTGTAGAGATAAGTATGGGAACAACATGTGTATCATTTGGACATGTGACCCCCACCATATTAACGAAAAACGTACAGTCGATAAGCCGAACCGGTTGAACGAAAATCTTTAGATTAGTTTCAACTTTCTTTCCAAATCCTAACCATTTCTTACAACACCATCCGCTAAAAAAAAACCCAAGTTGGTGTCCCTTTCTAAAGTATAAAAATAAAACGTGCTTATATGCAGTCAGTGAGTACCTGCTTAGGGTACTTTTGATGTGGGTTCATCACGTGACCTAACGAACACCTCCAGTCCCATGCTTAATCGAAATTTTCATTTCAGTGTCTTTTTGGCATAACAAAAGATGGTCTCTAATTGGTTGGAAAACAGACTATTATCCGAATATTTCTGTTATTGTTTTTTGGAAGTTCCTGTAAAATTCTTAATGTTGACAAAATATTTTGAAGAGTTGCATTATTCCCGAAGAGAAACTTGAAAAATCAGGGTTTTGTTCAAAACACACCATTCATTACATTTCTAGGTCTCTTCGTATAGCTGTCTGTATATCTATTATGGTCTGTTCGTGTAGCAATCTCTTGGCACATTTTATTTTGATAAGCGAAGTTGTATCATACAAAAAAGTACACCTTTTCAGTCCAAACTAAGATTTTTCATGACGAAAGTCCCGTAATAAAGAAAAAGTACATTATAAACAAAATAATTAATCGTTATTTTTTTTGAATGATTTCTTAATTTCCATTCTGATACTTAATTTATTACTTGAATTTCCATTCCGAATTATTGGGTAACTACAATCGGAATCCTCGATAAAACAAACAAGGATTTCGGGTCTTCCTATCCTCTCATCCTCACATGACATGGTACCTTTTTTATATTCAGAAATAAATACTTTTTTTTTGTATAGAAATCAGAGGGAAGAGGGCACCGCTTCTTGTCAATTTTGACCAATAATCGGTGATTGGTTAAAAAAACAAACCATAGATTATCAATGCTATAATCACGAACTTTTTGGCTTAAGATAAACTTGAACTACTATTTTTCAACTGGCGCTTTGAGAGGTCCTTAATAAAAGGTAAGTAGTGCGGTCCTTCTAACAGGGCTAATAGTATTTCTTCATTTTCGTATCTCATACTCCAATCCAATGACTGTGGTCCCGAATTACATCAATCTACCCTAACTGCCCACCGGGTACAATATGAATGTCGGCTATGTTTTGACCATAATATTATTGCGCGTTTCTCAATGGCATCTCACACCTCGAATTGTATTAAAATAAATAACTGCTTGGAATTGATTTTCATTGTAATATCTACAGTTGTTAAAATAAATCGACGATTACTATTTAATTCATGTCCCTGGGAATGCAAAAATGAGGCTGTACTGATGCTCTGTAGGAAGAACTGTACTTCTTCTTAGGGACCACACCACTTGACTTGTGCCAGTTTCTAGCACATCTATAGAAAATAACGTCTATGACAATCACTGAAATAGCGTTCATGTCCAAACATCTGACACGGTGACCTCTATCTTTTGGGTAAATTACGCCGTAACACCAGCTCAAAAATACGAGCCAAGCTCATTCATTTTTTTGACATTACATGGGAATTACAACTACGCAGTCTTTGCTTTTATTGATGCAAATTGGTCTATGATGTGTTCAAAGTTATCTTTAGTTTCTTCTCTTTTTACACTCAGCAGTGCATGATCACAGAGTCTGTCTCGACCCAATCAGATCTCTAGTTATATGAAAGAACTATTCTTTACTTGCTGAATGATCTCTTCAAGTTGTCAATGGAAACTCTTGAGATTAGTATTATCTGAATAGCAATATGGAGAGGCATTGAGTACCAATCTCATAATCTTTGGTATAACTTGGCGGTGGATCGAACTATGGCCTACAGAACCGGAGGTGAACACTCTACCACTTAGGCCACAATCAGTAGTGGAAATGGAGGTGGGGAGTTCATATATATGGCGTATACTTATGGTAAATGTTTGTTTATTGGGACATTACATCTCCATGCATCCAATGAAAATTCTTTTCTTACTGTATGGAAATGGCTAGTCTGACTTGAATTGACACTGCTCAGTAGTGCCCCCTTCAAGTAGCACCCAGGGCACATACCATACCTGCCATACTAAGGATATGCCGCTGACCAGGGACCTTAATTGTTTTGTTACTATTTTGCACTTATTGTACTAATAAAATCTCTTACGATTACTGAGAACCCAAAGAATGTTTAGAAAACAAGCTACCAGATATACTTCTACATAAGTTGAACTTTTAAGACCAAATCTTGAGGCAAAAAATTGTTGGTTGACTTCAAATGCAAAAAGATAGTTTTGTCAGGTTGAAAATGAAATCCATGTAAGATTGGATGCCCTCGAAATCTAAATATAAAAAAAGTACTGAAAATCAAGGATTTGATAAAGAATTTAAACAAATATAGATATAACTATATTGGAAAGATAAATATATACTACAGAGAAACCTCATCCATTTTATGAATGAGATGGGCCGAGAGTATTTTTTTTTTTTTTGATAATTGATTGTAACAAAAGAGAAGCAAAAGAAATAGATTTTTTATGATAAGCTGATTGTAGCTGTAAAAGACTCACAATGTTTCTATTCAGGTTTTATGTACTCAACATTCAGCCTTAATAAAAATAGTTCATCACTTCTGCAATTCCTTACATAAGAGATATGCATTCCCCTGTTCTATTAGATGTGTCTTTGTGTGTGCGGAACACATCTTGCTGACAATTCTAGGGTTTCCGACTGCATTGAGTTGTTGAAAAACACCACAAACAAACAATTTCCTGATTAAATTCCAGCCACTGCTTTTTTGTACTATTTAGTTGAAAGTTTCATGACTGAACCCTGATTTTCCAAGACACTATGGTATCAGATTTGCACAGATGTAAAAGCTGAAATTATATCATTTTTTTTGTTTCAAACCTGTCCTCTCATCATTTCCTGTGTTGGTCTAGCTTATTAAATGATACGACTGGAATTTACAATCTCTCAACAATGCATCAAATTGGTTACATACCTATCATTGTATTGTATTATCAATCATACCATGTATCACATCAGCATACTCAGTATTTTATGTATGTGTATATCTATATATGTGTATATCTATATGTATATACATTGATTAATTGTTTTTTGAGTAATAAGATGAAAGATGATATAAATAGAAGAAAACGGTAAATTATGATATGACCCACTTGAGCAATAACCTTTTTCTGGTGCGTTTTAATCATAATATGCCATCTCTAAAAAGTTCTTTGAAGGTGTAATGTTCCAAATTCTCTAAGCTTAGACACAGTCAGCCATGAGGTTTGGGGTTTAGCATTTTCATTGAGCATTCCGTTCAGTTCATGTGGAACACATTTTTTCAGCTTTTTAACCTTTCCTATTGCATTTGATATGACGTGATATGGTCTCCGTTGAAATCTTTAAGTGCTTGATCTGTTCAAAGGGTGTTGGCCTCTAATGTTGATAATTTTATAGGAGAGGTTTGGGCCCACCTGAATGCTTAATATTGGTGTCCGTATTTCCAGATCAAAGCCTATTGAACTAATACTGAACATTATTATCAATTTTGACTAATTTTTACCATCATCTTGAATTTCAGTTGCTTTTTATCACAACTTTTAATCAGACCGTGATCCTACGGCAAAGATTTAATCATTGCCGTAGGATTACTGTCCAATTTATAAGTTGTGATAAAAAGCAACTGAAAGTTAGTATTATGGTAAAATGCTTGTCAAAATTAATAGAAATGTTACAATACTTCATACAAGAATAAATTTGGAAAAAAAAGAAACTATAACATAGTTGTAATGCTGTACACTTTACACTAGTTGAAGATATCAGCAGCTGGAGTTGAATTATGTCCTAATCTGAATGTGTTTCAGAAAATTATTCTAATGTTTTGGGTAGACATCCTTTCTGTTAAGAGCTCTAAAATCTCCAATAATAATGAATTATTTTCATATTTCGATTGAATCTGCAAAAGATGTGATTACACTAGTAAATCTTTAGTATTATACTAAAAAAAAAAATGACTTCCTTTGTGTGTGTGTATACGTATATGCATCTCCATTCTCTACTTATACCCTTATTGGGGGGGGGGGTTCGTGGAATTGGGTACCCATGGGCAATTGTTAGTAAAACCCACATCTGACTTGCTAGGCTTGTTGAAACTTCTTCCCCATCCTGGCATTCCCCAATAGCCACCAATCTAGGTACTCACCAGGCTCTGCATTGTTTAACTTTGGTGATCTTGTGAGAACCAATACATCAAATGTGAGTTGACTATAACCCCTTATCCTTGAAAAGAAGTTCCTCTATTTCTAGCTCTTGTGCAGAGTGCTTTGGAGAGAGGCATTGAGTACCAATCTCAAGGTCTTTGGTATAACATTGCAATGGATTTAACTGCTGCCTACCAAACTAGGGCCACAATCAGAATTGAAACTGGGTGGGAGTATGCGGATATATGGTGTATACCTACTTTACAATTTCCATTTTCTTTTTTTTTGTATGTTTAATGTTTATGAATTGGGGACCTTACCATGTACCTAGTTTCAAAAACTCAGCCTTGCTGTATACCTTGTTCCCCAAATACATGTCCATCAATGGCCACAATAATTGGTATTTGATGTATAACAAACCTAATACGATACTTTCTTATCTTTTTTCTTTTCATTTTGAAATACAAGCTTTGTTTATTTCTTTTTCTCTGTGTTTGGTTTTGGCTCCAAATCTCTCATTGTTCCTGATAGGAATTAGAAACCGTCAACCAAAACTGTCAACATAAGTTTCTTCAGCTTTTAAGCTGGTCTGGCTAGCTGGCTACGTATGTATGTATCACACTAATGGAGCTAGGGAGCTGAAAAGTTGAACATTTACTCCTTGTTTTGATCCCTCAGTTTGTGTCCAGCAGCATTCATCTCTGTTTTTTGGAAGTTCAGAATTTTCAGTGATCACTGCCCAACAAAAGGTGCGAGAAGTGGTTCATTCATTGATCAATCATTCTTCCAACTTTTGTAATTGATCTCGCACTACACAGTATGCTGCCAAAAGACATTTGTAACGTGATGGTTTTTATTGAGTAACTAACCAGACCTATTCATTTTTTTTTTCTCTGTGTTAGATTTTGGCTCTAAAACTCTATTTTTTTTCTGATGAGAATTTTAGTTCAGTTTTTTCTGTTCAGATGGTGAAACTCTTGTCCGATAATGATAATTTACCACCAACCCTCTATTTTCTTGAAAGATCCATGTTTTTATCATTACTTACCCACAATACCTCAACCCTCTTCCATCTCTGCTTTGCCCTTGGTGTTTAAGGGCACTTACTGGGATGGTCTACAGAAGAAAGAAAAAAAGTTTGGAATAGGGGCTTTTTCCCCCCCATTCTTGGGCCCCTTAAAAGACTTGTATTTATTTAACAGCTGTGCAACTCATGAGGTCTTTGAACATTTTTAGATCGTTATTCTCTCTTTGTGCTTTCATTCTGTGATCAAATGTTTTTGGATGTGGATGGATGTATTGGTACTTTAGTATGAGGTAGGTAGGTAGGTAGGTACATCCGTTGGATGGTTGTATTAATATAGTCATGGTTTATAGTTATGCCTTTGTGTGTGAAAAGAAAGGGTTACCTTTTATATATCTGCTAGCATAGTGCCCGTCAAAAATGATGAGATTATTCATGTATGGATTGGCACCTCTGCCTAGGATTAGAATGTAGTATCTGTGTACTCATTGAAAAGTTTTATAAAATATATATAGACATGCACACATATTCTCACTGAATTCAAACTTGTGCTTAGATATCCCTTGCTTTTCGAAGGTTTGCTTTACACCATGATTTTTGCTATGTGAAGAGGTCAAATAGTATTCAGTATTTTGCTGTGAACTAAAACAAACAACCTGCACCCCCTGTCTCTCTCTCTCCAAACATCACCATTTTTTGGGATCTGGGTATGCTCAAAAATTTTCCATATAAATTAATGGTGATTGCCTCTTTGCTTAGAAACTTGAACATTTTCTCTTCATTATGAAAATTATTTAAAAAAAAATTCCATCCCTAGATTTTTGGGGGGTGGGGGTGGGGGTCAATTTATAATGTAAGTTAATGCTTAACTGGTCCCTTAACTTGTGTTCAGCAGCATTCATTTTTTTTTTTTTTTCAAATTTGGACTGAATGTATGATTTGATTCTATGATATTTAAAAGTACAATTTAACATCTTCAGCATCAATTTCTTTTTGCTGACATGTGTAAACCAATTATAGAACAATTAGGATTCCCCAGAGGAAGTAGGTATTATTCCCAGTAGTATGCAGAGGACTGAAGGAAGATAAGGTTCAATTTCAGAAAGAGGATGTTGCATGATTAACTGTGTTTGGCAATTAACAGGTGAAGTAGTGAAAACATTAATCAACATCATTTGGAGCTGAACTGGTAAATTACAATGTGTTCAGGTTAATTGGAACCTAATTGGAATAGAGCAAATTAGTCCAATTAGGCAGCTACCTTGATTATGTAAAGCAACATTCAAACAATTTAATTGTGTGCATTTTAAGTCTAAAAAGTATGTATATAGTAGAGAACATAGTAAATGATTTTCCTGTTTGATCTGCAAATCAAAAAAAGAAGACAAATTTGTATTACTTTCAGAAAAACATATTGAAAACATTAAATTTTTTCCCCCTTATTTCATGTTTAATAATGTACCAGACTACTGTAAAACCTTTGTGCTCATAGATGTCTGAAGAATTAATTGAGAGCACCCTACTTCATTCTCTGAAGTGATTGCATAGGAACAAAATCAGTGCTGACAAATAGTGAAAATAACCGGCTGCCTTCATTACCTTCTTGCATAAAATATTGTCATAATCCTGCTACATATTTCATCACTTCTTGCTTACTCATATCATGATTTTAGGTATTTGGAATTTTACAAACACAAAATGACTCAAATTTTGTATCTGTGCTGTAAAAGGCTGCTCACAATAGATACTCATTAAATACTGCCTGTCTCAGGCTAAATAAGGGTTTATTGACTCAGCGATGACCAACCCGCCAAAACCCTCTTGGTCTGATCTCACTGACCCCTGATGAAACAGCTTGGTTGCCCAAATGAGCAAAGGAAATTGGTCTTGTTTTTTTTGTTTTTTTTTTCTCTAAAGATCAAAGATCTGGCTTGAGGTCCATCCAGAAAGTATGCAGCCATTTGTTATTAACATCCCCCCCTCCCTGAAAAAACCTTTGTAAGAGAATAGCACCTCAGTCTCGTTCAAAGTACTCTCCTTATGACCTTACGCAGTTATCCCAGCATCCTTTCCACTTTTCAAGTCTGAAAAGTCCTTTTTCAGGATTACCATAGGTGGCCCATTTCATTCCCCTTAATCTTGTCCACAGATTGAAATCTCTTCCCATTCAACAACACTGGTGAATAGTGAAGATAACGAACTGCCTTCATCATCTAAAATCATGTTGCAATCCATCTCCATGTTTCATTGCTTCCTTGTTAGTCACATGTGTTTTGGTGTTTTTTGTATACAGTAAATCGCACATATAATAGTACCTATGCTCTAAAAGGCTGCTCACCAAGAATTCACTGTAGATAGTGCCTAACAGGCTGACTAAGTGGTGTCTTAGTCAGCAATGTAAAAAGTAAGTTGGGTTCTTGCTATGGCTTCTCAAAGCACCTTAATACTTGAACCCATTAGCAATATGTGATTTAGACTTAGCGGTGACAATAACACAAAATGATGTCATTTATTTCAGCCTGTGCTATTTTACCCAAAGCCATTAATGCATACAACTGCTGATTAAAGAATTGAATTCATTGAATTATAACAGGTCTAGTTAGACACTCAATAGAAACCACTGTGTGACCAATGGCTTTTGGCAGCATGCCATGTTGGGTGATCAATTGAAAAAGAAAATGGTGAATAAATTACATCTCTCACCTTTTTGTTGGGCACTGATCCCTAGAAGAGTTTGAATTTAAAGAAAGAAACAAGGATGCTGGACACAAACTGAGGAGTAAATGTTGAAAATTTTAGCCCTCTAGCTTCATTGGTGCGGCCTGTACATGTCTTACTTTCATACATACCTACATATCCAGCCCGCTGGACCAACTTGAAAACTGAAGAAACCTATGTCATCGGTTGGAAGTAAACTCACTTTTTCTGTCAACACTTTTTCATGTTCCAAAATTCGAGGACCAATCTATTTCTGATCCTAGACAATAAAAAAAATCGTCACACGGGGTGGTGTGGTGTCATGGTAAAATACAAGAAGCAACGGGGGCGGGGTCACGGGAAGCGAAAAGTTGAGAAATATCCTTCAAGTTCCTTGTCCAGCTTGATTAGATATTCAGTAATTAATTCTTGAAATAGATCTTGAATTGTGAAATAATTGAGCCTGTTGTTTTTCTTAGCAACAATTTCATTAATATGAAGGGAAACTTGAGCGACTGCACCATGAAAATCATGTTCAGGTGTTTCGAGATTTGATCTGAGATTTTAATTTAATCACCAACAAAACTGAAAATGTTGACTCCTGAAGTCATGTTGATGGAAATAACAGGTTTAGAAATACATTCGTATAAGTTTTGCACCTGAAACCATGAATTACATAAATTCTTCTCAGAATACACATCACGTACAGAATCATAATGCTGGAGTTCTACCAGCTTCTTTTGCATTCCTTTCGCAGCCTGCAACAACTGAGCATTTGTGGTGAAAGGATTCCGAAGATATACAAATTCATTGTCTCCAAGGTTTGATGAATATGCATTAAGTTCCACCTGCAGCTTGTTAAGATGCTCAGTGATTAATTATTTGTCTGAATCAGTCTTAGATTGAAGATTCTAATCTGGAAATTCTATCACAGCACTAATCATAGCCAATGAATATTTCCAAAGGTGAAGCTCTGAGCTTTGGCACTAATTAACAAACTGTTGCATCTCTTCCTTTCAACATCTAAACATTTTTATTTGTTCTCAAATTCCTACTATTGGAATCAACTTTATTTTCCTACCTAACAACAACGTTGTTGGGTTCAGACCAAACAAAACTGAAAAGGTTCTGAATGATGAATAGAGAGAAGTGAGGCAACAAAGAGAGAAAGACTATCAATAAGTGCTCCATTTAATTGTGAAAAGTTTGAGAATTATCCTTCAAGTTCCTCCTCTGCTTCATAGTATACTCAGTGATTAATTCTTTGAAATGTCAGTCTGTGATAGTGAGACGGTTGAGCCTGTTTTTTGGCAACAAGTCTATTAATAGGAAGGGAAACTTTGAAACTACGCAATGGAGATCATATTCAGGTGTTTTGAGATTTGATCTGTGTTTTGATTTAATTCTGACAACACCGAAAATGTTGATTCACAAAGTTGCGTTTACCAGCTGTTTTGTAACGAGGTTGTCACACAATACCATAGTGAACATCATGGTTATGTTCTTCAGACCCCTTTGTACCCCTGTCAGGAACCCCCTGGTTTATTTCAAGAACAGGAAGAAAAAAACTTGAAAAAGTCATCACAAAGAATACGTTTTGAGGTAGGGACTTTAACCCCTGAGGCTCAATGCAGCTAAACTGTAACAACTGTTCTATGCATTTGCTGCAACCTCATATGGTGTTGATTACCTCCTAAAATGTAGGTTAGTGATTTCTACTTGAGAACCTATCAGCTATAACAGCTCCTCCTGCTTATATTAAGAGTAGAATTATAAACGAACATCAAATTTTGTTGCAAAAATACATGTAGCCTCTTCTCAAATCATAGTAGCAGCCACTGAAGCAGCGGCAGCCTGGTTGAGAGCTGAGTGTAAGGAGTTGGAGCCATGTCTGTCACACTTATGTTGACTTGAGAAACCTTAGTTTTAATTATAGTCACTCTCAACAGAAACCGTAAAGTAACCATCTCTTGGCAGCATGACTTGTCGAGCTCCATGGGTGCGGCCTGTATACGTCATACATACATTGAATCATAGTCAGCCTGCCAGCCTACCAACTAGACCAACTTAAAAACTGAAGAAACCTAGGTTGACAATTTTGGTTGATGGTTTGAACTAGCCTAGGAGGCTGCTTTTGCCCGCCATTAAGCTCGATGTCAAGTCACTTTCTTTGCATCCCATTAACATTATAATTATTTGTGACTGAATAAATGAAGGGAAACTACTTTATACTTGGTATTTGTCTCTCAATTTTCATGTTGATTTGATGGAGTAAAGTAAGACTGAAGATATTGGGTGTGTGGAAATAGCATGTTGAAAAAAAATACTCAGCATGCAAACCAGGGGACATAAACGGAAATTACAAGTCATCCCCACCAACCAGGTCCAAGGAATTTATTTTTCACAGCCCGAGTCACGCCAGCTCAGAACAGCCTGAGTTGGGGAAACAGGAGAAGCACCATCAATAAATACATTCAAAATCAGGCTAGCAAAGGATTTGAGAAGAAGTTTTTGCAGTACAGCTACTACTGCTACTCATATTGAACATTAAAAACAATAGGATGAGGTTCCAATTAACCTGATTGGTACCAAATGACCTATATCAAAAATAAATGCTGAAGATAAATATCTGCCTGAATTTTATAGATGAGGGAATATCATTATGTTGATTTTTTGTGGACTTATGTCCTCCTCTTGATTGGTTTTTTTTTTTTTTTTATAACACGTTTCAGCTGTTGTACCCTACGGCTGTCTTCAGGTGATGATTAGGTGCATTTTTAAAAATTCTATTTTTCATGCTTTTTGCCCTCCAAAAATCTCCCCCAAGGCATTGACTCCAAACAACTGCAGAACTTTTGACATCAATTACAGCTAACAATCATAGAAACAAAAAATCAATGACATCTGCTGTTAGACTATGTAATTTGAACGACAAGACAGGCGTTTTTTTTCTCGTTCTGATGATGAAAAAAAAATGTACCCATTCATCAGCAGAAGACAGAAGTCCGCAAAAATTTTACATAGTAAAGATAAATAATGAAGAATTGTCTTAGAATCTTGCCAGAAAAGAACTTTTTCTGCAGTAGATTCTGTTAAGATTGTGTTGTTGAAAGTTGTCCTGGATCAAGGAATGCTCTGTCCCTACCCCTTTTGGTTCAGTGGGGAGGTGCGGCTTGGGAGAATGGATCTCCAGGAACTATGCCTCATCCTTTTGAGGATGGCCGTAAAACCCTTTGTTGAGGAGTGAATCTGTGTTATGCATTGAAAATGAGGAAAAAAGGTTTTGTTAGTCAGAATTAAAGTCTCCCTGTTAGATAAACAGAAAGGGATAGTTTTTGTAAATATGCTAGAATCAAAATACTAAAAGTGGAACATGTGACCAACATCTTTTGGTTGCATGCTGTATTTGATTGAAAAAAGAAATAAGTGGGCACAAACTAAGGGATCAATTTAGCATAGACTTATATTGTAAATTGAATCCCCTATTAAGGATCTATTGAAGGGATGCCCCCCCCCCCCAAGCTTCAAAATTTTAAAAAATAATCATGAGTAAATGTTTAAATTTTCAGCCCTGTAGCTTGATTGGTGCAAACTCTAAATAGTCTGCCAGCCAATTGAAAAAAATGGAGAAACCTATGTTGACAGTGTTGGTGACAATTTCTAAAAGTCTCGCGAAAATCATATTATTTCATGATAGAGACTCCCCTAAATCCCAGAAAGTAACATGTGTTTATTCACTGCTCAAGGGAACCCAGCCTGAGTTTAGTTGCAATAAAAAGCAATAACAATGAAGATGAAAGTGAATAGAAAAAAATTGATTATGATTTATAGTACTTCATCTACTAAAAGGAATAAGATTGGATTGAACTGAACAACAAGTTAATAACAAACATGGTGCTGAGGAGATCATGGATAGAGAGTGAGTTTAGGGGTTTGATTTTGATTAATGCTTGCCACTAAATTTAGTGGTAAGAACAGTTGTGCATTGAGTGAACCACCCTTTGGTATAGGGGTCCGTGAGTTCAATTCTCACCTGAAACTCATACTTTATTAAGATCTGCGCTGTTAATTTATTCACTCAATGCTCAAGAGTACCCAGCCTGCAATTAGTTGCGATAAAAAAGCAACAATAATTGAGATGAAGGTAAATGGTAGCAAACATCAATAATAATTTATAATTCTTCATCTACTAAAAAAGAAAAAAGAAAATTGGATCAAACTGAACCAATTAATAAACATGGCACAGAGGAGATTGTGGATATAGAGGGAGTTTGAGGATTTGATTTGGACTGATGCTTGCCACTAAGTTCCAGAAGTTCAGTGGTAAGAACGGTGGTGCGTTGAGTAAAACACCCTTTGGTAAAGAGGCCTGTGAGTTTGATTCTCACCTGGAACTTATTCTTTATTATGATCCACATTGTTAATTTATTTACTTACTGATGAAGAGTACCCAGCCTCAGTTTAGTTGTGATAAAAAGCAACAACAATTAAGATGAAAGTAAATAATGGCAGAAATCAATAATGAAGTAACTTACTTATTTGATGCATTGGCCATGAAGAAAACTTGATTGAAAATTATTATAATTGTTGGGACACTGTGTCATGAATTAGTCTTGTTTTCAACTAAAGTTTATTTGGAAAAAGTAAGAATCCTCTTCCTAGTTTACTTATGTGGCAAAGCATATACAGGTTGAGTATCTTTATCCAAAATATATGGACCATAAATGTTTTGGATTTTGGAGTATATATACTGCTCTGTCCAGTTTCTCCAGTAGCTTGACTTTCTGTGTGCTTGACAAACATGAACGCTTCCTCTTTTAGATGTATGCATCTATTGTAGTGATAGATGTCACTAACTAACAATCTGACAAATCGACAAATCAAATACCTCATACCTCATGCCATCTCCACAAAGCATTCCCTTCCTCTTCTAAGAATCTGATGTTGCTTAAGTATCTGATGTCACTTGATATTCATTATAAAATCTTGTATTTTAACTGGCTTGGGGCCAGTTTCATTGATTGGTTCATTTTAGTTTATGAGCTTGTTTATGAAAATAAAATGTGATTTAATTGACATATTGTTTTATATATAATAAATTCATTACCATTATAAAGTGCAGGGGAGAAAACTTGTGTTTAACTAGCGCATCTATGGTCTAACTTCAGGTTTCTTTATCAATATTAGACGTAAAGGCAGCTAGTTTCTTTTGGACATTTTCAACAATATCTTTGCACAGATGAGAGAAAGAGGTAAAGTTACAGGTCACACGGATATTAATTCATGTAGGTCTGGCTGTGATAATGATTTGTTTTGATTGGGGTTTGTTTCATCTTTTACCATTTGTGATGTAGGTGTAGTATTACCCCTCTTCAGTGTTACACAATGAAAACCCAGCCTTCATAATCTGAATGAGATGAATGCCATGGAAATTGGCCTCATCTTTCATTTTTGAATCATTCTACAAATGAGGAATCTTCCTCTCATGGCATCTTGTTGGCTTTTAAAACATTTTGGTTTTCAGAGTTTCGAATAAGGGGTTCTCAACTTATTATTATTGTTGAATTTAGTGTTTGAGTCCTTATATATACTGTGGCACAAGTTATTATTTACATGAAAATCTAGATAAATTGCTATAGTCCCACAAATAGCCCGCCTGATCAACCAGCCAAGTGGGGTCTGTGTATGTCTCTGGGAGCTCCTGATCACATTTTGGGGGATACAACCTTGGAAATTTGCATGAGTTCAACACTGAGCACCAGATATCTATGCATTGACTGGAAAATGATTAGGCTAAGGTGTAATGAAGAATTGGTGAAATTTCAGGCACAGTTTCAAACATTGGTAATAAATGAGTAAAAAATAAAAAAAATTAAAAAATGCTTTAAAAATTTCATAATCATGGAAATTTGTAATTGTGATCTTTCCCGTTTCCAAATGGCCATCGTTTCAGCGGTGGCCATTTTGAAACTGAAAAAGTAACTGTAGCTAGATTTCCGTCACCCGCAGTTAATGTGTTAAGCTACAACTTCCATTGAACTTCTTTTTTTTCCAAAGAGTCTGGTAGCGCTCAAAGTGCGCGTAGATGGAGTCGAGTGAGGAGGAGGAAGAGGAGGAGGTGTTCTGGAAGACGGGGTAGGAGGGAACCCAAGTTATCATGAAAATTATGATGCTGACTGTACTAATGAGGAGGAAAAAAACTTTCTCACTAACCCCCCCCCTCCGCCCGATAAATTCTAAACTCTTCTCACTACTACCCACTTGAGTCTTGTAATATACAGTGGATGCTCTTGGGACCATAAAGGCTGATGGAATACATTTTTGGGGGGGATGAAAAAAAGATACCTTTTTTTCTTTTATTCTTACTCAGTCCTTCCCTTGTTTTGAATTTTTCTTTCTCGAAGACTACAGTTCTACATCTTTTTTTAAAAATAGACTAACATGTAAGTATCTAATTATTACTTACTTGTGGAGGAGAACCCTTTTAAAGGTTTCAACAATGTTCTTAACTTCGCTGTAGCTGTATTTTTTCAGTTGTTCCAATACTTTTTAGTAAAAAAGTTTTTTACGCATTGAGTTTCACTAAGTCCCCAGTTTGAAAATTTTATATCTTTTCGTCATGTAGTTTGTTTGCACTTTCCTGCGTTAAATTATTAGTCGTGGATTGAAAAAGTCTTTTGGTGATACTGGTGCTTTTTAAAATCGGATACGTAACAACTACATATGCCGTACATATATATGTATATATATATATATATATATATATATATATATATATATATATAAAACGTATTAATGATGCTATACGAAATAGTTCCTGATTGTTTGATGTTCTATGGGTATATGTATCCAACCATCACGATGGGTTCTTTGAAAGTAAATTCTAAAACCAACTGTTCTTCAGCACGAACTCAAATTATTGTTGATTTGTGGATCCAAGTGACCAAACCATCTACACGAGAAATGGTCAGTTTGAAAGCGCAAGTTTCCTAAAAATACAAACAATGATTTATTTCAACACTTACAGGATTACAATACATGGAGAAAGACTAGAATTTTTCTCTTTTTCATGAATTTGGGAATTTCTCATTTCTGTTGGGACACAGAGTATAAGAAAAAATATCGATTAAAATTCTAATCAAATTAACTGATATCTATATACATATTTCGTATTCAAGGAAAATTTTTCCAAATTTAACGCGGGAAACTGCAAGTATGCATTCTTTTAAAATACGTTTTGTAGCCTGAATGTTTTCTTACAATTTTTAGAATTCTTCACCAATTCCTACTTCTGTTCTTTATTGAATTGTACTGTATGACAACGTAATTTTTTTTTGCCAAAATTCTAATTTTTTCTGTGAGTTGAAAAAACTTCTTACGTACTTTAGTAAGTGATTTATCATACCACGATTTCATTTCTCTTGACTACCATTGGCATTACCATACTACGAGTGTCAAATGTTGCTATAATTTATTTAGGCACTGCTTTGAAATCAGACTGTTTTTAAAATAAATGATTGTTTCGTTTGCTTATAAAACCCCAAGAAATATCAAGAGAAATAAAAACCGAAATTTGTTTTTTAATTATTGAGACAAAATCACGAATAGTGAATTAATAATCGACAAGTCGTAGAAGTTGAATTTCTTTTTTCGTTTTTAAATAAAACTGAAACCATGGAATCTTTCCGAGTTATCAACAAACCATTATAAAGACTTGTTGTTCTTTGAAAAAAAATTCAAGGTTTAATCTCATCATCGTCAAAAAACATTTGAACGTCCCAAGTTAAGTCTAAATATTGCGAAACAAACGAACAAAAAAGGGCCTTATCAAAGCAAATTCATTTTTCGTTGATTACATCTCTTCGATCTGCAAATTTCTGGCCTTCATCGGTTGGAAGTAAACTCAATTTTTCTGTCAACACTTTTTCACGTTCCAAAATTCGAGGACCAATCTATTTCTGATCCTAGACAATAAAAAAAATCGTCACACGGGGTGGTGTGGTGTCATGGTAAAATACAAGAAGCAACGGGGGCGGGGTCACGGGAAGCAAATCAAAGATGTCATCTATTACCAATAACAATTGCTCTAATCAATGAATAACCCTGAATTCTTCAATCAGTTGCCTCATCAATAACAAATTCCCAATATAAAAGCTTCTTTGAATCACATTTCCTTAGCTTCTCATCGCTCCTCGTATTTTACCATCACTGATTTCTTTTATGTGACCCAAAGAGACAATGTCAGTGAACTTTATAAAGTTTCTTAATAGTTCCATACTTATTTTACTTTAAAATAAAGAATATTAGATGAATAGTTGAAATTGTAAAGAAATTTTTGTGTTTAGAAATTGATATCTACAGAAGCATTCCCGCAGTTTTGAATTCACAGAATTCGTTTACTGTTTTTGTTTTTCTGGAAATATTTGCAAAGTAGTACTTCTGGTCATCCGTATTTGGAAAGATTCGACTATCGACTTTTTCCTTGGAGTTGTCAAATTTTTAAAGTAATTTAAAAAAAAAAAAGAAAAAAAAATTCTTTGACTTTTAAATATTTTGCTTTAAGCTAAAAACGAAAGAGATAATTGTAGGAAAACTGAACGAATGATTAATTGTCAGAATCTTCAAATAAAACGTTCTTCATAAATTTTGTCAACTTCAGTTTTCATTTTGGGAAGGAAAAAAAATCAAACGATTTTCCCATTTATTTTCACTATTTTTTATATTTTATCTTTTGTACCGACTGACTTTAGAAAATCCAAACCTTTTATACTTTCATATCGTCTAATGGTCCTAAAAATTAAACAAACAACAAGTTTCCAGTTGTAAAAGTGAACTTTATTTTACCTTGAAACGAACCAAAAATTGACATCTCTCTTTTTTCATGTCTGTAATTTCAAGGGGAAGCAACTTCCACTTGGTAAATTTCAAGATTGCTTGCAGTCTACATCTGTCCATATATATATTATACTCACACACACACACACACACACACACACATATAGTTAATAATGAATTACAGTGTCTAATCCAATGAATAAAACTCATAGACAATAAAAACTGGACATCAAGAGTGACATGCAAAAGATGATGAAGGGTCAGTCTAGCTGCTGGATTTACATTAGCCCTAATGATAATGAAGCTGTATGTGGACCTACTCATGCTTGCATATTAACATGATAATGGAAATTGATAAGTACAAGACTAGCTGTTTCAAGGTCAAACTCTGCTCTTTTTGCTATGTCGATTTGTCAGTCAGCAATGGCAATTGTTGCTGTAGATGCTAGCAAATCTAACCAGTTGAACATTAATTCTCTGCCTCACAATAAAGAAAAAAACAAGCCTAGAAAATGGTCTACAAGTCCCGTTTTTGCTGGTTCTTGTTTTAAAAGAAGAAAAAAATTCAAAATAACAGTTATGTTATTCTTCTTATCAATTATCACATGAATAGTGATTTACCTCCCCTTATACTCATTTAAAAATCATTTTTTCATTTAGGAGATGTTAGTGTTCAGATATCCTTCTCTCATTGTGAAACCTTTGGTCCAGTTTGAAGTAATCCATTGATAAAAATCTTATCTACATAAAATGGGGACAAATTTAGATTGCCATGTATACAATGTTTCACTGTTTGAAATTATGTTGTCTAGAGAAATGTTTTAAAACTATTTCTCACTTAATTGAAGAAAAGGCAGATCTGAGCCCAAATGTATTTACTGTTCTGCTTTTATGTGCTGCAAATCTCTGCATAATTAACAAGTGCTACTTACCAGCTGTGCAGTATAACTGCAATGACTATAGGGAACTTCATTATTGATATTTCCTAAACTTAGCTTAGTCTGGTGCAAGGCTTAATTGAAAAAATGGACAGAGGGGTAAGAAGATGGTGTTGTGCCAATCTTCAGTGTATGGAGGACCTACCTACCTTGGAAATTAGCATTTGAAATCCGGGCTTTTTGAATCCATTCAAACACTGACTAGTGGCCTGTAGGCAAATATATAACTACTAGCATATACCCATCGAAAACGAGTGGGCCAATTTATAAATTAATTGGTACTAAAGAACCTAAAGCTATTTTATTGAGTTATTTTTGATTATTTGAGTATACTGATTTCAAGTTTAAAGTCTCAACTCAACTGTTTCGAAGGGTGATTGTACACAAAATTTTAATGCGTCATATTACCTAAAACTGTATTTGAAATGACCTCCACGGAAAATGAGTCATTTGGCCTAGATGGCGTAAATAAAATAAACAATTAAAGAAAAGTGTGGTGGCTGCAGGAATCAGTTTTCAAATTTTTTTGCTTCTCAAAATTATCCAGCTGTCAGTCAGTGAATTAAAAATTTGGGTCATGTGTTTTTCCCTGGGTTTGGAAATATACAAATAGCTCCCAGCCAATGGCTGTAACTACCTACCACCTTGGATTTGTGTGTGTGGGGGGTCATTCCAAAGGAACTTTTTGAAAAACTCTTAGTAGGGCAGATTTTTACTACTATACATTAATCTATCCATATAATGGCCATGTATGCAAATAGTTTGTATAAATGTAGGATAAGGAATTCTGTTATAACCTAAAACTCATAATGGATAGGTCCATATAGAATAGATTAATAGAGCTATAGGTTTGTAATGATATCTGATAGTCTTTGTTATGACAACAGACTGTTGGTATTTTAATATGTCAACAATAATTGCAAAAAACATTGTAATGCTGTAAGCAGACACACAAAAAAAGACTACTTTTGCTACAAAGTCAGTATGGCTCAAAATGCTTTTAAAAAAAAAAAAAAGCCGGATTTGTTGAATTTGGCCATACATTTTCCCCAATTTTTTAAATGAAATGATATTCGACTTAATGAAATAAATTGTATTTTTGATAAAATAAGTTTCCCACGATGACTTTTTTTCATACTCTCACATGACATTTTATCATAAGACTTTCAACACCCTTTAATACAGTTGAATTGAAACTTTGAAAAAAAAAAAACTAAAATTAGGAAACCACACATAGATAACACTGCTATTTGTGAGATATATATATATATATGTGTGTGTGTATGTGTGTATATATATATATATATATATATATATATATATATATATATATATATATATATATATATATATATATATATATGTATAATCTCTATATCTATCTTGAATCTGACTCCTTCAGCAAACACACACGTTGTAAAGATTTGTTAGAATGTATTACTCTTCTTCCTGTTATCTTATGGAGATATATTCACAGATAGGACTGATTGTAAGGACCTGTTCTGGCAATCCTATAATATTCTTAGTCAGTTAACTAACTTGGTTTAGTGCATAAGAAATGCTGATCTCTTGCGTTTGGGGACGTTTCTGCAAAAAATGAACTGATTGCTTCAGTGACTTCCTTAGCTAAATATTTTCTCTAGAATATCTCAATCCATCCAAAAATATTTGCACTACATTAGATCTATTTGCATCTCTCTCTCTCTCTCTACCACTTAAGTCATTTTTTTGCTATTAGGGAGATTGATTCATTGTTTACTTCTTAGTCATGCTTAAATGCTCTTTATTGTCGGATTTTGGGTGCAATTTCAAACAGCATGATAGCCATGAGTAATATTGAGACCGTTCTGAACTTGATGAACGGTATCAAGCCCGAAAAAAAAAATGTAGAAAACGTGATGATGAATTTGTGTCACTTTTTTAAGTACCCCAAGAGTCAGAAAAAAGGTAATTAATTGTTAGCTACAAAAGAAGTCCCATCACTCCCTCTTTTTAGTCCTTCTTTATTTTTACATTTTTTTTTTTACTAGCCTTTAATACAGGAAAGGATATCCAAAAAAATGGGTTTGGCAAATGGGTGGATGTTTTGTATATACAAGATGGTGCATCGATGTTCAGAGCCAGTTATTAGCTGGGTTTTGATATGAAATTTTCAGTATTCAATCTGTGATATTCGGAGAAGCATTGAATTTAATTCACAAGGTAGGAGATTATGAGACAAATAATTGTTTTGCAGATTAAATGCTTTTTTTCCCATTAGACAATGTATATCTATATGTATGTTCAGGGTTCAGCACTCTTTAGGTAAGGCAAACTTGTTCATTATAAGCTATGTAGCATTGCTTTTCCAACTCTGGAATAGAGCACTATGTAGGATGGAGAATTGTGCATAAGTAAATTTATTGCTTAAACTCAGTCTTACTGATCGTCCAGTTCTGCGTAGGGCTGAGGTAAAATGACAGCCTCTGGGTCTGAAGTGAAGGTTGTAATATAACGAAACAGCTGGATGACTCAATTATATATATATATATATATATATATCTACCGAGAATAATCACTGCTGAGCAATCAGTTCGTTATGAATTCTCTTTGTAATTATCACATTCTGTCAGATATAAATTGTCAATTTACTGATATCTCATACTCTTGGTATGGAATGATTGTGCCAAGGATCATCAAATAAGGAAAGTGAGTTTCAAACTCTTGCCTTGTCATGAGAGAGTTGTTAGCTCAGTTGGTATGAGCAGAGCCTGTGTATAAGGCTGCTCCTGAGGTGGACCCGGTTCGATCTCTGTACTCAGCTTTCTCTATTTATTTACACGATCGAAAACTGCTCGTTTGTTACTGAGTAAAATCGTTGCCAGGCAATTAGTTCCAAATAAATTTTCTTACTGATTATCACATTTTATCATTATGAATTGTTCATTTACTGTTATTACACACACACACATATATGTATATATGTATGTATGTATATATATATGTGTGTGTATATGTATATATGTATGTATGTGTATATGTGTATGTATGTGTATATATATGTGTATATATATGTGTGTATATGCGTACATATATGTGTGTATATGTATATATATGTGTGTGTGTATATATATGTGTATATGTAAATATGTGTGTGTATATGTGTGTATATGTATATATGTGTGTGTATATGTATATATGTGTGTATATATATATGTGTGTGTATATGTGTATATATATATGTGTGTATATGTGTACATATATATGTGTGTATATGTATATATATATATGTGTGTAATTATTTGTTTTTATTTCTTATTTTTGTAATTTTCTTTAGGTAGAACTGATTACTTCAATTACATAGCTACTACTGCGTGTTTGAAATTCATGTATTATCAACATCACTGCATTAGTAGAAGCCCGATTAGTTTAAAATCACTTTGAAAACCATAATCTTTTTTTTGCTCTTCACCCCTAGATAATGGTAAAATAATATGGCATATGGAGTTCTTCAGCTCTGTAAGGCACTCCATCCAAGAGAAGGCTATTTTGATTAAAAAAACCCTCTCTACTGCTTGGCTGTTGCCTTGGCCATCTTGGCTTGCCAAGCTATTGAAGAAAGCCACTAAGCCCCAAGTATGAACTCTGTGTGCTCAACTGATCTCCGCTTTCAAAAACATCCAGTGCAGACCAGGGGTGTAACCATGTTAGGGGGGGAGCAAACACACAAAAATAGCACCAAATAATTTTAGATTCCATCTACATTCTGATTTTGTATATAAAATTGAAACACAATGAAGATACAGTTTTGAAGGAATTACATAATTGTCATTTTGTTTTCAGAATCTTGAATGCAATAAAAATAAGTTTCACAGCTGGCTTATAAATTTATGTACTTGAAATAGACTTTTTTTGACAGCAGATAAGTATGGTATGTCATCAAGCCAGCTTCAGTTCAGTTGGGGTGGAATTGAACTAATGAGGAAATTGGTAGTTAAATTTAGTATGACCGATATCAAAATAAAGGTTATTTTGAAAAATATGGATAATCTCAGATATGACCATCTTTTCACTCCGGCTGCTCCCTGCATTCACTTCTCTCGCCTAAAATTTTTTTCTCACACCAGTGGAGGTCTGAATTTGTAATTTATGGCTGTGTCATCAGGGCATTTTGAGCAATGAATGTCGGTGTCCACTATATGTATACTGACGTTCTTTGTTCAAAATGATAGAAAAATGCTGATGTATTTGAAATCAAAACGCAATAAAAATGTGTGTCATTTGATCATTTCACATTTTTACATGTAAAATAAAAAAAGACAGTATAAAAAATTCTGTGTAGCAACTACAACAGCCTCTTTCATCTAGGCTTCATTCTTGCAAGTTTTTTTTTTTTTTACTTTGATTACTTTTAAAAATGTTTCAGAAAAATTGTTGAAAATGCGCCATTCTAGAAAATGTGTGCTTAGGGAGTGACTGTTCCCCCCCTGTATTGCTACACTGTTGGCGCAGACGAGACGAGAGTCCTCCCCCTGATCTCTGCAAGTGAGGAATAAGCCGACATATGCGTATGTCTATAGCACAACAATTTTCTGCTCATCTTCTTTGCACATGGTCAGTAATGCAAATGTTGATTAAGCTATAATATCTTTTACACCTGTTGGCAACCATCAACCAAAACTGTCAATTTGGGTTTTTTTCAGTTTTCAAGTTGGTCTAGCTAGCTGACTTGCATTATATATATATATATATATATATATATATATATATATATATATATATATATATATGTGTGTGTGTGTATGTGTATCATGCATTCAAGCTGTACCAATCGGGACAGAGGAACATTTTGAATATTATGTGTAGAAAAAATTTGGAAAAAAAAATCTCTCCCTCTCTTAATTGGGTTTTTGTTGTGGGGGTAGGGGATTCAAATTGATCCCTTAGTTTGTGTCTGTGTGTTGTTTTGAAAATTAGGATTTTTTTTTTTTTTTTTTTTTTTTTTTAGATCTCTACCCAAACAAAAGGAGAGAGAAGTAAATTATTTAGAGACCACACCTCTTTTCCCAATCTTTTAATTGATCTCACCAAAGAAGTCAGAATTTTCATCACGTGATGGTTTCCATAGGGTGACTAACCAGACTTCTTTTCACTTTTCTGCACTGAGTATGGGTGTTGATAATTGTGGGTAGATAGGTATATGGAAGTTCCCCCTGGAATAAGAAGGGAAGATACAGCACATCTATGTTTCACATCAGTGTTTTTCCAGATGATAACCATTTACTCTCCTGATTTGGGGGTGATCAAAGCTGAATGCATGGGGAGGTGTAAGTTGAGGGGAGGATGGGGGAAGAAAAAAAGAAGGTTGAAGAAAAGTTGAAAGAAAGAAGGGGTTGGAGAGAGAAGGGAAGGGTGAGACAAAGGAGGAGAGAGATAAGGAAAGGGTGAAAGAAAGAAAGAAGGGGAAGGAGAGAGATAAAGAAAGGATGGAGGAAAGAAAGAAAGGGAAGGAGAGAGATAAGGAAAGGTTGACTGAAAGGAAGAAGGGGAAAGAGAGAGATGAGGAAAGGGTGACAGAAAGGAAGAAGGGGAAAGAGAGAGATAAGGAAAGGGTGAAAAAAAGAAAGAAGAGAAAGGAGAGAGATAAGGAAAGAGTGAAAGAAAGAAGGGGCTAATAAGAAGAGGAGAGAAAGAAGGGTGGAGGGTTAAACAGAGAGAGACAAAAAAGAAAAGGGAGAGGGGAAGGGGGAGAGAGAGAAGAATTTAAAAAATTCAAAAAATAGCAAAAATGCTTACAAAGTGCACCTATGTAACAAGAGAGCTTGAAATTTCAATATTTAATCCTTATTATGTCTAGCAAACTTATTCCCCCCCCCCCTCCTGAATGGAATTTTAGTGGAGGTTCAATTTTAAATGTAAGTTTATGCTTTTTTGGTCCCTTATTTTTGTCCATGCTTGTCTTTTTTTTTTGTTATTTTTTTTAAATTTCGGAACTATTTCAGTGATCACTGCCCAACAAAAGGCGAGAGAATTAGCTTGTATATGTATTTTGTCATGTCTTTTCTTTTATCCGTCATCTTGTCTGTCTATACTATTTCTCTAAATGTTCAAAATGATTTTCAATGAAATTTTGTGGGTAAGGAAGAATTGGGTTGGATCCAGGAATATCTTATTGATTGAGAGGTATTTTGCCATTTTTTCCCTCTCTTTTTTTCTCTCTTCTCTCATAGAATGATGTTAATGCTCTTAACTGCCCACTCATTATCTCCAAAAGTTCTCAATGAATTTTGATGACATTTTCTGTATGGATGGGCAATAGGCTAAGGAAGAAATGATTAAATTAGAGCGCGGATCCATGCATAATTATCTCCTAATTTGTTATGTGTCCTAACCATTTGATGCTGTCAGAAGTTAATGTCTTTCCACACAATATCTCAAAGTTCTAATGAATTTCAATTAAATCTTTTGGAAGGGTGAGCAATAGACTATGGGAAAAGTTATAAAATTTTGGAGAGGATCCATGCAGAATTACTTCTGACAATGGCGTTGACAGAGATTTGTGCTATCTGAGTGCTTTTCAGTTGTATATGCTTCTACAGTAGAGATGAAACGGCTGCCAGTTTTTCAATAAACTGTGGTAAAATTCCTTCTTAGTATTACTGTATAAATTTTCAAATATCATTGAATCCTCGACAGTGTTTGATTACTCATCATTTTTATTATTATTATTATAGCGAATTCAGGATAAATTTACTTTTAGTTCAATGCATGATGTGGGAACTAAAGAATGGGTGGAAAACTTTAGTTTTTTTTGTTTTTTATTGTCTGTCTAACTTTCTAATAGCTTGTTAATAATGTAAACTGAAGCTTTCATTATAGGTAGATTTACTACCAGTGTCCAGGGTGCAAATGCCCTTGTATATCTAGTATTTTTTCCCCAGTGCTTCATTTACCATGGTCTCTGGTACAAATTGTGTATTTTTTTTACATAGTGTTAACTGTAAATAAGTCCTTTTTTTATTTTGACTTACATTTATATGGAGGCACCATGATCTTCCCACCAATTAGGATCGCTAAAGGTCCAAATCCATCTTAAAGTGCAGTAGTCAAAAATTAATGATGGTTGGAAAAGAAAATTTAGAAAGGTGCAGTAAATCCTAGCTATAATGAACCTTGATAGAATGAATTTCAACTTCAACGAACATGTAGACCATAACAAATATTCTTCTTATCTACTGAGCTAAGTTTGACATATGCAGCAAACACGCGGACCATATCACACTTGGTATCATCCTAATTTTGTGGTCCAACCCTTTTGCAGCCTTTAGATCAAAGTAATGAAACATATCAACTATTAGTTTTCAATTTTAAATGGTACTTTGTTCATGAATTTCTATTTGATTTGGATATTTTTTTCAGTTGACAAAAACAAAATTTGTGATGAATCTTCTTTGTTGTCACTGAAAACCATGTTACATAGCATTCCCGTTTTGAATCTTAAAGTTTATCCCACTCACGTTACACTCTGTGAGAAAGTCAATTGATTTGATATCTCTGAATCAATTTGGTTAATTATAACTCTTCGTAACTCATTAATAATTATTAATTTTTATATTAGAATAAATTACTTCATATTTTTTTCTTTTTTTGCAATTGAAATGTTTTCTATATTAATTATTGTTTTATAAAATTCATGAGAAAAACTGTCATGTAAACAATAAAAATACAACCATAGCATAACCCTTTCTTTTTTTTTTTTTTTTGTTAATGGAATTTTCAGTTTGATTACATGGATAAAACTACTAGAATAACATTTAAAATTGAAAACTGGAAGTTAATGCAAAATGATGCGAGGAGAACAGATACTACATTTTGATCTTGAACTAAATGCTGCAAAAAGTTGTGCCACGAAATAGGATAGTGCCAAAATTTTTCTCCTTCTTATTCACCGAACGATATAAAAGTAAGGTTGAAAATGGATCGAGGGGCGTCTGAACTGCTTCTGGATTTAATGAACGATGTTTGTTGAATGTGGAAACTACCGAACGTGGGACAACCAATTAAATGAACTTTTGGCTTTCACGACAATCCCCTCTCACCAATTAGTTTTATTATAGTGGAGGTTTGCTTTGCTCTCTAGGGAAGAAAAAGACTTTCGAAACAAGAATTATAACTTGCGAATCAAGTAGAAGAAATGAAATAAGGGTAGAGAGAAAGAATGTGCAATGAGGAGGATGTTGAGGGATAAAGAATGAGGGTGAATCATAAATGAGTAAATAGTACGTAAGGCCTTAAAATAGCAAATGAGGGAAGACTATCAAGTGCAGAAGTGAGGCTGTGGCTTGGGAAACTGATGACAGGATATTTAAAAGTAGAATTTCATTAATTAGTCCCATATTTTTATGTCGAGTGCAAAGATCCCATCAAGTTGGTCTTTGAAAAAAAAAAAAGAAGATATTATGCGTTCAAAAGTTTTAGCTGCGTTTTTAGTCTCTAGTTTAGATAAAAATGTTCTTGAAACTTCTACACTCTTAGAAATAAATAAACAGGTCTGGTTGGTCACTCAGTAGAAACCGTCATATGACCAACATCTTTTGGCAGCATGCCGTGTTGGGTGGGGGAATGATCAATCAAAAGATTGGAAAAAGGGGTGATCAATGAATAAGTTACTTCTCTTGTTGGATTGCTGAAATGTTTGAATTATCAAAAAAAACAAACAAGTGGACACAACTGGTGGCCGATTTAGCAAAAACTTACATTGTAAATTGAACCCCAAATTAAAACCTTTTTTTGGGGGGGGGAGGAATTTTCATGAAGTTTTTCAGGCATGATAAAGTGTAAATGTTTTTTTCAGTCCACAAATTTGGTCTTTGCAGCCTTTACACATGATAGGTATGCATCTAGATGAGCTTAAAAACTCAAGAAACCTATTTTGATGGTTTCGGTTGACAGTTTCCAGCTATGAATTTCTATGAATAAAAGATTTTGTCAAAAAAATGTTGGAAACCTTCGCATCAACCAAATATTACAGAATCAGCTGAATGGGGGGCAAGGAAAACACCCCCATAACTGAATAATGATGCTATGAATTTATATGACACAAAGATTTTGTTGAATTAATAACCAGAACTGCTTTTGATATTTGTTTATCATATTCATCAAAATTGCTGTCAAAAGTTTTGAATAAGACATATGATCTATCGTTTAACCATTTCAAGACTCTGATATATATATATATCTATATCTATATATCTATCTATCTATCTATCTATATATATATATATATATATATATATATATATAAAATATATATCCTGAAAGTTTCTTGCTGAAGGCTGGGATATGTCCTGTTGATCTCTTTTGGAAGTTGGAATATTTTAATCAAGGCATGAACCACTTTATTTGTCTTGACTGGATCAAATCAGTTTTCTTTTTTCTTTATTATCATTCTTTTGTAATTTTGTAAATTCATCTTCTATCTTTTAAAGATGTTTTTCATTTTTTATTTTTCATTTATTCATTTATTCATTTTTATTTTCAGGAATTCACTTGTTGGAAGGAAGAAAAGAATCCCTCAGAGCAAATTCAGAGAGTGAGTCTGGCTCAGGTTACTGCTACCTGAGGTTTACCCCACCCCCCAGCCCCTGGTCCAAGACCCCCAAGCAAAATCTCAACATCCCCCTCCTTTAAACTGCCCTCAGTATTACTCGACCCTTAAAAAGAAGCCTTTTTTTGGACCCTTGATAAACAAAATTACCTCAGGAAAAAAAATCTTTGCTTTACATTATGAAGCATTCTGTTAGATTATCTGCGTTCTTGTGGCTATTGGCCGCGTCTGTGTTATCGTTGATCGGAACTCTTGACGGCACTTGCCTGCATGACAGCATCCAGCCGATTGATGTCTCCAAAAAACTCTTGCAATACCCGACTGATGCTCGGCAGAGGCATCGGGGAATGCCCTACAGAGTGCAGAGATCGGCAGATGACTTTCAACCAATCAGAATTTCCCCATTCTTCATAGAATTTGAGAATGTGGAGAAAAATGTTCAGTCACTTTTGAAAAAGGTTGTTGGTCGGGCCATCTCTAAAATCAGTCAGCTACTTGCTGGTAAGTCTCCGTTTACTTATTTCACTATGAATTAGTCCTGGATATTAATATACTGCACATATTGGATGTTTCATATGTACTGAATGAATGGTCAGTTTTGTGTGTGTGTGTGTGTGTGTGTGTGTGCATGTGTGTGTGTGCATGTGTATGTGTGCATATGTGTGTGTGTGGATATGTATGTATGTGTGTGTGTGTATATATATATGTGCGTGTATATGTAATGTGTCTGGTCATGTGTGCACATGATATGTGGGTGTATGATTGCTCACATTTCATTTCAGTGTGTTTGCGTTATAATTTGATTGGATTGTGGACTCCAAATTATTAACCTAGCTTCAAAATAGCTAGATTTAGCTACATTTTTATCTCTTCTTCGACTCCAACATCCAATGTTGGGACACTTGTAGTTTCCAATAAATTGGATATTAAGTGTGTTAAATTTGATTTTTCCAGTTGTGCCGGCATTGACTCCTTTGCTTTTAGCTCGGACAGCCTGTCAGACAAAATGGAGTGATGGCCCAAATAAACACAAGTGAGTAATGTGTGTGCATGTATATATGTACGTGTGTGTATATATATATATATATATATATATATGTATATATATGTGTGTATATATATATATATATATATATATAATATATATATATATATATATGATTGTTTAAATTTTTTATCTGATTCCATATATCTTTCTTACATATAATTGATGTGTGTGTCATACTATAAAACCACCTAAACATGGGCATAGCTCAACTAAATTTGGCCTGTATATTCAATAGACATGGGGGAAGGTTTTAAGATAAGTTTTGTGGGGAAAAAATCTCCCAAGAAGGTTTCAGAGGGGTTCTATATACTAGGTAACTATAATACCAAAGTAGGGACCTTACTCTCTGTCCATCTACATATCTTATTTTATATGCTTATGTATAATTCTTTAAGGAGTTCAAAATGAAGGTTCCCTCCGCTATCTCCCAGAGACTTTTTCTTCCCTAACAAAGGGGGGATCAAAAAGCTTTATAAATAGTAATTCACCTACTGCATTTTTTCTTACATTATGCTTTAAAAACTCTCATATGAGCCAAGCCTTCCCTTCCAAAATCTCAAGCTTTGCTCCTGAGTGAAGGGGAAACATTTTTTTAATTTTTTTATGTGTCTGGAAGGTTTAGTCTTTTATTTTATTTCATTTTTTTTACTCCTTTTCCTTGAATACTTTATCCAGCATATTTCTTCAGCTAGTTATAATCATATAACCACAGTTTTATTGTTTACTCATTGTCCTCTAATATAGTTACCTCTAAATTGTACATGTGTGTGCGCTCAGAGAGTTGTGTGATTTAATACTTGTGAATAGATGGGTTTTATCATTAATTTATTTCAACATTGCATCACATAAAAATATGAAATACTCATAAATTTTGTTTTTCAATGGAACAACAAACTGAACCAAGTAGTTTAAAGTATTGAATAAAGTTTCAATTGATGCAATCATACTTGTTTTACATTAAAACCTGCCAATACAGTTTTATTAGCCATGAAAGAACAATCATCTTGAATCAATTCCAAGTTTACATTCGCACAAGCATTTATACTTTTGTCACTGGAAAATGTGTTTGCACAATGTACAGTTTTTGTGCTCTCTCACTACTAAGAATGAGAGGGAGCATTGGTTCAAATCATATCTGATAGACTTGAGCTTTTTATACTATCCCCATTGTCAATATGTGTGTGTCAGCAAAATCATAATGTTATAAGTTGACTATTTTATAGGAATATTAAATATTAAAGGACTAATTGTCTGAAATTCTGAGTTTATTGGGATGTTTATCTGAATAACTACTGAAATAATGTCTGTAATTCATCTATTCTTGGATTCAGGGGAAATGAATGCAGAAAGAATGAGAAGTCAGATTTATGTTGAACAAAGAAGAAACTTAATTCTGGCTGGTACTCTAAATGTACTCTAAAACTGCCACTTGGGTCTAGTCCAAACCTCATTTAGACCTAAAAACTTATCATATAAGGTACAGTACTGGACCATTCTGGAAGACTGGAAGTGACCTGGGTTTTTGGATTTCCCAGGTTTCTGGACTCAAAATATAAAATGAACAATGAAAAGTGAAGAAAATTGCATTCAACAGATTCAAATTATATAGGTGTAATATGTAATATTTGTATGGAAAGTGAGTCTCCTTTATCGGTCCCTCTCCCCGATGGTGCAAAGCAAATAAGTTATTCTATTTTAGCAATGCTAGAAATCTGTTTGATTACTCATTTATTGTGGTGTATTTCATGCTTTTTGATAATATTAATGCATCGGCATTTTCTTTTCTTCCCTTTCAGATGCAGTGGGTCTGAGCGTAATTATGTTGGCGAATTCTGTTTAGAGACTGTCAAGGTGAGACTCCATTCAAATTAAATAGGCTTGTAGTGACCAATCATCTCCCTTGTTCATCTGCTTCTGAAAGTTGAAAACGGGCAGGTGTGTTTATCGCT
Organism: Thysanoteuthis rhombus; assembly: GCA_963457665.1. Lineage (NCBI taxonomy): Eukaryota > Metazoa > Mollusca > Cephalopoda > Oegopsida > Thysanoteuthidae > Thysanoteuthis > Thysanoteuthis major. The sequence continues at coordinate 51,884,904 of OY735215.1, forward strand.
CTGCCCTTATTAGTATAAGTTAGTTGAGTTTTTACACAAATCGACCACATTAATTTTGTAATAACTTGAGTATAAGAAAAAAAAAATGAAAATTGTGTTACAGACAGTGGTTTGTAATCAAAACATTGCTCATCTTCAGTGGGAAAATTGAAAAATCTGTGTTCATTTGGGGTTTATAAAAGTTCACACAAATGATTTTTTTATGGGAACATAGATATTCAAAACTGCTGGTCTTTACAGAAAAAAGTTTCTCACCTGTTCTTGTCTTGTTTTCAATAGAACGTTTTTTATTTAGTATTTTATTTGTTTTTTTTCATGAATGCACACATCCTCTTTGGTTACATCACTATTTTTGCGGTAACACTTGAAAACTCTGGGGATGCTTTTCAAATCTTCATTCAATTCTATAGTTTTAGTTTAGTTTCTGTTAAACAAATCATCAACTCTCGGCCTCTCTGCCGAATAACACAATCAACTGGCAGTCATTTTATCATGTGGACAGTATTTTTGAAACTTAATTATTGAAATTTTTGTCCTTAATTATTTCTTGACTTTGCTAGAAAGAAAAAAGCCCTAATTTTTGTCCAAATGAATGAAAAAATGTGGGTTATGATTTATCTTCTTTCGTAAAGACAGAATGAATATTTTTTCTTTCCAACTTTAGGTGCTCTCAAGTCATTAGATCCCAGAACCATCTGGAAATTTGTTAGTTTTAAGAAAATGATTTATTTATATATATATATATATATATATATATATATATATATATATATATATATATATATATGGAGTGAGACTCTACCGAAGAAGAGAAAAAATTACCCGCTTTGAGTCACATCTAGACTTCCTAAAGTCCTGTAAGGACAATAAACTCACTCCCGTGAATTTCAGGATCTCCCTACACCCCTCCATAGGGAACCAGGATGCAGATTTCCTTAATCTATGGAACAACAAGATCCACACACTTTCTATGGATCTTTTAGATGACACCATCCAATTCTGCCAAAAAACCATCAAAGACACTCTAACAGATATCAGCGAATTGGAACAAAAATTACAACAACACACATACACAGATGAATACAATGAAATACAGGAAGCGATCAACATCAACATAGGAGGAAGAAAAAAAACAACTTAACCTCACCAAAACTAAAAAATACAACAAACTTAGACACAACATCACACACAGATCTGCGATTCCACAGAATATGAGAGAAATTAAGATACAACCCACCAAAAGAGCCACCAGGCCCCTGCTACCTACCCCCAACCTACCACCTACATACCCAAAAAAAAACAATTCCCCCACCAAACACAGATTTAACACTAGACACACAGACACAGGCTACCCAACAAGAATCACCAATACTGACAAAAACATCATCCATACCCACACGAACAACGATAGAAATAGACACACGCATACGAACAAACAAAACAAAAACACCTACACTGGCACTAACAATACTAACACCTATAACAGACACACACATATGAACAAACATAACAGAAACACCTACACAAATACGAATATTACTGACACCAATATTGTGAACAGACACAGCTATATGAACAAACACAACTACAAAAACCAGCATACAGATAATAGGAACAAGAACACTAGACTCCATAAGGGTCTCAGACCTACTACCCCTCATACCCTGCAAAAGGAAAGCCCTAAGAGTAGCATCCTCCCTCAACCCATCACATTGACCCTTGGAAAGCATCCTGAAGACCCAGGCAAACACCCTGACCAGCAGGTAACCCCTACATCAACTCACACACACACTCTACCAAAAAATGAGGAAAGCCCCCTACCACTAAATATGGAAGGGGAGTTAGAAAACCTGATTCCAACACTAGTAAGCAGTTTAGAAAACTTACTAAAACACTACTACACACCATCAAAATACTAAACTGAACAACCCTCACCACACAGAACACTAATACACACAACTCCTACCATTAATATCCTCACACCCACATCTTAGAAACATTCAATAATGGAAGCTTCAAAGTCACCTAGACCCATAGGAAAAACTTCACCTTAGCCTGTTATAACCCCTGTTCAACTCATAGCCAAAACATTTTCAGTAACTTTTAAGGTTGATACCTATGTAGCTCCATAACCCCACCACCCCTCCTACACTACCCCAAACATACCAGAAAATCCACCTCTACAACACTACCCCCTACCTTGACACACTCTGCCCTCCCCAAGGCAAACTGCTGCTGCTTTACCAAAATCCCAATACCTGCTGGTCATTCTTACATTCAGCAGGAGGCATCTAGTAGCCCTGACAACAAAACTTACCCACAATGCATAGTCCCTGGCAGTGGACTCTGGTTCCACATGGTACATTTTAATCCACACTCACACAACACGCACCACTGATGATGGGAGAAATCCTGAAACATGTATGGACTATTGACATATAAGGATTAATAAACCTTACCACCAAAAACTTCACTCCCGAGTCTGTCTCACTCTCTAAAGTACACATTATATATATGGAGCTATATATTAAAATCATAGCTGAAAGGTAGGAGTTGTTTGATAAACTCTGCCATGTTCACATAACTTTTTTATTTTTAGTATCCCTGAAACTCTTACATGGTAAACACCAGATGATCTCAACAAGAGAAAATTTACACATTGTACCATGATAACAAAGTATATGTAAATAAGAAAATTACTTAGATTGCATTGACAGATATTGGGAAATGAGTGACTGAAGTGACAGAAAAAAAAAATTGAAAAATTTTTTCAATGTTTATTGTTTTAAGCTGTAAAGCTTTCTAGACTATATATATTTATAAACCCATCAAAATTGACTTTTTAATTTATGCATTGATTGGCATAAAGGAGACTAAAGCTATTTTATTCAGTAATCTATTTTTAATAATTCAAGTATCTTGATTTTGAGTTTTTTCAAAGTCTCAACCCCTCTTAAGCTGTTTCAATATGTGAAGAACAGATATAAAGTCTTGAGATTTTCTGTTTTTATTGTAATGTCATAAAAGGAAGGTAAATCCACCAATGAGATCATCAAACAAACAACGAATGAATAAAATGAGATGAGATCTTTTACATTTTTAACATCTTTTTTTTTTTTCTCATTATTTTAGATTCCAGACGAGCACTTGGAAGGATTTTCTCTATGGAGTCGAACAGATGAAGAACCAGTCAAAATATTCCATCAACCTGGAGAAGGAGTTAATAATACAGATTATCTACTCTATGTCTCTGTGAAAGACTCCAAGAACTGTTGGTTAAAAGTTAGTATGAGTATTCTGCTGCAGATTTTCATCTCATTCTATAAATGCCTTATTCTTTGTAACAAAATGGCTTGTGAATGAGATCAGATGATGAAGACAAAAAAGTTATTCCATTTGAATGATTTTTTTGAGAAAAATTTCATGCACAAAAATATTTCACATCTGTAGAACCAAAGATTACTATTAACTCCTATTTATGATGCATTGAGTTACACCAATCTGCATTTTTCTGATATCTTGTGAATTTGTTAGAAATTTGTTTAAACAAGAATTGTACAAGTTGCTTGTCTTCTTGCACTTATCATCTTCACCGTTATCTGTATCCTGTTTTTGTTTTTTTTTTATGACAGGACAAACATGTAATCGCATTTGCTGGCTATTGTCAAACTGACCAGCATGGCCGGCCAATCTCTGGTGTCATCAATTTCTGCCCAAACCAGCTGGACGTCGGCAGGGATAGTATGTTTATGGTGAGTGTCACAATCTGTTCCTTTTCCATTGTCTGCTTGTAATTTGGCTCCCATGGAGTTCAAATAGGTTTGTGTTGTGCAGGTAAAAGACAAGCCAACAATATTTTAATTTCTATCTAAATTTTTTCAGCTGAGGTGGTCATCGATAAGGATTTTTTTTTCCCTTTTGATTGTTGTCCTCTTCTGGGTTTGTCCTTTGAACGAAATTTCTCATTTGTTGTACCCTACGGCCTTCTTTGGGTAGGCATCATATCACATGAGGTCAATGGTTACTTTGCATATCAGTGGGATCTGAATAACCGATTGAAAATTTAAAAAAAAAAGAAGCTTCTACGACACTTTAGATGGACAGCAACATGATGACCCTGGGAACTCTCCCGGTCGAAAATGAAATGTGGAATGAGGACATTCTGGCCCCAAACCATGAAGGGGACCCTTCATCCCAACATTGCAACACCCAAAAATTTTTTCAAAAGATAAACCAAGATGTGGACTACTGTCCAAAAAGTCTATAAATATTCTTTTAATCAATATGCAATGACCAAGATGAAGAAAATGAGGATCATTTTAACATCCAACCCTCATATAAATTTCGTCAATCAAACATCCTCCTTTCTTAAGCTGTCTAATTGGGGTGTTCCATTGTAAACCATCATAATTTAGTTGTGGCCTTGTACTAATACTAATCTTTTTAGAGGACCTTGCTGTGAAGTAGTGGCTAAGTTGTCATACACACCATTATCACCAAAGTGAGTTGAGTGTGATTTTCTCATATAAATTACTATTACTTGTAGAATACTTTTTTGATATCCGTATAATTTTGCATTGTTTGAAGTTTAATTAAATTCCATTGTTTTATAGGTGGCTATCCACGAGCTTCTCCATGCCATGGGTTTCTCAAAACGATTGCTAAAAAAGTTTGAAACCTGTAAACCAAGTAAGTATGATTCGTTGTCCTTGAAGCATTCATAAGCTCTCTATACTCACTATTGTAAAGTATCGAAGATTTTAGTGCCTTATTTCTCTCAACTATTTTAGATACATTTTCCAATTTTTTTCCTGCTTGTTCCATCTATCTCCTATTGTTATAGGCTATCTGGAAATTGAAATTCTCAGCTGATGTAGAGCTGAACGAAGGCAAATTGAAAATTCAAGCTTTCAGAGATAATGTAAGGGAGGTAACTCGATAATTACTGAATATCCAGACAGAGATTCTCAGAAAGTATGCTGTTTGTTTATTTACAGATTTGCTCTGCTAATTGCAAGTTAGTTGTTCCTATAAAAATTTTGCGTTAGCCCAAATGGTATAAAGCAAACAAGAAATCACCATTTGATTTATATCATGAATTTTGAACTATGGTTTTGCTTTTTGAATTTTTTTTATAAGTGAAAAAGTGGTGTAGAGTGAACTTTCTAAAAGCTTGTATATCTAAGTCTGTTCATAAAGCCCTACAAATGGCCCACCTGACCAACCAGCCAAATGAGCTACAGATTCCTCTCTCTGCTTGTCTGTGTGTCTCCGGGTACTCATGCTTATATGAAAATTTGCATGAGTGTACCACTAGGCACTAAAAGGGTTGGTTTTTTTTTCCTTCTTCTTTCAAAAAAGGGCTTTTTTGAGTCTCCATGGACATTTTGGACCAACAATGCTCAAATTTTGTCCTGATTTTAAAATATTTTTGAAGATAATTTTTTTATAGATGACCTATATTTTAAGATAATTAGTTCTGGTACAGGTGCAGGCTACGGTGATTCATTTCTGTAAAGTATAGACGTGTGCATGTTAATTTGAAAAACTTTTCTATTTCAGCTGTTGAGGATAGCGAGCTTCCCTGTATTTCTTTGGATGACACAGCTGCGGAAAGCAGTCCTCAAAAACTGATTCTGCCTTCTGTTGTCAAAAAAGCCCGACAACATTTTGGTTGTAATAATAGCAACAACTATGGCGTCCTGATGGAAACCAAGGTAGGAAAGAACATTTTGATTCTTTTTTAATTTTGTCTTCCTTTATTTATTTTAGTTTCTTTCATGTTGGTACAGGTGACCTGTTATGTATAGTGGGTGTTGGGGTCCAAGCAAGCCAACTACATTATAATCAAGCAGCAATAACTGCTAGATAAGTATAGGCAATATTCAAGGGTGGGTGATAGATGAAAGATGGCAAACATTGTCTATCGTATAAAAATTAAGGAAGATTTAAACAAATTAACAAAGGCATTTTTTTATATTTATTTTTTTCATTAGATAACACCAGAAAAATAAATGCGATTACAAAGTATTCCAAATTTCATTTTTTTATAAACAAATTATTCACCTTAATGACTGGACCCTTTCAACCCATATGCTGCTGCGCCCTGAGATTCCTTCTCTCTGAGGGGAAAAGCTGAAAGAAATTAATAAAAAATTGACGACTGAAATATTTTTTTTCAGTGCATTTCATTTTCACGGTTGGTTTGCGAGCGTTTGTGAAATATATTTCTTAGTGGGTGTGGGCTGTTGTGTCACCTATCATCAAATGGGCATGCAGTGTAGTGAAATAATGTTCAGCTTGAAATATCGTGCTTACGTAATCAATGTCCTTCAATGTTTTCAGTCCAGGTTTTCTGTATGCATCGGTGATTTTAACCAAAATTAACTACCAGCCTTACATCGTGAACTGCATTGTTACAAACCATCAAGGGACACCTGTAGTATTAGAAACTGTCAGCTAAATCTTATGTACATGGGTTTCTTCTATTTTCAAGTTGGTCTAGCTGGCTGGCTGGCTGGCTATGTATGTATCATGTGTACAGGCTGCACCAATGGAGCTAGTGGGCTGAAAATTTGAACCTTGAGTGTTTGTATATTATAGAAACGTTTTTTCTGAAAAGTTTTTTTAGATGTGGGTTCAATCTACAATGTAAGTTTATGCTAAATTAGCCCCTAATTTGTGTCCAGCTGTGTTCATGTTTCTTTGTTTTCTGTTAATTCAGTTTTTTTCATGATCTAACAAAAGTGGATCATCCCTTTTTTTTTCTCAATTTTTTAAAATTGATCACCCCCAACATAGCATGCTGCGAAAAGACCGTCACATGACGGTTCCTTTTGAGTGACTATCCTGGCTTGTTCTTTCAAATCTGACAATGAAGTTTTTCGCCACAAGTCAAATTTGTGGGTGGTAGGGAAGTCATCTGGGGCAAAAACCCCAGTTGACTTATAAATGACATTGTTTGGAGATAACTTGCTTGCATAACCATTTTATGGCAGATTTTACTATCATAGAAATTCAGACTGAAAATACAAGTTTAATTTTGACCAGGTTTTATCTGATTTATTTTTTTTCATTGCAGGATGGGGAGGTACAGTCTCACTGGGACCCCCGAATGATGGAAAGTTCCATTATGGTTCCTACTGTTGGTTTGGTATGTATCAATTTATTCAATCAATTTTATTGATTTGATCATCATGTATAAGTGTTTTCAGACTGTGTTTCTCATCTCAGTTCATCTACTAAACACAACATTCCAGGTGAGTGACGTGGTTGGATGATGTTTTGGGAAACTATGAGGAGAGGTTGCTGCTGTCAAAGCCTGAGTACAAAATGCCCTCATCCCAATGTCTAAGTTCAGGTAGAAGCAATCGCTTGGTCAGAACAATGTTGTTGACTGTTTTACTTTGTCAGGAATATGTTCGTATCTGAGGTTGTTGCAACATTGTGTTTTGAAGATGGACTGAGATGAGTAAAATAATCTGTTTTGTTTTGTTTTTTTTACCTCCCCCAGTTTTAGTGGGTAAATTCGATTTACTATGTGAGCTTGTGCTAAATTGGCATCTTAGTTTATATCTGGCAGTATTTGTAATTGTTTTTGCAAAAATCTTCATTTTTTAATAATCACTGCCTTAAAAAATCTAATAGAAATAACTTATTTATTGATCACTCCCAACATGGCTTCCTGCTTAAAGACATTGGTTGCATCATAGTTTTGTATCGAAACCAGACAGAAAAAATGTGGAAACTATATGTTGCTTATTTTCTTCTGTCTTAGAGTAAATCATCCAGAATACTTTAATTTTGACAATTGAAAAAAAAAATCTATTGTCAAGATACAATCAAAAGCAATGAAGATCAGTTATTTGATTCTTCTAGAAGGATTTAGTTTGATAGAGAGTGTTTATTTGAAACAGAAAAAAAAGAAAGATAGCAATAACTAGCCGATAACATAAAGCAAAGGATATAAAATTTGAAATAATTTACTTTCATTATTATAAAGTCACTGTTATGTTATTAGCGTAATTGTATGAACAACTTCACATTATAAAGAATTGATGTGCAGTTTATTAGAAATTCTTATCTCTAATTAATAGATTGAATATTGAATAAAGTAGACTGACTGATTTTTAAATCAATAACCATTTGATAACATTATCTGTGATAATAGTAAATAGCTTCTTCTGAATTTGACATTGTTAGCTATACTTAATTTCATTGTAGATAAAGTATTGATTCCTATTTGTGTCATTTTTTGTATCAATATTTCTTATTTATTTGTTTTATATTCTTGCAGCCTCACCAAACCGTTGTGGATCCAATTACGTTAGCTGTGTTTGAAGATAGTGGTTGGTACAAAGTGAACTATTCAGCTACTGACAAATTCTTATGGGGCAAAGGTAATACCAGTTATCTCCCTTTGGATGTGTATAAACAAGATATTAGATTGAATACTCTGGGTACTAGAGAAATGATCAGCAAGGTAGCCTTAAGGGCCATGGGTAGTAAATTACATGTTTACTGGATGCCTGTTATCCCATTTATGTATACCAGCACTCTAGTCTGACAGCATATCAGTCTATTTTTAGTCTAATAGTCAACCGGTTTGCCAGTCTATTTTTTGTTTATATTTATACTAGTCTGCAAGACTATTTTAAAATTTTTTTTATAAAATTGACTTGTGAAAATCAATATTAAAGGCTGATACTTTATCTCAGTATTTCAATAATTTTTTGACTTTTCATTTTTTGTATTCAATATCTGAATATCTTTGTGGCTTTTGTGAAGTTCACTGTCCTGATTCCTATATAGATAGCAATCTCTATCAAACTTGAATGTATTAGGCTGGTGTATTAGCATGCATGAAAAAAGAGACCTACTGGATGCTTCACCATTATGGCCTTATGCCAGACTAAGCCTTATATCAACATACTCTTTTTCTTTGTTTATTAACATTCTCTGTGATGTTTTGATATTTGTTGCCATGGCATCCCATACTGTTGCCATTTCTAAAAATGCATATTTGAATATAAGGTCAGTAAAATAATGTTTTAATCTTTTTATGTTTATATTTTATTTCATTATTTATTCAATTATTTTTTTACAGGTGAGGGTTGTTCATTTGGCCAAATTGATACCTGCATTAATGACACCAAATACTTCTGTTCAGGAAGGTAAGAAAAAATGTGTGTGATATATACATATTAGGTTGCTACCCTTAAAATGCTGTTTTCTGAATAGTAAGTTGAAACCTAATGTAAACAGCAAAAAATGGTGAATATTTCATCAAAATATGAATCATTTGTAGCAATAGCGTTTTATCCTATGATCCTTCAATGATAATAAACCATCTCCATGTAATTATTTAGGTTTAGTTTTAATAAATTCAGTAAAAGCACAAATTATGGTTTCTAAATTATTAAACCATATATTACAAATATGAAGTTCAAAATGCTTGGAAAGATGCTAATCTGCCGGAGAAATGTCGGATGTATACAGAGGATGCTGCAAGACTTCGGATCCCAATTTTGAAGCTTAGACACAGTCAGCTGAGAGCTGTAGAGTTGGTCACTGTTATGCAACACATTATTTCAGTTCATATGGTACCCGTTTGTGTTACTCTTTAACCTTTCTTATTCCCTTGGGATCACATGATTTGGTTATAAAAGTCTCCAGAAAGTCCTTGAACTGATGTTTGTGAGTTGTTGGACACTGCTGTCAGTATTTCTTTTGTGTCTTTCTAGACGTTTAACATTGGTTTCTTTATTTCCCGATTTGAATCTATTGAACCCACGTTGAACTGTTTGAACTGTAGTAGTGTTCATTCCAAATGCTGTGTTGATGTTATCAGCAACATTATGTCCTAATTTGAAATCATACTTGAAGATTAGTTCTTTGGTAGAGACCATTTCTGTTCAGGGCTCAAAAGTCTTTTATGATAATGAATTATATCTCTAATTACATTGAATCGGCAAACAAATGCAATTATTAGTAAATCTTTCACTTTTAGAAATATTCTCTTTGATTTTAAAAAACAACATTTTAGGTGTAACAACCTAATACTTAGTTTTGTTGGAACTATTGTGGTGAAATGGATGGTTAGGAAGATTGTTTTACTTATCTTGACATCTTTTTCTCTCCCCTATTTGTGACATTTATTAAGCTAAGCTAGAGGATAATTACAGATTAGGAAGATTGTGTTGCACCAATTATTAAAGTGGAGAGAACTTCCATGCCTACCTTATAAATCAGCTTTTGAAATCCTGACTTATCGATCACTTATATCGATATATATATAGTATACCCCAGTTATAAAGCAGACCCCACTTCTAACTTTCCTACTTTTTTTTTCTCTATACAGTTATCTCTTATGCTTACTCCTTTCTTCCCCTTTTCTCTTTATTGATATTTATCAGGTGTAACTTCTGATATATATATATATATATATATATAGCGGCAACCCTCTAACCAGTGAAGAATAATAGCATTTTTTTATATGGGTATTATAAGTTGGGATTATATAAAACAATTGTACAGCACCATTTTCCTTTATTGACTATAAGGTTCCAACTTTCTAACCCTCTCACGCTAGGTAAGAAAGCTTGATCCAGGGGTGGGGCTAGTATTCTGCTGAGTTAATATTTTGCATTAATTGAGAAAGTAATTGAAAATTTGGTAATTTTTCTTATCTTTCCTTTCTTTTTTTTTTCTAGTCAGGAAGGCTGCCATTTCTTGCACCGTGACAAAGCTACTTGTCAAAGTGGAATCTTTCTGGAACCCTGTGGAATATTCCAGAGCAAAGCAGATGTAAGTAATGTATCAAGATACATTGTTTTTTTTTTTTTTTGGTTAGATACTGTCAACCAAAACTGTCAACATAGGTTTCTTCAGTTTTTGAGTGTTTCTGGTTGGCTATGTATGCGTTGTGCTTAGAGGCTGAAAATTTAGACATTTACTCCTTCAATTATGTTTAGAAGAAACGTTTTTTTTTTTAAATCTCCCCCCCTCACCTCCAACAATACATTTTTATTTGGGGTTCGATTTGCATTGTAAGTTTATGCTAAATTGGTCCTTTAGTTTGTCTGGCAGCTTTGAATTTGAAAAAAATATTCAGACTTTGTTTTAGTGATCACTGTCTAACAATGGGTTAGGAAATTAACTTATTCATTGATCACCCTTTTTTCCAATTTTTTACTTGATCACCCCTTACATGATATACTGCAGAAAGATGTTGGTCTTGTGATGGTTTCTATTGAATGACTAACAAGACCAGTTTTTATTTAAATTTAGCTTCGTATGGCACAAAGCATTGAAAAAATGGGATTGGAGGATTGTATTGTGTCAGTCTTCTAAGTAGGTCAGGCCTATCCATCTTGAAAATGAGCATTTGAAATCCTGGCTTATTGAAAGCAAGGTTTAAACTCTGACCACTGATGCAAGTATCTAATCAAATGGACGTATACAGTACTTCAACTGTGAAAATGAAATGAATTGGAATAAAATATTTCAGTAGTTAATCGACAAAACTCTCATGGTTGAAGTCATAAGTTTACATACACTGTAACCAAATACATTTAAACCCAGTTTTTCATAATTCCTGACATTTAATCCTGTCTTTGGTCAGTTAGGATCACTACTTTTTTCATGAATGCTAACTGTCTAAATTATAGTTGAGTGAATGATTTATTTCAGCTTTTTTATCTTTCATTACATTCCCAGTTGCTCAGAAGTTAACATAGTGATCCTAATTGACCTAAGACAGGAATTCTTTACCAAGATTAATTGACAGGAATTATGAAAAACTGGGTTTAAATGTATTTGGCCTTGGTGTATGTAAACTTCTGACTTTAAGTGTATATCAGCATACTGATATATGTACTTAAGCCTTTTTCCTTTCCTTTGTCACAAAAATCTCACCAAATCTAATGATAAAACCACTCAATTGGCAACTCCATGGTCAAAGTAGGCCAGACATAATACCTAAACTGGAATCATTTAAGGCTCAGAATACATGTTCAAGTATTGGGAAATATTGATCACTCAGTGTGAGAACCACTGATTTAAACCTTTCTAATCTGTATTGATTCTAAATATTGACAAACTTTGAAATCATTTAATATAAATTGGTTTAAAATCAAATTTCTTTTTTTGTAGAGTCGCTGTTCAATACCAGTGAAAAACTCCCCGAAAGATCGAGGGGAAATGTTCTCACACCGGAGCAGGTGTTTCATGGCTAATATCACCAAAGATGTAAGTACTTTGAGTTTTAGTTTAATAATATCCATAAAAAGTATATATTATACACAAATATATGTATATATGGTATATAGATGTATATTAATAAATGCTAGTATAAACTTATCCATCCATCCAATATATTTTCTGCTTCACAGTAAAACATTTCAAAAGGTGAGAATTACCCTTCAGTGCAATGTGTTTATGTTCACTTCTATTTTTCTTGCTCTCAGTGTACAATGAAGTTGAATTATGTAACAAATATTTGCCTATTATTCCAAGAGTTATCCAGACTATTCAACTTGTTTGTTTTGTTTTTGTTTATACCTCAACATTTTGGCAGATCCACTCTATGGCCTTCTTCAGATGTGCTGAGTCTGTAAGGAAAGAGAGTGAGAATTGTACCCCTGGAAAAGTCTGTTGAACAGATTCACCAAAATCTAGTGATAACAGAAGCTAGAAAAAATAACAAGTTCAGTGGTCCAAACAACTCTTGGGATGATGATATGTCATGTAACCCCCCCCCCCCCAAAGCTGAGGACTTGGTGGACTATAGTCGCTAAAACATTACTTGAATGGTTCCCAAATGTGTTTTTAGTAATTCACTGATAGTCAACTTGAGGATAAATACCATATTTAGCCATGGAATCGTTGAGATCTTGAGGCAAAACTATGAGTTTTAGCAACTATAGTCTGCCAAATTTTTGTCATTTTTCATCCAGTTGACCGTATGTTTCCAATTCATATCTATTATTAAATTATTTTGAATGTATATCTGTTGGAAAAATATTTACTAAGAATGAGTTCAGTAGTCTTAACAACTCTTGGAATGAAGAAATCAATCCCAGAAGAAAATGCAGAAAACTAGTTGAAAAATATTGAAAATGAATTTGATATGAACTACAAAATGCTCTAAAATTGAATACTTCTGTGTGATGCAAAATTATTTAAAGTTAAGTACTTTATTATTGTACTCCAGTTTTCTGCATTTCTAAATCCCAGTTTTCTTTTTCTCCGATTATTTTTCTGTGATTTATTTTCTTTGATTTATAAATAAGAACGCATATATTCTTAACATCACTCTACTGACATATTATCACTAACGACCGAGTTGAAAAAAAAAAAAGAATACTTCTCATCCAAGGGAGGTAACTTACTCTGCAACTGTAATAAATCTCAGGATTCATCTTCCCACTATGTACCCAGGAGATATGACTGATGAAGTGTCCCGGTATATCTATTATATTCTGGAATGTTCAATCTTGTTCTGAGTTGACATAAGCCTCTCCACCTACACACGCAGCATCCAGTGACTGCATAGGAATGCAGACCAAGTTCAGTGATTCCATTGAAAGCTCATGGGTATTGCTATGTTTTGCAAAAAAAAAACCTGGTATTGATCATTATGAATGCAGCGGTCTCACAATACACAAACTCATTCATTGGCATCTCACTACCAACTGAGTAACTCCATGGGAGAGTGTTCATACATGTACAGTAAGGTCCCTGATTGATTGCTAAGTTTCCATGAGATATCCAAAATGGCTGGATACTTGCTGGGCTGACCCTGTAAATTGTTTGCAATCATTGAATGCTTCTATTTGGGAATTCCTTTGAATTAACCTTTTCTCTGAAAAATATTCTCATTTTTGTGTTGCCCAATTGAAATATAAGCCAATGAAACAAATACGCATTCTTTTTATTTTTCAGGCATCTGCTTCCTATGAAACCCAAGGCATGTGTTATGAATTCCGTTGCCGTGGGAAACGTATCTATGACATAAGAGTCAAATCTTCCCGATGGACGTCTTGTCCCATGGGCAAGAGCATTTCAGTGAGTAAAAATGTAGATTTTGAAACTGTGATTATTTGATATACACAAAAATGATTTGCATATCCTATTCAAGCGTAAAAAAAAATATCAATGTGGATTCAACCTTTTGATCACCGAAATGCCCGAAAATGACTGTAAATATGGTATGTTTCAAGTCCTGCAGAATGTTGATATGCCCCGAGTACAGTACAACTTTATTTTTGAACACTGTATAAATACTCAAAACATGATCAAGTAGTGGCACCATCTAAGGCTGGAAAGCATCTTAATAAACGAAATGCAATGAAAACAGTTTTGTAATTGACTGCAAAAATGAATTCTTACAGTGACAAGGTGACATTAATGTTACCTGGGAGCCTTGAGTGTTAACTTGTGTTGCAAACAGAAAAAAACAGGATAATGATGAAAAATTTGAGATTTTATTGAATGCCAGTTGTACAAAAAATTTGCTTATAATAATACCTATTTATCCCCCTTTTTAAAATGAATATTTGCAGATTCCAGGTTATCATGGTGTTATACACTGTCCCAAATTACTGGGCCTTTTGTGTACGAAATCTAACCGAGAATCAAGCACTAAACAACCTACTAGTTCACGCGATGTGTACAGCATGTCCACAGGTGAGTCAAAAACAATGTCCTCCAAAAATCTTATGTTGTGTAAATTTTTCTCCTGTTACAAAAGTATATGTGCACTTCTGAATTCAACATAGAGGAATCAATACTTTTCATATAAAAACTCAGTAAAATGTCTATAGAATGTGAAATCTTTTGTGTGCACAATAATTTCCTTTGTGCGCTGATTGCAAAACCTGTATGCACATGTGCACAGCTAAGAGAACTATGATTAAGAGCCTATAAATCCATGTCTAGAAATATTTTGTTACTGTGTTTCATAAAACCTTATTGTGTGTCTATATCAGAAAAGTCTGGATCTTGAAAATGGCTTGATGAATAACCAAAAGCACTTGGAAATTTATGGACAGTTCATGAATTCACATTCCATAGACCAATGTTCAGTTTATAAAGAAACGAGAACAATTGATACCTGCCTCCAAAAAAAACACCTTTAATCAAACTGGTTTTAATGAAAATTTGCTGCTTAAAAACATAGATTATATATGATTATATTTATGTTTCGGTAAACATGACAGATAATGTTAGTTGATTCAACTTTTTTTTTAATCAGCTGTCTTATTGCAGGATCACTAGAGTAAAGGAAGTGTCCAAAGTTTGGGTTGTCTATCAAGCGCTTTTGACCATCACTGGTCATTGTCAAGATTGGATTTCATAGCCAGATGATTATAGTAGTAGTAGTAGTAGTGGTGAGAAATGTATGACATTAATGAACATGCTTGAAAGAAAAATTGCTGCCTAAATAGTCATTATTTGATTTATTTTTCCTTTCTCTTTCAGAAATGGTCTATCCATTGCCCTTTTTAATAAACATAGTTTTTGGGGATCTGGATTATCATTACTTACGCAAAAATAGTCAAATAGACAACTTCCGCAGGATCATCATCAACAGAGTGCTGGAACTCCAGCCACTTGATCGACGGAGACTGACAAGTTTCCGAGTCAGACGTGGAACGATAGTGAGTTTTCAGCTATTACCTCCAGGTCCCTCAAGAAGTGGTTAGTATGACTTTTGGTACTTCTTTAATTTTCTCTTGTTTTTTCTCCATATAATGGCGTCATTCTTTCCCTATAAGGAGTTGGGTTGGTGGGTAGGTCTGCCCTGTATTTTTTCTGAGTTATTTTCTGTCAGATTTATTTGAAACTTGGTGGAAAATTGTTCCTTGATATGATGTTTCTTTTTAAAAAAAATCTACGAATTGGGGTCATGTGATCTGGCAATAATAGCATTTAAATTTTATAGTGGACACCTCATTGAACTTCTGGTTCTTGTTTTATCTGTCTCTATATTCTGTATATTGTATTTTACAATCTTTTTGAAATATGTTCCAAGATTGGTTGGTGAAGTTGAAAAGATGCATGAAAATTGATCTTTTTTGGTAGTAACAATAAAAAAAATATGAAATCAGTTTTAAAAAGTTGTAGTTTTAAGAGAAATTGTTGTATACAGTAAATATTGAATGCGTATTCACCCTTCTGCAAGAGAATTTCTCTCAGGTCTGTTACCCGTCGTAACTATATTCAGGCTGATGGACGGATATAAGAGATCGTATAAGATCGTAAAAGATACATACTAGATTTGTAAAGTAAGTTATCTCCCTTAGATAAGTTTTTCACTTCTGTATGATATCTTAGAAAAGTGGACTATGTTAAGAATATTTGTTTCTATTCATAAATTAAAGAAAATAAATCAGTGAAGAATAGTCTAAAAATAAACATATTGAATAAGCAACACAAGTAGCTGCTGGACGTGCTCAAAAATTGAATGTCTGTGTAATGCAAAATTATTGAAATCAGGTAATTCAGTGTTGATATTTTCTTCATTTCTCCTGAATATTCTTCAGGGATTTATTCCCTTCAATTCATAAATAAGAACTCATGTTTATGTATTCTTCTCAACTAACACGTTATCACAAAAATGTGTGTTTAAAGGTACCAGGTTTGAATTAGAGAAGACCAGTGCCAGAGATCAATTCTGAAATATGTTAACCAATATTAACAATTATATGATTCAACTATAACGTATGACTTCAATTACATAACTCGGAGATTATGCAACCTATGGAGGAATGCCACTGGTGCATCTGAAGACAAGTTTATGAACTCACAAAATATGTCAGTTGAATCGGAAAGTTTGTTGAATTGATGTCTCCTGGGAGTCATTGTTTATTGTGCTAACGACCAAATGTCTTGAAGAAATAAAGAGAGGTGAAGATAATATTTAATGGAGAATAATAATAAGCAGATGAATTTTCATCACCAGAGCCATTAGCGCAGTTGGGGAGCTTGTTCAATCCCATAAAATAACAAAGAGGAAAAGAGACTTTTTGTTTTTAATATTTCACACACAAGAACATTGTAGTGAAAAAGAAAAGAAATGGAATCGTTTTGATCTGATCTGAGGAAATTTTAAAAGCTAAAATTTGATTTGATCCCAGATGATGATGTAAAAATAGTGTTTAGACAAACAATTATTCATTTATACTGTGTCATTTTATGTTTCAGGCCCTGATGGCAAACGAGTGTATTCGTTACTTCATGAAGCTGTTTTTGCTGGAAACTTCTCTTTCATAATGCCAGAAACGGGTAGAAAATACACAGCAACCTACATCAGGTGAGTCTGCACATTTCAGTCAATCAGGTTACTTGGCCATTATTTAGAAAGAAAATGTTCTCTTTTAAGAAATATCACATATATTTAAAAAAGCACATGCACTGTAAGGGGAGTGTGGTCTTACCTTACCCCTTCCACCCACCTACCCAATATTATAAGCAGAAACAAACTTATCTACTTATCTACTTGTTTTTTTTTGTTTGTTTTTTAAATTCAAACTCTTTTTAGTGATCACTGCCCAACAAAAGGCAAGAAAAGTAACTTATTCATTGATCACCCCTTTTCCAATTTTCATGATTGATTACCCCTATACTCATCATGCTACCAAAAGGTGTTAGTTGCGTGACAGTTTTTGTTAGTTGACTAACCAGACCTGTTTCTCTTATATTTTATTGCAACTTTCAGTTTGTTATTTGAAGACTGATGAGTGATCAGCATAGATTGGAGATGAGTCTCTGGTGAGATTTGAACTCTCATCTCTTATCCTTGGGGTATGAGATGTGGGTTCAAATCTCTCGTTACTTGATGTTCTCAGATGAAGTACTCTGAGAATTATCTGGACTAGTATCCCCATCTTTGTTGTTTTTATCACAACATTTTGCTTAATAGTTTTCTTCGGCTTTCTTCTCAAGTATAAATTGCATCTTGTGATCCTTGAATATCTCCTAATACCTCCTTCATCTCCCTCATAGACACGACAAAGTTCACAGATCAGATTGTCTGAATTGGCATTTCACTTACCCTCATCATCAACTTGCTTATTAAATCTCTCCAGACGGAATTCCATCTTTGAAAATTGAAAATTTGGCAGTGCAAAAATCACTAAATTAGTGTAGATGTGCGTGAACATATTTGCCATTTTTTGACCATTTTCTGCATCTTTTGTGTGTCTTTATTCTTATATTTTTATTTTTTGCAATTTTTTAGTGTTTTGCAATTTTTGGTGTTTTCTGGCTATTTAAAAAAAAATTTAGCACTTTCTGGCAGTCAGATTAGTGTGAAAACATTTTGGCAACACTGGGATCGTCTTAGCAACTTTTCTGCTGACACCCATGCATCTATTAACACTGTTCTACAATTCTTCAAGTTGTTTGCTTCTGAGATGAAATGTGATTCATCATCCCTTATGACGTGTTCAATTGAAACATGATTGTTGAAATTGTTTTTTGGCTATTGTATATAAGGTTTTACCTACTTTGTATATGGTGTACATAACAGATTTTCAGTCATGAATTGTTGAACTGTTTTTTTTTTAATGTGTTCATGGCTATTTTACACAATATTTGATCAACTGCCCTGTGTAGGTAACACTGACCTTAGTTGGTGTGAGTCTCGTGTACATCACACACATGCTTGTAAGTACTTTTTGTGACCTGGTATTGTGTCTTAAAAACTAGGGTTAATCAACAAATTTAAACCTCATCACAATTCTCGGTGAGCTAGAATTAGTCTAGATTGACTTGATTTGTTTCTGAAGTAATCGGGCTGTACATCAGTGTTATAAAGAATATCTGGGCAATCTTTTTTGAGTTATATTTATGGCATCAACTAGGGTAGTTCGAACAAATCGTGGAATAAAGTTAATTTAGATAGATAAGTATCAATATGTTTACTCTGTTTTGTATCCTGTTTGATATTTCTCGTTTTTCTTTCCAGTAACACACCAATGTTTG
>OY735215.1:51908893-52063893 GCA_963457665.1 Thysanoteuthis rhombus
CAAGAAGATTCGAGTGACTCCGATAAATAAAAGACCGAATAGTTATGACCAGAACACTGGGTCGGAGCATTTCTAAAATTGTACCGCTTGTCGGATGCCCACATTCAGTTGTGGTGTGTATCTAACAGCACAGAGAAAATCGCTCGGCATTGGACGACCAAGACTTATGCAATCTGTATGTTTGTGCACCAGTCTGCACTTGTATATATGCCTTCGACAATAAATATTTGTAAGTATTGAATAAACGGGGACAAAATTATGACCGAAATACAAGTAGAACACCCATGCAGACATAAATGGCTCGTTTCAAAGTCTCAAACCAACGAACGCATAACAAATATTAGATTCTAATTTGCATACTTTATGAATGGAAGTCAGAATTTATCAAATATTACTGTCTTAGGAAAAGGACTTGATATCAATTTATTCATTATCCAATAATTTAGCGGAACACTTCCCTTCTCAACACTTGTCCTTCATCAGAGCCATAAAGGTATCAACGTTTTACTATCTCGACTTACAACTATGTTTAACGAACTAAATACGAGTTCTGTGTAGAAATTATTCAGCCATTATTCAAATAATAACGAAGAAAATAACTTACCAAAGCCTCACCAAGGCGTTTTTGTCCCCTTTGAAGTGCTCCCCTGGAGACCCCACGAAATTCTCCCCAACGTCCCTTACTCTTTACAAAGAAGTCTACAAAGTTATCTTTTGGGATTACCATTAACTGCCTCGTTGCATTCTCCTTAATATCGTTCAAGGCCTGAATTCTCTATAGGAAAAGCCAGAATTCGCAGGCAGCTAAATCAGGACTGTAGTGTATCTGATAGACCTTGGCTATGCAATGTTTAGTTCAGACCCCCACCCCTCAAAAATGTATGGGACATAAATAATATACAGGAGAGAGAGAGAGAGAGAGAGAGAGAGAGAGAGACAGAGACAGAGACAGAGACAGAGTTCACTATTGGAATGTAAAGTCATCTCTAATTGATTATCAAGATGCATTAAAGACGCATAACCGGTTCTCGAGATATTCGTGATGGCTTGATATTTTCCGGACTGACTGACATCGACCATCTGCATCTCAACGTTAAACTCTAGTTTCGAAAGGAAGGGTCTAAAATCAATCCATCCTCCCGATAGTCACCCATGGAGCTGAAACAGGGAACTTAGAGTATTGATGCTCAAACATCGAAACATGCAATGTGCAAAAGGAGGGATCGTGCTTAAGATTACACGGAGAGATCAAAACACAGCCTGTCAGAAAACTCAACATGACAATGGGCGTGTAATGTTGCAAGACAAATCCCTGGACCTTAAGACTCACAATGTGGATTTTCAGAAATCATATGCGAAATTGTTACTGGCAAATAATGAAATGGTCTGACCATTTAGGGAAGTTCAGGAGATATTTGCGTTGTGACGCCCACGGCAGAGGTCTGGCTGATCTTGGGGAAGGTCTATGTCCAACGACGGACGTTAAAAGACTGTTGCTCCCAAAGTGGACAGTGATAGCTCTAACTGCAACGCCGACCCATGGATCTTTTGCACGGGTGCTAGTGATTCAGGGATTGAATTAACGCCTTCCTGGTAAACTGCAACGTCTTGAAAATGCTTACACCCAATAATTAGCCTGAATCAACAAAGACAATTCAATTCAATATATATTGTCTTTGTTGATTCAGCAAAAACAGCCGAATGGAACCAGGCTATCGTTGTGTTCTTGAATTGACCATAGGTTTCTGTTCGAAATTCAAATAACGTTACCGAATACGATAAGCACTTGAAGAAGGCTGGGAGGTACAACAGCCGAAACTTCGTAACTATTACTACCACGACGAGAACAGTTCGAATTAATCAGTGAATGATAATTATAAATAGCTAAATCCAAGGAAATGCCACGGGTGTTGATTAAGATTGTCCATTACCCTATGTCCCCGCTCCTCTCTCGCCTTTTGTATGTATCTTCTCATTCTCTCTTATCTAAATGTTACACAAACATGGATTAAAGTCTATAGTTTTGAGAAGGGTCATCAACATTCAAAGAGTTTTTATCGAACGATTTAAAAACTTCTTTAGTAGTTCTCACTCTCTCCGGAAATTTGCACGTTAAAGTGAATCCACCACATGAGAAAAGTCTGACTAATAATTGCATATAAGTTATTCCATGTGAATGTTGAAAGATCTGTACTAAAGAAACGGGCAAGCATTTTAAAGTCCGACGATGACTATAGAAAAGGTGCAAAGTCGAAATAGACAGATCTGGGATGGCTTGCAATATCTGGAGAGAGAAAGGCAAACACTATCCTCTCTGGGAAGAAGTCCGTATTATAGACAGGGAACGCTGTTAGGAACCGAGAAAAATCGTAGAGACAGCACATGTCAACATGTCGACTGAGTGTATAAGTCAGACAAGCGCAGACTTCAACCCGATGTGGCTTCCGCTACTCAACAAGGACAAGGGATGGAAATCCAAACCTCAAAGCCGAATCCAACGTTATAGCATTCCTACCTTTAGAAAGATTCTGTTTATCCCCATCATATTCGGATAGTAGACTGGAAGAGGGCCGTAGAATGGATTGACCAGAACGCTGTCTACAGAACACAAACAACAAAAAGGAGTCCAATCGTCCGAAAAACTATTTGAAATATGGCTTAGTTTCACATGTTAAAAATAAATGAGAAATTCGCAAATATTTTCTAATGTATCCCATTTGAAAAAAAATCTTATTCTTTATCTATATCTCCATAAATAATGTTATAATGTATCGGTATTTTTACGCCTTTCTATCGCAACCCCCTTTCAATCTTTTGTTCATTATCTCTTGATATCCTGTCAGGAAGCCTTTTTGTCACCATCTGTTATCTGTTATCTCTCTCTCTCTCTCTCTCTCTCTCTCTCTCTCTCTCTCTCTCTCTCTCTTCTCTCTCTCTCTCTCTCTCTCTCTCTCTATATATATATATATATGTGTGTGTTTGTGTGTGTGTGTGTGTGTTTTGGGTTGCCTACGCAAGGAAGCCCTGTTCCAAAACAATAAATGATATGTAGTATAAAATGATATCAATATACAATACACATAATACCCTATGTAGAATAACAAAGTACATGTATGACATGAGCTATATATTATTTTATAGCTGAAAAAGAGGTGGTTTTTGATCAACACTGCTGGGGTGCCATGTTAAGAGGACTGTTTTGTTTTTAAAATCCCCAAAAGGGTTACATGGCTAACAACTGAAGATCCCAACAAGAGAAATACATTGTAATACATCATCATCATCATCATCATCATCATCATTATCATCATCATCAGTCTTTTAACGCCCGTCGTTGGACATAGACCTTCCCCAGGATTAGCCACAATTCTCTATCATGGGCGTCACGGAGTCAGTACTTTCTGAACTTGCCTAGCTCGTCTCTCAATCTTGTGTTCTGTCGGCCTCGGTTTCTTATGTGATCTCTAAGGATCCATGTTGTGAGACGTGATGTCCATCGGTTGTCTTTCATTCTTGCAACATGGCCTGCCCATTGCCATTTGAGTTTTTTGATAGTTTCTATGATGTCACGGACACCAAAATATAAGTGAAACAGGGAAAAATACTGGAGAAAATTACACGAATTGCCTTGACAGATATCGTGAAATAAGTGACTGGAGTGGAACAAAATTACACTCGTTATTATGGTGTGTAAATTCTCTCTCTCTCTCCCTCTCTCTCTCTCTCTCTCTCTCTCTCTCTCTCTCTCTCTATATATATATATATATATATTCGCTTCTATCCCTTTCTCATTCCTCTATATGTATATATATTTTTTTTCATCTGGTTTTTCTTTTTGTTTTTCTCTAACTTTCTTACCTCATTACCTTTTTCATTTATCTTCCCTTCCTCCTTCTTCTCCTCAACTTTTCGCAATTTTTTCCTGCTTAACTTTATTATGAATGTTTCTCAGAAAGCCTAACTGATCCGGTCTCAGAAGCTCGCTTGGATCGTGCAAATACCACCTTCGGGACTTAGGTAGAAAAGCAGAACAGTCCTACGTCATCATCATCATCATCAGCATCATCAGCATCAGTCTTTTCTCAGGATTCGCCACATCTCTCTATCATGGGCGTTGTAGAGCAAATATTTCCTGAACCTATTTGTCTCGCTATCTCGTATTCTACCGGCCTCAATTCCGTATCTGATCTCTGGGGATCCATGTTGTGAGTTATGATGTCCATCGGATGTCTGCCATTCTTGCAACATGACCTGTCCATTGCCATTTAAGTTTTCTAATGGATTCCATGATGTTTCGGACAACTGTTCCCCCTTATATACTCTGATGTCTTGTGATCTCTCCTTGTGATGTTGTGCATGATTCCCTCATGTGTACGTTGCATGGTTCTTAGTTTCAGGGTCTGTTACATCTTTCACCTCGCTCGGTGATTATCGGGTTGCATTGGTTGTTTTCTCTTCTTTTTGGAACTGATGGGATTTTCTTGTTTTTGAAGCTTGAGCTTTTTCTACCGAAGGCCTTCCATCTTGGAGTGGTTCTTTGCTTGATTTCCTCTTCTTTTGAGGATGTCCTGAGGAGACTCGTTACCCTGAGGGGATGCAGTGATCTGCTTTGTCCAGTTTGGTGTTTTTGATTTTGATCGCTGTGCGTTTATTTCCGACTTGTTTGTTGTACATGACTTTCGCTTCTTGCATTCTTCATCTGGCATAAGTTGGATGTCGTGGAAGTTCTCCGCAATAAGTACGATGTCGTCAGTAAATCTGGGGTTATTTAGATATTTGCCGTCTTTTCTGATTCCACTGTTTTCCCAGTCTAGGTGTCTGAAGATCATCATGAGGTAGGCTGTAAAGAGTTTGGTTGAGCTGGTATCACCTTGTCTTATCCCATTTGGGTGCTGAAAGGGCTCTGAGTCTTCACGTATCTCTATGAAAGAGCTGCTGTGAGGATATATATATATATATATATATATATATATATATATATATATATATATATATATATATATATAGTCTACACCTTTTATGATGATCGCATCAATGACATTGGGAATGTTTACTGAGTCAAAAACCTCCTTGAAGTCTATAAATGCTACTGCAAGTGGCATTCTATGTTCTGCCGCTTTCTTTTTTACTTGATTTATCGAGTGGAGATAGTCCATGGTTGTGCAGCTTCTTCTAAAGCCAGCTTAATCCCGTGGTTGGTTTTCGTCAAGCGTTTTTGTGATTCGGTTGGTAAGGAACTTGATGAAATGTTTGTAGATGCAGTTTAGTAGACTTATTGGTCTGTAGTAGTTGGGGTGTTTCAGGTTCCCTTTTTTATGTAATAGCATTATGATTGCAGTGTTCCGAGCTGATAGCTTTAATCAAAGCGAAGGAAGGAATGCTCCACAGCCTACAGTACATCGATTTTTGTTGCTTAAGACAGGGTACCCATGATAACCAAAGTTCATCACTAAGAGCGTCTGAAATGGGGACGCGAATCTCGGAACAAGAACTAATATCAATGGAAGAAAGTCGCCGTCGATTGAATCTCACTTTCTCTTGAATAAGGTTGACGACCGGCTACGTGTGAGTCGTTATATTTGGGAAGGGAAGATGCAGTGTAGGAAAACTACCAGCCGGTGGAATTTGGTGGTTTAAGCAAAGTTATGTCGGGAAACACTTGGTTCTATTATTCATATGGAAGGTACATCGTTGCGTTCCATGTATTACAACGTCATTGAAGACCAGATACATTCCTTTATAATAAGTCTTTTAAGATGGCAGTAGCGTCTTTCAATGCGCCTTGTCAGTTTGCATAAGATTTACAAAAATGATTTCGGGAACATGTATTCACTGTGTTTTCCCGGGCACCAATCTCCCCAGGTATCAGTCCCGTTGAGCATTTATGTGATGTATTGGACCAACAAATTCATTCAGCTGAATTACGTTACTTGTAGCAGTTAAAGGGTCTTGCATTAACATCCAGACATCAGATCCCAGGATAAAACTTCATGGATCTTGTAGAGTCCATGTCTGATCGAGTAAGAAGCGTTTTACAGGCACAGGATGTTTCAATGCTGTCTGGCCATAAATAATATCCGAGTTTGATTGTGTAAGGTTCCACTAGAAATAATAAAATCCTTCTACGTTTAGTTTAGAAGAAAATTAACCTTCTATCAAAAGGGAGATAAGGGTGTATCTATTCATTGGGCAATACTGTAAGAATCATCATCAACATCATCATCATCATCATCATCATCATCATCGTCAGTCTTTTGTTGTCTGTTGTTGGACCTGGATCTCCCTCAGGATTCGCCACATCTCTCTATCGTGGGTGTCTCAGTGCCAATATTTTCTGAACCTGTACAGTTCGTCTTGCCGATATTTGTGCAACAGTTTAGTTTTTACAGTGGGAGTTATTTATCGGGACCATTCTAGGAAAGGACCTTTTGAATAATGATAACTGAGTGATGATATTGAGCGAAGGAACAATTTATATTCATTGTCACAAATTCATCGATATGAACTACTTTACATACATTTTAATGAATTTTCAATTCAATTTGAAAAATGGGTTTGTGACCAACTGATTTTGATAATAGTAACCGTTTGATAATAATATCCATAATTATAATAAACGGCTTGCTCTGAATGTGAATAATGTATGGATCATTCGACGGGATAATATGAGTAGTTCATGATGTGGAAAGAAAAACTGAAATTGTATTTAACACATATACCCACTATCTTCGTCTCTCTGTCTCTCTTAGCTGCTAATGTTAAGTTCACATTAATCCCCTTCTGAAAGGCTTGAAACTAATCTCCCCTGCGATCTGTACCATGGTCAGGTATATTGACAAAAATGTCTGGTAAATGTAATGCCATGATGGTTAAGAGAGAAGAGATTGTACAAATTCTTGAGGGAAACCATTCACCCATGAATACCAAATCGCCTAAGCAGTATTGACTATAAATAGCTGTTATATCCATTACTGTCGTTGACTCACGCAGATCAAAAAAGAAAAAAAAGAAAAAAAGAAAAAAAAAAGAAAAAAGAAAGAAAAGAAAAAAACGAGACAGAAGGAGAGGAATGAAGAAGAAATCTATGATGACCAGAGACTGTGATGATGACAACAACTTAATCTACAACAACATTTTGTTTACTTCCGTCGTCCCTGGAACCAGGCATGGATCAATGCTGATCCGTCTGTCACATTGTTGAAACTTGGCTCAAGTGGATAGCATCAAACTTGATCAACAACGATTCATCTAAGGCAGCCTCTTGAGCCTTCATTTCAATTGTCAAGCACGGAAAATCAAACCATGTTCTTCGATCAGGTAAGTGAGCTACCGTAGTAACTTGCTCCAAGTCTAAGTCTAAACACAAAACAAACGCGTTTACCTTGCTATCTGAAAGTAGAGTCTTCCCTATGAAAACCTTTCTCAAGCCGAAATGGCGTAAACCCAAGAAGCAGTAACAATTACTGCAATTATTCCTGTATAATAAGCACCACTCGATTTTAAAACCTAAAACTCAGGAGTGCGTATTATGTACTGAAGGTAAATGTTACCCTTCTGTTCGCAAACAAATGCTTGGCCCACTTCAGTACGATATGACCGAAGTTAAGTTATATCTAGGGTTCAAACTAACTTATGTGTAACAAAGAGTTTAAATCATTTACCAAAGACTGAAAAGTCTGTACGTATTATACACGAGAGATGTTTTTTCTGGATTTCATAGCCACATTTAGAGTTGTTTTACAACAATTGAATCGAAACACTGTAAATACAGTGGAAAGAGCGTTTAGCGTTTATTTTACGACGGATCGTTGTAGAGACAGCACGCACCCTCTTTCTCTGCCTCTCTTGCACTGCAGAATCCTGTTCTTCCTACCACCTCAAACTCTGACGACTCAGTCAGCATAGCAAATCCCCATCACTATTTTCGGGTCTGGGAATGCTCAAATATTTCTCCCATATAAGTTGATGGTAATTGCTTTTTCGCTTCACGCCACTTTAGTGAAATTGAATTCACTTATCCTTATTAGATATAAGTACTTTTTGACTTGTATGATTTGTAGTATGAACGGACCTTCACTCGAGATTCTTGAAAAGTACGCACATAAAAGCCATAAAACTTCCTAGACATTGTGCAAAAATTGAACTGGCAATTAACTAGTTCATCGATGCCGTCAAAATGTCAGCATATATGAAATATATGGATACACATTGCAGTGAGCTAGGAGAAATAACTTTCTATACACATTGCATTTTATAGACATGGATAATAGATTTGCATTGCAGTGAGCTTGGAAAATAGCCTTCTATGCACATTGCTTCTTATATACGTGAATAATAGAGATTCAGATTGCAGTTAGCTTGGAGGATAGCCTTCTATACACCTTGCGTTTTATAGACAAGGATAATAGTGATTTACACCTCGGTGAGCTTGGAGAATAGCCTTCTACACACATAGCCTTTTTTAGACGTTGATAATAGAGATTTGCATTCCAGTGAGCTTGGAGAATAGCTTCCAATACACATTACATTTTATATACGTGGATAATAGAAGTTTATCAGTGGGGTTGGAGAGTAACGTTCTGTTGATCACAAACGGATTTTTATTATTTTTTGTTCATGTTTTTATTACTTTTTCTATTTTTCTATTACCCTTTAAATTCAGAATCACAGATGATATGCTGTGTTACCAAGTCATTGCATCCTGACTGAAGACATCTGCACATCGCTAATTATTAGATGAGTGGATTTTGATTAGTCTTTCTTTCATCTTATTTCTGTTGTTTTCTATCGCATCTCTCAGATTGTAATTCAACGAAATTTAGATAACTATCGCAGATCAGAAAGAAAGAATAATCCCCCGTTAAGATTTGAACGCACATTCCTTATCAATAGAGGTTCGAATCTTGCTAGAGGCTAATTCTTTATTTTCGCTCCATACTACTCACATAACGATCGTAGAATGACGATCTGCGAGTTGCGATAAGAAGCTTCAGGAAAAACGGATAAAAAATACCAGTTAAAAAATAGCAATGATTGACAATGCTTCATCTCGTGAATTCAAACATCTAATAATGCTTATGTATGTAAACAAAGATGACAGTGTATTGGCGTTCAGAGAAGTAGAAATATATCTTAATGGCTTCATTAGAATGACTCATGTTAATTGGCCTTCGGCAAAGGCTGTCAGAGAGAGAGAGAGAGAGAGAGAGAGAGAGAGAGAGAGAGAGAGAGAGAGAGAGAGAGAGAGAGAGAGAGAGAGAGAGAGAGAGGCTCCCCAAGATAAGGAACGCAAGTTCAAATTTCGCCGGAGACTTTTTATCAAATTCGTACTGCTAACTTCATGATCGTAGAATAACGTTCTGAGAGTTGCAATAAAAAGCAGCCGAAAGAAGATAAAAGAAATACCAGTGAAAAAATTAATGTTAATTAACAATGCTTCATCTAAGAAACCCAAACACCATTATATATTGTGGCAAGATTGGAGAAACACCTAGGCCATATTTTACAATCTGAACTTGTAGTGACCTAGCTGTGTATTTAATGACTGATTGGGAGCATCGTCCACTCAGGACGGCCTTCCTTACATCAGTAACCCAGTGTCAGGCACTTTGACGAAAAGTCGTACTAGCAAAAGTAAACACGTCCCGACGGTCGGACTAAGATACGTTTATTGGAGGATGGAAAATATTTCCCAAGGACACACTGTCATCTCCTTCCCACGTTGTGTATTTTTTCGTCAATACATCTGTTTGGGCGGAACTGTTGCAGGGTTCAAACAAAGGGGTAAGCCACAGATGTTCTTGATATTTTATTTAATCTTCCCTGTTGCATATTCTCGGGACACGTGCATATGAGACAAATGAGAGTGATAACCGGCGTTATGTTGCTACGATACGATATTTCATTTCGCCGAATACAGTATCTGTGTGTTCGTGCGTCTCAGTTATAATCTAGTGACTCGTCTGTGGGTTCTCATATTATTACACGGCCCAGCTGTAGGGAAGCAGCTCACCCCAGGGTAGCACTGTCCCACTGCACCAAGAGGGACTGGTCGGGCACGCCCCGACGCTTTCACGACCTCAGTTGCTTTAGCAACCACAATTGCTTTAGCGACCTCGGTTGCATCGGCAGGAGCTATTTTCCGTGGGATGCTCCATTTTTTTCCACGTTAAGCTTGACCTTGTGTCGCATTTCGCTCCGGTGGAAGTGCAAATAAATAGGTACTGTGAAGTGACTGGGGAGAACCGTGGCTTGTCCTTTAATTAGGAATAGGAATGGTATTTGCGCCCAGACATCTTAATGGACGGAGCTGTGACTCTTTCCCCTAGCTATGTCGCCTTTGGTCGGACACATTAATTCGGTTGGTCTCCGGGCAACTTATTTCACGAATGCAATGAAACAATCCGTACTAATAATGAACAGTTAGTACGCATGGGTCATTATTTAAAATAATGCATTCTTCCACTTAAAAATGACTTCAGTCACCTTTTAATACAACTTCAGATGATCAAACGTTAACATTTATTTACACCATTAATAGTTTTGAAGTAAGTATCAATTTTTTTTAGTAAGTGAATATTAAGAAACAGCTGGAACTCCCTAGAACACGAGTAGATATTTTTTACATATACTGTAGTAAATTCCAGTTAAAAAGATCGCATTAGGACGATTTTGAACCCAATAAACGGCAGTCCCGATCGACAGGATAACTAATTTTTTTTTTGAGTACAGAAAACTCTGCAGGAATTCTTGAATTCAAGGAAAAAGCTTGCATAAAAAACAATATAATTCATACAGGTAATTTTTCTTTGTTTTTTAAATTTCGCATCCAACTTGAGTCACAATCAAAGGATATTTGAAAGATAGTTGTTTAGAAAACTAAAAAAATACATTTTTAGTAATTTTATCAAATATTATTTAAAAAAAATTATTAACTCGGTGGCACTGCTGCTTGTTCCAAATAAACGGCACACTGGCCATAATAAACAGAGCAGATTAGCGATGGATTACATGTTTGGATCGGTCCTTGCAAAATCGGTCCTATTTTGCGGCTTGTCTTAATAAGCACTGGTCCTATTAAGCGGAATCCGATTTATACATGACATGCAATAAGTGAATAAGCATAAACCGTTTTAGTTTAACAACTTCATTTGAGTATTTGAATGAAGTTTTAAGCAAATATATAAGGCCTAACTATTAAAGACTTATCTTATTGAATACTTTGTTGAATTTTCCTTTGTTGTTTTAAGAGCAACAGCACGTCTTGACATAGAATTAATAAGCTCGGAAATTGCAGTTTGAGGCAT
This sequence comes from Thysanoteuthis rhombus, assembly GCA_963457665.1. Taxonomy (NCBI): domain Eukaryota; kingdom Metazoa; phylum Mollusca; class Cephalopoda; order Oegopsida; family Thysanoteuthidae; genus Thysanoteuthis; species Thysanoteuthis major. The sequence continues at coordinate 51,920,200 of OY735215.1, forward strand.
TTAAGACCATGCTTGACGTAAGAGATTTAAAAAAATATGATTGTGTTTCTGTCTTTTCAGACTTACGCATGATCTTATCCAATATTGCCCGTAGGTGTTCAATTAGTATCATGTCAGAAGACAGATTTGGCCCAGGAAGTTGTTCGATGCAGTATCTGGAAATTGAGCAAATTTTGTGTTTTGCCAGAAAGCTAAGGGCTTAACGGTCAACTTGATGACCCAATCACCCTACTTCTTGATATTAGTCGCGGTTGAAAAGGCCTTCTTCCTGGCTGTTTGTCTATAAAGACCAAGTTGTTACTGCCACTTCCAAAGCTCTTAAACAAGGGCTGTTCTCAACAAAACTAAACGTGTCTATTTACTTGCATGTCTCTCTGTCTCTGCGTCACTGTCTGTCTGTCTGCCTCTATTTCTATACACATAATCTAGGAAGCTATACAGCTTTGAACATTAAGCACATAAAAAACTTTTCCCAAATTTCTCTTGTATGCATGAGTGAGTAGTTTCTTCTGTGAAAATGTAATCTCATAGAAATTCAAATACCATCCTATAATAATAAATGATGTGTATTGGTGGGTCCGTCTGTAAAGCGGAAAAGGTATTAGAGCATCATAATTAAAATTTCCCCACGTTCGGCCTCCGTCGTTCCTCCCTCTCCAGCCAGTCATCACTGCCCCCCCCACAAACATGGTAACCTCGGAGTACCCAAAATAAAAGTTGAAAAGAGGGCTAGCGAGACTTTCTAGAAGAGGAGCCCCGCAACCTCAACCCATTCAACATGGAAGGTGGAAAAGGGTCAGACGAGATTTCTTAGAAGATATAATTTTTCTTTCGTTTAAAGGTAAAACAATTTATGTTAAATCCTCCATAATTGATAAAACTGTCGCCATTTTGGATGACGTGAATACAAGTAACTATGGTATTTTCACGTATAATAGTTGCGATTTTAATATCATCGTCATTTAGAATTAACGATCGGTCTAAGCTTATCGTTGCCTAGCACGCACTATTCTTCCTGGTCGCCTCCCCGTTCGATATCACCGACGTGGGGGATTAATACAATTGAGGATACGACCGGAAATTATTGCTTAGGAACGACGTATTATTGTACAAGCAAATTATCATTGATATTTACTCTTGTAAGCTTAGCATACGTTACGATGATGTTTATGAAGGAAGTATTTAACGATCCTGGGACCCATTACGGTTATGCAAACCTAGAAAACTCAAGAAACCTTTCAATAAAATAAATATTTTGACGGATCTTTATTTATAACATTTAGTTTTTAAACTAATTAATGAACTACAATGAAAAGCAAATCTTGACCTTCAAAAATCACATTATTTTTGTTTAAAATGGATTATAATTTTCTAATTCTAATATATGGTACAGGTCTATGTACATTAATAATGTGCAATGGGTAATGATGTTTCTTAGCCAACAGATTCGCATTGTCAAGTTCAGGATGGACAATGCTGAGGACCCCTAAGCATTATTTGATGGATCCCCAATTTTGAAGACATTAATCTATTATACAGACTTGCCAACAATTAATCTACATCAACGAATCTCAATGAAATCCCCAAAGAAGAAGAAATCAAGCGACGAATCACTCTAGGATGGCAAGCCTTCAACAGAGCAAGCTCAATCGTCAAGAACAAGAAGATCCCATAAGTCCTAAAAAGAAGCGTATTCAACTAATGCGTCCTCCTGATAGTCACCTATGGAGCTGAAACATGGAACTTATCCAAGAGACTGACCCTCAAACTGAGAAGCATGCACGCAAAAGAATCATGCTCAACCTCACATACAGAGACCATGAGACAGCACAATATATCAGGGAGAAAACAAGAGCCTGAGACATCATGGAATCCATTAGAAAACTCAAATGGCAATGGGCTGGTCATGTTGCAAGAATGGCCGACAAATGATGGACATCACGACTCACAACATGGATCCTCAGAGGTCACATGCACAACCGAGGCCGGGAGAATTTAAGATGGATAGACGAACTAGACAGGTTCAGAAATATTGGTTACGCGACGCCGATGATAGATATTTTTGGTAAATCCTGGGGAAGTCTACGTCCAACGACACACGATAAAAGACTCATGATGATGATGATGATGATGAGTCTTAATAAGCTTAGTAAGGCTAAGGCTACAATAAGCAGACTCTAGAAGACTAGCCTACTAACTCTTGATTCACACTGATGAGTCTTAGTATATGCTTAGTAAGGCACAAGGCCACAAGTGTGGGGTATGAAATGATGATCAAACCCACAACAGTAGTAAAGATATGCGAGAATAGTTTGTTAATTATTGATCAACGCTCAGGTACCAAAGAATTGACTATTTATTCATTTCTTTATCGAATACAAATACGTCTCTGTAAACAATTCACATTGGAAATACATACTCAACATTAAAATATACATTAATTCAAATTATAAAAATGGATGAAACTTGAAACATAGAATACCAGTACACTACATTCACCAGGTACATTTTATTTATTCATTTTTCCAAAATTCTTCTATATATTTCAGCCGAAAACTCCCCAAATTGCACTTTGATTTACTTTCTATTCCAAATTATTTAAGTTCATCAAAGTTGAACAACCGCAGCCAGCAAAGATGGTGAAGGGTTCTATCTTTATGTATTCGTGTGTTCCAGCACTCCTGGCCATACCATTTACAGATTTAAATGTTGGTATCAGTACTTATTTTTGACCCCCCCCCAACTTTTTTTTGACTTTTTTGGGGGGCCTTATTCTGAGAGGTTTAATAACATCATGATTTTTTAGAATCTAGATGTTTCTAGATGGTTCTTTTACTCTATTTTAGATGTTTTCCAGTGGAAAACGCCTGTGACGTCATAAATAGAAATCCCAATGCTACAGCTGTTCAATTATTGACTGTGATGGCGAGTTATTCTTAAAATTATCTATACAGCAGCTTCTAAGGGTCTGTTGTTGGACATAGACCTTCTGCAAGAGTCTCCAGACCTCTCTATCGTGGGCATTGCGGAGCCAATACTTTCTGAACTTGCCTAGTTTGTCACATCATCTTTTATTCTGTCGAACACTGTATCGCATGTCCAGCGGTTGGCCGACATTTGATATCTCAGACTCAAAGACAGTTCTTCCTCTAAGATACTATCCTGTCTTGTGATCTCTCCATGTGATGTTGAGCATCTCTTTATTTACTCTCCCATCAAAGCAAAAAGCAACTGCAATCAGGTCAGGTATGAGCCCTACCTATCCCTTTAATTGCAATGGGACAGTGCAACCCCGGGGCAACGGATCCCCCGCGGCTGGGCCGAGTATTAGTGGGAGAGCCCAAGGACGAGTCCAAAGGCTCCCAATGTGCGTAGCAATGTGCAGCCTCAGTATAACCTCATTGGCTGACACATGCACCGGTGCACTCGGACTTTGATGCTCACCACATCACAATCTCCGGCCCATTCGGAAGGCAAGTGTCAGTACCGGCGCCTTGGGCTCTGTCGGGGAACAAATACTACACCCTAATCCATGCCGAAAAGGCCAGAAAAATGTGAGGTTGAGCATGATTCTTCTCATGTGCACGCTGTCAGATTGAGGGGCAATATTTGAGCTAGATTTCATATTTCAACCCCATCGGTGATTATCGGGAGGATAAATTGGTTGTATACCCTTCTTTTTAGGACTGATGGGATTTTCTTGTTCTTTGGAGGTCAAGCTTGTTCTATCGAAAGCTTGCCAACCCAGAGTGATTCTTCGCCTGATTTCCTCTTCTTTTGTGGATTTCAAGGGGATTCGTTGTCTTACGTACATGCAATGTTCTATTTTCTTCAGCTCTTTCTTTTCAATTCTGATTTGTGTGTCTTTGTCTTTAAAATGTTTGTTGTTCATGACATTCGTTTTACTGAAGTCCACGTAGTGATCTACTTTCCTGCTTTCTTGATGCAAGTCATGTTGCAAGAATGTCAGACAACCGCTGGACATCACGACTCTTAACGTGGATCCTCAGAGATCATATACGAAACTTTGACAGGCAAAAAATATGATGGCATGAGTGCTGACTCCGCAGCACCCATGATAGAGAGGTCAGGCCAATCTTAGGGAAGGTCTCTGTCCAACGACAAAATCTGAAAAAACAAACAAACAAACCCCAAAACAAAACGTTCTCAAACATTCTAGTTCATGTGTACATATTTTCAAAATGTTTTCGTCTGTTCGTTCTGAAAAAAGTCTATGGTGTTTTTTGAGACTTCCTATATAAATATTTCCCCAGAATATTGTTCTAAGTAAAAGGTCGGTCGCCTCTGACGGGGCGGGGGGGGGGGAAAGGGTAAATTTAGTCTTGGTTTTCTGTCGTTTGTTTTTAAGAGAGATGAACTGATATCGACTTTATTACTGTCCTCCAACAACGAGGTACTTCATGAAGAGAGTTCTCTCTTTAAGTATACGATTTATCTATATTGTTTCGATTACGTAGACATTTTCTTTTCTCTTTCTTTTTTCTTCCTTTCTGTTTTTCTTTTTCCTTCCTTTTTTTTTATAATTGATATCTTCATTTATTTTCCTTTCATTCCATCTTTCGTGGTATTCCTTTCTTTCTTTCTTTCTTTCTTTCTTTCTTTATCTTTGCATTGTTCTTTCTTCCCCTCTTTCTTTCTTTCTTTTCAGTGTCCGTTGTTCTTTCTTTCTTCAATATCTATTTGTTTTCCTTTCTTTTTCTTCCTTTCTTTTTTCTCTTTTCTTCCTTTCTTCTATAACTGATATTTTTCTTTCTTTCTCTTCTTTTCACTCTTTCTTCCGCAGTCTTTCTTTCTTTAACGTTGCATTGTTCTTTCTTTCCTTCTTTCTTCGTTTCCTTTTAGTTTCATTTGTTCATTCTCTCTTCAATATTTGCTATTTATCTTTCTTTTTTCTTTCTTTGTTCCATCTGTCAGGTCTGCTAATTTCTTTCTTTCTTTTCTTTCTTTCTTTCTTTCTTTCTTTCTTTCTTTCTTTCTTTCTTTTTTTTCTTTCTTTCTTTCAGATCTGCTAATTCCTTCTTTCTCTCTCACTTCCTTTCTTCCATTTTCTTCATCTTTCCTTCTTCCTTTCTTTGTCACATCTTTCAAATCTGATCATTATTAATTTTCTTCCTATCGTTTTGGCTCTTTTCCTCTCCTGGTCTCATTTTCCATAAATACTATTTTTATATCTGATTTTTTCAGAGGCCTACAAGAGACTTGGTAGGTCTGTGCCCATAGCGTTTCTCCGCTGTTCTACGTCAGATTTACTTGAAACTTGCTAGAAAGGTGTCCTTTGATAAAAAAAAGCTTTTTACTTAGAAGAAATCTTCCACTCAGAGTCGCAGAATCTGGCAATAATGGTGTAGAAATGTTATGATTTAAAATCGATTTTCTCAGCTGCTTTGTGTCAGATCTTCTTGAAACTGGATAGATCTGCGTTCCTTGATAATATATTTCTTATTCTATTTTAAGATTATGACTTTTAACCTTTATAGTGGACGCTTCATTGAACTTTCAGTTCTTGTTTTTTGTTCTTTCATTTTTTTTGTTCTATCTTTGAAATCTGCCATTTCCCCCGCTTTACTTCTTCTAATTCCTATTCATATACAAGAGGACAAAAATGTCTTGCCATGTTCCTGGAATGTGGTTATCACTATTATTTGATCGGTGTGTGGAAACGGGTGTAATTTCAGAAGCTTTCACCCGGTCGTTCATTCGTTGTCTACTGACCAACAGCATCTCGTCAGGCCATCACTGACCAACGCAACTCCCGTAGACCCTCTCGAATTTCCCGTTACCACGAGAAATAAAAATAAAGCAAGTAATTTCGTTTATTTTACTTCGGAGAATGTCAATGAGTCGTAGAAAAAAAAACTTTCAAGGAATTTGACCCAGGAGACTTGATAGCGATCAATACTCTCTTGAGATTACAATGACTGCAGTGGCGGTCAAAGAAAAAAAAATCTCTTGTATTACCTTTTGATTGAAGTATTTTAATTTTCTTTACCAGCAGAGCCCGCTTAAAAAAGTCACCCTTTTTTTTAGTAATCCCATAAAATGTTGCCCAACTTTTCTAGGATCTAAAAAAGAACCCTTCTTCCCCATATATATATATATATATATATATATATATATAATGTGTACTTATATCAAGTATATATATATATATATATATATATATATATATATATATCAATGGTAAGAGCAAAGATATATATATATATATATATATATATATATATATATATATATATGTTTATATATATATCATTTTCTTTAATCGTTTATTCTATTTACTTTGTCTAGGCTAAGTAACACATAAAGTGCGTAACTGGGAGATCCTTTCAAATAAATGTTTCTATATAATATAACGCAACACACACACACACACACACACACATATATATATATATATATATATATATATATATATATATATATATATATATATATATATATATATATATAAATATAAAAGGTAATACAATGTATTGCTCTTCCAACTCTGGAATTGAGCACTCTGGTAGATGGGGAATTATCATGAATATTTATATATCGCTTAATTCGGTCCTACTGACAGTTCAGTTTTGCGTCTGGGTCCAAAATAGCTGTCTGTGATTGACACAATTATTGATTATATATATATATATATATATATATATATATATATATATATATATATATATATATATATCTCAATGGTAAGAGCAACGCTCGCGCTCTCTCTCTCTCTCTGTATATATATATATATATATATATATATATATATATATATATATATATATAGTTTTTGGAAAGACCAGAAGACACACGGAGCTGTATCCTGACTGGAGGATTGGGTCGATGCGATATTTTGAAAAAAAAAATGCATATTCGATAATCTACTCTCTCATAAGCTTACACTCCAAGTCGCACATTCGGTCCTCCTGGTATTCAAAATGGCTGGATACTTCCCGGACAAACATAGTAGAAGTTGAGAGAGACGATGTATTTCAGAAAAGTGTTTAAGACCCCCTCCCTAAAAAATGTTCGGAGTGATTCAGAATCACATCACGGTTTACCCCCATCTCTTCACACATGCATGTGTACCGACCTACGCACTTGTTGTGTCCGAAATATATGAGTAAAAAAATATTTATATATAAGATTGAAGACAAAAGAATAAGAAGACGCAGACAGACATACATTCATACATGCATACAAACACACATACATACATACACGCACACACATACACACACACACACACAGAGCAACATATAACATGTAAGTAGATGCTTCGATGTCGTAAATCCAAACTCTTGACTTTTCTTCGACTGAACTGGCGTACTAGATGTCGAATCAGCAATGATTTACTGTCGTTCGAGGTTTGATGATATCGCAAAAGGTCTCGGGTGTAGACAAAGGCGTCATACAAAGCGGAACTCTGGTTTCCGGTACCACAAATATAAGATATCCTTACGCCTGCAGTGATGCGGTTTCATTAACTGGGCCAGTACCGTTGTTGCAAGCGTTTCGGTTCGGTTAGATGACGTGGCTCGCTTTCTAGAATTCGCCGGCCGTCTCAACTTCAAATGTAATCTGATAAATTAATTCACTCAATTACTGTCGTAAAGATTATGCTTCACTCAGTTTTATTTTATCTTGTCTTCTGGACGGACTTTTTCCTTTAATACAATTGTTGCGTGTTGGGGTTTTGTTACTTTTCTGAACAAATTCTCATCAGCAGAGACACTTGACGGAATTCTTTGTTTAACAATGAAAGAAAACGAAAACTTTTCCATGTTAAAATTATGGAGCGAGCTGTACTGCACACGTTGCTAAAATAGAATAACTTATTTTCTGTTAACGCTTGAATTTTCTCTTTGATACCGTTTTCAACTGCGACGAAAATTGACAGTTCTTAGAAATGGGGAAATAACATGTTAAGACCAATTTTAAAATCAGTTAACAGCGTTTGTAAGGAATTTGGTGACCCCAAAAAAGATTGGCAGCGTTCTTTATTGAATATTTTGAGATTGGGCAAAGAAAGGGGGGGGGGAGGTTATTTTTTCTTTTTTTACGTTAGATAACAACAGATTTTTTATATCGATTCTCGAGACAAAAAAACAGAAAGTACAAGAAGGAAAGGAAGAGAAGCACGCAATAGAGAGAGAGAGAGAGAGAGAGAGAGAGAGAGAGAGAGAGAGAGAGAGAGAGAGAGAGAGAGAGAGAGAGAGAGAGAGAGAGAGAAAGAGAGAGAGAATACCGTGCTTATAACTGGTTTCACACTCCACTTATCTATTTATGACTTTTGCCGATGAATTTCAAAGCATTTTAGACAATATTTTCGGTTTTTATTTCTAATGTAATCTTTATTTTTGTTTCAGACGTTTTAAATGGGGATCAGCTTGCAAACTCGACTGGTAACAAATCGTTTTGTTCCAGAAACAAATGTTGACAAATGCTCTCAAAAAATGTATGTACAACGTCGCAGTTTTTGTTCTTTTTCTTGTTTTGCTTTGAACCACCAGAGAAAGAGACCAAAACTCTTTCCTTGCAAATAATACATATTACACTTGGAGAAGACTGTAGAATGGATTGGTCGGAAAATCGTGTCAACATCGAAGATGGGAAGAAGAGATTAAGTTGTTCAAACAGAGTTATAGACAAGAAATTCCCATTTGATCTTCCCATTTCTTTATTTTCTCAAAGAAATATGCAAGTAGACTCCTTACAACAGTATTACTATGCGACCCTAGCGCACAACCCACAGCAAAATATCACATTAAACACACTAGTTGACAAGTGTGCGGGACCGAGTGAGGATCGAACCCACTACTGTTGCAATGCTCTGCGACGGGGTTGCCAGATGTCTTCTGAGACCAATTTTGTATGGTTTTGGGACCAAACAGTAGCTCCAGTTCCAATATAATTAAATAACGCAGAATCCACCTCTAGACTAAGCTTGCAGGAAAAAATTATCAAAACACGTATTTTTTCATCTATCTCCCACGTACGTTTGATTTTTTATTTAATTTTTGTTTGATGGTATACTTTTTTTTCCCCATTTTTATCTCAAACGTTGCAATATTTTTACAATTTAAGCAAAAGTGATGTTCATACAATATTCTGATCAAGAATCATTACCTATAGTTTTAAACTTTTTCATTTAATCGAAAAGTATTTGTCAGTGGAAGAGAGAAGTGCTTATGAAAGAAAAGAGTATATCTTTGTACAATATATTAGAAAAACAATCATAAGAATAATCAAATATCGATGTATAGTTTAATCTAAGCATAGTATTGAATGAAATTCGATATAAGTTCTAAGTTTAAACCATGATCGGCTAAGCAGATCGATATTAATTCTTTAGTATAATTATTCGCATCAGAAATGCATTTTTTGGTTATCGAATTCAATCCATATCTATTTGCTATGCACTTTTGTACTTGTGTACTTTCGTTCGTCTATAATACTCTCGAAGACAAAGTGGAGATACCTTATTCAGTGAGTTATTTATAAATAAATAATTTTGCGACCCCGTTTGATTTTCAATTTTGAGGGTGTTGAGATTAGCATACATATGGTTACAATTTGCATTAAGGTCAGAAAAGGATATTATGCCGATAACTCTATTTTGCAATTTGTAATATAAAAATATTTTTGTAATAGACATTTCAGCTTTGTTCACATATTTGACAACCATTGGTAAGGTGAGATGATGAAATAGTATGATAAAAAGATTTCAGATCTATAGTATTAATGTACTTTCAGGCTTTACATAACATTAGCTCTTTTCAATTTCTTGATTAAGATTTCACTATGGAATCTGCCATTGAAGGTTTCATCAAAGTAAACCGCAAGATATTTAATATTTGGGGATGGAAAAATTCTATGCTCATTCATTTTAATCAGGCACTTTTCACCAGGTAGATGAAAAAATATTATTCGTTTTATCGCAATTAAGCGAAACGTCATTAGCAACTAACCAATTATAAGAAACTTTTGAATCAACATTATCATTTGAAGAATCACTCTAGAATGGCAAACCTCCAACAGAGCAAGCTCAACCTTCAAGAACAAGAAGGTCCCATCAGTCCTGAAAAGAGAGTCACCAATCGAACTGAAACATGGAAACTAACTAAGAGACTAACCCTCAAACTGAAAAGCATGCAATGTGCACATGAAATAATAATTTTTTTTACCTCACATGGAGAGATCACATGAGAGCACAATATATTAGGGAGAAAACAGGAAAACGAAACAACATGGAATCCATTAGAAAACTCAAACGGCAATTGGCTGGTCATGTTGCAAGAATGGCAGACACCTGGAGGACATCAGGACTCACAACATGGATCCCCACAGATCACATGCGTACCCGAGGCCGGCGGAAAACAAGATTGAGAGATGAACTACATAAGTTCAGAAAGTATTGGCTCCACGACGCCCATGATAGAGAAACAAGTCCTGGGGATGATGAATTGATTTTATAGAACTGTCAATAATGAGGAGATTCGTGTCACTAGCAAAATGATAGATTTTTCCCATTTTTATTGCATAGTGTAGATCTTTAAATGTAAATAAGAAAAAGTAGTGGACCAAGGGGATTTCACGTGGTACATAGTTAGTAGATCCCAATGTATTTTTTTACCAAAATGGAGTACGAGGGTCTGAGAGCCATGCATATATAGTGAAAGTGTAGAGGAGTAGATTGAACATCAGAAAAGTCTCTTTTTAGCAACAGAGTGGTAGGATTATGGAATAGATTACCGGAATATGTAGTACTATCAACAAATGTAAAGAAATTATGTTTATTACACCACAGTTAATGCAAATGTCTATGACTGGGGTATTGAGTGAATGTGATTATTTGATGTAAGCTTTCATGTACATAATTGTATACTTCTACTCACACAATAATACATGTTTCAAATGTTCCAAGATCTGAGCTCAGAGGGACACCATGTATTTGTAGTTAATCTAAATACCAATATTGAGACATATTTTGAGCAATCTTTGAAATATGAAAAAAAAGCCTAGAATTTGCAAATACCCCGACAGCCTAATGGTCAAGTCTGGCAATCAATATATCGTGGTTAACTGTATCAAAAGCTTTTTGAAGATCTACGAAAACACCACAGGCTATTTTTTGTTATCAAGGGCTTTTCTGATTTTTTCCGTTATATCGATTGTATATTTATACCAAATCATATAATTCGTGTACAACAGGTCGTTATCTTTCGTGAATTACCAAATCTTTTTTTATTTCGGAACTAGATAGTTTTGTTCAGAGCTAATTTTGCTCAATTTCGTTGTGAAAAATAGCCAACGGCACCCCTGGTCTGCAAGACTAGCTTTCTAATCAATATTTTATCGCAGGAATCGGCAATGTATGTCCTGCGGGTGAAATCCGCTGACTTCATTGAATACATGATGTTGTACACAGTAATCCATTGTTTTCCTTACCTATTCTTAGTCTCTGATCAATAAAATTCAAAATCGAAAAATTGAACAAAAATTGTCAGTGGCCTAGAATCGATGTTCTATAGCTAGAAATGTTTTAATGCTATGCCTTATCGCTTTTCTTTTAATATACACAGAATTTGAACCATAATTTGACAATATTTTGTCCCTGAATTGGTTGATAGTACATGAACGTTTATGTAGGTGTATACTCTTTTAATGAAAAACATCTCCATGGCTTTGGAAGATTATAGTCTTATTTTTTGTATTCGGACAAAAAATCAATTTACCGCAAGCACATTCGGGTAGAATACCTGAAGAAGCCCGTAGAATGGATCAACCAAACGAAGTATTGACAACATAAATAACAAGGAAGAGTTCACTTGCCCGAAAAAAACAAAAAAACTCTTGGAATATTAGCGTTATCTTAGAGATATGTATAAATGGATATAAACAGGTATAGATATATAAAGGGCCGAATTAGCGGGGGCCCCATGATGATAGAAACTACGGCGGTGGAAATTGGAGCAAGATCACCTTGGTGCAAGGGCCGGATTAAAGCCGCTGGATGCCTCAAGTACAACCCCAAAATGTTGACCCTCACCTTGGCCCTCCCATTGCTCGAATGACAAGATTTTCACAAATGAAACAACCATGAGGAAGGTTATATTAAATTCAAAACCCGTCAAAATACGTTAGAAAAAAATGAATTTCCCACAAAAATATACTACTTCAATAAACTGAATATTTACCAACGAAACGTGTACTTGAATAATAACTAGTATTCTACAGTGGTATTTGTATGGATTTTTGAATCATTTGAGTGTTTGAAATAACTCTATATTGTAGAAAAATTTGAATTTAAACTTTCACGTTAAATAATTGGACAATAATGATTCAATGCAGGAAACTGCAATAAACACTGGCACCCCCTTCTCTTTTAATGTCTGTAAGTTTATGGTTATTTCCATTATTGGTTAATCCAGGGTTATTTGATACCCATTGCTCCACGGTGAAACGACCCAACATAGTGAAATGTCCGTGGAACTGATGATGTTCATTAGGTTCAGCTCGGTTTGGTACAAGTCCATAAGTTTGAGACTACCTGAGAATCAAACTCACTGCAGTTGAAATAGACCAGCTTGATAATCGCTTCTTTCAGCTTGGCCCCACAAGGTTGTTTAGATTACTCTGACTAGGTCACTAGTATGGGACACCCAGTAAGGATCCAACCCAGTCCAGTAATAATGGTCTGCAAAACTAGCTGCAGATGACCATTGTTCAATAGCATCTATTCGATTGTGATTATATATATATATATATATATATATATATATATATATATATATATATATATATATATATTGATTTAGGTTTGATGAATGAATAAAAGACAAGTTTGGATCGTCACCCAATAGAAACTGTCACGCAACCAGCGTCTTTTGGCAGCATGCCGTGTTAGGGGCGTTGATTAAAAGTCTGGAAAAGGAGGTGATCATTGAATGAGTTACTTATCTCGCATTTTGTTAGACAGTAGTCTCTAAATCAAGCGTGACAAAAAAGCCAAGAGATCAATTTAGCATAAAATTACATTGCCAATTGGACCTCCCACTAAAGACCTATTTCGCGGGAACTTTTACCTCCCAATCCCAACCGATTTTGTAGACATAATAAGGAGTAAATTTTTGAATTTTCAGCCCTCTAGCCCCATTGGTGCAGCCTGTGCGCGTGATACAGACATACATTGCCAGCCAGCCGGACCAACTTGAAAACTGAAGAAACCTATGTTGACAGTTTTGGTTGACAGCTTTTAATATGATCAGATATTTATTTGTTTAACAGTACTTTTCATCGGAGTGATATTTCATCAAAATGACTTTTTATCGAAACGACATTTCATCGAAATGACTTTTTGCCGAAACGACTCTTTATTGAAACATTTGTTGTTTTTTGTTTATACTTGAAGAAATTCTTTTATACAAAAATGACCAAACAATTATTCATCTGAGGTTGATAGCATATGATTTATAAAACTGGTAGTTGTAGGTATTCCAAAAAGATTTTGCCGGGATATCGACAATCCTATGTTAACAACATAATTAAAATTTGAGAAAAAATATCTAGTGTTTTTTCGTTATTGCTAGAAAAGAAAAAGTCCAAATTTTTTCTAAAAAAAAAAGGAAGATGAATTTTCATTAATTGCCACGTAGATCACTTGATTTTTTAAAACTGATTTCCACTTTTTCTTTGATTTACCGACTTTTTGTTCACATTTTTTACGCAGTCAATTTTTGGAAAAGTCATCTGTTCCAAAGAGTTTCATCGGAGAGAGTTTATATCAGATTTTTCGCAATCTAACCAATGACGAGAAGATTTTGACAAGATTTTTATACAAGTTAAGTGCTCATGTGTTGTTATTTGGGCATCCCTATGCCACTGTTTCTGAAATTTGAAATTTGAAATGGAAATTTTATATTCAAATAATTGAATTTATATTTAATTCTTATTCTTTAAAATTGCACATTAAAAAAGCTGTTTCGGTAAAAAGTCGTTTAGATGAAATAATCTTTTCAATAGAAAGTTTCGATAAAGTAATTTCAATGAAAATTCATTTTGGTAAAAAGTTGTTTCGATAGAAAGTCTTCTGATAGAGAGTCGTTTCGATGAAGTATTTTAAATGAAAAGTTGATTCGACAAAAAGTCGTTTCGATAAAAAGTCGTAGCATCATTCCATCATCATCAGTCTTTCAACATCCGTCGTTTGACATAGAACTTCCCCAGGATTCGCCACAATTCTCTATCATGGGCGTCATGGAGCCAGTATTTGTCTACTTCATCTCTCCATCTTGTATTCTATCGGCCTCGGTTTCGCATGTGGTCTCTGGGGATCCATGTTGTGAGTCGTGATGTCCATCGGTTGTCCATCATTCTTGCAACATGGCCTGCCCATTTTAGACAAGGCTTTTGGACGATTCGCCGTACTGTGGTTGTCAACAAACTAGTGAATTTGATCCTCACTAGGTGCCCTTCTCCCATGAACCTCTGCCACACTAATAAATATCAAATCTATGGCGTCTAACGTAGCGTAAGGATTAGAAAGCAAATTATTACGACTCTACCGATGTCTATATCAACTAAATGCTTGAAATTTGTTTCCTTGAACAAGACAAACATTTGCTCAAGTAACAAAATTATGATGCTTCGTCGTAGAATAGAGGTTAGTAAACTAGCTCAACTTGTCTAGTTCGTCAAAACATCTTCTACTGGTCACATATCTCATATGATCTCTGGGGATCCACATATTGAATCGTGATGTCTAGGAGTTGTGTGACATTCATGCAACATGGCCTGCCCATTGCTAAAAGCTTGAAAAAAAAAAAGGAAAAAAGAAAACGAAATACTTTCGTTTGTTCCCTTAGACTATTTTAATCAAATTTTTCTTCGAGCTGTTCGTCCAATCTTCTATCATTTTCACCGTTTTTCTTATTGCCATTTATCTATTGTGTTCGTACAAGGTTATTAATGTGCTCTCTTGAATCCTACTGGTCCGATATCCACGCTGTCTGTAGTTTTATTGGGGCCTTTTGATTAGTACCGACCAAAAGTTAATAATTTCAAATTACGGTAACCTAAAAAAGGGAGAAAAAAAAGGATGATTGATTAGAGACTCAATTCGTCGTGTCAGTTTGGGGTTAAATTTTAACATGGAAACATTTGATCATGGAAAATCAAAACATCTCCCCCTTTCTCCCGGACGGTCAGTCCTATTCATCATTTTAGTTTGGTTCCAGATTAGTCAAGATTTTTGCTGCTTTGCCTGAAAAAGAGGCTGATGCTGTCAAAAGTTTGGAATAAGAAAAAATAGCAATATAAAACGGAGTATTTTGGGGCTTTTTCGTTAGTCCTCTACCTGGCCAACATTTTTTCAAGATCAGTACGAATTGATACATTGAGTTTGTTTCATTTGTCCTCTACTGAGTTGAGGATTAAGATTGGCCTTATGGCTTGGATTAAGGGTTGGGTTTTCGTTTACGTTGTTGGGATCAACGACCCACCTAGTATTTTGGGCCTTTTTCGGTAAGAAGAAGGACAAGCTCTCAGACGTTTCGTCGAATAACGTTTCACCGACTCACACAGTCTGCCGACAGCCGTTTAATCATGTGGATGCTTCGTCGAAAATCTTTTTACCTAATTGATGTTTCGCCGACTGAGGTTTCTTTGAAAACTTCTCGTCGGAAGGATGTTTTTATTTCTATTCTTTTTTTAAAACTTAAGCATCTTCATGTTTATTGTCACAAAATATTTCATAATTCATTATTGCAATAAATAAATGAATAAACTTGAAGATAAGTTCATTTAAAGTAAATTAAAATTAAAAAATAATTGGTCTCCTTTCGCCGATACGGACGTTGTTGTCTCGTATCCATTAACCATTTGAAGGTTTAAAAAAACAAAAAAAAGAACAAACAAAAAAAAAGGACATTGAATTTTCTTAGAAATAATTTTATTTTACGTATTAGACAACATTGGAAGAACGTCAGGACACAAAAGGAAATGCAACTTGATTTTTTTTCATCAGACCCCCCTTTTGTGAGCGTCACGGAGCCAACTCTCTCTGAATTCGCCTAGTTCGTCACGCCAACTATTTCCTCTTGGCCACAGTCTCCAGAAAGCTGTGTTGTCCTGTAGTTATCTGACATTCTTGCAACAAGACCAGTCCATTGCCTTTTGTTTTTTTAATTGATTCTATGATATCTCAGACTTATTTTCTAATATACTGATCTTTCTTGTGATCTTTCCATGAGCACGTCGCATGGTTTTCAGTTTGGGGGACAAGCTTTTGGTTAGTTTCCATGTTAAAGCTCCTTAAGTGACTATCGGTATGATGCATTGGTTGCAAAACTTTCTTTCGAGGACTAATGGGATTTTCTTGGAGAGCGATTATACGCCTGATTTCTTTTTTGGAGGACTTCATGGAGATTCGTTATCCTAGGTAGATGTAAAGGTCCATACTCTTCAAGTAAGCGTTTTCGATTTTAATCGTTTTGTCTTCAATATGTTTTATTGTACATGATATTTGTTTTACTTAAGTTCAAGTGGAAGTTCAATTTGGAGTTCAGGCTTCCTTTAAAATACTAAACGTTAGCAATTGGTGGGGAATAACGGAAAAGACCCGTTTTATTCCATAAGAGTTACCTTATTTTACTGTCTATTCTCCTTAATTTGCTTGCGCCACCCATATATCAACTATTCTCTCTGTCTGGTAGCGTACGACAATGATTTTCATTCAACCATTCTCTTTACCCAGTAGCATACAACTCTAAATTTCATTCCTTATTGAAACCAATATGGTCTCATCATTATCATCAACATCCATTACTGACTGCGTTATTCTTAAAAACTATGCGAAATTTGAGTCGGAATAAGGAAAAAATCGGCGAAGAAATAGATGAAGCAAGATATCCTAATATTATTTTAATACACTTTGGAACCGGATGTGTACTAATGATGTCAGCACTTTGCTACTAATGTCAGTGTGACCAATATTCGGCTTGCCAGGCCCGTTCAATCGTGAGACTCTCACGTAGAGAGTCCTAATGGCATCTAACGATAAACACAGAGCAAACTTTTTGATGAACCTGATATTACTCGCAGTAGTAACGATTTGCTGATTCCTCGGCGCAGAAGCGCCATGTGCTTATCTTGGTTCAAGATCATAATGGCGCTAGCAGGCTGAAATTTTCAACACTTATTCCTTATCATGTCATGTAAAAACGTATTTTTTGTTTCCTCCTTGAATATGTTTTTTGTGGGGCTTTCAATTTGCAAGGTAAGTTTATACTGAATTGACCCCTTAGTCCGTGTACGTTGGTGTTTTTGAGATTTCAGACTCATTTTCAGTGATCATGGCCAAATAAAAAGTGAAAGAAGTAATTTACTCACTGATCACCCCTTTTTCAATTTTTTCAATTGATCATCCTCAACATGGCATATTGCCAAAAAAACATTGATCGAATGACGGTTTTCAATGAGCGCCTAACAAAACCTATCTGATTCATTTTTATTAGGTTTTAGCAAAAGTCCTGTCCGATGTTTCTATTAATTTTGAAACATAAATATATTGGTAATTGAAGATACTTCTAATAATCGATTTACTCTCTTTCACTTTCAGTAACCTTATTCACTCAGTCAACAAATTTTTGACATCAGATTTGAGAAATTTCCTTGATTTTGTCTTGAAATAAGGACTCTCCTTGGACTAACGCAGTTTGGGAATTTCTTGAACGGCCGTTTTGTATAGCTGAACGTGGCTAGATTCAAGAAAACGGGAGATAATTAGTATGCTGTGTAATAAACAACATAAACGTGATTTGAAGGTTTTATTTTCATCATTTTGTTAATAATATACCAGTACATTGTATGAATATACTATATATATATACACATAGACATAAATATGTCTGTCAAAATATAAAGAACGGTATTTTTAGATCAAGAATAAGGTTATCTAATGTTCAAATCTTTAGATCGAAAATAACATTTTTTATGAACATTATCATCTCATCAATAAGTTGTATGTTTATACCTTTGGAGCATTTGTGAGAGTTTGGGTACGTATAGTGTTACCTAAAAATAACTGCGTTAGTCCGAGGAGTGCCGAAATATGAGACAAATTTCTTCCCTTGAAGTGGGTCTTTGTTCACTTGAATTGTTTTGCAAACTCTTGAGCAAATCATAGTCATTTGGAGTCAGCCCAAGAGAGTATGGTGAATGAATAATTTTTTCGCAGTTGAATGCCTCTATGAAATCTCTGGCCAGCCGAGCAGTACAAGGACGTATATCATCGTGATGAAGTATGGATTCTTTTCTGTTTAAAAAGGATGGACGTTTTCTATCCAAAGCTATTTTCAATCATCAAAATTGTTGGCAGTAAAAGTTCCTAATTGACAATGTCCGGAATATTCCATAAAAATCGCACCAAGATCTTCTTCGTATGAAGGCCGCCTCTCGGCTGGGACACAGGTCTATAATCGTGACTGGGCCAGTGACAGCGGTGCTTAACCTGGTAAAAAGGACCCATTTCTCATTCCCAGTAACAACCTTGTCCAAAAAAGGTACGTAGAGCTATCGTAAATGCAGTAACTCATAACAATCAGCACAGCACTGGCAATTGCTACGGAAAAGTCTTGTGGTTCCCATTTTTCAGCTTTTGATACTTTTCCTAGCTTCATGAAATTGCAACAAACAGCCGCATGGCAAACATTGAATCGTTTGCAAAGTTCCTTGACTGTAACAGTAAGATTTATTGTTACTACCGGTACAAACAAAAAAAAACACACAGAACTTTCGCTAGAAGCAGATACTATTCAAGTTGGTGCAACCATGATTGCAGTTTATGCTATTTCAAACTTTGATGCTTATTCTGGAATAGACTATTATGTAACTATGTTTAAAGAATATACAATTTTAAAGCGTTAATTTCTTTCTGTTTATTTCAGACGAACTTTTTCTTTTCAGTACTATTACTGGTTTATTTGAGGCTGTCAAATGGAGAAAGCAAATTCGAGCAATTTGGTTGTATGAGTTCAAAATGGAAGCGGAAACTGCTCGAAATATCTACCAAGTATTTGGCCAAGGGACCACCAACAAACACATACGTAAACGTTGGTCTCAAATATTTTGAAACGGGGACAAGAGACTTGACGATGAGGAGGGACGTGGACGTCCGTTTGTGATTGACGACGATGCGCATAAGACAGAATCATGTTCAACATCAAACGGAGAGATAAAAAACAGCACATAAGAGAAAAAACAGGAGTCAGAGATATCATGGAATTCATCAGAAAATTCAAATGGCAATGGGCTGGCTATGTTGGTTGAATGTCAGACAACTGCTGGACATCAGAACTCACATCGTGGATATCCAGGGATCATATGCAAAAATGCAGCCGACAAAATATGGGATGGCGTAGCAAACAAGACAAGTTCAGAAAGTATTGACTCTGCAACACCTATGATAAAGAAATCGGACAATAATTTGTCCCCAGTTAAATGCTAGTGAGGGACTCTATTTACAATGTCAATTCATGTTAGATTGGTCACTATTTATAAATTCGTACTTTTTAGTGATCCAACAAAAGACAAGAGAAGCAACTTATTCATTGATCATCCCTTATTCTAGTTTTAAATTGATCAGTCTCACCCAACACGGCATGCTTCCAAAAGACGAAAGTCACGAGATGGTTTCTATTGAGTGACTAACCAGACCTGTTATTCATTATTTCATGCTTAACCAGCTATTTCCATAAATTCTGAGCTTCTGATAACCGTATTTCTGTTTTTGATGGTCACACGTCTCGCCATAAATCTTGGTCAGGTTTTTACATCTTCGTGTTACGGCTGACTCGATCGTGGTTTCAAATACAGATCTAGATGAGTAAATCATAGGGTCTTAATCTTTGGTCACTCGTGGCCAATGATTTACAATACCATCGTCTGGTTCCCGGGGATCTGTCTCCCTTAGGTTGCACCTCACCAGTGCAGTGAGTGCTAGGGTGAAAGCTATCAGCTCATGCGGCAATCCTCACAAATCAGGCACTTAACAGTTGTGTAAAGATAAAAAAAATGTTATATCATTTTATGGCTAAAAATGGCTAGATTTTTTCAAGTTTCCAAGATTTCTCACTAACTTTATAGCTAATAATTGCATGCTTAAGGTGTAACAAGTAAGAACCGGATTGTGGCCTAGGCCACATCCATCTATTTTCCTGGGTCTGATTTGAACGGTTTGTTTCTTCGTGACTAATCACGTGGGGTCAGGATATTCTTGTGTGACGTCATACCGGCGATGTACCTCATCAGTCGTTCTGAGACAGTTGTCTTCAAAAATGCTCTAATTTGTTACACGTAGATATATTAGCTTTTTTCTCAAAGTAATATTGATCAAATTTGATAAGAAATTTACTATGGGACTGATTAATAAATATATGCTAACAAAATTCTTTTTTCAGCTAGGTGATTATTTCAAGTTACCCCAAAGAAATTTTTTTGATGGAAATACGATACCTGTCAGGAAAACAGCCAGACATTTAATACGAGAAATCAGCCCAGCCCGAGCATTACTGATTTAATTCAAAGTACTTCGCTTGGGAGTTCACACAGTAATCCCAGCGTTCCTTCCACTTTTGAAAAAAAAAAAGCCTGCAAAGTCTGATTGCGATCAGTTACCTCATCGTGGTCTCCGTAATCTCGTCCACATTCTGCAATCTCTTCGGGGGAAAAAGACGCAGGGAGCCAAATACAGATTTTACGTGGTGCAACAGACAGGGGAGATGCGATGTGACCTCGCACGAAACATCGATAATGACACACTCGGTCATGGTGAATGTGATGCTCACTTCGTACACGGGTTCACCCAATCGTGTCTCACTACTGATTGAGACCTCGTATATAATATCTACACATTCTAAATATAAATCTTCCCTGAAGAAAAAAACGTTACGTTGACAAACTTTAGAAAATTCATCATGATCATCAGTCTTTTTTAGAAAATTACACAGTAAAAAATACTTATCAATTTGTTACGTTAACATTTTATTAGTTTGTGTCAAAGCATATGTACTCTTCAGTCCAGTCTAAATGACATTTTTCTTGTAAAGAGTGGGTTAAAAAATAATCAAGCTGTGTCTCAGCACAGTACAAATTTACTTAAGTCACACTGAAAAAATGTTATGCAGAGAAACCTAAAATAATACTCTTATTTGTTACAGCCAGATTTACTATCGTTAGTCGAGTAAATATACTTTGAGACAAACTAGTAATTCTAGATGTAATAAATTAGAATATCTTTTAAAGTTTGTCTAACTAACATTTTGTTCAGAGTGTTGTATATGTACCACTTCCACGCTAAAACTACGAAGCTTTTTGACCTGATATTTGGCATGGATATAAATAAATCGTTTTCTCACATAAGCTTACCTTTGAAGTGATTCGAAGTCACAAGACGTCAGTCCCTAAGTAATCTCCGGTTCTAAACATTGGAAACAAAAGATTCTTATATTAGAATTCACTCCAATACTCCCTTTTGGGAATAGAAAAGGGTTAACACTGAAAGGTATCGATTCTCGTCAAGTTTCAGGGGTTTTAGGCGTTTTTCGCTAGAGACACACCCGCTTTTACGGACTGAGCACACAGACACACAAACACCTTTAATTTATTTTCTTCTCAGCATCACATTATTTTCAATTAAAGGATACCTTTTTATGGGTAAATAGTGTAAACCATTGCAGTGAGTGAAAAAATAGAAACAAAATGAAAAAGAGAAACGATGAGAACAGGTTTGAAAATTTATTCACAGAATGTTCCTTATAATTACAATACCACATATATATTTATCTATATATATCTATGCATAGATATATTACTATAATATATTTTATAGATAATATTGCAATTATATCATATATATTTTATGTATTACATTTTTTATGCATATAATATATGTACATATATGTATATGTATAGTAATTATAACTCAGATGTCAAAGAGAATCTTTGTCGCGTTCGTCACATCCAAGCGTCCATTGTTTTTGGAATTGACGCAGTAATGTCCTTTTCTCTTTCTTTCCCTCTCTCCCTCTCTCACATCTTTTTTTTTTCTTTTTGTCTCTGTTGTTGGAAAGGTATGAAAACCCTTGCAATTGCGAGGGAATTCTTTTAGTTATTTACGATCTTTCCACTTAATATAGTATTTTCTTTCAAAAGATTTTTTGAGGGAATGATCAACATATAATATATATATATATCTATATCTATATATATATATACACGTGGTACCCATTTTTTTGCAAATTTTTTAAAAATCAAAATTTTTTAAAAGTCATTTTCAAAAATTCCTTCATCTTTATTTTTCAGTCATGTATTTTTTCTCAGTTCTCTCGCGTTGATGTAGAAGGGGTGATTTCATTTTGGGTTTTATATTGTCTAGAGACGTGTGCCGTAATTTTCTAAAAGCAGTCGTCGCAGAATCGCCTCTGGATACTCTTCGGTGGCAGCATCGGCTCGCTTGTTCCAACTTCCACGTTGACTGATCTCAATGTCTTCGGCCCTCTTGTTCCAGCTACCTCGCTTCTCTTCGGCAGCGTCCCTCTTATTCCAACTTCCTCGCTTGTCCCAGCTTCCTCGTTTGTCCCAGCTACCTCGCTTGTTCCAGCTGCCTCGTTTACCCATCCTGTCATCACATCTGGAAGAAAAAAAGAGAGATAGAAAAAAAATACAGGTCTGGTTAGTCACTTAATAAAAACTGTCACTTGACCAACGTTTCTTGGCGGCATTGCCATGTCAAGGGAAATCAATCAAACAATTGGGAAACAAGAAGTCATCAATTAATAAGTTACTCCTCTCGTCTTTTTTACGCAGTGATCACTAAAAAGAAAGGTCTGAAATTCTCAACCCCACCCAAAAACAAACGTGATCGCTGCCGGACACAAACTAAGGGACCAATTTAGCTTAAACCTGCATTACAAATTCAACTCCCCCTACCTTTCGTTTTCTGGGTAATTTAAAAAACAAAAAAGTTTTTTCTGGACATAAGAAGTAAATATATGAATTTTTAGCCCTCTAGCTCTATTGGTGCACTCTGTACGCATGATTCACTCATAGCCAGCCAGATCAACTTATAAACCGAAGAAACCTATATTGATAGTTTTCGTGACAGTTTTGCTTGGCGGTTTCTAATAATCTGAAGTTAATTTGTGGAACCGAGGTAATTCCACGGATGTTGGAAAGTAAGATATCATCATTGCTCGCACGTATAAATTTCTGTACTTTAAGTAAATAACTGTTGGAGTAATTCATTACTTATGGCAGATATCTACATTAAGTGTAATAATATACAAAAACAAATGAAACTCATGCATCTATTGTTATTATAATTATTATTGATTATTTCTGATGTTTGTCTGTATTCCTGGGATCTACCACTACTACTACTATTACTACAATTCATCCTTAGGATTCAAACTTGTGAGAGAGGAGTAATGAATAAAAGACAGTTTGCTATAATTCAAGCATAAGCATCATCTTCCACTCCTACCCTTGATCATTATACTGCATAGTTTCTTTTGCTTACATTCAAACATAAGAACAAAACATACGTTGGAAGCTCTTTTCACCTTTCGCCTTTTTCATAAAAGAGAAAAAGTGTCGTAAAGCGAAGTTTCGAAGAACAGGGAAGAGGTCTACTTTTGGATAGCCGGGAAACCTGTAAAGGAATGGTTATTTCAAAAGTAAAATGTAGCACAAGTAAACGGGTGCCCCAAATCGACTGGCCTCCTAATTAACCAGGTTCGGTTGTATGTGCTAATTCCCCACGTACAGTACAGGAAGTTAACCAGGGCGAAACCGACTCTCCTGTTGATAGATAAGAGTCACTTGATTGTTCATGTTTCTCCGTATCATTCTCCCAGTGGGATCATTGGATTTCTCCGGTTACGTTATGCAATTAGCTTTCGGTACATGCTGATGTGGTTGGTAAGGTGGGGAAGGTAACTATCGCGTGAGAAAACAAAATTGTGGGGTGGGAATTGGGATGGGTGGGAATACAATTAAACTTACCATCCACCCTCATGTCATCTACGCGCTGCTGCTTCCCTCATGTTTAAATCATCTTCGGGTCAAATAATCTCGGCGCAATCTATCTGGTGATACAATCAATACACCCGTTCGCGACAGACACTTGCGATAATAAGAAGTCAGACCAGAAAGTATCCATATTCAATATCAACGAAGAAAAAAAAGAAAAGAAGAGCTTACTTAGGGGAATGGCTCTTTAGTCCACTTCGAAGTACTTCCTTTGGGGCCTCACACACTTATCCCACAGTCTTGCCCAAAACAAAATAATCTTTAGGGATCATCATCGGCTGCCTCATCGCACCCTTCTTAATCTCGGCAACGGTACGGAATCACTTCCCGCTCAATGGCGATTTTAGGGAAAGCAAGGAGGCTTGGGAACTGAGGGATTAGAGAAGGGTTCACAGACATCAGCCTTCACATCGCATATGTGCGTGTGTTCGTGAGTTTATGTGTGTGTTTGTGTGTTTGAGCATGGGGGGTGTTGAGTGTTCCAGTGCTCATGGCCATACCATTTTGGCTACAGATTTGGCACCAGCACTCCTTTAGATCCCTTCTAAAAAGATTTTAGTTTTGGAAAATAAGCTTTTTTTTCACGCTTTTGTGTCTTGATTTGACGGGCTTGTTAAGAACATTTAGATTCTCCAGAATCAATCTGTTTTTAGATGTTTATTCACTCTATTTTAGATGTTTTTCAGTAGAAAATACCAGTTATGTCATAATTAGAATTTATTCTGGCCATATTCATTCCTCTATGGAATTTTTTTTACATGACTTCAAATTTTGATGCTATGGTTGTTCGATTATTAACTGATGGTAAGCTATTATTTTCTCTACTTGTTTACTACCTTATTTTTGTTTGTTTACACTTAGTATTCGTAGACGTAAATGTCTTAAATAGTCTGAATTTCTTCCTATTGTAATTATTAATAATTTTCTGCAAATTTCTCTTTAATCTTATTTATGTGGCTTTTTTTTATCGCAATATTTAAGTCATTTTACGGTCTAAAATCATTAAGTAAGCAGAATTGACCAGAAAGAAGTCTAGTCTCCGATAAAGAGATGAAAGAAAAAACCTATTAAAAGTTAATAATAAGACCTGAGTTAGCAATAAAATTATTTCGTTATTTTCTAAATGTGAACATTAAGCGACAACCCAATATGAACGACAGTAAAACGTCTGTAATCATTAAGCTATCACAAATTTTGCTCGAACTTAAATAAGAATTTACGGTGGAGGATAGAAAAACCGAAGAAATCATATTTGAGTAGGTACAGTGGGGACTGTAAGTATTCTTATGGTATGAAGAATCGAACATTTTATCCAAGAACTTTCGTTGCACGCGTTTTACAGAGTTCAAATTACGTCACAACTAAGATACAACGTGAGCAAAGATACGCACAAAATATCAAGTAAGTACGTTCGTTATTTAAGGAATTTACATAACGTTATACTTATTGAAAAACGAACGAACAAAAAGGGTTCGTACAGTTGATATAAATCATTATAAATTGCATGAATATTTGAATATAATTTATTTTCGATCTTCATAGAACCATTTGTAGCACTCGTGTAAGTTACTTGATAGATATTTTTAGCATAGAACATTGCATCGCCGTACCTCGTCTTTGGAGCGTCATATTTTTCATATAACAATTGTCTTGAACGTGTTCTATTCTGGCAAAGACAAAGGAGCTCAGTATCGATTCGAGGCAATTAATTGTTAATAAGAACAAGGCAGGAAACAGATGTGATAAGATTTCCAAGGGGTTCAGTGTCGCTAGGTCGACGGTACAGTCCATAATAAAGAAATCCAAGATGGCCGGTGACGTGAAAATCTCCCGCAAGTTGATAGTCCTCGTAAAGTTTCACCAAGACCCATGCGCAACATTGTCAGGGACATTAGTAAAAATTCCACGGCAGACGCGGGAGGATATGACTAATGATTAGAAATCATACGACTCGAATGTTAGTCAGAGTACAGGAAAGGATATATTGCACCGTGTGGGACTGAAAGGCCGTAAACCAAAGAAGACGCCTTTATTGAGTCAATGCACTTGAAAGCTAGATTAATGTTTGGTGAAAAGCATCGAAACAAAGATAAAACATTTGGCGATAAAATCTTGTGTTCTGATGAGACGAAACTGGAACTTTCCAGCTATTTAAGCCAGCAACACGTGTGGCAGAAAATAATGAAGGTTATTTGCCGAAGTACACCGTCCCGACTGTGAAGTATGGAGGCAGTTCCATAATGTTATGGGGCTGCTTTAGAGCAAAAAGTGTCGGTCAACTTGTATGGACCGAAAGAAAAAAACATGGAAAAAAAAGAAAACTATCGAGATGATCTAAAATATTTGGCTTGAAATCTCCGTAGGAGGATAAATTGGATGTTCCAATAAGACGACCGTCCCAAACATAAATCAAAGCTGGGGCCTCAATGAATGGAAAAGGACAAAAGATAGAGCTATTGACATGATCTTCGTAATCATCCAGTCTAAATACTTATTGAAAATTTGTGGTGCGAATTGAAAATGAATGTTTGGAAAATAAATCCCAAGACCACATCGGAATTTGAGAAATTCGGCAAAGAAGTATGGACTACCATTTCCATTAAGGCATGCCAAAAGTACTTGGGTAACTACCCTAAACGTTCAGCAAAAGTAATCGAACAAAAAAGGTTCACTATTGATTATAGATCTGCAGTTGTCCGTCGCATTATATTCAAATATCTACCCAATATATTATGATTTATATCAACCATACCAATACTTCTTGATAGTATGTTATTCAAACGCTGTTACATAACTCCTATAATAATAAACGTAC
Source organism: Thysanoteuthis rhombus (assembly GCA_963457665.1). Lineage (NCBI taxonomy): Eukaryota > Metazoa > Mollusca > Cephalopoda > Oegopsida > Thysanoteuthidae > Thysanoteuthis > Thysanoteuthis major. The sequence continues at coordinate 51,947,108 of OY735215.1, forward strand.
TCACTTCATATTTGGTGTGTATGATTGTCTATGTTTGAATCAGTTGAGGTGTAATTTGATAGAGCACTAATGGAGAAATTTATTGGGGATAAACCAGTATATATACCCGTAGAAAAACGACAGGATTATTTATGTATAGATCAGCACAAAGGAGTCTAAGGCTATTTTATTAGGTAATTTATTTTTAACAATTCAAGTGTCTTAATTTTAATTGTTTTTCATTAGTCTCTACTAAACTCAGGCTGTTTCAAAGGTTGATCGGACTTTCGGACTTGAAGTCTTAACTCTTAAATATAACATTAAACAAACATTAAGCATTTCTTCCGGTCACTCACATATTCTTTCCTTCTCTTATTTTGCGACGTATTATTCATTGTTATGTCATAACAGCAGGAGATGTCCATCTTTACCCTATTCCATAAGGACGCGAGTGAGCAAACAAACTAATCTGCACATATGCCTATTAAATGTTTAGATTATTGCAAGTTTAACCTTATTCATGATGCAGTATCCGTCCAACTAAACTCATTGGACAACTGGCATCAGTTGTAAAGAAAAGGATAATACAATCTCCGCAGTTGAAAAGAACAACAATACTGAATCTGATTTTAACAAATTTGTTTCTTCTTTGCAGCAAAGAATGTAGATGGTCACCGATTTCTTTTATTTGTGATAAAGGTCAGAGATCTAATATTTCTCTTCTTGTTCTATTGTCTAATTATCTCCCTTTGATGATACCAGGATTTTTGACATTTTTTTTATCCTCTTGTTATTTTGTGTTGTATAGACATACGAGGGGTGTGTTCCCCAAATAACTCATCCCTGGTCATAGCTTTGGAAGCAAACTGTAGGTCAAATCAAACTTTGCCAGAAAGTTTGCGGCAGATCATAGAAAGTTTGAGAAAATACCGTAATAAAATGAAACAATTTATGGATAAGTGATTAACGCCACTTCGAGTGCATGCTGTCTCTTGGTCTATTTTCACACGTCACTAAAACCTTGAATAACTCTCGGACGAGGAGAAACCTATTATGTGTGAAGCCCAGACAGGGATAGCCTTTACCCAAATTGAGCAATTTGTGGACGGTCAGGGATCTTTCTGGGGTAGGTATGGTCGTCCTCTGGGGAAAGATAATGGTATTTGTCTTCAGTTGGATCAGCTGGAGTGGGGAGAGGGGTTGAAAGTTGGGATCTCATATAGTCAACAACTGGTGCTGTACAATAGTTTTATGGAACCCCACCTAATTATTTCATGTAACCCCAACCTAATGTCCCCATATAAAAAGATGGTATTATTTGCTGGTTGCCGCTAAAATATACAGAATATATACTTCTACCTGCACCCTGGGAATGTATTCTTTTGCCAACCTTCCACCACTCGGAAAAGTGCTAACGGACGCCCGTGGTCGCAGCGATCATGTCATTTTAGTTAAGAGTTCTTGCTTTATTTGGATATAGAGTGGGGATGAGAATGGGAAGTCGAAGGTTTCCTAATTTCAAATCGTCGGAGAATATCCGATCGCATGGAAAGATAGGGCTACAGGACCTGAGCAGAATCTCTATTTCTCTGACCCCTTTCTGACCACTGTATCCAGCTGATCACTTTTTGAATATCTTCATGCTTAAAGATTCAACAACATGTACAATAGACGCATGGTCATTTGTGCTCAAGCCTTGTTGTTGATCATAACACACACACACACACACACACACATACACATACACATGCACAGAGGGATACTTTAATACGTTTCCGTGCTGTTCAAAACTTCACTCTTCAGGGACGTATTATAATTGATACCAAATATCTTCCCATAGAACCTATTTGGCAGGGGGTCTGCACCATTCGCAGTTTCTTCCAACAAAGTTGCTTAATAGATTGTCGGATTGAGCTGAAATTTGGTACTGGAGATCTTTGGACCAAGGCACAACTTTTGTAAGAATCTGACTCTAAAAAGTACCCTCATACTGACTTCGGTTGCAGTCATTCTTGCTCAGAAAATTGATCCCTAAAGTTTTTAAATGCAGAGATTTTTAAACGGTTTAAAACCGCTTTTTGTGCAATCTTCCCAGATATTCAAATTGAACGTAATCCAAGAGTTCATGATGATGATGATTTTGAAAGAGGATATGATTCAATAAATACATAGTTCAGATCCATGGCCTCTTATTTTGGCCAAACAACCAACTTATGACTTCTGCAGGGGCTGGCAGAAATCTCCGACCCACGAGCGAATATTCCGATTGTTTAAAAGGTTTGATATATGAATTGGTGAACTTTTTCTTACGCTTAAGACCTCGAAATACAACTCAGACTTGTATTATTGTATTTGAAAGATCTCTTTTTATTTGAAATTTTAGTTCAAGAGAAAATGAAACTTTGAACAAAGGATAAGGTTTCTTTTTCAGTACAAATTAGGGATACGTTCCATTGGACCACCTCCAATTGCACAGAAAAGTGGGAATGTTTTCATTTTTTTTCAATGTCTCTGCTCAATGTACAATTTACTTGCCTTTGCTGACTTCTGTCAGAAGCTTTTATACGTTTTCATGATCAAAGCTAGGTATCTCTGACAAATACTAAACTCAAATGACCTGATTACGTGCTTTGCATTCATTTGATTGCGTATAGTACTGATATATTCTTTTTGTTCCGTTCATCTTCAACACACCGATATATATGTATATATATATATATATATATATATATATATATATATATATATATATATATATGATTATTAGATATATAGGTCATATCATAGTCGATTTGTTCGGATCAGATTCTCGCAGCTAGAGAATTGTATTAGGCAGACATGCATAACAGCGAGCAAACCTGCGTATCAAAGATATTGTCGGGGAATGATGCTTTTACTCTATCTATTGATAGTGGTAACTGTCATCCCCCCCCCCCCAAAAAAAAAACATGTCTTCGTCGGGCCAAGTTCGACTCTTTACCGTGGGGCTAGTTTTTCCTGTCTTTTTCTACCCCTGTTGGGCCAAATTTGCGCCCCTGTTTATTTCAGTTGATGATAATTAAAAGAGGTTTACTGATTGATTATAATCATTTACCATCTGACTAAGAGGGAGTAGTGTGGATCCAATTTGTTTTTGTTCTATCTAATCGTAATGAGAATTGCACTCATTTGTACACAAAAAAGTATGCACGAAGAGAGAGCGTGTAGATTCTGGATCGATATTTAAATGAGAGCTGCGTGATTGGCTTCAAATGGTGCGTGCATATTAATGAGAACATTCTCAAATGACCTTAAAAGGGCATGAAAGGGGCGGGAAGTCCGAAGATATTTACATAATCGGACAAGAAAGGGGCGTGGCCTCATTTCTATAAACTTTCCATAAAGATTTATATCACTTTTGACGCCTCTCCGCTGGGAATTGCTCAACACGTTTATCTTGCAGATCATTACTAATGAATAGTGAGTTCGATATTTATTCAATGTTTCATAGTTGTGGCGTTGTTTCTGACTAAGCTAAGTTTAGTAAATACTCATTACAACTGAATAATGAGTTTGACGCTCACTCAGTACCCCATAGTTGTAGCCTTGTTCCAAAGTAAGGTAAATTTAGTAAATACTAATAACTACTAGACGGTGATATCGTTCCTCACATGGTGTCCCAATAATTGTGGCTCTGAGCAAAGCTAAACCAAAATGAATAGATATATCACCGGTGTATTTCACATTTTTCATAAGGATGACATCATATTGTTTGACCGAGATGGAGTGTAAAACTTATCTAATATCTGAATGCCCACTCATCGACTCTGATTCGAGCTAGACATGTATCAATTTATCATGTCTTTATTAGTTAAGTAACGATACTAATTCTATAACTTTTGTAAGTGTATAGACATTGAATATATTATATGTTCATTATTATTAATATCAATTCAATAATGATAGTAATATAATATAAATAAAATATAATAGTGCAAATTATGATAATATTAGCATAGTACCCGTAAAAAATGACGGGATTATTTACGTATGGATCGACACTTCTGTCTAGTTTCAGAATATCTATACGTTCTGCCTGAAATCAAAGTGTCGCTCCCCGACTCTCTGCCAAGGATCAAAATGTAGTATATGTACGCTTTGCAGAAGTTACAGACAGAGAACAAAGAAACAAACAGTAAAAGTCACACTGTTCATTATATAGATAGACAATGATACTGCATCATAATAGTCGTATAATGATATAAAATAATATCAATACGATAAAGATATCATATCCTTCGTTATTTGATGTAATTATAGCATTTAATAAAAAATGATAATGATATCCGGGCGCGAAGATCAGATTCGATTGTCATCAAAAAAGGAGAAGGGGATTTACTAGATCGTTAATGCAGCAATGCCAGCAGACCATATGGCTTGAATGAAATAAGACAAAAATTCGAAAAATCACCAGGACCTTGCCCGAGAGCTGAAGCAAGTGTGGAACATAGAGGTTAAGACTGTGTCTATGGTTCGCCTGGAATAGTGCCCCAAAACATTAGAGGTGAGAATTGCTGACGTAGGACTTTGAAGTAGAGATAAAATTGCCCAGACCACCAAGATGATGGGGGCCTGCGAGGATAATGAGAAAGGTCAAGGAGATATGAGGAGACTCGATGTCCCTCGATAACTGCCAGACATATGACATGAATGTCCACTGGAATTAAGCACTACTAGGGACTGCACGAATAGTGAGGAAAGTGCTAGAAATATGAGCACTACGACCGCAGCTGCTAGCAGTGGCATAACAGAAAAAAGAGGAGGGGAAAGAAAAAGAAAAACACAAACACACAACACACCATAAATGGTGGTGGAGGTACGAACCACAGCACTGCTGTGATAGGTGAGGGAAAGATGAGAGGCAGGCCGAAGATCTGAGGAGATTTATTGTCACTCAGCTTTCAGCGATAACCACTGGGCAACTGGTGTGAAAGTGTAAACCACAGCTCAGCTGTCCAATGTGAGAAAGTGGAGAGGAGGGCTGGAGGAGACCTGAGGTTATTTACTGTCACTCAGTTTCCAGCTGTGATCACTAGGCATTCGCCCCGATACGGTGCATTGTGAATAGAAATGTAGTAGTTTTAATCCTTTATTAAGACCAAAGAGCGCAGGAACTAGCAGAAAGTCTCTCGCATAGTTTTCTACTCAGTAAAACAAATGTCACGCACAACAAATATGTTGAGAACAAAGACACAAAAATCCAAATAATCTGAAGAAAGTAGGCCACTACATTTACCTAGGACAACGTATCTCTATAAAAACCCTAAAAATAAGAATGAAGTCAAGGGAGAAATCACTCTAGGATGGCAAGCTTTTGGTTGTACAAGCTAAACCTTTTAGAACAAGAAAATCCCATTAGTTTTAAAAAGAAGGGCCTAAAACCAATGCATCCTCCCAATAGTCACCTATGGAGCTGAAACATGGCAACTGAGAACCATGCAAAGTGTTCCTGAGAAAGTCATGTTCAGCATCGCATGGAGAGATCACAAGATAGCATAGTATATTGGAAGAAAACAGGAGTCAGGGATATCCTAGAATCCATTAGAAAACTCAAATGGCAATGGGCTGGTCATGTTGTAATAATGGCTGACTATTGATGGACATCATGACTTATAACGTGGATTCCCAGAGACCATATGCCATCTGTTGTCAGCAAAATATAAGATGACGTGTCGATCTAGACAAGTTCAGAGAGTACTGGCTCCGTGACGCTCATGATAGAGAGGTCTGACGAATCCTGGTGATGGTCTATGTCCAGGTCAGCTGATGATGCTGATGATGAGTTATAAAATAAGACTTATACCGCTGTGCTAATAGAGTAAATATGAACAGAATGGAAAAAAACTTGATCTCTCGAGAACACCAAAGAAATTATGGAACGTGAAATGTACCCATCACCATTGGCGCACTCGGAACGGTCTTGAAGAGCCTAGGCAAAGAGATTGGAAGAACTAGAAACCCAAAGAAAATTCGAAACCCCATGGCGGCAGACTTTGCGAAATCAGCTAGAATATCGAGGAGGGTGCCGGAATATTGAGGAGACTTGATGTCACTTGATCTCCAGGGAAAGTCACCAGTTACTATTCTATGTATCATGAAATCATACAAAATAATCAAATACGGAAAATGTCCCCATTTGTCCAACAATGTTCAACCTTTAATTATTTGCACTTTGTGAAGACGTACAGGTGAAGCTCCTACTTCGTCTGCTGCTACTTAATCCACTCCTATTTCGTCTGCCCCCGTCTTCATCTGCTTCTACTTGGGATCATCCTAAACCAGACTAGGAGCGAGCGAAGTAAGAGCTTCATTGACCTGTATTTTCGATGCAAACTTTTAGCTTGTCTTTTCTTCATATAACCTTTTAAACAAAAATCGCAACTTTTTAGGTCAAATACCGCTGACTGGTCGATTGCGTCCCGGTCAACTAAGTCTCGGTCAAGTGCGTACCGGCCACTGGGCCGAAACAAAATTGATATGACAATGCTTTGTCAAAGAAATGAAGACAACTTTAGACTATTACGTTTGCTACTACTAACAGATAATATGGGTTGGAGTAAAAATCGGATGAAGAAGAATGTACTTTTGTGATTAAATTTTAATGATGTCAGCTGATTAGCTTTCGCACACTCTCAAGCATAAGTGATACGCATTCAAATCCCCTCGAAAGCTTATTTAATTCTGATCGATGCATTTTGCTTAAAAAGCAACAACTAAGTAAAGACAGAATTTATGTTAGCTTAAACTTGATAAATTTTCAAATTTTTAATTGAAATTTTCATTTTAACAAATACGAAAATTATCCCAGAAAATAAACTGTCGAAGAATATATTTTTGGGAGATGACATAATAAGAAAATGTCTGAATGAATTCATCCAACTCCGAAATTTTATCTTCCAAAAATATTTTACTGCTTTTTGACCACATGTGGGCAGATACAGAAGCAACTTTAACCTGATTTCGTCGGGCATTGAGCCAAGTATTGTTGCCAGACAGGCCCAGGGGCAGAAGACGGACAAATATCGCTCTCTGATTGATAGGTAAGAATTTGTATCGCTTGCGGTCGAAACGTCTGGCTTCATGGGCCCCAAAGCATGGAAGCTTATCTGTCGAATAGGTTCCAAAGCCGCTCAACGCTGCGACGAACCACGTGAGACCGCCTGGCTCTTCCAGTGAGTGTCTATGGTAGCCGACCGTGGCAACACATTCTCCATTATGATTGCAGGAATGAACATACTTGCCCGCTAGAAAAAAACTCGATAAATTGCATCTTTACTTAATTTTACTTTTAGATTAGTTTAATATTTGGGAAATATTGAACATAAACAAGAAAATTTTGTGTGACACAATGTTTTTGATATTTCATAAATACAAAGCAATTACAAAATTACTATTTCCGTGATTTTTGACAGCAAGGGCAAAATAGTTAATAATAATGACAATACTTCATCTAAAAAATGAATGAATGAAACAATCGAATACTTTTACTTCTAATACATCAAGTATGTTGTGTATAGAATTTTTTCAAGTGTACATCCTGCACTTGTACCATAGTTAAACGCGCTAGCATCCATGGCAGTGATTGCTGTCACCGTCTGACTGACATATCGATATAGCAAACGCCTCACACCATCTCTGCGAAGCATACCCTACCACTCCTTCTGTAAATCTGATGTCGCTGAAGTCACATTGTATTTTCACGTCATCAGAACATTGAATTCTATTTTACTACGTCAGAGTACAAACGTGTCACGTGTCAATTGCATGAATGAAATTCTATTTTACTACGATATCAGCGTTAGATGAAGGTTCTTTCAGTAGACAGAATTTTTAAAGGTGGGAGCTTTGAAGGAATTGGCTTTTAAAGGAAGTTTTTTTTAAAGGCACAAAAGATCGAATTAGTGCATCTATAGTCTGACTATAAGGTTTCTTAATTGTATACACTTTTAATACTCAAGTAATTTTCTGTTTTCGTTTGCGAAATTAAACAGTCATATCTGTTCTTTAATAACGGTGCGTATTATACAAAGTTTAATACTACCTGTTTTTTAACCTCAGCGAACGAAGTTTGTCAGAGGTTATGTATTCATGTTTGTTTTTCTGTTGATCCATTTATCCAATCAATATCCCTGGAAGTTCAGTTTTGTAGAATGGCTGGCATTGGGACGGGATCCAAGAACTTTTTGTAATTTTGTTAGCATTGTGAGACAAGTTTTTGGCTTTTCGGATGTAATAACACAGTAACGACGTCATCATAAGAGGTATGTAGTGCAATAACATGAGTGAGGTCATTACAATAGAAGTATAGTAGGCTATTGCAAGTACAGAGAAGTTATCTATGGTATTATCTAAGCTTTTATCACGGCATAGTTACGGATCTGTAATCTGATGGTTCAGTTCTTTATGACGATTGCGTCGGTCGAGTTTATGCGCCCTCTGAATGGTTTATAGTTCTAGCATTTCATTGATTTTGTTCATGGGGCAGTCTAGATATTGTTACCACCCAAGGTGGAAAAACTTCGATGGTGCCATTTTATTTGTTACACCAACAGACTAAAATAATACATGATAGGTTTTTAAAATTGGTCGCTGCATCATCTTTTTTTTTGCAGGAAACCTGTTTTTGCACCTATCAGTTCTATCGCTGTGATCGGGCTTTGCAAGTCATCTCTAAGATTTCTCATTATGGTTCTGTGGAAGGGTGGGTAATAGACTATAATAATGAATTACTTTACTTCCGTTGGTGTGATCATGAATATGGCACCATTGAAATTTTGCCACCTTTGGTGGTACTGAAATATTTGCTGGCCCATGGACTATTTGGCGATATTACGTTGGATGGATATAAAACTGTGCCATAAGTAATAACTCATGGATCCATCTAAGAATTCAGTTGACTCTTCCTTGCTCCGTTGCCCACACTTTCAGAGAATTTCATTGGAATTCATTGAACAGGTTTGGAGATATCTTTTGGACGGACGGAAAGACAAACGGTGGCATTTGGGGCATTAGCCAATGGACTAATTCATATGAATTAAAGATACGTGTTTTTTTTGTTGTTGTTAGGGCATTTGTTTTTAAACGAAGGGGTCACGGTTTAATTTATAAACAAAAAAAAAGGTAGAATATCCGTGACTCGCATAAATGAATCACCGTAGCCCGTGCTTGTACCAGAACTAATAATGTCGAAATTCATTTGAAGAAATTGATCTAAAATTATTTAAATTTTCGCCAGGAGTGATGATAGAAACTAACAAACAAAAACAAAAAAACTGCACTTTTGTAAAGAAACAAAAGAACTGCTTTTTAGATGGTGCTTAGTGGTATACTCATGCAAATTTACATGGTTGTACCCCCCCCCCCCAAAAAAAAATGTGACCAGGAGCGCTCAGAGACACCCACAGATGCCACTTGGCTGGTTGGTCTCCCATTTGTGGAGCTACGACGATTTAATAATTTATTTGACCCGTAAAGAATTAGGGGGTAGTGATTGATTGAAAGCGATTTTTTTTCTTTCCTACTTACTGGACAGTGGTTGATCCGCATGATTCCTTCATACAACCTCCATAACCAGTACAACATCCTTCGTTTTCTCCCCGGACGCATTTGAAGAAACTGATAAGGCAGGGCTTGGCACAGCTGGCGTCCGTCCAGCTGTCAAATAACACGACTAGTCCAATAAAGAGACACAGACATACTGACGTCACTTTAACCTGAAAGAAAGAGAAAAATAAGTCTAAAAAAAAATAGCAACGCTAGATTGCATTAGATTTATCAGATAAAAAATCTTATATTGATCTGCACATACTGTTGTTCATTGGACGAGATCATCACAATTTTCTCACATTGTGGATGGTTCATCCAATACGTGACCCTCAACAGCTGGACTATTAAAAGGTTTATTAAGTAAAGGGAACATGGCAGCTAAATCGGGTGTTCTATAAAACAAAGGAACTTCTCGAAACTTCAAAGTACCATATCTCTCAAACAGTCGAAGATAAAGAGACGGTAATACATGTTTTAGTGCAGTTTTCAAAGCTCTATCAAATGAATTATTTTTTTACAAGATTCAGGAAATAAAATCTTGGTGACCGTAATTTGTAGTCATCTTGGGAAAATGCAAATTAAAAAAAAGCCACGGCGTATTTTTGATGTAATCATCCAGAAATGTTGACAGAAGGCCCTGAAGATGCTAACAATACCAGAACCTCAACAACTTGAATTCCTTGACGGGGTCGAACAGGATTTTGCATCTTTTTCACCTGACTATAAGAGCAATGTTACTTGATCAGATATTTGCAAAAGACATGAAGAATGTTTTTAATAGAGAAGAGGAAGATAAAAGTGAAAACTAAAATGAAAGCTGGAGCTTTTGGATCTGTGCCAAAGACACTAAGATCGAGATTGGATTGATTAGGGATTCGAAGAGGAGTTGTGATTTTCCAGACCATGGCAGTGCTGAGGTCTGCCAAGATACTGTGGAAGGTGCAGGAGATTTCAAGAGACCTGCTGTCACTGAACGTCCTGCGATAATCACCAAAAAAGTCAACAAAAACGTTGTGGTAGATGTTATTTTTATGCCTCGATCGAATTTTTCTTAAAAAAAACCCCGCGTTCTGGAATATCGCTTTAAATGCTGTGAATCAGGCGTTTTATCTTGTTAACAAAATAGAAGAATCCTGTTTTTTTGTAGCCTATAACATCTGTTGGGTTGTGTTTTATCTGCAAGAATATTTTGTAAATTTCAATTCTGCAGCTTAGATGTGTATTGACTTGCAACGGTTATAATTTTCTTACAGAAAAGTATAGGTGCAGATCGATTCCAAAGCTTCTCTCATTCCATTTGCAAATAATAATAATAATAATAATAATAATAATAATAATAATAATAATAATAATAAGAAGAAGAAGAAGAAGAAGAAGAAGAAGAAGAAGAAGAGGAAAAGGAAGAGGATGTGGAGGAAGAATAAAAACTAGGAAGAAAAAGCAGAAAAAATGAGAGAAGGACGTACAAGTAAACAAAACAACAAAAACAGTAAAATGAACAATGCTACGGAGAAGGAGATGAAGAAAGCAGAAAGTGAAACGAAAAAAAAGAAAATAAATAAAAAGCACTGAAAGAAAATAGATGAAAGAGGATGAAAAAAAGAAGAAAGGACTATAGGTAAAATGAGAAAAACATGAAAAGATTGGGGAGAAAGACTATGACATTATTAATCAAATATGTGCCACGTAATTGACATCACACGAATAAGAACAATTTTAGGAATACTAAAACAGCTATAAGCAGCCCTAGAATAACCATTAAGTAAAATCAGCCCGTGCTTAGGGCATCAAAAGAGAAAGGGGCTCCGCTGGTTTCTTGCAGTTACCCGAAGAAAAGGCGATAAATTAGGCCCGAGTCAAGAACTAAGTATCTTAAATTTTGAATTCAAGACGAACTTAAAACTGAAAATGCTTGAACGAAGCTTACGTGCATTCCCACACTGTCGTTTCGGTAGGAATACCAAAAAGGTTAAATATCAATAAAATACGTTCAATAAGGAGATATACGCCCTGCATACTGTAATACCTCAGTTTTTTCATTAAGCCTTTACAGCTATAGTTCTGAAAGTGGGGTACACGTCCTCACAAGAGGACGATTTGAATATCTTGGAGAGCAAATTGGAATTTGAGTGTCAAGAGTGAAAAGCGTTCCTCAGTTCAACACTATGCCGTTTAAGGCGTAACTGATTGATAATAGATCACACAATACTATCATATCCTTACATAACACTATTGATTCCTAATTGTATCGTAGATCCCATTGTAGCTTTTTGCTTAACCTTTTGAAATATAAAAACGATGTAGTAATTGCACTGCCCCACAATAAGGAAATTACCCCTCTCTCGAAAAGAAACAAAGCAAATTAGTACTTGCCCTCAAGTTCATTTATCAGAATATCTTTTCAAGGAATTCAGGAAGGGGTGCAGGGGGGTGCAATGCCAAGTTTGTCCCTCAAAGCGTACGTCCATGGATGACATGTTTGAAGTATATACTGCATGCGAAAAAACGCCCCATCACAGCTTCATGATATTTGTTTCTTCACATATATTTTCCTTGATTTATAATTCAAAATTTGGTAATTTCTCGGAATTAACATCACATTATTGTTTATTATTTACATAAAATCTGTTTTATCATAGCAAACTGGACATTACATTTTCTTAGCTGTTGAGGTGGGTCATGTAGCCAAAATGGTCCAGAATCACTGATCTGCGGTCTTTTGGAAACCACAGACCTACGATTTAAAAGATCTTTATTCTGTAGACCGAATGAGCATAAAGGTCTGCTGACGCTTTTCCAGTGAGTTTTGAGTGTGCATGTGCGTGTGCGCGTGCATGTGTGAGTGAGAGCGAGAGAGCGAGTGTGTTCAGGTAAAACATATACCCCCCTGGTGAAGGATGGGGCAGCAAAATGTATTTGGAATATGTCTTAGTGACACGATGGGCATTCCACCCTCTATTTGTAGTGTAAGTAATTGCGACCCCCCCCTGTATTATCCAAATGTCGGATAATACACTTGACCTTTGACGGGGACGCATAACCGGACACATTCCTCCCCTGGCGGTCCCATGTTTCCTATATTCCTCCCCCATTTTGTATTGGCATCTAGTAACTCTTCCACTATTGTACTTCTCATTATACGCATTTTCCATGACTGAAATTCTCCCTCAATTCCTCCCCTTACTCTTAATTCCCCTCTTTTGAAAATTCGTTCCCCCAATCAAAATGAAGCAGAAATTTACATCCAGATCTCGCCACAAAAGTACAGTGACGGAAATTCGCGTCCTTCGCAGTTAATGGCTTAATTTCTGACTATTTATTTCTTTCATCTTGACTTGAGTAGCTCTTCATCGTAACTATTCTGTTTGTCATTCTACGTCAATCTGTAAAAAGAGCTAATCGGGAATAAAGGATAAACTCTCGGCTTGACACGAACTTGCATCCATTTTCTCGTAGGGAAGCCTGTCTTTGCATAACAGCTACTCTACCGCTTATGATACGAAAGCCAACAGTCGTAGAAGATCAAAGCTAACCATAAATTCGAACTTGGTTTGCTGATTACATTTTACCTATTGATAGAAATTATGTACATATTTTGGACATACAACAAATCTTGAACCTTTTGTCTTTGTTGGTACCATAATGGAAAATAAATTTCGTAAGTATTCTGTTTAAACATTTATCTATGTATTCATTTAGTTCATCGTGCCAGGATTCTGAAATGAGTGCTTTTGTTGGACCAAAAATGTAAAGCCATTTCTGGCAGACACAAGGCCAATACGGTATTGGGGAAAGGAATGGTCTTGTCTTAATCTTAGCTAGTCATACTCGTAACCCATGCATAGCGATATTGTTATATTCTCAATTTTTACCACAACATTGTATTTTACTCGATGGAAGTGAAGTCATCTTTCAAATATGATAAAGAAATGATGAACACACTGACGAGTAGTAAAATATTTCCATGGCTAGCTGTTGCACACACGTGATGTTTATTTTCGTATAATTTCTTGTTTGGGTGATCGCAAACGTTCTTTTTTTTTGTGAAACCCAGACTGCATTTTATGCAGACAGAGACTTTATGAAACTTCTCTTGCATCATCATTGTTTGATAGAGAAAACTAATCTTGTACATTTAACAGCACGTTTTTTTTTAATATTATTGCAAGACTATTTATTGTCTGTTACATCTTTTCCCGAGGAGATGAAAAAGAAAGAAAATTGCATGCCCTATCTAAAAAAAAAAAAAAAATTGCACGTCGTATTTCAACGTTATAATGGAAGATTCATAATGAAGACACTCCCTGAGAATGTTTTAATAACGGAAGTCTACCGTATTTATTAATGCAAGATGCTACCAAAAAGTCCGATGAATTTGAATATGGAAAACAAATTAAAAAAATGAAAACTTGAACTCAGACCTAGTTTCCACCTTATCCTTTGAAGTAGCCCCCTCGTACATCCGAAATACAAGAGTTGGTGTACAGTAATGTCTATTGCACCTTTTGATATATACATACATATATATATATATATATATATATATATATATATATATATATATATATATATATATATATATATATATATATACTTACATTATACGCCACATACACGTCTATATTTTTGTCTGTAACATTGCTAAGGTTACACGGTCCAATTTTACCGCCGATAATATCTCGCCCTCAGTTTTTTCGGCCAGATGATTTAACAGTCGACTACACATCCCAGTTGCATTTTCCCGGTCAAGCAATTCACCCACCCACGATATTTACCGGTTGCATTTTCTCAGTCAATAATTTACCAGCTAATGTCATCACTTGTTCTCATACTCCCGGCCAACAAAATAACCCCCCGACGACATTCACTAGGCATATTTTGCTGGGTGAATAGTTTGACTGGAGAATTAAAGGACGGGATATTATCAGCAGTAAAATTCAACCGGGGCAATGATGATTATAGAGTAGTATCCCTTACCTTTTTTTCGAAATGCATAAAAAATCCCGGTTAATTCTGCTAGTGTAGCGAGTTCGGATTTCACAGATATAGCTGCGTGTCAGAGTAGGCTTCATGAAAATCTATACCTAATTTCCTATGAACAGGGGTGTGGCTTAGGAGGGGCAAGGGTGATTTAAAATCGTCCCCAAGGTTCCCAAGAAGCCAATATCAAAGATTCTTCTTAAGGTAATGGCAACATGCGAATCTGATAGCTTCGAAAAAACTACTTTCTTTTCGAATGACTTTAGTGGTTAAACTAGCATCTTGACACTTGTTGTTTACACTAAAGTATGCTTTAACCCTTTCGAGACTCCTAGGACATTCTTAGAGGTTTCTATGACTGCTTGAATACATACGTCCCGTAGATTTCTTTCAGAAGTCTACTAGGACGTTTGCGTCAGGAAAGATAAAGTAAATAAGATTTTTCGGGCTTTTATAACCATTGACAATGATGTCATCATAGTATAAAACCCAGTCAGAAATTCAGAAATTAGTCTGCATTACATAACTGAGCAGGAAAGATGTACGCAGAGTGGTCTGATAATTCCGTGTATTTTATCATATATATATATATATATATATATATATATATATATATATATATATATATATATATATATATATATATTGATTGTTTTGTGAAAGGGTATAAATTGGGAAAAACTTGAATTTTGATTCTGTTTCATCTGAACATTTTGAATAGAGTCACACTGTCCCAATGGTCTTTTTTTTGCTAAAGACTTACTTGCCTATCTAGATATTGTCAACATTGGATTCACAGGTTCGAAAAACCAAAACAAAGGAACCATCTAAATTCGAAATTATGGTCCTCATCTTGGTTTTCAGAGTCACAACGTTTCGGCTTTTGCCTGCGACCTTTATCAGGTGTCTGTCGTAGTTGCTATTCTAAGAATTTTCGAATTGAACACTTTATTCCATCCACAGAGGTACATTGTTCTCATTCCGCAGTCCAAGCAACAGATATCAGTTATTTCTTCGTAGCTAATCCAACCCCAGCGATGCCGCTTGTCTGCCTGAACCACAGTCTGTGACTTTTCTGAAGTACCCAATTCAGGCAGGTCACTAGATACGCATAACCAAACCCTTTATCCAATTTGCCAGGAGCCCGATGGAACGAAAGGACTAATTAACTTGGAATAATTAATTGATATGAGATATCTCTGGTATGAATAGCGTCCAAAGGGTTAAATTATTTTTAATCGAGGATAATTGATAATGTTCTTCAAGCTGTAGTGCAAAGAGTAGCGAGATTTTCAAAATTGTACTTTAGAAATTATCTTATGGTGATGAATTATTGTAAAAAAACGTGAAAATAACGTAAAACATAATGTCATAAAAATTAAAATATTGTCGTCTGCCATTTGAATGAAAAAAAAACAACAACCGGTTAGCCATCCAAGGAAGAAGCCTTTGGCGAACGTTTCTTATCAGTGAAAGCCAGGAATTAATTGAAACAACTGACGTAAAAACTGATCCTGCATTTTTTAAATTTGATTGACTTTTGCATGAGCTGAAGTCAAAAAAATATGCTGTCATAAATAATTTAAAATGGCGGACGAAAATACTTCTAATCCAATATGTTTTTGCCACTTATACATTAAGACACATTAATTAGATTGATATGAAGAACTAGTCGGATGAAGTTAATTATCCCCATTCCCATGACGAGAATATCCCTTAACTCCAAACTGTTAGCGTGGGGGTTACACAAAGCTTGACGATCAGTCTTCCTGAAGTGCTGTCTTCACTAATTAAAGACGGCCATCAATCTGCAACTAATAATGTCAGTGATACTCTTAGTCACCAGTGAACATGTGGTAATAGCTTAATTGTTAGTATATACGGCTGCCGACCCAAAGAAAGTGTTTGGAGTGTTTTTCGGGTTTTGAACACAAGAAAGATACAGTTGAAGTCAGAACATTGCATACACCGCTGCCAAATACATTTTTCACAATTCTAGACACTTAATTCTCGTGAAGATTTCCTTTTTTTTGTCAGTCAAGATCACTTCTACAAACTGAGAAAGTGATGTGTCAGAATAATAGTAGAGAGAATGATTTATTCCATTTTCATTTCTTTCATCAAATTCCCAGCAGGTTAGAAATATACGTACAGTGATCCTAACTTACTCAAGACAGGGGATCTTTACAAAGATTAAATGCCAAGAATTATGAAAAACTGAGTATAAATGTATTTGGTTGAAGGCTATTTAAACTTCTGATTTCAACTGTATACATTCATAAATACGATCTTTTCAACTCAAATTTAGTTGATCCCAGGTTATGTGACGCACAAGGCGTTGGTTTTGTCTCGCTTGAACGTTCCAAATAGACTCAGTCTCTTTCTGGATCACTTGTAGGTTTTTTATGGGGCCGGGTACTAGACAAAGATGGACTGTCTTACAGGGCTAATAGTCCCAACTGCTCTACTATTTACCTGTAGCTGAAGAGGACGATTGTGAGAAGTGAACGCAAACTGCCCCAACTGGAGTTTTAACTTGGTTTCGAAGCTTTCATCCTCCGTATCACTAACCATAGGGACACTTTCTCCTCAGCTCAACTTGACGTTGGAACTGAGACTTTTAAATCCAAACTGAGATTTCAGATCTATATAATCACAAGAGGAGTCCAGTACAAGACGTACAAAGGTCAACTTCTTGACTGCTCCTTGGCTCAATAATAATCAACTATTGAAGTGTAGTCTGGTGAAAATGAAATAAAAAAGAATAAAAAGAGCGGACTCTGTTCAAAACCTTCGAAGCTGTTAGCGCCTAGCGTCTGTTTTGCTGCGAGTAATTATAGAGGTAGCGCACACCCTATTCCTCCTCTCTCTATGAACCCCCCACTTCCAAATATCCAACGATTCAGCCTAACATGCCATCATGGGGACCTGGGAGCTTTCTCTGTCTCCCCCATGTTCCTTCACACTACACCGTTTCGGAACGCTCTATTTGCAGATAGTAGGGAAAAACCGTACTTGGAATTAGGATGCATGATAACGAGCCTCTCTGATTTTACAAGTGATCAACGCATATTTTTACTATAGATTTCTACTCGCACGTCGATGAGGTTATACAGGAATACCCTATGTAGAACGGTTTAAATACTGTTGTATAAATCAACGTAACTAAATACAAGCAGAAAAAATACTGCATTAAATAAGACCTTGAACTGTGTGGTTCTGAGCAGTGCGGAAAACTTTGGAACGGATTAACCGCACTATTCAAGGTATACCTGTATTCTTTTGTCCTGGTGATAAGGATGAAGAAAAATGTCTCTTTCAGCAGTTGAAAGGATTCGAAAACGTGGCGTGCGAACGTTACGTGCAATTTGGTTAAGTAACAATTTTTAGAAAGAAGCCGTTAATGTGAATAGAGATATAAACTTGGAAAGGAGGCCATCTTTCTGCGTCAAATCTATCGTTTCCGTGTGCATAGGCAGTATGCTAACGAACTGTGGATTCGAGTGAAACAGTAAACGGCCTCGAATAAACTGCAAATGCAACTTTGGATGGATCGAAAATATTAGGTTTCATCCAAGATATTTCCGTATTCTAAAGAAGACGTTGATTATCTTATTTTGTGAAAGAATTGTTATAATCGGGTGCCTATCCATAAAGTAGTCATTGGAAAGCTAGTCTTGTTACTGTTGTAAGTTCAATCCTGACAGGGTGCCGTGGCCTTGTGCTGTATTAAGCTTAGTGAATATGAATAACAGGTCTGGTTAGACATTCAGTACAAACTATCGCGTGACCAACATTTTTTTGGCAGTATGCTGTGTTGGGAATGATCAATTAAAAAATTGGAAAAAAGGGGTGATCAATGAATGTTACTTTCCTTGCCTTCTGTTGGGTGACTATCTGTAAAAAAATGTCCGAATTTATAAACTAGCATGAACATCGCCGGACATAATCTATTGGACCAATTTATCATACATATACATTGCAAATTGATTACCCCTGCTAAAAACCTATTTAGGGAAGGAAACGAAAAGAGTTTTTTCTAGACATAATAGGGAGTAAATGCTTGAATTTTCAGCCCTCTAGCTCTATTGGTGCGGTTGCTATGCATGAAATATACTTAAATAGCCAGCCAGCCAGCCAACCAGCCAGCTAGATCAATTTGAAAAACTGAAAGAAACGTTATGATTTAGTTGACAGTTTCTAATAGTTGTGCACCTCGCCGTGGAACAATGGTTTGCAATCTCATTTTCAGGTTATCATTACAGAAAATAAATCGATCCAGACTGATTTCTCTACTCATGTAGCCTTGTGCCGTACAGAGTAATTCTATCTAGACTGAGTACCCTACACTTGTAACCTTGTGTTGAACTAAGTAGTCAGATCTACATTTAGTGTGCTACACTTGTAACTGAGTGCCGTACTAAGCTGATCTCAGTAAATCATTATCATTTCTAATTTTCATGACTACTTTTTACGTAAATCTTTATTTATTAGTTGCTCTTTATCGAAACTTTTACTCGGACCAATTTCCCTCTGGAAAGTCAAAGTTGCAATAGAAAGCAACAAATAGATTTAGACGAAGGTAAAAAATAGTCATAAAAATTTACATGGAGATGATTTATAGTATTTCATCTAATAAAGATGAAAAAAAACAAACCCCAAACTAGTCTGGTTTGTCACTTAATAAAAACACTCACGTGGCCAACGTCTTTTAGCAGCATATCGTGTGGGGTTGTCAATTAAATAATTGGAAGAAGGGGTTATCAATTAGGAAATTACTTTTATCGCTTTCTTTTTGTACAGTGATCAGTAGAGAGTCTGAATTTTCGGACGCGAAGTAAGGGATCAATTCAGCATAAATTTACATTGTACATCGAACCCCACTAAAAACCCATTTTTTGGTAGGATCAGATTTTCAAAAATAGAATAAAATTTTTTTTTTCTAGTCATAATAACGAGTAAATGTTGAAACGTACAACCCTCTTGCTACTTTGGTACGTTCTGTACACACATACATAGCCAGCCAGCCAGCCAGACGGAACAACTTAAAAACTGGAGAAACCAATGTTGACAGTTCTGGTGCCAGTATTGACTGACGGTTTCAAAATGCATTAGGCCTAGTTAGTATAAAAAGTAGTTGGGCGCTTTGCAGAGGAGCAATGGTTAACGAGCCCATCTCGCACTACAGTACCACATTACTGATTTCCGAACGAGACAAAACACTTGCAGAGGGCAGAGAGACCAAAACTTAAATACAAAACGGATCAAAGAAATGGAAAATTGCCCAAATGTATCAATGTATCATTGTATCTTTATCTCCGTTGTTTTATAATATTTCAGCCGATGCATTCTTGGGCCTTCGTAGATATTTCATCCGATCTTTGATTTCCCGGACAATCGGTTAAACCTCAGCATACTTCCTAATGGGATGTAAAAGAGGAAACAAAAAAGAGAGCAAAAAGTATAAAGCGACTTTTAAAAAAAAAGGAGGTATCCGGACGCAATTTACGACTGAGGAAGGCCGAAGAACGTACCGTTTGAGATGTGTTGAAAACAAAAAATCTGAAGATACTAATTCGAAAAAGTGAGGAATAATTCTTCATATAATTTTGCATATCATATCTATTATAGACAATTACCACTGAAAGTAAAAATGGCTACTTCAGGATCCAATTCCACTTTGGCAGAAACTTCTAAAAAATTATTAAACTTTTTTAAAAACGTTTTTATTTTAACAGAAAAAGATCATTAAATTTTACCATGCAAGGGGACAAAAGTATCTGGATATTTTTTTTAGATCGATGGCATGAAAATCTAGATAATTCTAGATATAATTCGAGGCAATTTAGATATTAGCTGAAAACTAGCGTCCATAGCTTCCTATTTTCTCTCTCTCTCTCTTCATTTATGTCTTTATCCTTTTCCCCTTTTTTCTTTATCTCTTTCTTTTTCTCTCTCCCTTTTCTACTCCCTTCCTCTTTTCTTCCTTTCTTCCCCGCTTTTGTCGATTGATGACGTAGAAATAGAGCCTTTCTCTCTATTTTCCCTTCTCTTTCCCTCCACCATTCCAAACTTTTCACTTTTTTTGTCTTAAGAAGAAGTTTGGTTGTCATTGTCATTAATGTTAGGTTGAGAAAATAAAGTCAAAACTCAGTAGGAGTTTGACAAGTCCATTGCCTTGTATGTCGTGTCATATGGGTGGACCTATTATTATCATACTAGGTAATCCTAGTATATATATATATATATATATATATATATATATATATATATATATATATATATATATAGAGAGAGAGAGAGAGAGATAGATAGATAGATAGATAGATAGATAGATATTTACAAGTTTCCTTCGCTATCCGAAAGTAGAATGTTCCTATAAAAACCTTTCGTAAGTCGAAATCGCTTAAAACCAAGAAGAAATTGCGATTGATGAATATTGGAAAAAAAAACTTCCCAGACACCCAAAATGGTTAGGATTCATTGGAAGTCCTGGTAGTAGGGAGTACAAGAGACTGGGGTGGAGGAGACATAGATTGAGGGTGTGTCCATTCTCTTTAATGACTGAACACAACTGCTTTTCGCCATTTTCCGAATAAGCGAAAAAGCGGGGATTGCCTGTATTTGAAATCAATGAGATAATTTTTTTGAAGAAAATGAACTAAAAAAAAAAGACTCGTTATAATGGAAGAGTCCATTGCCTCAAATGGCTGGTAGGAGTTTTTAAATTTTTTTTCTGTAGCAAAATTGCTACCTTCAAGAGGAAGAGTTCATGATCAACGACAGAGAACCAAGAAAATCACACTGTTATATAATCAGATATTTTATATTTCAGAGGTTGTACTGTATTCTTCCAACCATAGAGAGAGACATTCTTATGATAATTAATTTAATAAATACAAGAAAAAGCCATGAGAAATGGATTTAAAAACAAATTAATTGTTATGTATTGTACTCACAATTAACGAATATCACGAATATATTGGCATCGTCTGGTAATTCAATAAATATAAGCAACAGCCATTAATATAATGTTTGCACATGAGCTAGAAAAAACAAAATACATTTTCGAGCATTGGATGCTAACCTTTTTTTGCCGAACGCCCACTTTTATTAGAACCTTTGTGAGGGTAAAATGTCTGCACCACCAAATAATATCTTAAATCTACTTGGCCTTCAGTGGCTATTCTAAACTGCTAAAGTTGGCTAGATTTTTGTGTATATGGCAGATGTACCCGATCTGACGACCCAGTAACGGGTTTATTGCCCACTTAAAAGATTAAATTGCCCAAGAGTGGGCAGTATCGCCCTGCTTGGTAAACGCTGTGTAAAAGCTTAAAGTTTGTAAGGAACCTAAAACTTTATCATTAATATCATTATTTCATACAATTGCGTTTTAACTCCATCTGTCTCGTTTTATTAGTGGGCATTGAGGGACAGCATGTTTCCTTGAATCAAGTCTTCATAATGGCTAAATCTGTTAAAAGTTTCAATTCCCTGTTAACTTTATAGCTAAAAATGTTATATATACCTATCTAAAACCCACTTACAAAAAAGCTCAAATCGTTGTGAAGAATTGTTCACCTGAACAGATGAATGATAAAAATCATACACTTTAATTTAAACTCTCTAGTTGTTTTTTTAATAACCAGATTTTCTGGCGAACCATCTTCATTTTCATCTTACTCCTCCTGCTACTATTATCACACCTAGTAATGCAACAACTACTACGAAAATCACAGACATGGACGAATGGATGATAGACACATCGTTGAATTTATGGTTTTTGTTATCATAATCATTGAGTACAGTATTGTTTGAATCTTCTTTCGGAAGTGTTTTCACTGATAGTAAATCAGTGTAGTCATGAGTCCGACAATGATAGTAAACATTAAAGTAATTACTATATTCGGTAAGACCCATTGAAATCTCAAATTGTATTTGTGTAATTTAAGAACAGAACGCCAAATGATGTGAATATTTTGATTAAGGAATCATATTTACAATTTTAAATACTGTCCCAAATTTATATTTGCTTGATGAAAATACATCACTATACTTGAAGTTCTGCGAATTCATGAAAGACAAAATTATTTGTGAAAAGTATTCTTCTTGCATTGTCTCTGTTTCGTCCCGTTCTTTTATCTTCTCAGATATTTGTTACCATTGAAATATATTGGCGAGGGATCACGGAACTGTTTAGGGATGTTACCTAAATTTTATTCGTGTCGAATGAAAATGTTCTCAAAGTAAGCAAAAACAAGCTAATTGCTCTTAAAACTAGAGAACGCATTCACCTACCAACATCATTGTTAGGAGGAGTAATTGTTCATGGATTCAACCCCAAATCCAATCAGTTCTTCCCAAGCCTGTGGTAAGACATAGAATTTTGGTGTTGTTATGCAACATACGGGAGGTAAATGTGTATGGATCTACTCCAAAATCTAATAACTTCTCTTGTAGTCTATTAAGTCAATAATAATAAAAAAAACCTGGATTGACCCGAAAATTTTATCATACCCCGTTGCCTACCTTTTCACGAAATTTCATCGGAATCCGTTTAGTACTTTCAGGGATATCGTATGAATAGACGAACGGGCGAACAGACCAAATACATCAACCTCTTTCCAACTTCGTTGACGGATGCAAATGAAGAATAATCTTCTCTCGATGTAAAAAAATTAGCAAAACACTCACAAAGCCACACACTCTGTCACATTAATTGCATTCATACGAAATTAACGAAAAAGGATTTATAAAAGAAGGCGAAGCTATTAAGTGCACTTGGACACTTTATTTTCAAAACACAAATTGATTTCCAATATTTCCGTACATTCCCATGGATACAATTGTCAATATTTGAACATAAACAGTTTTAGAACTTTGGCTGTAAAGTAAGAAATCATAAATCATAACATCTGCACTTACCTAAATTAAGATCTATATCGTGTTTCAAAAAGATGAAGTTACCGTATGGAATCATAGCGCCCAACTATCAAATGATCTAACCACGTGGTGACAGTCACATTCAATGCACGTATCATAAGAGACACACATAGGCTAACGAGCAAGGGGGCAACTTTTGTCTAATTCCCACAGAACTGGTAAAGTTTGGGCAAATCAATGTAATTCAGGCAAACATTTCGGGCTAATCAAGCTCTTCGTCTGTCTTTATAGAAGAGTTTACATATACCCAGGGGAGCAACGTACGCATGGAAATTGGGTATGAAATCTTGTGTATTCCAAAATTACTTTACGCAAATTTTTGTAGCCCTTGTTACCAACCAGAATTTTAGACATATTGAGGACAAAAAGAAAACGGTCAAAATTGAAGAAAGGAGAACTGATGAAAGTAAAGGACTTCATCTACCCAGGACAACAAATCTCTATGAAATCCTCAAAAGAAGAATAAATCAAGCGAAGAATCACTCTTGGGTGGCAAGACTTCGGTAGTGCAAGCTCGACTTTCAAGAACAAGAAAATCCTATTAGTCCTGAAAAGGAGAGTATACAACTAATGCATGCCCCTGATAGTCAACTATGGAGATGAAATGTAGAACCTAACGAAAAGACTGACCCTAAAATAAGAATCATGCAACGTGACATATCCCCAGAGATCGTAAGCGAAATTGTGACCGACAGAAAGCAAGATGGCATGACGAGCTTAACTAATTCGGAAAATACTGGCCTCATGACGTCCATGATAGAGTTCTAATGAATCTGTGTCCATCGATGAATGCTAAAAGACTGGTGGTGCTAATGATGATCTCTGTTCCCCGACTCCTGACATAGATAGTTTTCATAGATAGGTGTGTGTAGGGGGTATATTAAATAGAGGGAGATAATAAAAGTGTTTCCAATGAATGTCAGAAATCAGTACACATGTAGGCTATTGTTATCTTTCCCGTTTTAAAATGGTGTTATGGTTGGAGCTATTGTCGTCTTCTTTGACTTTAGATTCGACATCAGCACCGACCATACAACAACCTGAGCGACAGCCATTTTGAAACGAGAAAGGTCGCAATCGCCTGCGTGCAATAGATTTAAGAGACTAGCTTGTCAACAAGTGCTCTCTGCTCGGCACTCTCATGTGTGTTAAGATAAAATGTTTCTATGGAATTTATGAATTTGTTGAGGATGTAGGACGTGTCACACACGCCGAAGGTAGGTAGATATGAAAAAAAAAAACCCCAAACATTAATATAAAGATGATATTGATATCGATGAAGTTGTACATCATTATGAACCGAAATTGTATAAATTTAAAATTGTCGATAGGTAGCTAATAGAAGGGTATACAGCCGATGCATCCTCCTGATAGTCACCTAGGGAGCTGGAACATGAAACTTAATAAAGACTGTCTCTAAAACTGAGAACCATGCAACGTGCAGTGGAGAGAGATATGCTCATCTGGAGGCATCACAACACACCATATTTGAGAAAAAAGTAATGAGCGGGTCATGTTGCAAGAATGTCAGACAACCGCTGGACATCACGACTCGCAACTAGAGATCATACGCAAAACTGTGGCCGGTAGAAACTATACAGTTCAGAAAGTACTGGCTCCGTGACACCCATGATAAACACGCCTGGCAAATCTTGGAGAAGGTCTGTATCTGATGACAAACTCTATAAGGCCGATGATGATGGTGATGATAATGATGATGCATTGCTCTGCACTGTACTCAATGTTAGCTCTTACAAAGATCAGTATTGTCTGGCACAAGGCAACATTTATGACGTATCTTGTAAAATTGGAATTGTCATCTATGGCTTTCGAAACTAGCTGGTTACTTATAGTACAATAACAGAAGCTCAAAATACAGGAGGTCTCACAATTCTACACACTTTTGTTAAGCCTCCTGAAATTTAAGGTACGGTAAGTCAGTGTTTTTTTCCAGAAAAAATGGCGTGTATATATATATATATATATATATATATATATATATATATATATATATATATATATATATTGTGTGTGTGTATGTGCATTTGTGTGTTCCTCCCCTGGAAGAATACTGATAACCCTCCTATAACTCTTTGTAAAACTATGTACATTTCTTTAGACACGCTGAATCATGTTTATATATTTTGCATTAGTTGATGCAGTGTCAACCAATTTTTGACTAGTATTTTCTTCCATCTTAATTTTCTTTAGGTTCTCTTTATCGCAACTTAAACCGTGAGTCTATGGCATTGGTTAAACTGCTCAGAGGAGAAATAAAGGATTAGACATGATTTTCTGACAACCATAAGAAGTTCTGTAGTCCACTTGGAAGAGCAGTACCGTACATGGGTAGCATTCCGAGCTAAAAGGGATACGTGTTCGAGTCTTGTCAAGAGCTTATATCTTATCCTTTATTTCCAACCTACGCCGTTTATTCACTGTTGTAGACCGACAGCCTTAGTGAGTTGGGATAAAAAAATGAAATAAAAGAAAGTTTAATGAAAATTTGATAATAGTTGACAGCTCAAAATCTGATTCGATCCTGGATTATTGTTTGCTTATTGTTCCCAAAAAGGGAGGTGATTATTATAGACACTGTATATGGTTTTCTTGTATATATTTTAAAAAGTAATATTTTTTGCGAACCTCAACCAAACGAATACCCCCTTCTGATCCCGATGAACGTAATAATTTGATACGATTACAATATAGGTGTTAGGATAGTTATGGGAGAGTGGTTTGACCTAGTGCTCACTCGCCCATTCTCTTTGCCGTCGATCATCGACGCAGGCCAGTGCCAAGATATCTAGCGATTGGACAGAGCACGGGGATGTAGATTCATGCCTTTCCTAAAGGCATTAGAGCAAAGTGAACATAAAAAGTCTCAACCGAAACTTGGTTTGACAATGGTATTTTTCATGTTGATAAACGTCACTCAACTTGAAATATACATTGATAAAAGAATGGGGCTAACAATGAGAATAGAAACATAATTTTCAAAGGGTTTATTTTGGACGATTGAACTTCTTGTTGTTTGGTATTTTTTAAAACGACATTTCGTACTTCCAAATTATCGTGTTCACAACGCAAAGAACAAGAAACTCACTCGTCTGGGAAAACTCTTTGAATGTCAATGACTCTTCACAAAACTATAGACAGTTTAAATACAACTGAAGAGAATTGTAGAGAGAAAAAGAGATAAAGAGATTATAATCAAATCCAGAAAAATAGAACCCAGACCGGATCAAAGCCGCTTGATGCTCAAAGAACAGTCCCCAAAATGGCGTCCCCACCTCGGCTCTCCCGTTGCTTAACTTGTAATTTAAAAAAAAAGTGTTGGTTATATTCCTCTAAAACACACCAAAATACATTAGAAAAATACATCTGTATTACTTCACGGAATCACTGAAACTAGCAATAACAGACAACTTTACAAGACCAAATCTTTACCAATGAAACTTGTGCTTGCATAATGGTTTTCTATAATAGCATTTATGTGGACGATTTAATCATTTGAATGTTTGAATTAACTCTACATAACAAAAAAAAAATTTTAAACCTAAAAAACAATTTAAATAACTTATAACAACTTGACGCAAGAAGCTGCAATAAACTTGTGTTGCTCCCTCCCGCTTTTGATGCCCTGATTAAAACTGAGGTAAAAAGAATGATACTTATCTAAATAATGAACAGAGTGACTGTTTCGATTCGTAACAATGAACTCTTCCATTTAAAGGCAACAATTCCGCCGATGAAATTATTTCCCGTTCGCTATTTGAAACAAAAAAAGTCACTAAAAAGACAAACTCTCAGATGAAATTGATAAGACGTGAACATTTATTAACACTGTTAACAACTTTAGAGTAGTTAACTATTCAGTTTAAAGTAAGAGATTCTAAAGAAATCGTTCAAACTCTTCAGAAACATGGGTAGACACGAATCTCGACCCAAGCACACATGCACACACACACACACGTGTGTGTGCACATACACATGCATGCACCCCCAACACGTACCCATAAACGTCTTTATAGTATTCGATGTACGTTTCCTTTTCTGAAGATATAACTAAAATTGAAATACTTCTGGTTAGTCACTCTGTAGAAACGTGTTTGGGGTTAGATGAAAAAATTAGAAAAGGGGTTATCAATGAATAAGTTAATTTCTCTTGGCTTTTGTTTTGCAGTGATCTCTATGGAAATCTGAATTTTCAAAAGACAATCGCGACACAAACTAAGGAACCGAATTGACATAAAATCACATTGCAAATTGAACCCCTCTCGAAAAATTTTTTTAGGGGGGAAATTAAAAAAAATCGTTATTTCTAGATATGATTAGGAGTAAATGTTTAAATGTTCAGCCCTTTTGTTACATTGGTCTGGTCTGTATGCACAATACATACATAAATACATAACAAGCCAACCAGACCAACCAGAAAAATGAAGAAACCTGTGTTGACAGTTTTGGTTGTCTGTTTCCAAAATCTGTATTTTTTTTTCACGGGTAATAACTAGTGGTTATTCACACATAATAATTAGCAATGTGCGCATGTCATCTGTTACACCAAGGGATATAACTGACGTAGTAAAATAGAATTCCATAGAATTCTATTCATACTCTAATGAAGTAATAAAATGTATGATTCAAAGAATAATACAGAAAAAGTAATAGAAACCCATTTGTAGACAGCTGAACGCTATTCTCAGAACTCACTGCAATGCAAATCTCTATTATCCGAGTCTTTAAAATGCTATGTCAATAGAAAGCTATTCTCTATGCACACTGCAATGCAAATCTCTGTTATCTACGTATACAAAATGCAATATGTATGGAAGGTTATTCTCCAATCTCACTGCAAAGCAAATCTCCACATATATAAAATGCAATGTGTATAGAAGGCCTTTCTCCAAATCCACTGCAAGGCAAAACTCTATTATCTACGAATTTAAAATGCAATGTATATTGAAGGCTACTGTTTGAGTTCATTGCAATGCTAATCTCTATCATCTGCGCTTATAAAATGCAATGTGTATCCATAAATTTCATACATGCCGTCAATTTTAGCGGCACAGGTTTAAAATATTCATTAAAATATTCAAATAAGAACGAAAATTAGAAAGGACGGACTCTTATATCATTGTCTATCATTATAATCAAATGTCGGATATTGTATCTAATATCAAATATCTAGACCAAACACTGATGAAATCAAAGCATATTTTTATCAAAGGATGAAAATTCTTGATTGAAATAGCAAAATATATTGCAGATTTTTAGATGTGTCCACACATCTCTATCAGACGCTTTTCTGTCTGCCGGTCGGTCCTAGTTACGTTAAACAGAAGAAAGAGGAAGGTATTGTGTTTCATTTACAGGCTGCTATTATGTCAGAGAGAAGGCGTAATGTCATTAGAAAGTATGATGTTATCAGATAAGGGCCTACCCGATAACAGATGCGGCTGTACTAGCGGACCATAGGGTGAAGACGAGAGAAAGCAAAAAATTGCCACGATGCAAGGACCTAGTTCGAAACATGAAGGTCAAGGCGGTGCCCATGATAGTTTGAACACTTGGAACTGAGCCAAAAAAACAAAAACAAAAACAAAAATACTAGAACGAAAATTGGACAAACTATAAATTCGAACTATTCAGATTGTTCTGACCACGGTGGTGCAGGGGCCTGTAAGAATACTGAGGAAAGTGCTGAAGATTTCAAGAGCTTTGTTATTATTCAATCCCCAGTAACGACTGCCAGATATTTGGCGTGAACATGCAAATGAATGAATGAATGGATGAATAAAAATTACTTTAGCGTCTATAGAGCAATTTTTTTATTGTTTTTAGAGTCTCTGTTCATAAAGTAGGGTCTCAATATAGAGTGCGATCTCTTTTCTCTTGTTAGTTAGTTAAAAATGATCAGAGATTTTTCAAAGAAAAAAACTCGAATTGTATTACAAATCTAAATTTCTTCTTTAAAGTTTTGTTCTTGATTCTAGTTGCAAGAACATAAGCCCAAGATTATTTGCAAAAATTACTTTTCTGTACTTAAAGCATGTTTTAGACTGTTTTAATGTAACTTTTTGTCGTTCAAAATGAACTCAGATTACGGCATAATCGATATTTACCGACAAAAAATTTAACTCTATAATAAAAAAAGAAACTTAGAAAGTAAAGCAGTCGTCGTAGCAATATAGGATTTGGCAAAAATTAGTTGATTAAATGATTACTAAATCGGCCTTTTCTTTTACGAGAAAACACTGCGAAAATACGTTTGTTTTCGATTCAGTTGAAAGGTCAAGCAAGTATTGGGTCAGCCACATGTGATGAAAGCCCACTTAGATTTATAAGCACCTCATGGGACAGCTCATGTATGGATAAGCAAAAAAAAAACAAAATCTGATATTACCCACAATGACAAAAATATATTTCTAACATTGAAATACCATCATATGGTGTGTAACATTCAGTTGCCAATAATAATTAAGGCTGTCTTAACCTGAGGTATTCTTGGTGTTGTAATGAACTGAGAAAAGAGCTGGAGATTTGAGGAGACTTACTGCCATTCAGTCTCGAGCTATAAAAACCAGACACATGCAATGAACAAACGAATGCATATCTGTGGTTCGAATTATTAGAACAGCTCTGAAGAACCTAGCAAAGAGGTTTGGGGAGCTGGGAATCCGGTTGGGAGCCGAGACCATTCAGACGAGAGCACTGCTGAAATCAGCTCGAATACCAAGGAGAGTCCTGGAGTATTGAGGAAACCTGCAAACACTTGATCTCCAGTGAATACCACCTGTCTCTAATGATGTGAGGAACCAACAAGTACAAATAAAGTGTCGGTGAATAGAAGACAGTAACTTGGTATGAGATGGGCGGGGGTTATCTTTGCTTGGACACACATGTTGGTTTAAGAGAGCAAAGAGAAGTTTCAAAGTTATGCAAAGGCTCCAAAAAGTATACTATTTTTTTTCATTAAAAATATGATTAAACAACATATATATAAGAATAATGCAATAATGAAATTAAACGTATCTTGTGTAAAAAAATGATAAAACGCCAGTTTGGCACTTTGGATACACGGTTTCCGTAGTACCTGAACGAGTTTACGGTGTGCAATCTGATAAAGAACAAATTGATAACTTTCAATTTTATTGAATTAATTTCTAAATATAATTTTTAGAGGCTTTGTAAGACTTTTTGGGACTCTTTATGCTGGTCAGACAACGCCATATACGTCAAAGCAAAGAGTATCGTGGCAAGAATTCAAAGTAGAAGATATAGTAGAAAGAACAGCGTGAAAATAAAATTGAAATAAGCGACAGAAAGATTAGAAGGATATGCTGAATGAGGAAAACGTATTTGAAACAAGAACGTCTGATTCAATGATTTACTCACCATCGTTGATGGATGTTTTGTGTGTGTGGCTTGCCGGTCTGCTGCTACTGGGGAATCCTAGCACAGGGAAAAAAATTGATGGTCAATGTGTGCTGTGTTTGTCTACAAAAGCTCTGCGTTGTTGCTGTGACTGTTTTGTCGCACGGAGTATCGTCTTTTTTATAGAGACTCAGCTTTCGATTTTGACGCTGAGTGTGTGCACGAGGTGTGTGTGTGTGTGTGCGTGCGTGTGTGTGTGTATGTGTGTGTGTGTGTGTATGTGCTTGCACGAGTGTGAGTGCATGTGCATGTGTGTGTGTGTGTATGGAGAGGGTGGTTGATCTTGCTGGACTCGGGGGGTCGGGTAGCCCTTCAGCAACAGAGACAGAGGTGGGCAGTAACGAACACGTGGCGCAGCATCTTTCGCTGGTGCACGCACTGAAGAAGCGACCACGCCTCTTTTCTAGCCCCAGACCACACCCAACTTCTTTTTTTTCTTTCTTTCTTTCGTTTAAGATGTATCATTTCTTTCTCCTATGGTATATCCTTTCTATTTTTCTTTCCTTTTTTTTTTTGTTAAATTTGTATTAATTCATTACATTTTCTTCATCTCCCTCTAACTTTCTTTCTTTTTTAGACGTTTGGCATTCCTTGTCCGCCTTGACTTTTGTTTTCTTTCTTTCTTTCTTTCCTTCTTTAGTCATTTCTACATCTATGAGCTATATTATCCTTTTCTTTTATTCCATTCTTAAGAATAATTCATTTTCTTTCTTTCTTTCCTTCTGTATTTATATTGTAAATTTTTTATTACACTATTCCTTTCACTTTTGTGCTTTACAGCCATTCTTTCTTTCTTTGTTTCTTTTCTCCTTTCCTTCTTTTTTAACACCCACATTTATAGTATAATTTTCATTTAATTTTATCTTTCTTTTTCTCTCTCCCTCTTTTATGCTTTCTTTCTTTCTCATGTAATTTATGCATTTATACAATAGTTTTTCTTTTATCAGACCCTTATAATCCTCTTTCTTTCTTTCTTCGTTTCTTACTTTCTTTCTCATTTATTCTCTAAATTATATTCTTTTTAAATCAAATGTTTTTTGTATCATTTTTTCTTTCTTTTTATCATAGTCTTTGTTTTTTTTTATTGTCTTATTTGTAGTTTCCTCACTTTTGTTCTCCTTCATTTTCGCTGTCTTTTTCTTTATTCGTCATGATTTCTTTCTCTCTTTTTTCTTTCTTTCATCCTACACGTAATATATCTATGACATCCTTGACAACAACAGCAGTAACATCATCAATAATAAAAAAGATATGCTTTCGATGACAATAATAATAATAATAATAATGATAATAATAATAATAATAATAATAATAATAATAATAATAATAATAATGATAATAATAATGATAATAATAATAATAATGATGATGATGATAATAATAATAGTAATAATATATGGACATCAGAAACTTAAACATGAAACAATGCAGTGTAAGAAACTTGTTGTCACAAATGATGATTTCCAGATACTCATGGTTTGACGATACAAATATTCTTCTTATACGTAATGGCGATTTGCTCAGCATTTCTGTCATGACGTTTCTCCCTAAAAACTACGTTTTGCTACCCCCCCCCCCCAAAAAAAAACAACTGTTGCAGGCTATAGATATTTCACTATGGATGGTTTTAAACTATAATATCCACAGGGTTCCGAGATTTTTAAGCTTTTAAAAAACGCATTTTCGAGACTGTATAAAAATCAACATTAAGAGTAAGAAGACAAAAACGGCTACATCATTATCGTTTTTATTTACACGACTAAATCTGATAAAATCGAAATTATTGTTAATTTTTCATATTCATTGAATTCATTCCGATAGGGGTTCAGTTTTGACTTTAGTGTTCCTGTAATATTAAATAAAAGGTGAATAAAACATTTTTCTAAAAAAAACCTGTAGTTTTTTAGAATTAATTTTCCCTGCTATTCACCTTCACGAAACAGATAAGATTACTAATTTACTATTCAAATATTGAGCCACGGAAAAATAAGTTCGAACCAAATCTTTATTGCTACTTTTTCTTAGAACTAAAAGTAATTGTCATGACACGATTTTTATTTAAATTCCGTCGGTTTTTTCAATTTATAAGACAGGCCAAAAACGACAGAAACCCAATAGCTGGACTCATTATTAAAAAAAAATCTCATTTAGCCTTATTTTAATCATGATATAACTTTAAGCGTACCTTTACTTATTCATTCACAGTTCTCAATTACAGAAAACTGCACCGGTGTCCCCCCAAGATAAGAGAATCAAACACAACCACATCATTAAACAAACATTATGAAATTCCCAACGAACCCCATTCCCAACCAAAATCCCAACCAGCATGACAGAGGACCACAATCCGCTTCTAACCACCAACCCCTACACAGTGAAAGGGGATAACCTCCTCCTGCAAAACAAACAAACCATGAAAGCAAAACCCAGTGCTATACAGAGACGAGAGAAAACATATATATATGTATATATATCAATTTAGAAATGGATATATGATCTGAGAGAAATGACTATATGTTGTGTTGTATCATATTGGAATGCTATTTGAAATGATCTCCCGTAATCACAGGGTGAATGTATCATTTGGACGAGACAACATAAATAGAATAAACAATCACAGAAAATCACAGAAAATGGGGCTGCTGCAGGAATCGAACCTGCAACCAATAGAGTAACCGCTTCAACTATATGCTCTATCCCCGATATCGAGTACTCTTCGCGTAACAATAAAAACAATGAAACAATCCTCAAAAAAAATGTACATATTCTACAATATATAAATATATATTCCTAAAATTTATGTAATTTCAGTCAATTATTTCCCAATATCTGTTGATGAAATTTGTCATTTTCTCCAGAGTTTTACGCAGAATTTGATATTATAGTACTTTGGGATTATCAGTTGTTTACCATGTAAGTGTTTCGGATATATATATATATATATATATATATATATATATATATATATATATATATATTATAGGATGAGACTGGGTAGAAACAGTGACCAACAGAAATGGCTATCCTTGACAGTAAAAAAGAGGAAAAAACACTGAGACTGAGATTTTGACAAACAACATCATTCAAGTAAGGAGATCAGATATAATCGTTGTGAGTGACGAAAAGTCTTTCTCAAGTCTTTGATGTAGCTGTTCCAGTGGACCAAGATATAAAGGTGAGAGAGTGTAAAAAAAGAAAGAAAAGACCAGGACTTTGCCCGAGAAAAGAGGATGTGTTATGAGATAAGTTTTAAGGCTGTGTCTCTAATAATTGGAGCATTGGGAGATATCCCAAAAATCTCCAAAGATAGATTGAAAGAATATTAGTAATATTCACGAAACTTTTTAAAAAGGTCTCCTGAAACGTTCTGGAATAAATAAATATCGTTTTTGAAGGTTTAGTTTTGGTTATGATTACAAAGAAATTGCACAAGATTAGTCGTAAAAAAACAACTACTTAGCGTACATTTTATTGGGTTTTAGACCGTAAAAAGGTCGTGAACACATTTCTGGCCCCAAACCCTCCGATTCCACCATGGTTGATGTGTGAGTGCCATCGGAAAAATTGAAGTCATTTTTTCAAAAGAAATTTTAAAATATATTTGATACGTAGAAAATGAGTTAATTTAATGATTAATTGACTGGTTTTCGGGAAAATGTTGCTTACTTTTGACTGAAAATTTAGTGAAAATACTTTTGTTTACAGTAGATGCCGTTTACCGATGAAGACAATTTTAATTTCAAGTAACTCAGTTCTAATCCTGCTCATATAAAAAGTGTTAAGCGTGCATTCGATTTAAATGCTTTAGTTATTCACAGTCACAAAAAATATCAACATGCAAAAATTCTCGGTAGCAACTATTCATAAATCCAAAAAGATCACTTCAAATTATATCCTAATTCTCATATACTATCATCTGTATATGAAAGAGGAACGAAATTCTTTAAAAATTTCCATCAAATATAGAGAAACTCCACCTTTCTCGATCATCAAAACAACGTTAATACTTAATCTCAATGTTTCAGGAGTATCTCAGTAGCATAAACATTAATAAATAACTTTTAAAGCAGAGATAGGCTGGGACTTGATATTGTTTACACAATAAATTTAATATGATAATTTTATCATGACAGTATTGACATATTACAAGTTTCAGTCGTTTTTATCAATGCATTTCGATTGTTAAACAATATGTATATAGTGTCTTGCAAACGTCCCTGAATCCATTTTTTTACACGTTCAGCGGTTTGCTATCAAAAGCGACTATGCATTCAGAGAGATACTTGACTGTGTTGCAGTATTATCTATTATCGTTCACGTGAATAAGAAATAGCATTTTATTCAGGATGGCACTCCGTGCCATAACACTTGACATGTAAAAACATGGATTCAGAATCGTGACATTGGAATGGCCGCCTAAATAACCGGATCTCAATCCGAAAGAGAATCTGTAGAATATTGAGAAAAAAAAAGAAAAAAGATCGTACCAATAAAAATTACCACCATAGATCATCTAAAAGAAGTAATAATGACTATTTAGACGCAAAAAAGTCAGCGATGATCTGTGTAATAGCCCTGCAACATCAAGGATTTGATCAAAAACAAATACTTTGCTTGTAAATACCAACTTTTCAATCTGGGAAAATATATATTTTCTTTCGATTAATTATTGTCCACAAAAAAACAAAACTTTGATTGAAAATATATTCGTCTGTCAGTTATCTTGTATTCTTCTCGAATATCTACAAATGTCTCTAGCTTACGTTCTTTTATAAAATCAAAGATTGGACCAAAGAAAACCACCGCTGGAAGAAGTAATAAAACAATTTGAATAAAAGAAGTCAACAATGATCTGTACAACAGCCTGGCAGAATGAATGCCTTCCCCAATCAATGCAGTGATAGAAAACAAAAAACAAAAACAAATACTTTTCTATTAATATTAACTTTCAACTAAGGTCGATGCATAATTTTTAGTAAGTTTTGTACACAATTAAAGTAAACAATATTTTATAAATTGAAAAGAAAAATCATTTTTCATGAGTTTTGAGTGGGATTTCCAAATTTTTTGCAAGACAATCCTGGCCTTTGCATTATGGATATTCACCAAGCCACACTTGCTAATTGTAAAAGAAGCGAGAAATGGTCTTTTTCTTTAGTCTCCACATCAACAAATAATTATGGGTATTACAGTATTTTTTTGCTGAATAGATATAAACAACCAAAGTTAAAAGTCCGTATGCAACGTGCACATGAGAGAATCATGCTCAACCTTACATGGAGAGACCACAAGACAGTACAGTATATAAGGAAGAAAACGGGTGTCTGTGACATCTTAGAAACTATTAAAAAACTCAAATGGCAATGGGCAGGCCATGTTGCAAGAATGAAAGACAACCGATGGACATCACATCTCACAACATGGATCCCCAGAGATCACACAAGAAACCGAGGCCGACAGAACACAAGATAGAGAGATGGACTAGACAGATTCAGGAAATACTGGCTCCGCGACACCCATGATAGAGAATTGTGGCGAACCCTGGGGAAGGTTTATGTCCAACGATGAATGTTAAAAGACTGATGATGATGATGATGATGATGATGATGATGATGAATACAAACTGATCTTTCCCCTGACTAAGTAACTCTAACCCCTGAACATAAACGCAATCTCGATTAGATAACAACATTTCAGTTACCAATTGGTCCTTGGCTTTTTTTTATTTACATTTATTCAGCAATCAAAAATATGATGAGCTGTAATTGCCTCAATTATTTAGGGTTGAAGGGGAAAAACGAAAAACCTCCATAAGAAGACTACGTTGTGTCAATCTTTCAAGTGATGAGGGTGTACTTACTTTGAAAATCCTGCTTCTTACCTAAGCTCAAACACCGGCCTCTAATCAATGAACACGAGTAATCATATATATATATATATATATATATATATATATATATATATATATATATATATATACATATACACACACAATTACAGCTCCTGTGACAGCAAATGTTAATTTCTTTAGTGAAATTAGTTGAAACTTAATAAAACAATTTATGTACTTTGTTCTCAAACCTAAACAACAAAAACATGGCAATGACAGTCGATTGTAAGGTACAATTTTTTAAGGAGTGAGTTTCTAATTGTAAATAGGCTTCAAAATTGAGAGAGTATATGTGACTGAGTGGCTGCGGTTGCTGGGCGTATACTCGACTACCTCAGGCAATAAGAGGTACGAGTTTGATCCGCACCGGAAGCTCACTCGTAGCCCCGAGTCAAATTCATGATGAGACAATGAAAGTAAAAAAAAAAAAAAAGCCAAAATTGATATTAGTTGAAATTCATCGCTTAATATTTTGTTTTAATGATACTTCATTTTAGTTTCAGAGCGAATTCATGTTGTGGTCTATTTGAATTGTATTATGTTGTTACGTATGGAGTGTCACTTTTTGAATGGTAAGATGAAGGATAATATGGACAGCAAAAGGAAACGCCAAATATCTAATCAAAATATGACTCATTTGCAACCATTATCTTTTCCCTCTGAGTACTTGGGCTGACACCATCGCAGTTTAGAGCTCAAAAAAGTTTAATGATAACGAAGTATACCTCTACTAGTCAAAAACCATGGAAAAATTCACCCGTACTTTTGAATTTTTATCGAAAAATTCGATAAAAAAAGAATAAGTTGTGAATTTTTCAGTACAAGAATCCATAGTTTGAAATGGGGGTAAGATGTATTATTATCAGCAAAATTTTTACCCTGAGTGGAAGAGTACAGCGTTCTTGACAGAAAAATAAAAAAAGATCACGTTGCACATTATATGAGAATACTAACTAATCATGAATTGTTATCAGATCATATATAATGTCCGATCCGATGAGGACTGAACCCACTTATAATGGTTTAAGATAAGTTTATTGACCATTGCTATACGACTTGCGTACTAATCTGTTTTTTCGCTATCATTTAATAACACTGCAGTTTGATATTAGACCATCAACATTTGGAAATCCAATGAGGATCAAACCCACTAACAACTGACAGGAAAATTAGTTTGGTGAGCATGGCTATAGGACGTGCGTACTGATCCATTTTTATTTATATTTTTTCATGCTATTTTTTGACACAGCCATTTTATATCAGGCCATCAATTGTGGAAGATTCAACGAGGATTGAACCAACTAATAACAGCCTGCTGGTTTAGCTTTCTGAACATTGCTATACGACGTGTACTGATACATTTTGTCTGAAACGGTGCGTAGGATGTAGTTTCTTCTTGGAAAAAAAAACTTTAACCCCCGCGCCCACAGGTGAAAAAGTCCAGCGTTCGGCACAGTCAACTCAAGAAATGACACTGTTCATTATTAGAGTAAAAGATTTACATTGAATCTATGAAAAATGCGATTAGATTAGTGAGTTTCTGTCTGAATTTTTTTTTCGATCAGTAAGTCTTTCACTTTCAGCATTATTTTCTATGACGCAAAAATAACAAAAAAACCCCACAAAAAACAGACATTGGAATGCTATAGAATAGTCACTTAATAGAAGCCACCATGTGACCAACGTCTTTTGGTAGGATGCCGTATCAATAGGATAAAAAAAATCTGAAAACGGGGTGATTAATGATAAGTCATTTCTCTCGTATTTTAGTTGGAGAGTGATCATTAAAAAGTCTGAATAAAAAACAAAAAACACAAAAACAAGACAAGTCAGACAAAAACAAGGGGATTAATTTTGGCATAAACTTACATTGGAAATTGAGCACCCCGCTAAAACCCTATTTAGAGTGGAATTTTGAAAAAAAAACGAAGACAGGATTTTCTCTAGACATAATAAGGAGTTATTGTTTAAAATTTCAGCTTTCTATCTGCACTGGTACAGCCCACTCGCGTGATACATAAATACATACGTACATACATACATACATAGCCAGCCATTTAGACTAACTTGAAAACTTAAAGAAACCAATATCGACAGTTCTTTGGTGACAGTTTTTGTTAACAATTTCGAACAAGATATCGGAATGCAATGGAACAATTGAGATAGTTCTTAAAGTATTTCAAAGTCATTTATTTCTCTGGCACCTTTTCTGCTCCCCAGTCGGGAGTCGTCTGCTGCTTTCTAATGAGAATTCCTGAGTAGGTTGTCCTTTTACGATTGTCCGCATCAAAGGTAGGTACATTATAATTAGGAAATTATCTACCGCCGTCCATTTCTTAACATTTTTGTATCAGGGTCATTTAGTACCTAGTCATCTATTCAGTAACCCTTGCTTCCATCGGGCATTTCTACAATTTCCGGGCGACTCTTTCAAGTCGATATGCAAATCTTTAGAACAAGAATCTGTGTTTTCCATTGATATATGTGAGACCTTCCGTTCTTCTGGTCACCAAACGCTATGGAAAAGGTTGTAATGAAGTATTCTTGGTATGGACTGGACATCACTTGTTTCTCATGAACGTATATGCATCCAATTGATACAGTAAAAGAACGCCAGCTTACTTGAATTATAACACATATCTTCCTCCACGTGTCACTCAACACATTTTTCCTATTTGCTTTTAGTCACACGATGCAAGGCCTTTCGGCCACTCATCACATCGAAAGGGTTAGTAAGGAGGAAGTTATTCATGCCACAGAATAAAGAATAGTAAAAAAAATGTTAAAATAACTTGTTGATGTTGAAATTGTAAAGTTGGGAACACTTGAACATAAAACTTAAAATGAAGACTAAAAATCACTAGAATGACTAAAATGACTAAAAAAGCAAAAAATATGACTTAGAGCAATAAGAGAATTGAAAAAAGAATAACATTGGATTTTAAAATGTCGAGATTGTACTTAACTCTTAAAATCATTTAGCAACATCACTCGACTGCTGACCATTTATACACTCTGGCCTCTATCCGAACAGAAGTAGCAAGAGATGACACCACGATAGCCGTGGGAGTAGGCTTCATTTTTATATCGTCCACCCATCGTGACGTGTTCCCCACTCAAAAAAAAAAGCGTATGAATTTATTTCGATTTTATGATTATCTTCTACTCCATATTTTGCGTTATATTTTGTTATACTTTCCGCACATGTAGAATAGGGGTTGTACACCTGGAGAAAGTCAAAGGATAGATCGACCGAAATAATGTGGTAACAACATGTGATAAAGTTTAATAGTCCGAACAACGTCTAGAATGATAACGACTCTTTTCAAAATGACTGACAGTCGTAGAATGAATCAACTGAAATGTCGTTGTTTTAAGAAGAACAACGAAAGAAATAAGTTTAATAAAACGAATAACTCTTGGAATAGTTTTGTCGTTGCTGCTGTTCTTATTCTAATTATTCGTATATACATTCTTACAGGTATCTAGTTGCTCATCATTAGCTATCGAGTATCAGCAAGTCTCCTAAAGTCATCAGCGCTCACTTCAGTATTATATCTTTTTTTCTTTTTAAAATGGCCAGTGTAAAGCTCCAGCTCCGGAGTTAGCAGATTTGGAGAATTTTCACAAAGAATGAAAAGACGTCAACAAAACTATTAATAATCTTTGGCCAGTGTTTTCTTTCAAGAAGTTTTTCAGACGATTGAACCCCCTCTTGTTTGTGTTGTTAACGTGGTGTTTCGACCGATCCATTCTACGGTCATCTTCAGATATACTATCCGAATGGGATGGTGGTTAACAGAATTTTTCCAAATGGTAGCAACATTATAACATTGGATTCGGGTGACATCTTTTTCTTACTTTGTTGAACCTTGTCTCTGTTGAGTGGCAGAAGCCACAACGGGTTGAACTACCCACTTGTCTGACCTACACTCAGTCGAAACGTGATGTGCACTGCCTCTTTGATTTTTTTCATTTTCCAACAGCGTTCCCTGTTTATAATCGGACTACATCCCAGAGAGGATAGTGTCCACCTATCTCTATCCTGATATGGTCAGCAGTCCCAGATTTTTTAAATTTTGCCTTTAATTCTGGCTTTTTAATGCACATCATCGGACTTCGAGAGGTCTGCCCGTTCCTCCTGTGTAAACATTTTATAGGGAATAACAAAAGTACAGTTATTTGCCAGACACTTGTCGTGAGGCAAACACACTTCAGTGAGCGAATTTTAGAGGGCGTGAGGAATATTAAAAAGTGAGATAGAAAGATCTGGGATGGTTGATCATAAAACATTAAATCATTATTTAACTGGAGGTTTTACGTCTGAAGGATCCATGTAGCTTGGAATAAATGTCTAGATGACGGGTATTTTCAGCTAGTGTTGATAATAATTGAAGATAACTTAGGTGATGTTTTCAAGTAAGCACTTCTTACAGAAAGTTCACTTCAGTTAATTGTTTAATTCGTTCAAAACAAAACTGAAATATGAAAGTAAATTGAAATAAGAAACATCTTTTTTTTTATAACTTCAAGTTTTATTTGCTGCTGGTAAATTGAAAGAGACGACAAAATTTAAGTGATAATCCTAGTTATAGAAGTAACTTTTAGTACTTAGAAAAGAGTAACAATTAAGATTAGGTTTAAATTCATTTTTTGTTTATTCTTCAATGAGAAGTATCCGAATAATTGGCTGGCAAATAAGTAATTTCATTCACATCATGGTGGTAAATTGTACCAAAAATTAATACAATGGGTTTTGGTCAAGTTTGTTTCCATCGTTTTTTTGTAGAACATTTTTTTTTCATTTACATCGCAGTTGTAGAAACACTTTTCATTGACATTTCAAGTAATATTATATAAATACGAAAACAGAATTAAACCTCTATTGAAATGAATGCACAGAATGTAAAAAATTGAATAATAATTTCGACTTGCTTAGTTTTTGTTATGTGAACAATAACAACAAGAAAAATGATAACGATACGGTTGTTTTTATCTTTTGTATTTGAAAATTCCGTATAGTCTTAAAACGCGTATTATTTTAGCTTAAAATCCATGGAACTCTTTGAAAATGATAGTCTTAAGCCATTTAGAGTGCAATATCTAAAGCCTACTACCGTTTTTGTGTAAAATGCTATTTTCAGGGAGAAATCTCTATTTTATACATGATAAATACCATAGGAATTGTTAACTCAAAAAATAACTTTACTTTATGTAATAAATCATCTTATTTCATAGTTAATTTTTGTTGGTCCTTGTATAAATTTGTCGTGCACAAAATTATCGGTGAACCCTGATACATGGGATAACTTTAGACCCTGTATCTAACTGGAGGTAACGTTCAGAGAATATGAACTTGATCGAAATCTGGCTGAGGCTGCTTATATTCACTTTGCACCAATGCCTTTGGTGAAGGTATTTAACCATTTTTCCCTGCTCTGGTTGGATATCTTGACAAGATATCTCGTTGTTGAGATGACACGATGATTAAGAGAATGAGCGAATGAACCCTTGAGCTAATAATCCACCCTTAACTATATTGTCTGCCCAGGCAATATCAGCAAAAAGCTATTACATCCGTATTTAGCCTTGTCACTGACAGAATCCAACGAGTTTTTCCCACCAGTAGTAATGGTTGGCGTTCACTAGAGATCAAGTGACATCAAGTCTTTTAACAAAACTCTTGCACCCTCTTTAGGATTCCAGCAGATTTAGTAATGCTGTCGTCAGGACGGTTTCGATTTGTTTGCGAATTTTAAAATCTCCCAACCTCTTTGAAAGACTCTTCGGAACTCTTCCAAGTACTCCAATGTCATATGTCATCTTTATGTTGAACAATGTTTTCAGTTCTTTCGTAAGATCATGACAAACGTGCCACGACACATCAGTGCGCCGAGACCCATTAGTGCACTGCAAAGCATCTGTAGGTGTGCCGCGGGAGTTTTGAGGAGGGTGGATCATCCTTCAAAGACTATAGGACAGGGTTCCCTGTGTGAATACAAGAATAACATTTGAATACGTTTTGACATTGCTGGTACATTTATGGAGCGCATTAACCCCCTTTTTCAATGAGACGATGGATAAATAAATGAATAAATGTGTTGTACATTAAAGGCTCATATGGCAGTTTCAAATTCTCTCCTGAATTCCGTAGGGTAAAACCACCGATATCAAGTTATTTCCCAATGAATAGCACCTTTTTCAATGACATCTTATTTATTAACAAATATATGTATTTAAGGAATGGACATACTTTGTCCAACAGAATGGATTATAATAAATAAATACAAATTACTAAGAAATATGCACAAAACTTTCAAAAACCATGATCAGCAATATACTTTTGGCAATAGAACTAATATATTAATAGTTTGTTTGACCTATGAATACATTATCATCATTCATTATCTTTTAAATGATCAAGTATATCCTTGAATACTGACTGTGTGCCTCGACAATTTTAACGCCTGACTCACTGTACCTTGCGATGAAAAAGGTTGGAAATATCTGACCAACTTTCCATTTTACTTTGTAGGATAGTTACATCCACGATGTAACAAATTTTCTTCTTCTTGTTAACAAGGGTAAGATCTGGTCTTCTCATCTGGATTGTTTATCAGTCAGAATTTCACAGACCCAGAAATGTAATGCTTTTTAAATTTCTGAGACTGATCTTGCATATGCTATCGGTTTGCATGGCCTGATATCAGTCATTTGTACAGTTTCCAATTATATCCAGTTATCGTCGTATTCTTTCCTGCTGTAATCCTTTTGCTACGTCACTGACAATCGTGGAAATCCCTGACACCTTCGTGACACTGTTCACAGGAAGTGGGCAATTTTTGTTTCAGTTTACAGGTAAGCTTATGAACCCCTATATTAAAAACGATATTGTGTCACATTTCGCCCTCAAGAGGAGGTGAATGAATAACCATGTGATTTACAGTCTCATCATCTCCTTATAGTCAACCTTTACTATTTTGTATCCTGTCTATCAAGGCCTCTACCCATTAATTACAAATGACTCAGCCATATTGATAACTATCATTAGTCCTGTAGAAGAGCATTGTAGAAATTTTTGAGTTGACTAATTAAACTAAATGGACATATACTAAAAGGAACTTCAGTGAGTAATAATATCTTGGAGAGACATTCCAGATCAGTTGTAAGAATATTTTTAGCTATTTTTCATAATTGCAGATTTTCGCTGAGGTGCCCTAGTCTGAAAGAAAAACGTTTTCATCAAATATGGGATTATTGTACATCGTTGGGAAGGTGATTTCAT
The DNA here is from genome assembly GCA_963457665.1 of Thysanoteuthis rhombus. Classification (NCBI taxonomy): domain Eukaryota; kingdom Metazoa; phylum Mollusca; class Cephalopoda; order Oegopsida; family Thysanoteuthidae; genus Thysanoteuthis; species Thysanoteuthis major. The sequence goes on from OY735215.1 coordinate 51,991,210, forward strand.
ATTGAGTAAGTTGAGTGAGTTGACTTCACAAAAAAAAAAAGAAAACAAAAACAAACAAACAAACAAATAAAAAAACAAACAAACATATTCCCTAGAGTAATTCCTTTAGAGTTAGATTTACTATCGAATGTTATTTTAAAATGAAACACCTGTATGGACTGAAAGCTTTAGATTCTACACTTTAGAACGATCGATGCTCTAATAAACTTTCTTCCTTTTGTTGACAAGGGCTAGATCGATGCTCTACGGGAGATTGAGGATGGAAATGACTGAAACATTTGAAATTATAAACTAAATGTACCAAACGGTCTGTACACCAAAGGTGGAATTTAAAGAAAAGCAAGACAAAGACAAGGGAAAAAAACAACAATTTAGGATTAAGAAATGTAAAACAGAGCAGAGAAGAAACAGCTTCATACGGTGCATAGTGCCAATTTGGATAAAAAGCCTCTCTAAAGACATAGTAACACCACTTAGTGTGAAAATATTTAAAGAGAAAATGGATGAGTTAAGAAAGAATCAGGCCATTTATTACAACCACAAAGCCAAGATTACCAGCGGCTTAAATAAAGGAGTGGCCTACCCTAGCAGAAAAGATCCAAGAGCAAGAGTCAAAATCTAATCTAATCCTGAAGCATTCAGTAATTTTCAATGACGTTTATTATTGGTCATTCATTGTCCATCTATAATTTTAAGAGTCATTATCATTCCAAGAGTTGTTAAGACAATTGAATCAATTCTGTACGTTATTTACGAATATTGTTCCCACAACGTTTCGATTCATTATATGGCCTTCTTCAGGTGTGCCATCCATATAGAAAGAGAGGGTCACTTTCCGGTAGTCCAAAATCAAAGGGTAGTACTGATATATGTTTTTTTTTGTAGTATCAAATGTGGTGCAAAGCAGAGGACGACAGCAAATAGAAAATTATTGTCTTGAAGTTGATATCAGTATGAAGCATGAACATATTTGAGCTGAGAAGGGATGAGTCATGATAGGATCAGGCCATTTATTACAAAACAAAGCCAAGATCACCGGCGGATTGAGTTAAGGAGTGACCCGACCCAATTGAAAAGACTAATCCCAGAAGCTCGAGAAAAACTCAAACTAATCTGTTTTTTTTTATAAGACTATTCACGGGTGCGGGAGTTTTAGCTATGTAACACCCAGACTTTGAAATCAGTTAACCTATTATATCCGGAAAATACATATTAAGGTAAGTTTTAAAAATGAAAAAAAATGAAATTTTCAAAATTATACGAACTTAGTAATTATGGTTCGTGTCCTGTGTTATGTGAGTATATTTATTGATAAATTGTATTTTTTGTCTAACCTTTCTTGAATAGGCCTTTACATTTTTTACTGCAACTATTACAAACGTTTTCGAAAGCTTTTGTCCATTGGAGGCTTGAGTTTTAAGATTCCTGAGAAAGGGTGCTCTCTAAAAATACAAATATTAAACAACCGTAGCAATCGAAGGTGGCAAAGAGTTCTTTTCTTTTATCTATATGTGTAAGTGTTGGTGTGTTTGCTTTTCATTTTGTTTTGTAGCTTGTTTTGTCTACATATGGCATCAAAACTCCACCAGAGACCGCTTGGATAGTGTGATGGTTAGCACGTCTGTCTCCGATACGCAGAGGGTCCTGAGTTCGATTCCCGGTATGGGCAAAGAGTGCAGAAAACTCTTCTTTTGGACAAATTCCCCAGTGCACCCAGGTGTCTATTGTGTACTCTCTAAGCTGTATGATTAGGACTGAAGTATCCCTCGTCGGGTTTACATCCTGTCAGGGGGATGATCATAAAAACCTGTTGATATAATGATCTGGTCTCGAACAGAGACTTGCAAGGATCACTAAACTGATGCATGCCACAGAAACCGAGACTTCGTCAACGGCCGACATACTTCAATGGGGGGGGGCAGTCGTTTTAGAGGCGTGATACTTTACCTTACTCCACTAGATCCCCCCTTTTGGGGCCTTAGTCTGACGGGGTTATTAAAGATAGAATACCCAAGTCCTTGCGATTACACACATGATCCAAGCACATACCATCAAGAGTATAAGTATAGTAGAAATGATTCCTAATCTACGCTACGACACATTTACCCACGTAGAATTTTAATAACCATGTACAGCTCCTTGTTGATAAGGTATTTAAATCTTCTTGCAATTCAGAACAGTTTCGATGAGACGTAATGTTTCGATATATCTTGGTATCGTTGGTAAATAATGTTGTGGTAGATAAAACTAAGTCAGGTACATCATTAACATAGATCAAGAATAGGATGGGACTCGGCATTGATATTTGTGGGATACCACTTATGACTTTCGCACAGGAGGATATTGGTTCCTGTAAAACAAATCCTTGTAATCTTGAACGCAGGGATGACGAGATCCTATTGAGAACCTTTACTCTGATAACTACTTGTTTGAGCTTACATGAGTGTCTGGGGTGAGGTGCCGTATCAGATGGCTTCAAGAAGTCTATATGAATGGCATCAGTTTAAATGAACTTGTCCTTATTGTCTGCCCAATCGTTGAAGCATTCCAGAAGTTGATTTATGCAACTTCATTTCGCTTGGAATCCGAGTTGATGGGAGCTGATGGCACCATTTAAACTTAGGATGTGTAAAATACTTCTTAGATAACTCGTTCAATCAACATAACTGCGAGACTTATTGGTGATATTGGTATGTTGTTATCTCTTGGGCAGCACTAACCCTCTTTTTTGTGTAGCAGTGAGACAGTTTCATCTCTCCAATCTTGGTGAGCTACCCTCGTCTGTATTGGTTGGTTGAATGAAATATATACTGGAACATAGACAGAAGATAACACATGAAGGACATTAACTGATTCCGGATCTGAGGCTTTATCAGCCTTCGGTTTAATAAGCTTTCAGCGTACGGTAGAATGGTTCTATTATGTGTGTTTAACATTTCCATTCCTATGAGGTAATTGAGATTTGTCGATTGCTGATTTATATGCTGAAACTGATACAAAGACGGTGTTCAACATTCCAGTTTTAGCACGGTTTTCTGTTACTTACTTCATTATTGTCAATGAATAAGTCTTCAGACGACGTCGATTTTGTAAGATTTCTCGTATGGATCTTTTGAGATTATCACCCAAACTGTCAACTATGCTATCTTTGTAGCGAGCGTTTGCATTTGTAATTTAGTACTAATTTGTATTTTTGTAGAGATTACTCGTAAATAATTCTATCTGTTTCTAGACCACTTGTTTTTGCTAATGTTTTTATCTCTCCTTATTTCTTTTTCCACTTTTGCAATGGACCTGTGTGTCAACCAAGAAGGTTTGTGCCCTTGCTTCGGTTTCACATACTAGGTGGGAGTCTAAATAATGAAGATTCTCTTATATCTGCTCCAGTTAGTTCCAATTCATTTACATGGTCGCTGGAACGAAACATCATCAACTGAGACATGGGTCAATGTAGATATGTCACCAACAAAGGCTAGATCAGAGATATTGTCACCTCTTGTTGATTTATCAACCATCTGATTGGGCATTTAATTCAGGATTGTGTCCAAAAATGAATTGTCAATAGCCTGCAGTGATAATAATTTTTGCAAATCAATCCCCTTGAAATTTAAGTTACCAAGAAGCAAAACATTTTCAGTATCAACAGTTTTATCAATTGAGTACCTTAATTCCTGCAACATAGTTCCTTCTGATTCCTCTAGTCTGCAACAGCAACCGACAACCCAAGAGACGTTCGGAATCGGATAAATAGAATCCATAATATTTCTGCGTCAATATCACTCTTAAATTCCGGGATAGGATTAAGAGATCCTTTCACCAGTTAAAGTGTGCCAACTCTGTGTTTACATATGTACCTCCAGGATAATAACCTAATTTTCTATCTCTTTTGTAACGCTTGTACTTGGGATGACGAAATTCTTTGGTATTGATACTTTCATCTGAACTAGTTCCGGTAACTACGACAATATCAGAGTCTTTATCGCCAATAACGTCTGTTAGAAATCGGAATTTACTGTACAAACTTGTGCGCTAAAATTTATATAGTGGCAAGAATTTGTCTTCATTCTTGATGATTGTGGCTTTTTGGGGTGTTAGTTTGAAGAATTCCTCATAACTCTCCCTCGAAAGATTTTCCACTTCTCCAAGGGAAAATTGTCTTTTCGCTTCAAGTTGACCCCTGAATTTAACATCTGCTCCTTTTTCCATCTTCGTGCGGTCAGGAACAATGAAAATCTGTTGGTAGTTGAATGCACCAATTGTAAAATTTTGTTAGTTTGCTATTTTAGTAGCGTAAGCGAGTATATTCTTCTAGTAATCTGCGTTTCCTACTTTGATGTGTAATTTGACGCTGTCAACGTGTAGTGGGTTGTCGGAGCTCAGCTTCTTATAGTTAATTGGTATGTCATCTTCTTTCCTTCGGGTCGAGGCGATCAGTTGTAACAATCTTGATAACGTCTTCAAGGCATTCAGTTGCGTTTAAATCAGTTCTTAGTAAAACTTTGTCTTCCACACCTTCAATTTCTGATAAACCTCTAATGACAATATTGATCTCTCTCTCTCTCTCTCTCTCTTCTTATGCTCTTCTGTCCAAGCAAGCTCGACCTTTTTTGTTTGTTTTCGAGATGTCACGAGACACACCTTCAATATTCAATATATCGAGTTTTTTGAGTTTAGCACCCAAGTCGTTCAGTGCAGCCTTATCATCTTTTTGAGATACTAATATTTTTTTATTTGATAACTGACTTTTGCACAATACGCTGTGAACCTTGCCCCGATACTTGCATCCGTTTCGACTGCTGTTACATCAACGAGGTTACAATAATCACAGAGGAAGGGAAGGTTTGCTAAGGATAACTATGTTCTGCAGTTTTTGACAGAGGTGCTCATCACATCTCTTGCATACTATTATATGGTTTTTCTTTATCTCCAGATACATTTGAAAACATCTTGCAAGTCAATCGTTCATCTGGTTTTTGGTTCAATTTACCTCTTTTCTCAGTTTTTGCTGTTCTGGTGTTGCCGTTCAAGATGCTTTTTATATTTTGTGTGACATTTTATCCTCAGCGTCTTCTTACCACAAATAGGACGGATCAATAACAACAACAATCTTCACTGATGCTGAGTTACTAAATTTATTTTGTATGTTCACCTAAACATTTATTATCAAGTCAACGTTTGCTCGTAGTACATTTTCACTTTTTCACTTTCTGATTCCCCCCTGAGCACTTTGCACGCGACAGTTTAAGCGACAATACTTTAGTTAGAGCCACATTTCAGCAGCATAGGTTGTATCGGGAGAGTGCAGTGGTTATATATCCCGTTTTATGACAAATGAGACTTAGTCTTGAAGTTTGAGATTGCTCCATCGAAAGCTTTCTAGTCTACAGTGATTTTTGTTTCATTTCGACTTCTCTTGAGGATTTTATGGATATCCATTGTCTCAGATAGATGCAGTGGTTTACTCATTTCAGCTTTGCGTTTCTGTTTTTTGATTGTTGTTGCTTCGTCTTGAAAATATTTGTTTTGCGTGACATTCGTTTTATTGGGGTTTATGTGAAGACTAACCTTCATACTTTCTTCATTCAGTTCGTCTAGCATTATGGGTTGATCATGAAATTCCTCTGCGAAAGGGACCATGTAATCTGAGGTTACCTAGGTATGCGCTGTTTATTCTGATTTCTTTATTTTCTCAGTCTAGATTATGTGAAGAGTTCGGGTAACCTGGTGTTGCTTTGTCTTACCCCTTTTTCGATCCGAAAGAGCTATGAATCTTTATGTAACCCGATAAAGGACCTACTGGGTCTATACCTTGCTGTATGATAACACCAATGATCTCGGGGATTTGCATTGAGTCGAAGGCCTTGAAGTTTAAGAATGTTTCAGCGAGTGGGATTTCACATTCTGCTGCTTCCTCTTTCAGTTGATTTATCTAATGGTCAATTGTTGAATAGCTGTTTATGAAGCCAGTCTGTTTCCATGGTTGGTTTTTATCTAAGGTCTTTGTTATTTGGTTGGTGATCACTTTGGTTAAGAGTTTGTACATGCAGCTGAGTAGGCTTATTGCTATGTAGCTGTTTAGATCTTTCGGTTCCCTTATTCATACAACAGCATAATGATTGTAGTGTTCCAATCTTCTTCTGATTGAGGCATAAGTTGAAAAGAATGATTACATTCCTAGTGGTCATGTTATCAGCTTTTTTTGAGTAGGTCGATGGTGATGTTATCAAGACCAAGGGCTTTTCCTTTTTTTCTTTTGTTGATCGATTGCTTCATCCCCTTGGGAGTAACTTTTGGGAAGTCTTCGAACTACTTATTCGTATCTTGTTTCTCTGGTTCGTTGGTCTGTGTCCTTTGTTTTAAGGAATATAGGTTTTAGTAGAATTTTTGTAGTTATTTGACAAAATCCTCATCAGAAACTCCTTAAGGATAATCTGAAGTTCGGCTCCAAATATTCTCATGAGAAGAAATTCGATATTCCAAAAAGAACATGATCCTAAACGTAAGTCAAAGCTGGTGACTGAATAGATGGAAAAGAAAAGGATCAATATTTTGCCATGGCCTTTGCTATTGCCTCATCTAAATTCTATCGATAATTTGTGGTGTGAAATAAAGATGAATGTTAGGAAAAGGAGTCCCAAGAAGATATCGGAATTAGAGAAGTTCAGTAAATAAAAATGGAGTAAAATTTCCGTCGAATCGCATCGAAAGTATTTGGTAAACTTCTCTACATGTTTTACAAATGTAATTCAACTAATGGATGACCGATGTTTCATTGACTATGGCACGTTGTTACCGTACAAATACTTTTTGTTCGTATATTTTTCAAATATTGTCACATAACATTTTCAATAATGAACGTATTTACTTCATATTTAGCGTGTATCATGGCCCATGTTGCATCTTAGTTGCCAATGAAGGAACACCGTTTCAGCGTAAGTCGTTTCAGCACCAGACCATTCAAACACGAAAACTTCAATCGCAAATATAGAGTTTCAAGCCAGCCAAACCGTATCCGGTTCACTCCCTGAATACAATCTGAGCGTGTGCAATTTGCACTAAATGCATTATTTCTGCTGATAGTTTTTAGATCTGTCCAAGATCTCTATGTCACTTTGTCCCTCTGTTGACAGACATTCATTTTTTTAAAATCAATTCTTGTGATAGAAAAAATATCCGGAGTTTTCCCATTCAGTGGTACGTTCTTTTTTGCCATTAATTCTTTTTTTTTTAAATTAAAATTTTGTAATAAATATAAAAATAACGCCATTAACATTCGCAAGCATGGGATTAGAGATTCAAATTTTTCTTCTTCTATATAATTTATAGCTGTCCCGCTTATCCACGATTCCTCTCTTGGTGGTCCCTTATCCACGGTTCACATTACAGAACCCCCTTATCCGCAGTTTTCTTTTCAGTGGTACATGACTCGTCATTACAATCTCACTACTATCTTAATTAACAGAATAGATTTAGAAAGAATGAAAAGGTGTAAAAAATCATATAAGGGAATTTTTTTCTGAAAATTACAACCAATAACACATACAGAATAATCCAAAAATTTAGCTATAAAAAATGTATCATTTATCATTATAATCTCTTCTGTATAACTTAATTCTAAAAACTTCCAAAAATCGATAAGAAAAATCATCGTGGGAATAAAAATCAATGGGGAAATTAAAAAGAAGAAGAAGGAGACAAATAAAAGATTCGATCGTAAAGAAAGAAAATAAGACCAACACTATATCTATTGACAAAGGCTAAAAAACAAAGATTTTTGTATTGTGTTAAAATGGAGGAAAGATAGGTCGTCTTGCTAAAACGGCAATAAAATGATTTAATTCAGCCAAGCTAATGTTGATTGGACCTAATGTTGATCAAACTTAACGGAGCTTAAACATAATGTTGATCAAACCTAATGGTACTTAAACCTAATGTTGATCAAACCTAATGGTACTTAAACCTAATGGTACTTAAACCTAATGTTGATCAAACCTAATGGTACTTAAACCTAATGTAGATCAAACCTAATAGTACTTAAACCTAATGTTGATCAAACCTAATGGTACTTAAATCTGATGTAGATCAAACCTAATGGTACTTAAACCTAATGTAGATCAAACCTAATGGTACTTAAACCTAATGTTGATCAAACGTAATGTTGATCAAACCTAGTGGTAATTAGACCTAATGTTGATAAAAATAATAAAATTATTAATTTTTGACTTCTATTTACCTCCATCTTAATTTCTTAATTATTTTTTTAAAAAATCATAACCCAATTCAGGCGGTGGAATAAGTAAACAGATTAAAAAAATGTACTATTACTAACAGCAGAAACCAAAACATTGAACAAACATAAAGATCAGGTTTTAAACTTTAAAAGGTATTTTTATGCTTTTTTTTCCCCTTTCATCCCAAGTACTCACACTTCACTCCCCCATGCTCTTTGCCACCCCAAGCTCTGACGACTCCGCCTAACGTATCATCATCATCATTTTTGTGGGTCAGGGAACCATAACAACTTGTTATCAGAATTAAGCACAAAATGACCTAACTAAATAATAAAGTTTGCTCAAAAACAATGGCGAAAAACTTTAAAACAGATCAAAATGAAATAAAATGATACGATTATAAAAACAGAATAATAAAAAAAATGAGATAAAGAATTTTTTCGTGTCCCCCCCGTAATAACAAGAAATTAAAGCATGCTTGAAAACAGGTATGTAATGTGAATTAAAAATGAAAATTATTTGAACTAATCTTACCTTTTAATTTAATAAATAAATAAAACTAAGAATTCACAAAAAAGAAAAAAATACAAACATTAGAGAAGAATTGAAAGCAAATACAACAAATTATAATGTAATCTAAGTTAACAAACCTCGATAAAACAATATCATATAATGCCTGCAAGGTAAATAATTACAACTCATTCCAACCATCACATCTCAAATCATGGTGGAAGTTATCTCCCTAGCATGTATACAATTGTAAGGCTCAGTTACATTGTCTATCTGAGGAGCTGAATAAAGCAAAACGTAGGTATACCATTGATATATATATATATATATATATATATATATATATATATATATATGAGTATGATATATATATATATATATATATATATATATATATATATATATATATATATATATATATATATATATATATATATATATATATATAATGTGTACTGTAAAGAGTGAGACAGACTCGGGAGTAAAGTGTTTAGAGGTAAGGTTTATTAATCCTTAGATGTAAATGGTCCAGAAATGTTTCGGGATTTTTGCCATCTTCAGTGGTGTGTGCTGTGTGAGTATGTTTTTAAAGTTCCCATGTGGAACCAGAGTTCACTATCAGGAGCTATGCATTGTGGGTAAAATATGTTATAAGGGCTGCTGGAGGCCTCCTGCTGAGTGAGTGAAAGTCCAGTTAGGTATCAAATCTTTGGTTAAGCAGCAGCAGTTGGTCTTGGAGAGGACAGAGTGTGTCAGGGTAGGAGGGAAGTGATGTGGAGTTAGATTTTTGGGGTATGTTAGGGATAGTGTAAATGGAGGGGCGGTGAAGTCAGGGAGCTACATAGGTATCAACCTTATAAGTTACCAAAAATGTGTTGGCTATGATTTGGGCAGGCGGTATAACTGGCAAAGGTGAATTTCCCTATGGGTCAGGGTGACTCTAAAGCTTCCATTATTGAATGTATCTTAGATGTGGGTGTGAGGATGTTATTGGTAGGAGTTTTGTGCATTAGGGTTCTGTGTGATGAGGGTTGTTAGGTTTAATGTTTAATCCATTAGGATATAGGTTTTTGAGTTTGTTGATCCACATATCTTCGTGTTTCTCTAGAAGTTTAGTTATGTCAATTGGAGTAGTTTTTTTCTATTTTTTGTATGATGGTAAAGCTAGCGTCCGTGGCAAAACTGTGGCCGGGTGTGCGAAAGTGTAATATTCTACGGGAAGTGGGCTACGATTGTACTGTGACTTAATCCTATGTCTGTAATTGTTTAGTCTAATATTAAATTGCCACTCGGACTTGCCTATGTATTGTAACTTACATCTATTGCATTCTAGAAGGAATATAATGTTCTTACAACGGCAGATGATGCTGTGATATATGTGGTAACTCTATTTTGTGGTAGTGCTTGAGGTGGTTGCAACTATTTCTTATGTCGCAAGGTTTGCAGGATTTAGTGGTTCTAGGGATTTTTTTGTGTACGACTTTATCGTCAATGATATTATTACTGCTAATCATCTCTCTGATGTTTTGGGGCCTACAGTGAGCGATGACACATGGGTCTGTGAATGTTTCTCTTAGATCTGTTTTAATCGTGAGGGTGTTCCATCTCTTATTGATGATGTGTGCTAAGGGTGGGAGTGTGTTGTTGAAGGTGGTTATAAGTGGCATGCGGTCAGGTTTATTATTGTGGGAAAGTATAAGGGTTTCATCCCTGGGTATTCTAGTTGCTTTTTTTATTTGGTTTTTAGTATCATCAAGTGAATAACCTCGTTGGATGAAGTATTGCATTAGGTTATGGTTGAGTCTGTCAAGTTCACTATTTGTAGAGCAGATCCTTCTAATTCTAAGGGCTTGTGAAAATGGTAGGCTTCTTTTTAGATGTTGGGGATGGGCTTATTTAGAGTGAAGGTAATTGTTGGTGTCCGTGGGTTTAGCGTAGAGGGTAGTTTGGAGGTTTCTGTTGTTGTCTATGTATATGCAGGTGTCTAGGAAGGCTATGGAGTCAGTGGATGTCATAAAGTCAAACTTAATAGAGTCATGTGCAGAGTTTATATGTGTAAAGAAATTATCTAGTTTGGCTTTTTCGTCCATATATATGAAAAAAATGTCGTCTATATATCTACCATAAAAATGCAATCGTTATATATCTCGGGGTAAATGTAGGTTTCTTCAAATTTACCCATGAAGATATTGGCATAGGATGGGGCCGCTACTGTGCCCATGACGCAGCCTTTCACCTGGAGGAAGTGTTTATTGTTAAAGTTGAAGCTATTTAGAGTTAGAATGTGGTGCATAAGCGTGGTAATTGTTATTGTGCTGGGTTCTTTAGTAGTTCTATTGTTTAGGGCTTCTGTAAGAGCTAGGATGCCTTTATCATGTTTGATGTTGGAGCATAGAGATTTAACATCCTTACTGACTAGAGGTGCTTTGTCTGGGATTGCTGTAATGTGTTTGATTTTGTTTAGGAGGTCTGTGGTGTCACGTAGGTATGATTTAATTTGCGTTGCTAAGGGTTGGATGTAGTAATCTACAAATTTGGATAGTTTGGTAGTGTGGCAGTTCGTGGAGGAGATGACTGGTCTACCTGGGTTATTTGGTTTGTGGATTTGGGGGAGTTGGTAGAACCTAGCAGGTTTTGTGGAAGTGGGTTTAAGTATATTTATCTATCATGTTGCTGTTGTATAATTCTGTTAGGGATTGGGTTATTGTATTTGTATATTCGTTGAAGGGGTTTTTAGGGAGTTCTTTGTAAATTCTGTGTTGCTTAATTGTGAGTTTGCTTCTATGAGGTATTCATCTAAACCCCAGATGACTATGGCTCCACCCTTATCTGCTCTTGTGATTATCAAGTTGGTATTGTTTTTGAGTTTATTAATGGACTTTCACTCTTTAGTAGTAAGGTTATCATGGGGTAGGGATTGTTGAATGTTATTGTTGATGTAGGTTTTTATGTCTTCTCTGACTGCTTGTTCAAAAGTTTGAATGGTAGTGTCTAGGTTTTTTGGGATGAAGGATTTGTTGGGGTCTTTAAGTCTATCTAGGATGTCACTATCATGGCTTGTTTTCCAAAGTGGGCTCTAAGTTTGATTCTTCTGAAGAAGTTGTATAGATCTTTGTTAAGGGTGTGATAGTTAAAGTGTGGGGGCCGGGGACAGAAATTAAGGCCCTTGTTAAGGAGTTTGAATGTGTCCCTAGTAAATCGAAATTTATTCAGGTTAATTACTTTGCCTTCTGGATCTTCCTTAAATCTGATGATGTGTGGTAATTTTTTGATAAGTTTTCTAAAATACCTACTAGTGATGGTATCAGGTATTCTGACCCCCCCTTCCATATTCAGTGGTAGGGGGGTTTCTGCGTTTTTTGGTAGAGTGTGTGTGTGAGATGATGTAGGGGTTACCTGCAGGTCAGGATGTTTGCCTGGGTCTTCAGGGTACTTTGGATGGGTCAATATGATGGGATGAGGAAGGATGCTTCTCTTAAGGCTTTCCTTTTGAAGAGTTTGAGGGGTAGTAGGTATGAAGTCCTTGTGGTGTCTGGTGTTCTTGTTCCTGTTATCTGTGTGATAGTTTTTGTAGTTGTGTTTGTTCATATGCATGTGTCTTTTCACATTATTAGTGTTAGTATTATTAGTATTTGTGTGAGTTTTTATGTTATGTTTGTTCATATGTGTGTGTTTGTTATAAGTGTTAGTGTTCGTATCATTGGTGTCAGTGTAAGTATTTTTGTTATGTTTGTCCATATGCGTGTATCTATTTCTGTAGTTGGTGTTTGTGTGGGAATGAATGTTGTTTTTGTCAGTATTAATGATTCTTGTTGGATAACCACTGTCTGTGTGTTTAGTGTTAACTCTGTGTTTGGTAGGGGGATTAGTTTTTGTTGGGTGTGTAGGTAGTTGGTTGGGAATGGGTAGCAGAGGTCTGATGGTTCTTTTGTTGGGTTGTTTCTTAACTGATCTCATGTTCTGTGGATTCTCAGATCTGTGTGTGGTGTTGTGTCTAAGTTTGTTAACCTTTCGGTTTTGGTGAGGTTGAGTTGATTTTTTTCTTTCTTCTATGTTGATGTTGATAGCATCCTGTATTTCATCATATTCCTCTGTGTCTGTGTGTTGTTGTAATTTCTCTTCGAAATTGCTATTGTCTATGAGAGCGTCTGTAATGTTTTTTTGGCAAAATTGGATGGTGTCATTTATAAGTTCCATAAAAAGTGTACGAATCTTATTATTCCATAAATTAAGGAAATCTACATCCTGGTTGCCGATGGAGGGGTGTAAGGAAATCCTGAAATTCGTGGGAGTGAGTTTGTTCTCCTTGCAGTACTTTAAGAAGTCCAAATGTGACTCGAAGCGGGTAACTTTGTCTTTTTCACGGTTGAGTCTACCCGACCATGCTATGATGTTGTATGATAAAGTAGATTCCATTGTAGTGTTAGGATGGTTGTCCTTATCGGACGTATATATATATATATACGTATATTGTTGCCCTGCTGTAGCAATCCTGTTGACCTTTCTGCTCCCATGTGACAAAGCTAATATTGAAGCCCTTTAACGAAGCTTTCAATGTATCTTTGAAGCACTTCTCCTGGCCCCCGTGGAAGTCGTTGCCTTCTTGTAGCACATCATGCCAAAGCTTCTTTAGGAGTCGCTGGTCTGGCATGCGACCCACATACCCTGCCCAGCGAAAACAGTGCAGATACTCGGTAAAATAGTACGAGTAAGGTTGTCAGGGATCCTATCCTGTTATTATTTGAGATTTTGTCCAGCCACTTTATGCCAAGAAGCTTTTTTTGGAAGTGGTCCAGCTTTTTGCATGGCGTTGGTAGACCGTCCACGTTTTCAAACCTTGGTGCAGAACATCTTGAACTTTGTGTATAGGGTGATTGATGCATTTCTTGTTACACACGTTATTTTGGAGTCTGTCAAAGGTAACATTCTGGCAACGTTTAGCGAGTTTGACGTTCACCTCATCATCCATGATTAAGTGTGCTATCAAGGAGGGGAAAACCTGTCTACCGTATTCAGTCGCTTCCCATTGATGATGATATTGGGATCGACGTATGGCTTTCCTGGAGCTGGCTGGTGCGTCACTTGTGTTTTTTGTATTGATCGTGAGGCCGAAGTTGTGGTAAGCACCAGAGAACCTATCAACGCTTAGCTGTTTGAAGCTTCGTCTGGCTAAAGATTGAACCACCAGTGCGGTATCTGAGGCAGACTCCTGTGTTCGCGTCCCCAAAGGCATCAGCGAGCATTGCTGAAAACATGAGACTGAAAAGGGTGGTAGCGTTGGAACAACGGTGATGACAGCGTTCAAGTATTCATAAAATCTGTCCTTAAAACTCATCGGTTAGTCGTGGTAGTAGCTCAATGGTGATAAACTTTTGTCCCCTTGAAAGGGGAGAGTCTCATCGTCATTAGGCGATCGTTCACTCCTTTAGATAGGCGAGCCAGCTACGCTTCCCCCCCTCAGGTGTTGCATGTACACCTCACGTACCAATGAGGTCTCATTTAAAGCAGCGATGTCGATGTTATAACTGGATGCTGGTCGCCTCTGGGGTGCGTCTGAGCTGTAACTATCGAGATGCCTGAGGACATCGTAGGATTCAGAAGAGTCACCCTTGCTTTCCTCCGTGATTATCTATTTCGACCACATGTGTGGGGCTCCACAGTAAATTAGCCAGTGCTATATGGAGCAGGCAATGTTTCGGGGCATCTTTTTTTTAGTTCCTTCCTCATGCTAGGTAGATGAGGTCTACGGTCGGGCTGCTCAGTCGCTCAAACGGCTGCCACATTCCACCACTGATCCTTTCAGTGGACAACGACCCTAGGGTCTGAACCACCTGTGTACAGGTCTGCGCCTGCAACTGCCAGTGTACCCACCCCTACTGCTTCGTCTTGTGTCAGTAGCCACAGGACTTTGGAATGATGGACCAGGGATGGAGGATAACATAACTTTTGCGATTATATATTTTTTAAAGTGAAGGATAGTCTCATACTGTCTCACGTCAGAGACCACTTACATTCAGTGGGAGAACGAAGTCGAGACTACTGGAGATGAAGCGAGATGCAGTTGATGACTAAGATGTCCTCATCTTGCTCCATGCACCACACAGAGCATTGTTGTAACCGTCTTCTTCTCTGTTGAACTATGAACGTTTCGTCAATTGAGATTATCGGAAGACCATCTTTGCATGTAAAAATAGGCAAGCCCTGACTCACCAATGGGTGATCTAGAACTATGCAAGGCAAGAGCGTTCAGTTCCACGAAATATTTTTTACATGCCCACACACCACATATGTAACACTATGGAGACAACGAATGTTTCTAAGTTTATGTTTTATAGACCTCAAACGGTTGCATCCTACGGGCTGCTTATTCGGGTACACGGGTAACTTGAACAAAGGATGGGTGGTAATGACTTCCAAGGTCATTACGGGTCAATTTGGTGTTAAAAATACTTTTCGCCTGGAGTTGCAGTTTTTTTTTTCTAGATTCTTTTATTTCGAAAAAAATAGATAGATAGCAACATCAATCCACTGGTTAGAATCACAGAAAATGAAATCGACGACCAGGGTTCAAACTATGAAGGAGAATATCAATAACTTCAAACTATGTACATCGTTCTAATAGAGCTTCAAACCGTCTGAAAATTTGTCAGTTATGAGAAATATCCTATTTGGAATGTTTTTCTTTTCAGAATTTAAGCATAATGCTAAATTTGGCATTTCTGAAAGAAAGATTTTCGAAGATTTCAAAGGTGGAGGCTTTTATTTACAATATTACAATAAAACCAGAGAATGCTTTACTTTTATTTCCTTAAAAGAAGAGCATACAACCAATGCATTCTACCGATAGTTACTTATGGAGCTGAAACATGGAACCTAACCAAGAGACAGACCAACAAACCGAGAAGTATGCAACGTGTGCATGAGAGAATTATACTCAACCTTACATGGTGAGATCAAAAGAAAACACAGAATATCAGGAAGAAAACGGTAGTTCGATACATCATAGAATCTATTAAAAACTCAAATGGCAATGGACAGGCCATGTTGCAAGAATGAAAGACAACTGTTGGACATCATGTCTCCCAACATGGATCCCCAAAGATCACATAAGAAACCGAGGCCGACAGAACACAAGATGGAGAGATGAACTAGATAGATTCAGGAAATACTGGCTCCGCGACACCCATGATAGAGAATTGTGGCAAATCCTGGGGAAGGTCTATGTCCAACGACGTGGAAGGACTGATGATGATCGTGTATTAGCGGCCCAAACGACTGCGCACTTGGGCTAAAGATTCATCTATAAGGTTAAGAGGATTAACATAGGATATGTGTCACTTACTTCCAAGCTATGCACAGGGAATCCAGTGACCAAGTGGTTAGAAGCACAGAGAATGGAATCGGTCGACCGAATTTGAAATCCAACGGAGAAAATTTGTTTTACTTTGAATTTCATGCGCTTTTGTACTCTTAGACCTTCAAACCATTCGGAAGTGTATCAGATTTGAGCGAAATAACTTGAAAAGTTTTAGAAGGGAGAGTGTTCATTTAGAATATTAGTACAATGCTAAATTTGTCAGTTTCGAGAAAAAAAATCTAAGGTTTCAGAGGTTTGGTGGGTTCTATTTCATCATTTACAAATTGCTATAAATCCACCAAAGTACGTATGTTCAATCGATACCGTGGATAAGTCTTACAATTGCTCTAACGACAACCTGCAATTTGTCGACATAGGTAACTTGACCCAAAGAGCAATGAAATGTTGGTGGCACTGACCTCTGGAGTCACTTCAGGTCAATTTAGTGTTGAAACTACCTTTTCTGTCGTAATTTGTAAGCTTCCATTTACAGATTTCTTTCTTTCAAAAAAATCAATTGAAGTGCCAATATCCAAGCGGCTAAAAGCACAGAAGATGGAATTGTCAGATTGAATTCCGACTTTTTCGGAGAAAATTTGAAAAAAAAAATTCATTCATTTCTGTGTGTTTTTAATCAAACTTTCAAGAAATTTGCCAGCATTCAGAAAAATCGGATAACTTTTTAGTTGTGGCGGTTCTATTTACAATGTAACTACGATGCTTCAAACCTTCCGAAAATGTGTTAGTTTCAAGATGAAAAACTTTTTATGAGTTCTATTTTAAATGTAACTATGATGCTAAACTTGACCCTTACTTTCTGTTCGTCATAGGAGACACTGGATGTTAATTTTTTTCGGTGCTTATACAACTTGAGCAGTATTTTTTGTAAAAAAGAAATCTGATCCAAATCAAAAATACAGCATGTTTTATTTTTTAGGAAAAAACCCTAACCCTAACTGCAAACCAAACACGACAATAAAACATGGTTACTATTCAAAACAGACGGTCCATTTAAAAGGGCGGAAAAGTAACGAAAAATGAGAGTACATGGATTCTCAGCTTTGAGATAAGTTGATTTTTTGAGATTTTAGAAGGGTGTAAGAGGACCTGCCCGAGAGCGCTCCCTGAGAGTGAAATCTCTATAGAATATAATTTGCTTTCCTGAATACCCCAGACCGATATATATATATATATATATATATATATATATATATATATATATATATATATATATATATATATATATATATATATATACCAAGCCATCTATTTTTTCAATGACTCTGCTGATGAAATTGATTAAAAATGAACATTTGTTCACAGTATTGACAGCTTTGAAGTAGTAAAATTTTAAGTTTTAAAGTAAGTAAGAGTAAGTACCCCCCTCACACACACACACTCACACACACACATATGCATGCATGCACGCACACACACATACACACACACATGCATGCATGCACACACACACATATATATATATATATATATATATATATATACATCTTTCTTACTCTAAGTCTTAACACTTTACTACTTCAAAGCTGTCAATACCGTAAATAAATGTTCATTCTTTATCAATTTCATCTGGAGTCTTATTGAAAAAGTGACTGGCTTAAGTGGTAGAGTCGATTGTTTCAGATGACGGTAGGAGATATTTTTTATTTTAAAAAATGTTGTCTTGTGCAATTGAAGAGTCCGTCGTTACGGACAGAGTGACAGAAATAATTGTTGATCATATAAGCACATATTCTCTTACTTAGTTCACTGTGCTTGAATCGTGAATGTTTGCTACTTCAAGTTGCTTGCTGCCCTCGTTAGAATCCGTCAACCAAAACTGCCACCAACACTGTCAAAATAGGTTTCTTCAGTTTTCAAGTTGGTCCAGCTGGCTGGCTATGTATGTATGTATGTATGAAGGGTACATACCATTTGAGCTTGCAGGCTGAAAATTTTAACATTTGCTTATCATTATGTGTAGAAAAATGTTTGAAAAAATATCCCCCCTAAAAAGGTTTTCAGGTGGTGGTTCAATTTGCCACGTAAGTTTACGCTAAATTGATCCCTGGGCCCAACAGCATTTATATTTGCTTTTTGAATATTCGGACGTTTTTGTGATCACTATCCAAGAAAAAGTTGGAAAAGTAATCCATCTATCAATCACTCTTTTTCCACTTTTTTTTTTTGATCACCCAAACACGGCATGCTACTAAAAGACGTTGATCATGTGACAGTTTCCATGGAGTGACTAACCAGACCTGGTTTGTCTTTGTGTGGGAGTATTGATGGAAATGGCTACGCGTGTGGTTACGGTGTAAACCTACTTTTCAATTTCCATTTTTTTTTAATTCAGTGTCTACAAATGGAGACATTGTATCGTATACCTAGTTCCCAAAACCCATTCCCATCTCTGTGTTGAAACATCGTTCGACGAGTTTGAATTTTTTTTTAGTTGTCGATTATTACGATCGATTTTGCAATCCATAATTCTTACGTATTGAAGAGTTTGATTGACAAACGCTAGATCAATATATATATATATATATATATATATATATATATATATATATATATATGTGTGTGTGTGTGTGTGTGTGTGTGTGTGCAAAACATAAATGCCTTTGAACTTTGAATTATGGAATAAATGAATAAACAGAGATAAAAAAATGCCATCACAGTCAATAATTAAACAACCGTTGCACTGGAACAAACAGACACATAAACAAACACATAAACACAACCACACGCACAGAGGTGTGCACATGACGGAGTCATTTACCATCTCTGATGGATGCAGTTGTTCTACTGTAGGTAAAATATTTAGATAAAATGTCCGTAGTGACATCCCTAGTGTTCTGAGACTGAAAAAACGAATTTGTTTCGGCAATTCCTTTAGTGCATGGCTTTTTAGAGTCGTTTCACTTTTGTCTGTCGTTATTTAGTGCGTGTCGTAGTTCGTATTCAGATATCCTGTTTATGGATTAATAAATATTTCAGCTCTCTTTTATAAATTGAATTTGATTGGTTTATTTTTAGTCAGATCGAAATAAGAGTTTTTAGATTGAGTATTACCGTTTGATTTTTCATTGTTAATATTTTTGGTTCATTTACTGTTTTATTTCGATTTTGAGACACATGGTTGGTTCAAATATGAAATTGTTATGTTGCTGAAATATAGTTGTTATATTGATTGTTATCGTTTGAGTTTTTGTTCTTTAATGTGCTGTGGTTAATTTCCCACTTTTTCCCGATTTTGAGACCTATGTTTGATTCTAATAATTGTTAGGTTGAGGATTATTGTTTCAATTTTATGGTTAATTTCCTGTTTTAGATTCATGTTAGATTATATTTCTGTTAAATTGCTGAAGAAAAATGTTTTGTGCCTGCACCTTACTCCTCTTTCTGATTCATTAAATCAATTTTTCTCTGATTGACTAATATAGAATTGAATTTCTCTCAGAGACATAGTGGACATTTTGAGTATATGCTTTTACAAGTCTTTGCCTATCTAAAGAAATCTATTTCACCTTAGGTAGATATTCCCTGTATTGAAATCCCTGTAAAAATTCGAGAGGGAAGTGTCATTTGTATGATTCTTATGCGTGAATGATTTTATATAGTTTGTAAGACTGGTTTTAGATGGGGTTGTTAGATCCCGAAGTAACATCTTGATTTGGATTTTCCAGGGTGGAAATCTTCTCCCTGTGCACTATTTTCCAAAGTTAGACATTCGTTTCTCAATTCATCTTCTTGAGATCTTCTGCAATTGCATTTTTGTGTTACTGCGTTGTTTGTCTCCCTTTCATTTCTTATCCTATTGTTTTTTTGAAATTATTTTTCAAAATTGTCAATCATTAATTGTCATGCTTATCATTTTGATCTAAGATACTCAGATATAATTATTAGGTATATGGAATATATATTATCATCGTAAGTGAGAAATTACCTTAATTGATATGCAGTGTTGTTTATTTTTCAGTTGTTAAAGATATTGTTCGATGTATCAATGTATCTTTTATGTAGATTTACTTAATAATTGCAGAGAATTTGTAGTGAGGATTCCATAGGTATCAATTATTTTAGTTCTATCTTATTTGGAATATGAAGCCTTTTTATTATGAACACAAGTTAGAATATATGATTATATATAAAGTTCATAATATGCATAGGCCCAAATAAATGCTTTCAACCCAAATTCTCATCTCATTCATTCTCGGTCTATTCGTCTTCCCAATGCAACAGTTATGTATTATGAAATGGACATCGTTGGTCCGACAGAATGAATTATAAATTGCGTTATATTACAGAGAAATTTATCGTAAATGATCTCCTGTCATTACACGGTCAATATATGACCCAATTTAGACAACGTAAGTAAAATAAACAAACACAGAAAATCGAACCTGCCACCGATAGGATAGCCACTTCAACGTAGCAATGCTATTACCATTGAGCAATTTGAGAAAATACAAGAGGAAAGAAATAGAAAACAGATTTTATCTGTTGTTGATGCTTAATTACACTGCTCAGTATATAACATACTAAATAGAGTTTTTATACAGAAAGTATGAATTACAAGGATACGTACCCAGTGAATGTCAGCATTTCGTGTCAAATGCACTCATCAGCAACCGTTGGTATGCTCAGTTCAAGAACAAAATACATTTACACGTCGAGTTGTAAGAAGACTAGAAGATCTAGAACAAAGCATGTTACCGGTCGCTGATGTGAGTGTTAGGCACAAAATTTTGACAGTTAGTGTGTATATATCCTTCTTGTTTAAATAAACACACACACACACACACACACACACACACATATATATATATATATATATATATATATATATATATATATATATATATATATATATATATAAAGAGAGAGGGAGATAGGGGGAGAAAGAGGAATATAAAGGTACAAGTATTCCACAAGAAAGGTCCAATAAATGCAAGAGATAAATGAAGAAAGGAAAAACCACTCTGGCGGGAGATTTTTTTTGACATTGAATAAATTTGGATATTTTGTAAAAAAAGGTTTGTGAAAATAGTTTTATTTCTCAGCTCACAGAAAATATTTTTCTTATTAGCTTCAATGAAATTATCAAGAAAGGAAGAAAGTAAATATCGCATAATCTCCAACAACTATAGCTTCTTCTGACTTTCTTTTACCATATATATATACATGTACAGAGAGAGAGAGAGAGAGAGAGAGAGAGAGAGAGAGAGAGAGAGAGAGAGAGAGAGAGAAGATAAAGAGGGGTTCAGGTGGGGAACAACTAGAAAGATTGCTAGACAGATATTCAATAATCAAGGAGATCAAGAAGCTTCTTTATTTGGGTTGCTATCTTCTGGATCAGTAAACAGACCACTTGAGAGTATCGCATTCATGTATAATTGAAGATATAAGATATTGAGAATATACGTTTTGAAGAATATAAGAATGTAAAAGAGGGCCTTGCACAGCACGCCATACTACACGCGATTAGTAGTACACGCAAATTCCTCTCTGTTACAGACTACTGCACGGTAGTGTTTCGTACGACATCCACCAAAATTAGGATGAAATTTGATAACTCAGACCAATGTTTTTTACTCTGTCAAGCTAAGGGATGCGACGGACATAATAAAATAGAAATTTATGTCCTGATGACGCAATAAAAATGATAATAATAACAATACAAGCAGAAAATTTTGTCAATGATATGTCAGCCAACTATTGGAAGGGAAAACACGGATACAAGGGGCCACTGAAAGACAAACTGATGGTATAGGGGCACGGAAAAGGGAAGCTGCTGATAAGGGGGGCACAAAAAGGGAAACTATAAATTACATAAACCATATCTAAAACAAGAAAAAGAACACACTCAGTTAAAAAAAACTGCGACGATGTGTATATAATTTTCGACAACATTAATCAACATTTGTTTCTGTGATAAAAATATTTCTTTCCAATTTAGCTTTCAAGTTGATCTCCGTTAAAATGAATAATCATTGTATCACAAATGAAATGAAAAAAAAGAACGTACCTCTGAAAAAGAAACCGCTGATATATTTTCCTTTTAATTCTTTTTTCAATTGATTGAAAAAAAGAATAAATGATATCAGTTAATTGGAGACAATTGGATAAAAAAAAAAAATTAATGATGTCAGTTAACTGTGGACAGACAAAGCGAGTAATAGAGATGTTGGTCATTTCTGAAGAGTAATAAGATTTTTAAAAAAAGCTTGGCTGCGCTAGTGTCAAACTCTCTTGCTTCATTAAAAACGAATAAGGAAATAAAACAGAATTAATTTCAATATCATTCCAAAGCCATGTGCCCCATTTCAACTCCTTTATTTGTGGTTCCTGTAGTAAAACAAGTTGACCTGGGTTGAGAGAATAAATTCGTCATCAGTTTTTGCGTACGCCACTCGTGTACGACGTCACTGGTTTTTGATTTGGTCATTGACATTGCCATTGTTGTGACAAACGAAAATAAAGTCAACAATCAACAATACTTGTAGTTTGACAATGAAAAATCCGTTTGTAGTCAGTAAAACACTATTCTTCAAGCTTGCAGCGAATCTCTATTATACACAAATATAAAATGTTATGTGTATCCATATATTTCATAAATACCATCATGTTAGATGGCACACGTAAACTAGTAAAATTATTAATGTGGATAAGAAAATGAGCTACTCTATTGCACGTACCCCTCCCCCACGCACATACCGCACAGGCTTTCCTGTGGAAGAATATCGTATCCAAACATAATTGGTTGCACGGAACGAAAGGTTTCGGGGCGGTCAAAAAGGAATCTGACTCACAACAAAACAAGAGAAACAATAGATTCAATAAATAATGTCTGTAGACTCGTGGGAGATATTTGAGGTCACAGACATTTCGGCCAGACTGTGGCACATTTTTTTAGTTGGGTCTCGGCAATAAGGTTAAATCATATCTAAAAAAAAATCCTGAAAAAAAAAAAAGAAAGAAATTTTGCCAGTTTTTCTATGAACTTTATATGCAGCAATTTTGAAATTCAAAATTGACGACTGTGGATTTATATTATCTCCAAATATGATCAAGTCAATGTGCATGGATCTGTCCCAGAATTTATTCATTTCTTTCATATCCTATTGCCTACTCTTCCACGAAATTCCATCGAAATACCGTGTGGATAGGCGGGAACGAGTACAGAAACATACAAACCCCCACCCTACAAAAACGTTTCTCATTTACAAAATTCTGGATCCACCCCAGAATCTAATCACTTCTCCCTCAAGATCTGGCTTACCCTTACGCAAATTGCGATTGAATTTCATTGGAAACTTTTGAGATTTCGCTTGGACGGACTGGAGTGAAGACAGAAATGTAAGGGGAAAAAAACGAAAAAAACATTCTTTCAATCAGCAACGAATTCCCAGATTCACCCGAAATATTACCCCTACCCCAATAATATATGCCTTACTCTTCCATAGAATTCCTTTGAAATTTATTGAAATATCATGGAGAGAGGCATGTGCGAATACAGAAATGTATTAAAAAGGCAAAAGAAAAAATATCTCTGAATATCATAAAGACTTTCTGGGTCTGCCCCAAATGTTCAATCCCTTCTTCCTCACTCCGGGGCCCACCTTTCGACACAATCTCAATGACGTTCATAGAGAACCTTCAAAGATATTGTACGGACAGGCAGGAGCGAATTCAGAAATGTAGAAATAATGAGGTCAAATGAAAATTATGCTTATGTAATATTGCCTTAAAAAAAGAATCCATGTCTTCTAGTCTTAGAAATGTTTTATGACTTGCCAAGGGTTTCTTAGAAAATGATGACTTGAATCCATCATTGAGCTCTTGCTTTGTGACCCCTTAGAAAAACCAGGTCTATTGAGTTAAAATATACTATTTCTTTATTTTTGCATTAACATTCTACCTGTCGAAGGTATTTTCTAAGAATTCTCTGATACGTTCAACAAGCGATCAATTATATACCATCATGTGTATAGTTAGCAAAGTTACTTTTTAGTTCATTCATTTTATTTGCCGATATGTGTTCCGTATATGGGACATAATACCGTGAAAAGGTAATATAAAGTTATTTTCCTGTGTACTTTTCGTTTTCTTATTAATGATAAACTTCTTATAAAACACACCCGTTATAACATCTGATTCGTTATAACGGCACACTTGAATCTCAGAGAGTGTCGTAATTACAGGAATGTACTTTATTAACCAAACTCAGATTAATCAAATAGAATCCATTTGGGAATATTCGTTTGCGTTGAGAATCCACATTAGAAATTCTGGCTTTTACGCCAAATCTCTCTATCATGGGCGTCGTGGAGTCAACACTTGTCTATACGTCCCAATTTTCTGTACAGGTTTCCCATCAATATCCGGGAGTTGACTGTTCCTATGAAAAAACTTTTTTTAGCATTTCCAGACTTCAAAATGGAAACAATTGTACATGAGGCTAAGTCGACTGAGGTTGGGGTGGTGAGAGATACAGGAGACTGAGTCGGAGGAAGGAGAGAGAGAAGGAAGGGAAAGAAAAGATTAACGCTATCTATATAACAATCCATTGCAAAACAGAGGCTTGGCGCTATTTTCGCTATTCGCCTTTTTATTCGTAAAAGTGAATAGACAGCGTAAAGTGTACATCCAAAAAGCAGGGTTTACCTTTATTTTATTGATCCTTGTCGACGAATTTGAAAAGAGGTATATGTATTCGGCCGCGTCTGTTCGACTCTTTGTTTTTCTGTCCACACGATATCCCTGAAAGTACTGGATGGACTTCCATGAACTTTCCTGGAAAGGTGGACAATGGGGTAAGAAAGATATGGTCAGATTTTGAGGTGGATCCAGGGATTTTCTTATGATTGAGAGACATCTTTTCCGCTGTTTTCAATTACATGTGTACGCTCATTGAATTTCTATGAAATTCGATGAAAGCGAAGAGAATAGGCTACGGAAGGAGGGGTCACATTTTGAAACGGATCAATGCACAATTACATCAACTACATCGCAATTATATGTCAAAACCACATAATATTGGCAATTCTTTTCCTGTATTTATGATATCATCAAATGTAATGAATAAATTTCTATCTGATCTTGTGAAGGGCTTAACAATAGGTATCGGGAGACCTTATCGAATTCCGGAGCGGATACATGCATAATTACTCCTCCTTAAGTCGTAATTATATGTCCGAACCACAAGATATCGACAAAATTTCATATCTGTCCACACGATATTTCTAAAAGCTTTTAATGAATTTTGACTGTATTTCGTGGAACGGTGGACTATGGGCTACATAAGAATTGATCAAATTCTAGGGTGGATCCAGGCACAATTTCCTCCTCCCTTGACAATAGCGTTGGCAGAGGTAGGCATACTCTGGGTTCTTCCTAGTCTTCCCCCTTTGAAGCATTTGTTTTAATATACTTGGTGACTTTATATCTAGAAAGAGATAGAGAAAATATTAGGGTATTAGCTTTTGAGACTATTTTGCACCTATTTTTTTTTTTATTCATTGTTAACCTTTAGAAAGGTGGATTTGTTTCAAAGCCATTATCCCAACAATTCAACGTACAATCAATAGTACACCAATGTTTATTTTCTCCCCGAACAGCTAAGGGGGAGAGAGACAGCTTAAAAAATTATAGATGTATATCACGCAATCCTTAGAGAAATTATCATTTTTCCTGAAAGCATTGCAAATGTTTCATCTTCACACAAAATTGGAATCTAACAGAAACGGTGTTATTTATCAGGCCATGGTTTGAACACACCTTGAAGTCAGACACTAGATGCACGAGTTCAATTTATGGTGCCTTTATACAGCCCCTCACTTTAGTTACTGCTAGTCACGCTTATACCGAAGTAAATTAGAATTTCATTCATGCAACTGACGTGTGTTTATCTTCTGGAATAGAATTCCATGTTTTGATGACTAATGATAAAATCTCAATTCAGTGACATTAAAAGTATTTCTTGGGAGGGAATGCTTTGTAGAGATGGTGTGAGGTGTTTACAATGTCGAATCGTCAGATAGTCAATCAGTGACGGCGATCACCGCTATAGACGTTAGCACATCTAGAAAAAAAGAATAAAATAACTATGAATGTTCCTATATGCAGAATCAGAAAGAGTCTCTGTTAACAATAAAAGAGTCTCTGTTAAGGATCGAACGACCTGTGAAAAGTCATGGAATTACATAATTATATATATATATATATATATATATATATATATATATATATATATATATATATGATATCACACACACACTTTATTTATATATATATGCATATATATACATGCAGGTATGCATCTATACATATACACACGAATGAGAGAGAGAGAGAGAGAGAGAGAGAGAGAGATCGATAGATAGATAGATAGATTGATTAATTAACTAACTCCAATAGACTGATTGATAGCTGAATCAACGAGGATAGTAAGAGAGGGAGAGCTACTGAAAGCTTGCAAACCTTGAGTGGTTCTTCCTTCAGATTCTTCTTCTTTTGGGGATTTCATGGAGGTCCGTTATCCTTGGTAGAGTAGTGGTCTGTTTTCCCAAGTTCTGCTTTTCGGTTTTGATCGTTGTGTCTTTGTCGTCAACATGTTCATTGTTCAAAGCCATTTGTTTCACCGAAGTCCATGTGAAGAATCAAATTCAAGTGCATTTGGAGAATATGAACAAAATGGACGAGAATCTTCGGCATGAAGTCAGCAGCTGAGAAATTTGAAAATCTGGCAAAAATCAACATATGATTCGGTTTTGATAAAATTTGCAATACTAATTTATCAAAAGACAATGTTTACTATTCCAAATTTCGGAGAAGAACATTTAGAAAAAAATATTATTCCTAAACCATTCTTAATTATTCGATGATTTATTTTATTTATATTTCCATACTGTCATTGATTTTTAAACATTTTACAGATATAAATCTCGAGATATAAACTATGTTTACCTTTTTGAGAAAAATATCCATAAACTACTCAAACGGAACTCTCACTTTGGTATTAAAACAAAGCAACAACAAAAAGAACAAAAAACAAACAAACAAACAAACAAAACAAAACAACAATAACACCCCCCCCAAAAAAACCCCAGGAAAATCAGTTGATTTTTTTCTTCTCGGCCAATTTTTAATTTTATTCGATTAATTATAATCTAGGCTTTTGATCCGAAGAAAATATTTCCACTCAAAATTTAGATAAAAAAAGATTTTTCATCATCTTTATCGATTATTTTAATCAGTCCCATGTTTTTGAGAGGTACATATTTTGATTTTCACTACATTGCACTTCGAATAAAGCGTATATATAAATAATATAACAAGTGTGATTAACTGAACATTGCAAAATGATTAAGATATTTACAGGGTATATTTTACAGACATTTTCATATCTTTTTCTGTTCTTTTTTTGATTCTGTATATTGATTGCTATTTCAAATGATGGGAAACTGCAAATTAATGCATTTCTTAAATGTAAAAGGACATTTAGCGCATTTCAGCTGACCGATGATAAAACGAAGTATTTTTTACTAAAATTATCAGCATTTGACAATAATTTTTAGATGAAAAATGTTCTAGTCATCGATAGTAGCCATGTTATCAATTTTCAGCTGAATATAGGAAACATTGAATTCATAAACGTCAAAGTCTACGTTATGATTGATGAAAAGGTGTTTTTCTTTCCTTTTTATTTAGACACAAATTTGGGCTAATTTTCGTCTAGAAAAACCTTTAAAAGATCGAGATCAGAATTTTTGAAATTCTAATTACGTTCTTAAAATCTTGTATGGGTTTCACACACATGCATTTGCGCAGACACAAACGTAAGCATACACACGCACATACATACGTGCACACACATGAACACACACACATTCTCTCTCTCACTTACACACACATGAACGCTCACACATACACATTTAGCTTTTTCTAAAAAAATAACCTCAGAGAAGGAAAATAACTAGTATATGCATATTTAAATATCTCGGATATATATATATATATATATATATATATATATATATATATATATATATATATATATATATATATATATGAAATGATAATAGTTGCAAGGGCATGTACCTGGTGAATGTAAACATTTTGTGCCTCACACACTCGTCAGCAACCGGCTGTACATTCTTTCTAGATTTACTAAAGGAACCTGTATGATTATTCTGCCTATCTTTCGTTATGTATATCATTCCATCGAGTTTTCACGTATTTTAACGCGTGCATACTTGACTTTGTAATAATAATTATTTTTGTTATGTATTGGTAGCTCTATTTACTGTGTTAAATATTGAACACTGTGATTAAACGTTAAAAAATCTGTTTTTAATTGTTTTCTGTTTGTTTGTTACAAATTGAAAATCTCTCTCTATATATATATATATAATTATATATATATGATATCTCTCTCTTGCTCTCTCTCTATTTATATACATATATATATATATATATACATCTGTATGTATATGTATATATATCATACTCAGGTACTTGTGTGTGTGTACACACACCCTTAGTCGGTCCCTATATATGCATGTTTACCATGTGCTTTTCAAACTATTTCAGTATCATTAACCCTCAAATCTCTGCCATTCTTGCAACGTGGCCAGCCCATTGCCTTTTGAGTTTTCTAATAGATTCTATGATGTCTCAGACTGTATTTTCCTTAATATATTGTGCTGTTTTGTGATCTTTGCATGTGATGCTGCGCATAATTCTTTCATGGTTCTCAGTTTGAGGGCCTGTGTCTTGGTCAGGTTCCATGTTTCAGCTCCATAAGTAACAATTATGCCCAGCAAAAGGCGAGAGAAATATTAACTTTTTTTTATTGATCACCCCCTTTACCATTTTTCTAACAAGTTGCCAAAAAACGTGCGTCACGATTATTATTGAGTGAATCACCAGACTTGTTTTTATACATAATTAATTTTGAACCCTAAACAAAAAGAAATAAATTAAATAGTTTCTCAAGTTTGTATTTTATTCATGTTTTCGGGTGTTTACCCGCAAAAGAACTTTGAGTGGCAAAAGATTTATTACAGAAAAGTTAGAATATTTTTAGTTTACATGAAGTTAGTAGAAAAACAGTGTCAGAACACAGGATTAGATTCTTACAAACAATGTTTTCTTATTATGTATGTCATCATTAGAAAAAGTACTTTTTAAGCATGAAAAAGTATAAATATCTGAATGAATTAAGTCATTAATCATTCTTTCACCGCTATAGTTTCATTCATTACAAAAATTATTTCATTTGTCCTCGCGAAAATAATTTCATTCCTCAGAAACACTAATGTAGACCTTTGATTTTTCTTCTCTCAATGTGTATGAGTATTTACAGTGGGACGGGTAGAAGTATTTGGACACTTGCAATATATTCATTTATTATACTTCCGATGATCACATTTATTTCAAATCTACAAAGAAATTTAATTTGCAATCAAATTAACCATTACTAAGAAAAGAAATTCCAAACATACAACGCTGTATATCATCAAAACGAAGTTAAAAGTGGAGAGAAGTGATTGGACAAATTGATTGTATATTTTGATTCTTATTTGCATTGCCCTGGTTTGCAATTACTGCCCTTCATAGTTCCCCACAAAATCCTTTTTGAATCTTGATCCATTCTTCTTTGCAAACGACCTTAAAATCATTACTCTTTCTTGGATCCCTCTGATGAATTCGACCTTCCAAATTTCGCCATAAACTTTCAGTTGGATTTAAGTCAGGAGATTGACTCAGCCCCTGAAGCATCTGTACATTTTTCTGAGCAAACTATTTACGGGTCACTTTAGCTGTATGTTTCGAGCTGTTATCTTGCTGAAAGATCCAACCCTCTTCAAAGCTCCAGAGGAGAACAAATTAATTCCTAGAACACTCCGACACAGCGCTCTCTTCATAGTTCGTTGACATGCCCCCACCCCGTATCACAGAGAGAGAGAGAGAGAGAAGCACAAGGACACTCCCACCTCCATGCTTTGCTGTGAGTTTTTCAATTATAGGAACATCTATCTTTTCTCAATGCATGACAAGCTAGATTGAGGCCAAAAAACGTCCAAAAAACGTTCTTAAAAAACAGCTTCTCTAAATGCTCACGAGCGAACTTCAACCGAGAATCCTGGTGCCCTTTTTTGAAACAAAGGTGTTTTCTATGGGATACAAGATTTTAAAGGATTCCTCTGTAGTTCATTACTTTTAGTTCTTCCAGATTATCTTCAGTCTCTACTACCAATTAATCTGCCGTGACGTTTTTTTTGGCGTCTTTGAAGTTGCTCGTGAAGAAATTTCCAGTGGAATACCAGTTTGAGAAAGGGTTTTGCCGGTGCCAAACTTCTTCCGCTTTAGAATAATCGATCCAATGGTACTGACAGGGACATTTAACATTTAAAATGGGTTTGTAACTGGAACCAATCATTCCATTTCTTAATTACGTCATTCTTTTTTTCCCGGTTGAGAGCCTCGTTTTCAACCAAGACAGCCTCGTTGCAAGAAGGCGATGTAGTGAATCACGACTGTGATGGCATCATACCCTAGTGTAGTATTGCTGTAACATTCAGAGAGATTGTCTAGATGGACTAGACATGCGTTCCTTCTTAAATAACATTACATGGCACATTTTTAATTGTGTCCAAATACTTTTTTTTTTGAGTCGGTGATTTTGTTTATATTCCATTCTGCATCGCATGCTTGGAAATATGCATTTTTTCTTAGTAATTGTTAATTTTACATCAAAATACATCACTTGTGTAAATTAAAAGTAAATGTATGTATCGGCAGGTATATTAAATAAATATATTGTAAGTGTCCAAATACTTGTTTCCTTCCATTGCATGTACACTCATGTGTTCGCGCATGTGCATGTATGGCTTAGTGTGTGTGTGTGTGTGTGTGTGTGTGTGTGTGTGTGTGTGTGTGTGTGAATGTTTGTGTTTACTCAGCAACGGCCAATTCGCGTTAGATACACAGGCTCTCATACAATCACCGAAGCTAAGCAGCGTTGAGCCTGATCAATATTTAGATGGGATACCAACTGGTTATACAAGGTTCGGTCAGCAACTAATGATCATATGGAGGGCCTTCCATGACGATCCCATGAATCCTCCTAGAAGAAAGTTGATCTCTACCCTACGCTCAATTGCGTAAGCCAAAAGCCCATCCTACCCATCCAGCCTCCCCGAACCCTCTGAGTGGCCTGGCTACGAGCAACATGATATCCATTAATGACTCAGCTACTTCCCAGTATCAATATATTCGTAATGGACGTCTCAAGAGACCAAAACAATCCGATTATTGGACGGAAACGGGAAATATTTGATCTTTCAGCATTTAAGAATTCTTCAGATTTCCGATGTTGCTCTCCAAAAGAAACAGAAAGACAGACAAACATATGTTGGGTACGTAGATCAGGAGCGGAAACATGAAGATATGGAACTGTGTGACAACAATATTGCAATTATGTTGATACATGAATAAGCCCAGAGTCTGATTATGAAAAAAAAAAAGAAAAGAAAAACAAACATTAATTTTACTCAAGTATTTATATTCCACGTAATCTCTTTGCCTATAGATACACTAAAGCAAACCCTTCCCCATTAATCACATAGAATAGGCATTATTGCGACTGAGTCTCAGGCGTGGTTGCTCAAATAAAATGAATTGGCCACAAAACCGTTTGATTCTCGATTGCATTTTTTCAATTCGTTACGTTATAGCTTGGCTTCGAAAACAATGACTTGGGATAGTTTTCCACGTCTCTAGCAAGCTCCTGGGTGGCCAGCCAGGCTGATGCAGGAGAGGAAGGCCTTTCGGCAATAATTGCAGGAGAATGTCTGGCTGCTGAGGGGAGCCTTACTGTGCTGCCTCCTTTCATCAGTATTCGCCATGCACGTTGTTTAGGCAGACTTAGGCATTTAATAAGCAAATCATCACGCTGACAATTTGAAAATTCATTTAAACATAGAGCCAAAAATCTAATTAATCTCTCAAGGACAAAAATTCTCATGTACGCAACGTTTCAAAGTCATAGAAAATTCTATTGAAGGATTAGACATGAGATTAACATACGAAGGTGAACCAAAGCCTAAACACGTAGTTATAGTCTGAATTCTCCATTGCATAATGTTCGATCTATAGGATTGATATTCACCGCTAAATTAAGTGCATTGACAAAGAAAGAGATTCATTGATTTTGAATAATACTTTAAACAAGAAAGAACTTGGAAAGCGCATACCTCCGCCAACACCATTGTCAGGAGGGGTAATTGTGCAGGGATCCGTCTACAAAACCCTTCTCCCATGGCCTATTGCCTAGCCTTCCACAAAATGTCATTGAAATTCATTGAGAACATCTGTAGATATATCGACACGAACTTTTGGTGATGTTCAATATATGACTACGGCGTAGGGGACATAATTGTTCATAGATCTAGCATGGATCCAAGCATGTCTTCCGTTGTCTATTGTAAACTGCCCACAAAACATCACAGGAATTCATTGAGAACTTTTGTACATATATATGAAGAAAAAAAAAGGAAACTTCCTCTCAATCAGAAGATATTCGTGGATCCAACATTCAACCAATTCTCTATTACTTCATTACCCACCCTTTCACAACATTTTATTAAAATAAATTTAGTAACTTTAGAGATATTGTGTGGACAGACAGCAACTAAATTTAATCACTTCTTACGTACCCATTGTTTACCACTCCACAAAACTTCAGCAAAATTCATTGAAAACTTTCGGAGATATTGTGTGGACAGATATGAATCTTTGGTGATATTATGAGGTGTGCGAATACGTAACTTCAACGTAAGGGAATATAATTGTGTAGATTTATTCACCCCCCCCCCCAGCCGATTCTCTAGCCTTCTGCAAAACACAGGAATTTTGGAGTTATCGTGTGGATAGACAGACAGGCAGACTGATGGGAAGACGCACTGATGTAACTGAAAAGCTGAAGGTTTCAATATTTCCTCTTATGTCCAGTAAAATCTTTTTTTTCTTTTCAATTCCCTCTTTAAATAAGTCTTTAGTGGAGGGGGTTCAATTTGCTATGTAAGTTTATGCTAAATTGATCCCATAGCTCATGTTAAGCTTCTTTTATGAAAATTCAGACTTTTTTTTAGTGATTACTGGCCAAGAATAGAAGAAAGGAGTAACTTATTCTTTGATCACTCTTTCTCTAAATTTTTCAATTTAATAACCCAAACATTGCACGTGGCAAAAAGATTTTGGTCATGTGGTGATTTCTATTGTCTATTTCCATCCATCCATCTATCTATCTATGTATGAATCTTATTCATTATTTCATCGTTTTACCCTTGTATTTTAGCACGTGGATGGTCGTAACTAAACAGCCTCTTCTTCACGGCATATTCTCCCAGTTCCTTGACAAAGTGGAACCAACAAATGCCTTGTATTTTTGTTGACTTACAGAAATCGCAAGAATTGGTAAACAATCGTAAAAACTAATTACTGGACATTTTACGGCCTGTTATCTTATCATTATTTCGCCAGTGGCCGTTTGCGCTTAAGAGCTTCCATATAATTATTGCTACCTCGCGGCTGAAATACGAAAAGACGTCTTGTTTGGTTTTCCCCAGTTTCTCTAATTTTCTCGATGGAGTAACTTACGTTTCTAAGTTTTTATCCTTTTTGTCACCTCCTATCAAATACTTATAACACTCTTCCTTTTACTTACCTTCAACTTCTTTTCTTTTTCCCCTTCATCATCATCATCATCATCATCATTTTAGCGTCCATTGAATTCGCTAAACCTCTCTATCATGGGCGTTGCAGAGCCTATACTTCCTGAATTTGTCTAGAACGACCTGTCTTCTTATTTTTTGTCGGCTACAGTTTCGCTTATGATTTCTGGGGATCTATATTCTGAGTCGTGATGTCCATCAGTTGCCAGCCGTTCTTGCAACATGACCAGCCCGTTGCCATTCGAGTTTTCTTATGGATTCTATTGACACTCTGTCTCTTGCCTTTTCTCAAGTATACTCTGCTATCTTGTGATCCAGTCATGTGGGCATGAATCTCTCCTATGCACGTTGCATGGTTATTAATTTGATTAAATCGTCTTAACCTCTTTTCCCGTAACTGAAGACTATGCAAAGAGAAACAGTTTATGGAATCACTGCTCGTCCAAGGGAAAGCATATATATATATATATATATATATATATATATATATATATATATATATATATATATATATGCCCTAGACAACGTAAATAGAATAGTTAAAGAAAATGGGCCTAACGCAGCAGGATTGTTTCTTGCAGCATTTCCATTTTCTGTAATTGTTTATTCTATTTATGTTGTCTAAGCCAAATGATACATTAACCGTGTAATGACGGGAGATTTTCAAATGAGTTTCTTTACGATATAATGCAATTTATAATCTTTCTGTCGGATCATGTATATCCATTTCTAAATACGTAACTGTTTCATTGATAGAAACGAATAGACCGAGAATAATTGATGAGAATTTGGAGTGAAAACAGTTATTTTGGCCTTTGCATATATATCCATTTTCTTTATATATATATATACACACACACACACGCACACACAAACACACACACACACGCACACACACACACACACATATATATATATATATGATGGAATTATAGTTATATTATAAATACAGCATCGCTCAAAAACATTTGAAAATGCTTTTTCTCACAAATCTTTTGAATCTAATTTTAATTCAAGAAGAGGGCTCTTTCATTTTGACCCCGTAAGAGATGGGTTTCCCGTCAATTAACAACCCTTAAAGAATTATAAACAAACATATAAAGTAAGAAGATATGTATATGGGCAGAATGTAGGTTTCGCTTTGGAATGATAGTTACATGGTAAATAGAACACACCCTCTAAACCCTTGAAAATAATTTATTAAAACATTTTGTTTTAAAACCTTTCCCAGGTAGGCATGCAAAATTTGGTTGGGCTACACCCATGTTTAGGTACTTTTGAAAGCGTGACAGACAAACACACAAGCATACAGACGCCTCTCACGTATATATTTTAGATTCCGACACAGGTGAACATACACACATACTGATTTGTCCCCGCTGATTTGTCGCCGTCTTATTCTTCTCTTGTGTTACGTTCATTTGTCACTTAAGGTTCTCTCTCTCTCTCTCTCTCTCTCTCTCTCTCTCTCTCTCTCTCTCTCTCTCTCTATATATATATATATATATATATATATATATATATATATATTCTCAATTTGTAAAAAATACAAACAGAAACCGAACGAAAACAGATTTTATCCATTGTAAATGTTTACTCACAATGCTCAATATTTAATACGATAACCAGGCCTAGGTCCTTGTAATTCTTCGTTTATATTTATATATATATATATATATATATATATATATATATATATATATATATATATATATATATATATATATATATATATATATAAACGCTGATTAAAGATGACAGACAAGGATTGTTTTATCAATCTTTTAGTATATTTCTCCTATTTTTGCACCAAGAAACGAATATTTAGATCAGGACGTTTGTCTCTGGATGCTTCTAATAATTTTTAGTCATCATCAAGAAGATGAAATATAGAAGTTATAAATGTGAAAATCAAAGAAAAGTGATGCAACTTGTTTTCGATTTCGGCGTTTTTTGTTAAGAACAAAATGTCTTTTAAATGCATGTTCTTGTCACGTGACAGTTTACAACAGATATATATATATATATATATATATATATATATATATATATATATATATATGTATGTATGTATGTATGTATGTATATTCCTTTCTTGGTTATTTCTCTGTGTTTGGTATTGTTTAGTTATTGTTCAGAAAATTCCGATTACCTTCAATATTTTTTGCATAGAATCTATCACGACGCATTGTTGGGATCGAACCCCACTTCATATTTTTGTCATGACGCCACTGTATGTTTTTTCTCGTGGAACAGTAAGTTAATCTTTTAAGACTTCCTATTGTTTCTTTCTTTTATATATCTTATATATAAGTTATTATATATAAATATCATGTAAATATCATATTCATATATATATATATATATATATATATATATATATATATATATATATATATATATATCAATATGCATACACACACACACACACACATATATATATACATTTGTTGTCCTAGGTAGATTAGTGAATCAATATTTTTTTCAAAATTGACTCACTAAGTCATCAACATAATTCAGAATCTATTGTGTGCACATGAGTTTCCTTCGTGTGTTGGTTGCAGAACGTGCAAACACACACACACACACACATCCGCATAGCTCAGAGGGAACTATGTTCACAAGTCATGGTTGGTTATCTACAAGTTGCTTGGTTCTTGAGGCCACCGATCTTAGTGAAATGGAGAGGTACTGCCTTTGGGACGGATCTTCAGACACCAGGCTACAGTTAATTATTGACGTACAGCCCCCAAGTGTCAGAAGTTAGCGTCGGCTTTTGAATTATTCGGTTTGTGTTGGAAGTGGTTAGTTCAATAGATTAAAGGGGGGAGAGGGAGATAGTGAGATAGAGAGTGGAAAGTGAGAGAGAAAGAATGGGGAAAGGAGGAGGGAAAGAAAAACATAGAAAAGTGCATGTGTGCGTGTGTGTGTGTGTGAGAGAGAGAGAGGGAGATTTTTTATGGTGTGTGGAAACGAAATAATTTGGTTGTGAGTATATTATCGCATATGTTACTTTCTTCTATTTCGCAAGCTGATACTCGAAAGCACCCAACAGATTGTGATGGTTAACGAGCTAACCTCGTTTTACCAAGACTGAACCCTAGAGTTGCTCTGCTATTGTGGTCTTATACCAGTGTAAGTTAGTAAATCTATAATATTATTCTGCCTGTTCCCATCGGCGTTCATGGATCCCGCTTGCAGTAATAACATAAGGTTAGGTAGTTCGATGAGCAGATATTAGGAGAAATGACATGAACAAGTTAGGTAGTTTGATCTGGGCGTCGGAAGAGGGGAAACAGAAAAGAAAGAAGAAAACGAGGGAAAAAAGAAAGAAACAAGACTGGCAGCTTAAGTGTCAGAATCAATTCTGACAGACGCTTATACATTTTAAAAATACCTCGACTTTTGTGAAAAGATTTTCCCTTCAACTGGGGAAAGGTCTTCAAATTTGGCTATGGAGAAGGGGGTTCAACGAAATAGCATCTAGATATTTTGCTAGATATTTTTCTAAATAAATGGCATTAAAATCTAGATAGTTCTAGATCTAATTTGAGGCAATTCAGACTTCCACTGGAAACCAGTGTCCATATCTCTCCATTTTCTCTTTCTCTCTGTTCTTCTTTTTTTCTCTTTCTCTCTTTATTTCTTTTTTCTCTCTTTTTCCCTACTTTCTTTCTTTCGTAGCAATTGCGTCTTTCTCTCTCTCTACCTCTTCTCTATCGATCTATCATGTTATTTTTTAAAACTTTTTAATCTTAACCAGAAGTCTGAAATAGTCACTGTTGTTAGGTTAGGAAAATAGAGTCAAGACCCAGTCGGAGTTTAACAAAAATCTGGGACAATATTGGTGATTGATCAGCAACACCTTTGCGTGCCTTCTTCTCCTTCCAAGCAAGTACTGATTTTCGAATCATCTTTGTTAGTCTCAACCGGCGAATAAGGCTTTAATCGATTAAAAGCCGTCGAAATTTCATTAGTTTAACTATTATAAATGGGAGGCTAGATAAACAAAAAGAAATAAAAAGGGAAAAAAAGAAAATGGATGGAGAGACGAGGAAAAGAAGGATAGAAAGAAGGGAAAAGAAGAATGGGAGAGAAAGAAAAGAATTATAAAGGAAAAGGGGAAAGGAGAGAAAAAATAAGGAAAGAAGGTTAATGAAAGGAAAAGCAGAATGGGAAAAAGAAAAGGAGAAACTCGAAAAGAAAGAAAAGGAAGGGAAAAGAAGAAAGAAAAAAGATGGAAGAAAATGGAAGGAAAGAAAGAGAACGAAAGAGATAAAAAGAATAAACAAGAGGAAAATCAAAGGAAAGGAGGGAAGGAAAAGAGAGAAGGAAGAAGAAAAGAGAGAAGATTGTAGAAGAAATTTCAAATCAAATCAAAAGAAAAGAAAGGAAAAATGAAAAGAGAGAAAAATGAATAAAAGAAAAGAAAGAAAAGCAAAGAGCATCCAGAGAGCATATACTTCTGGCAATCACATACCACTAAGAGCTGAATGAAAATCAGTTCGTGTATGGCTATGATGTAGAGGAGTTAAGTGTGTAATAAGATTCAATCAATCCCACCTTCGTCCATGGGCCACCCATCCACAAAATGTCATTGAAATTCATGTAGAACTTTTAAAGATATTGTGTGGACAAATACATTTGAAGCTACAAACTCAAACTCTACTCTAGATGAAACTATTTCAAACACTATGCTGAATTTTTTACCCTTTGACGGGATTGTGTGAACATTTTCAAGTTTCTATGATGGACGGCTAGGGCTGAGAAGAGTAGACAAAAGAGAAAAGAAAATGAATTATTGTAAACATAGAAATTTTTTAAAACAAGTAATGAATTTCAATTGAAAGAGTCTGTTTAGCAACACCAGATAATTCAATCTAGCAACCATATCTTTCCATTTTCTCTTTCTTTTTTCATTTTAGTTACTCTCTTTTTTCTTTATTTTTTCTTTTCTTTCTCTGTTTCTTTCCCCTTATCTTTCACTTTTTTCCCTTTTTTTTCTTCCTTTCCTTTCGTTGTGAATCTCGCTCTCTCTCTCTTTTCCCCTACTTTTTTCTATCCCATTTTTACTCTTGGCCAGATGTTGGATTTCATTATTTTTGTTAGGCAAGGAGTCAGCAGGAGTTTGATAATAAGTTGATAGACACAAGTGAATACACATGCCTCTTCCAAGAATTGTTACAGAGACTAAAGATTCTTCCACCAAAATGACATGTTCATTAAAAAACATTCGTTAATCATCATCATCATCATCATCATCATCATCATCATTTTAGCCTTTATCGTTGGACATAGATCTTCCCTAAGATTGGCCGGACCACTTTATCATGAGTGTCGCGGAGTTAATACTTTTAGAAATTGTCCAGCTCGTCATACCATCTTATTTTCTGTTGGTCACAATTTTGCATATGATCTCTGAGGATACACGTTGTGGGTCGTGATGTCCAGCTGATGTCTGATGTCTGCATTCTTGCAGCGTGACCAGCCCATTGCCATTTGAATTTTCTAATTGTTTCTATAATATCTCTGACTCTTGTCTTTTCTATAATGTACTGTGCTTCCTTATGATCTCACCATGTGAGGTTGAGTATGATTCTCTTATGTGCGCATTGCATGGTTTTCAGTTTGAGGGTCGATCCTTTGGTTAGCTTCCATGTTTTAGCTCCATAGGTGACTATTTGGAGAGTGCATTGGTTGTATACCCTTCTTTTCAGGATTAGTGTGATTGTCTCGCTCTTGAAGGTTGAGCTCGATCCATCGAAAGTTTGCCAACCAAGTGTCCTTCTTCTCTTAATGTCTTATTCTGTTTCCATCGTTATCTCAACGTCTTCCTTGGGGTCATATTTGCATGCATCGTTACATGACAGATGCAAACAAAAATTAATCCGAAGTGTAAATGAGCAATTCTTCTCACAACACTTTCTTATCTGGTTCGTTTTATTTGAGAGGATTAAATAGATTTATTACTGTAGAAGATAGGCCTCCTTTTTTCCTCCCATCTTCATTATCAGTACATTCTTATGTTCTTCCCATTCACAAATCCGAGGAAATCTTCCTCTGGCGTAAGCCTATTAGAAACTGACAAGAAAAACTGTCACTGAAACTGTCAAAATAGGTTCCTTCCGTTTTGAAGCTGGGCTGATCGGTTGGCTGGCTGTATATACATATGTATGTATGTTTTGTGGATGTGAAGTGATCCGACAGAATGTTGATAAAAGTGACAATCAGAAGGGGAAGACAGAACTAAGGAAAAACCAGCTATTACATATCGAATTTTTTTGTCCCATCGGCTTGATTTAATGCATTTCGACGGGTGCTAGCCATCCTTTTCAGAGAAAACTTGGAGTTATGGATGTTTTCATACGGCAGTACACACTTTATGTGAAATATAGGTGAAATTTCAAACAGAATTGTCAGAAAATGTGATGAAAGTGTGAAATTCTGCACATTGATTGATATATTGTGTCCCTTCCGTATAAAAACAAGATTAATTGACATTTCAACTAGAATTGTTCATAGTATTAAAAAAAAACATGAAGATGTGCATACTGGAATTTTCTTTAATGATCTTCCATATAAAAGCGTGATCTGACCGAAGATGTGATCGTCATTTTCATTTCATAACTACCGTCATAAAGAATCGTAATATAGTACATGAAAATAATTGAAATTTGAAATGTTCAAAACGTGAAAAAGGTGTAAAAACTTGCATAATGCTAGATTTTTTGGTGCTCTTTCATATAAAAGAATTCACACGATCCGAAAAAACTGTAACCGCCATCTTTATTTCAAAATGACCATCATTGAAAAAAAAAGTTTGCAACATTTCTCAAACTGACAGACATGCATTAACCAATAAAATATTTATACCTATGGATACGATTTATTTCCCACGCAAAGAAAGTTCTGGAGACCTAGAGCTTGAGGAGTATGGTACAGATGATCCTGGATTCACTGTCGGCAAAATCACTGAGCGAGATGAACCCAACTTACGTTTGCTATACAACCAACTTTTTGACCATATGTCCTTTGGAAAAAATATTGACAGATCATCTATTCTGAAGAAGGCAGACTACTCAAGAAACCTCAAGAAACAGTTTGGCCGAGAGATTAAGAACTGCCAGGTTATGGCTGTTTAACATAAATTGCGCTGGTACGATGAAAATATTCATCAGAGCGAAGATTGGCAGAAACTGGTTAGAGTATTTAGCT
Organism: Thysanoteuthis rhombus; assembly: GCA_963457665.1. Classification (NCBI taxonomy): domain Eukaryota; kingdom Metazoa; phylum Mollusca; class Cephalopoda; order Oegopsida; family Thysanoteuthidae; genus Thysanoteuthis; species Thysanoteuthis major. Next base: position 52,032,264 of record OY735215.1, read on the forward strand.
GCTACTCTGATTGGCAGCAACCGATCTCATCAGCTTTGCGAAGAGTGCCCGGCTGTACTGGAAGCAAATGTGTAGCCTGTCTCAAAATCATCACTTGCTATACAAACAGTTTGAGAAACGGTACCATCGTGTTAGACGATCCGGAATCTTCTAGGCAGGTTTATAGACAGACCTGGTCATTAAACAGACAATGTTACGATTTTTGAAAAGGGAATAGACTGACAGAATCTATGTTTTTGATTGAAGGAATGTATATGGACATAGTACAACAGTATCGTTCTTATGTTCAAAGATGATAAGGTACATGTTCAGTCGTCTTTGATGGTTACAAAGAGCAAAGTACAAAAGATCATGGACATTGAGGACCAAAAGCTCACTCGAAGTATCCTGATGTTTCATTTACGAAGGTAAATGACGTTTAGCATGAGAATCGATTGTCCCTGACAAACTATAAAAGCGAGCAGCAACTCATCCGTTTGCTTTATGGATAATTTGGAGAAGATGGACAAGATGTTAATCATCGCACAAGTGACAGAGAAGGCTCAATGATAGACATTACGCTTGAATATACTTGTAACAAGAAACCAGTTACAGTTGTTGCCAGAGACAGATGTTTTGTCACTCTAATTCAAGAACACAAAAAGGGTGTGTGTTAATGTGCGCTGAGCAAAAGAAAAAGACAAGAACAGGAATTCAACACTAGAGAAATGATAGAACGACTGGATGGAAAGAAATTGTCAAGAATATCCTGCTCAAACACTCTCGGGTATTTATAACAACGGACCAGCAATCGTTAACCAAGGAAGGTATTAAAGCTTCCCTAATGTGATCTGTAGAATTGGTAATGTTGGATACTGAGCTGATTTAAGCAACATTTTTTTTTCTCATTCTCTACTAACTTCATGGTTTTAGTTTACCATGAAGTTAGTTGAGAATGAGAAAAAAGGATGTTGCTTAAATTATCTCAGTATCCAACGATACCAATTCTACAGAAGATCACATTAGGGAAGCTTTAATGTATAGTAAATAATATACCTTGCAGATATATCTGATTAACATTTTCGGATTCGGTAAGCTTCAGTTTTTTTTACCCATTTGCTGCTTATTATATCATATGAAGTAAAACGAATGTGATTCTGACGTAAGTTCGATAAGTCTAATGCTATGAAATGATCACCATGGCAGCAAAAGGAGTATGACTAAAATATTTGCCTCTAACAGAAGATTCAGCTCTGTAACACAGTTTGCATGTTTATTATGATCTGGGAAACCTTGATGAACACTCCAATCGGTCTGTAGAATTCATCGAGTCGGTGACTGTTCAGAGTTCGCTGTTATGTCCACTCGGGTATATACTTTAATAATAATACTTTTCATCTTAGGCCACCATAATTAGAAAGCGCTGGAGTTGGAATAGACAGGAAGAGGAATGATTACCGGGAGTCAGGTTTTGAATAATGGAGAGGTTGGAAAACTTTTTGATTTTTTTCATATTGAAATTTGAAAATGTATGGTTTAAGTGGAATTATCTTTTCCTCTAAAAAGGCAATGAAAGGAGGTTTGGAATTTCTTGGGGGCAAAATAGCTGGACGAGGGTTCTATTTGAGTTATAGGAAAAGATATTTTTTTTCGCCCAGGTAAGTATCCTTGAAATATTAGTAATCATTTATTTTTAGGCAATTTCAACAGTGAGGGTTGGGTTTTGTTCCATTGCATCTACAATGATAATCTAGTCCTTCGACTCAAACGAATTTGAAGCTGTGCCTTTTCAGGATAACAAGATACTCCGTTAGTTTTTCAAAATGTTTTCTTTTATGCTATTCATGTTATTCATAAAAACCAGTACATTAATAAAAGCTGGAGCTTAGCCTAGAAATTTAGCGTAAAATTGCTAGAAGTTCACATCTGTTTTGTTTTTAATTGAAATACAAAGTCTATTCAATGTTGATAAAAGAAAATAATTTTTGTTTTTAATTAAATCGTAGGCGATTCATGAACGTTCACTTTACTGTTCAATTTAATCTAAACAATTTGAAACTCTAGAGTTAGTTTAAATAAAAACCATCGTTAAATTTCTTTGAATTAAGGGCAATGCAACGGGTCCCTCAACTCCAACAAGACAGTAACAGTGTAAAATACTGTAACAAACAGAAAAGCCATAAAAGCATACAACAGAAAATGAGGTAATAAAATCCACTATTTAGATGTTTCCCTCTGAATCTATATATTTTGGCTTGCGTCCAAATGTCAGAAATTGCTATTTAGATGATTTTTAATTGAAATGATATTTTAATGTACGTCTTTGGATCTGTTTTAGATGTAAACTTGGCAATAAATTTGGCATTAAAGCTGAAAATAAATTTAGCATTCTATCCTAGTGATCTCTCTTTTCGGTGGGAAAATGTAATAATCTAACAGTAGAAATAATTGCGAGTGAGTACATTCAAGAAAGGATCTCGAATGAAATACAACATTATATTGCTCTAAAAACTATCTTATCGAATTTCAGATTTCTCTATTCATAAAAATTGTTGAACAAATTATAAAATATTTTTATGCATTCAGAGCAAAAATTATGCAAAGGTTTTCTGGCGCTGCTTAGATCATAAAGCAGAAGGTTTGCAGCAACACCTTCATCTGCCAACGTTTCAGGACACGGCCTCCTCGCTCCCAAAGATCAATACTATGCATCCTGACGCCTCTGCTTGATTTTAAGTTTTATTTACAGTATAAAAAATTTTTTTTTTCAATTAAGTTACATCTACAGTTTTAAGTTACTTCAAAATCTCACCTTTGAATGATAATGAATCGATCAAGATTTTTTCCACCTAATGCTAAAACATTAATCGCCAGACGGGCTGGGGCTAAAATTGGTTTGACGCTTAAACGCTCGCGCCAGAACAGCCTCGCCAAATCGTACCTCACCCAGTAGAATGTTTAGGAATCGCCTGTGTGCTACAGCACGTGCTATGTAGTTGGAGGTTTCTATCCGTTTCATTCTTGAATATGAGCTGCACACAGATAATGATAATGGTCGCTCCTGTATAGGTTTTTTTTGTTTTTTGTTTCTATTTTTAAAAAGAAAAGAAAAAACATCCCGATGATAAAATGGGTCCATGGCTGACACCCCTTAATTTTATTGAATGGATCGTTTGATATTATTGAAGTACACCCTTTTGTTTTGTTTTTTATAAAAAAACAAAACAAAACGAAACGAAAACAGGAGAAAAATAAAGGTATTGAATAAATGTATGAATAGATAAATAAATAATACATAAAAATTATACCTCGAAGAATTTTCCACATTCACATGAACATATATTCGTGCACAGGTGCAAGCGCCCGCGCATGCGTACAAACCCGTATTTACCGTAAAGAAGTTTTCATTTCAGAAACCCTGCTTTCATTCTTCCATTTTTTTCTTGCTTGTGGCTGTCCTTAATTTTGTAGTTATAGACACCATTTTCTATTCAACAGTTACAACCTGAGGCGCTTTTTCCCCATACAGCTTTGTAATAAACAGTTAATATATATCTAGATCATATCATTTTTATAATAATGATGATATTTTAACTGATGGGTAGCGTAAGGTTATAGAAAGCCAGGGAAATACTAAGTGCTCTGTATTCATATGAATATGATTTAGCCGAAAAATATTCTGGAAAATTTGCACCATCAAGGCGTCACAGGCCATAGATTCCATTAGGAGGTTTTAAAATGGGGATCGTTTTGTGAACCTGCTCGTGGTGATATCTGCACTCAATTTATCGAGACAATTCATAACAACTAAACTTGACTCGAAGTGTATTGATAAAGAGAAACTAGAAAGTTCAGGCAAAATGACTTTTTTTTACCCATTCACAATCTAATGCCCTGAGGAACTTAAAGCGGCATTGTTTTAAAGCTTTACTGATTTTTGTTTTTAAAATAATACACTGTTGCTGCAAACTGATCCCCGACAATGAGATTGGTTCGCTGATTCCATTTTCCATTCTGGTCGCCGTTACGCCACTCTGTATCTTCTAAGATTAGTAGCACTTTAGTAATTCGCAGTTTCTTTCACTCAATGTTGACAAAACATGTGGAACAATGCTGATTCATGTATCCATCAGTGAAACATGTTTTTACGGGATTTTCAAAACTTCATGTAATTTTATTTTAAAAATGAGTACTTTTATCTAAGGACTAAGTGTTGGTTTGGCAAAAAGTGGTTCAGTTTTTGTCGTGAGCCTTAAGTCTTATCTAAATTCCTTAAAAAAAATCCCCTCTAATGTACTATAACAGTTAGCATATAAATATGCAGATTTAAAAATAATCCATAACATCAGACCACTAGATCGATCTTTTGTGTCTTTCATATCCCCTTCCTTTAGAAGCCCTTTTGTTTCAACCTTCTCACCTTTAAAAGCCTTTTCCTCTGAAAGCACTTCGTTTAATTTTAAGATCAGAGTAAAATAGAATTTTAATCATGCAATTGACGTGTGTCTGTATTCTGTGGTAATGAAAAGAACTCCATGGTCTGATGACGTAATAATAAAATGTCAACTTAGCAACACTAGATTCACAGAAGGAGTGGGAGGGAATGCTTCGTATGAGACGGTGTGAAACGTTTGCTATGTCGATTTATCAGCCAGTCAGTCAGTATTTTTGTTTATTGATTCTAACATTAAAGATGGAAGAAAATAAGCAACATTGTTTGAGTATTATGTTTTTTTTATTTTATTCTAAGAAAGGTGAAAATTGTGACACAGTCGAAAAAAAAAGATTTGTGTAGTTTATGGAGAATATACTATGGACGATCAAACGTTTCAAAAGTGGGGATTTCTTGTTGAATGATGCTTCATAGTCGGGTTAGACCAGTTAAGTATAATAGCGAACGAAACAAGGCGTATGATGCAGGAGATGGCTAGCCCTTGGAACGTATCCCCCAACGATAAAGGAGAATCATCATTAGCGTCTGTTGTTGGACACAGACCTCCACGGAGATTCACCAGATCTCTCAACTGCGGGCGTTGCAGCGTACATATCTCCTCAACCTATTTGAACCACCATTCAATCTTATTTTCACTGTTTCTCATATGCTCTCTTGGGATACACGTTGTGAGTCGTGATTTCCAACGGTTGTCTAACATGCGTGCAATTGCCACTTGAGTTTCCGAATGGATTATATTATATCCAAGACTCCTATTTTTCTTTTCATATACTATGCTGTCTTGTGATCCTCTTTGTGATTCCAAGCATAACCATATCTTGTGCATATTGCATAGTTCTCAGTTTGAGAGCCCCATCCTCTGCTAAGGTTCATAGTTTCAGCTTCATAGGTGACTATCGGGAGGACGCAAAGGTCACAGACTTTAGTTGAACTTCCCTTACCGAAGTTGATTCTTCGTTTGATCTCTCCTTCTTGAAACAATTGGAATTGGAGTATTGAAAGTTACTATCTATTTCACTTAAAAATAGATTAAAAATAAACACAACCTTACTGAAACCATTGAGGACGATGTAAAAATTTCTGACGAAGACTCGCTATCACATGATTCCAATTTGTTCTGAAGAGAGAAATCCTGATAGAAAAATGATTGTGATGATGTTATTTTCAGAGATCAGTTTAGTATTGGCACAGGACTACAAGCATGGAGTTACCCAGTGAGTAACAGACTCACTATTCACTAGTAATGATCTGATAGACCAGCTTGTTAACTATTGCACCATGACGAAGATATTGATGATAAGGGGAACAGAAAAGAAACATTAATTATTGGAATTCATGCTTAACGAACGTATATTTATATGAGTTCTACTTCATCTTATTATTGTAACTTTTTAAATGAAGCATTTACACTATTATTATTTCATTACTAATTTTATTCCATTTTGTTATTATTGCTTTTTAAATGAAACATTTTCACAAGAAAGTCCCCGCTATAAAGGACTAACTGGGGGGAAAGGGGTCGTCTTTTAAGGTAAAAGTTCATTATACTCGATGGTTGCCCCCCGTTCTGTAAAAAAACAAGTTAGTTCGATAGTTCGCTATATCAAATGAACATCGTCCGGTAAATACAAACTTCGGTTGCCCTTCATTCTATTTTCGACTCCAGCCTCTTCACGCTCTTCCTGATCTGGTCTTTCGCCTTCAGTATATCGCAGACCGTCGTCCATTTGAGACCGTACTTTTTTGTGAGCCCCGACCGGCTCTTGCCTTGCTAATATTCCTCAATAACTTTCAGCTTCATCTTCAGAGACAATACATTCCTCTTGTGCTTCCCTGAAGTAATAGATGTAGACATACCACATTTAGAATCCATGGTAGAATGTACGCAAAAAAAAAAGAAACAACGTGGTAAGCACAGACGCAACTCTCGCTTTAACCACATATGCATAGATACCCTCACACCAAAATATCCCACCAGTCTTACCTCACGGGCGATCAGTGATTCGTTCTTGCATTCATTATTTTGGTCCACCGCATTTATCGGATTCAATTCGGAAAATAAGAAAAAAAGATCGTTATGATCCACGTGTTCGCCTCATTTATCGAACTCCGCTCGGTGAATCCACGAGTTCGTTAGAGCGTGGTTTCACTGCGTTATTATTTTATTACAAGTTTTACTCCATCTTATTGCTGCTCTTTCGATGAAGCATTTTCAATACTATTAGTTTCACGGCTTCTTATTATTGCATGTTAACAGATGCCTAGTGGTTATCGCTGGAGATTGAGTGACAATACCGCCATCAGAATATATACATATGAAGATGGCTATCTTTGTATATATCAGCATGTGTCCGTACACGCGCCGAGCATGAATTTTTGTTTATCACTGTCTCGTATGAGATAGCCCGGATGTCAACAAGTGATATATAATAATTCAATTTCCCGCTGGCCGGGCACTGTTCTGTCAATGATCACACGCCTTGTCCAAGAATCTCACCGGAAACGGAAGCGGCATCTTCGTGAGTTTGGTGACAACGTAGGCCGCAAAGATCACTCTGCTTTTTCTTTTCTTCTCATCCATGTCCAGTCCTACACGTCTACCTCTTCGACCCTTCTTCTCCCTTCTTCTTTGTTAACTTTATCATCGTCTGCATCCGGGTTCGCCGTCGTAGCTGGATGCCCCAGCTACATTGACTAGGTTTTAAACTATGTAGTAAAGTCCGCCATCTTGTTGGGTTAATAAAAATAATGTCGTTGTCTTTGTCGCGCAATTGACGTCAGCGAGTTGCACAGGCGATTTTCAAATAAAACTCTGAAGTCACTGACACAGAAATGTTCAATGAACGCACCGCGTGCAGTTGGGTGGGTACACGTATTCAAATGATATACGCACAGAGTCCGTCTGAAAGTATCCATACACAAACATACACTCATATATATATATATATATATATATATATATATATATATATATATATATATATATATATATATATATATATATATATATATATATATATAAACACATAGTGTGCTGCACAAAGTATTTGGCCACGAAATGAATTATTCTTCACAACTACATTTCATCGTGCTTGAAGTTGATAACTTTAGCACGTAACAGCGATCTCAAAGAAGATAGCATTCACAAAGAGTAGCGCCTAAAATCCGTACTACTTCAGATCATACGCCGTGTTCAAAATCCCTGAACTTTAGGGTAACACCCCGTACACACACACTCACACACTCATGATTTGGCAGCAATGTTTTTCAACTCATCTTTTCGTACATCTCTGGTTTCAATCAATATAAATACTTTCTGAAAGAAAACTGACTCTCTCTCTCTCTCTCTCTCTCTCTCTCTCTCTCTCTCTCTCTCTCTATATATATATATATATATATATATATATATATATATATATTAGGCCTGACTCCACAAACGGATATCTTGGAGGGATTTCCTCGTCTTTCCAGGTTGGTGGGCCAATACGTGAATGATCCAAAGTCCCACTCAATCGTTAAGTGCGACTTGTGCATGACTGACCCCATCATTAAAACAAAGAATTTGTGGGGTATGGTTCAAAGGGGTAAAAGTAGTAAGGCTATTAAATCATAGGTCTGATAGAAGGAGTTTCATTCTCTTGTCAGATGCCAAAGCTAGCCGTGGGGGTCTATCGCCCGTTTGACACACACATACACACGCATACATATATTGTTCCTCAACCTTCCGTCATCTTCCTGCCAACTTCATGATTTTTTATTCTCGCAGAACTTTTTATTTTTCTCAGTAAAGAACTTGGAACCGTTTGCAGTCTTCCACAGGATCGATTTTTTCCCATTTAAAGCAATTCTATGACAACTGCAGTGAGTGGGTAATCCAATATCTACAGAAAATGGCCGATGAGTGAAAACTTCTTGGGCAAGCTTTAGCACGTCTATAGTACACTCACTGACTCATTCCCGCTACACAAACCATTTTTCAGTCTGGGAACAGTCTGGCGGTCGCAGCGATGGTTAGATTGCACATCCTGCATTTATGTGAAAGGGTATAAAGAAAATCTGCGTTTATACAGTTATTCACACAATTTTTACATTTTGAACGATCTCTCCCTGAGCTACCGTATTAGAATCCCGAAATCGCCAGACAAAGTGGTACTGTTGTGCAAGTCTGGCAGGACACTAATCAGCCTTTTTTGTTGTAACGACTAGAACGAGGTATATCGACCATAAAATTTGTGTACCAACATATTTTTTAAAATTAGCCTGAGAAACTGGCTCTGAGCCACACCAAACTGAGTAGAAATCTGTAGTGTTGAGAGCCCAAAGCAATGGCTGACAATGATTTGTCACATATCTCTCACAGGAAGATGTATTCTTAGTATTTTCCCTGCGTGTAACAGTCTTCCTTTTTTGTGTCCGATTATATAAGTCAGTGTCCGAGTTTTGAATATAAAATATGGATTAACTCATACATGTGATTTCAACCACTAATAGGAATATGTTTGGAAAACAGTGACGGTCCCCGGGAACTGTGGCTTCGTTTATATGATATAAGAATATTTTTCACTTATTGATGTTCAATTTTTAGGTCTCTAATGGTTCATATGATACATCGGGCTCCTGTTTTTTTCCTCTAATATATTGTGCTGATTTGTGATCTATTCACATGGTGTTGTGCATGGTTCTCTCCTGTACACGTCACTACATACAGTTTGAAGGTCAATCTTTCGGTAAGGTTCCATGTTTTATCTCCGTAGGTGACTATCGAAAGGATGTATAGGTTATGTACCCTTCTTTTTAGGATTTGTGTGATATTCCTGTTCTTGAAGGTTGAGCTTGCCCTACCAAAAGCTTGTCAGCCTAGTGTGATTTTTGGCTTGATTTTTTTCTTCTTTTGAGGATCTCATGGGAGGTTCGTTGTCCTAGGTAGATGTAGTAGTCCACTCTCTTCAGTTCTGCATTTTCTATTCTGTTCATGATGTTTTTATTATATCTGTACGGACCCACACAGGCTTTGTGCACACTCGGACAAACCTGCATAGCCCTACCTTTAAACTTGAAAAATAATTTTTAGTGTCAGCAGTTCGCACATAAAAGCAGACAATCAGATTTAAATAGTACCCCTATTTTATATTCGTGCTTGGATTAAGGTTGGTATTACGGGTGGAATAGGATTTCTGAAAAAATTAAAAAACAAAACAAAAAAGAATAACAGTTTCATTATTGGGTTAGGTTCAGATTCTTTTAAAGATACTGCCAAACTGGATAAAGCATTGAGAGAAACAAAATTTCCAATCTGTATTTTCCTACAACGAACGGAAAGTAAATGTCCAGTTTAGCTTTAGAGTTATTTTGTAAACAGAACTTCCTCTAAAACTTTAAATTTTTCTTCCTCTCAAAACTGATACATTTTCGGAAGCTTTGAAGGTCTAACAGATTTAAAACATAAAATGAAAAGAATGATTTTCAAAAATTCTCTCTGTCAAAGCTGGAACTTGAATTCGGTCCGTCAATTCACTTTCTCGTACTTTTAACTGCTTGCCCATTGGTAATTAAAGTGATGAATGAATCTCTACGCAGAAGCGTGGACATTAGGGCGGAAAATTATTTTTGACCCAAAATTAAGCCTTTTTCAGTGTTACATATTCTATGTTCATTCCCGAGTCAAGTCATCTGCACAACTCTAAGACTCATATACGATAAAAACAAACTAAAATTCTCTGTATATATATATATATATATATATATATATATATATATATATATATATATATATATATATATATATATATATACATCAACCCACGTACACACACCCAGATATAGAGAGGTAGAAAGATTGATTGATTAGTAAATCGACAGTTGCACGAACAGATACGTCGACCCTACCAGCCACTGAATCGTGGGAGATCACACTTGGTGCGAAATTGTATGTGAAAGGCGTGTCCAACCGGAAGTGATTGTGTTCCAAATTGCCTCAAGAAGGTAAGCTAATCTGATTGATCGAGAGTCTTCAGGTATAGCAATGCAATTGCTGAGGCCATGATGATATGTTAGTCACCATGGTGACCAGAAAGCTTTCTCTGGTTGAGGATTAAAGACACAACAACAACAAAAATAACAACAATAACAACAACTAGCTAAACCTGAGGAAATTCCCGGCTGTTGTATTTCAAATTTCTTTTTAGATATATCAATTCAATAATTTGTATGCTCTTGGGTCCAAACTTGATGGCTGCAGTACCAAAAAAAAAAAAAAATCAAGTAACTTAAAATATATCATGATTAAGCCCGCAGGAAAAAAAAAATTATAATACATTTTCTTTTATTCATTGAATATTTCTGTTAAATGAAGTATTGTAAATCGTTATTTCTATTTTTTGCTACTATTCAGCTTCATTTCAATGTTGGTTGCTTTTTATTGCTACTAAAATTCGGTCAGTTACCCTCCGGCGGAGATAGAAAGTTTTGCCGCCAAGGCAAAGGTTAGCACAATCGTCACAGAAGGATATGGGAAAGGCTTTTGTCAAGCATTGGTCGCGCTTGGCAATGATGATAAACATTGAAAACGGGAATGCTATGTCACATGGTTTCCAGTGACAGCAATGAATAAAATTCATGACGACTTCTGTTGTAAATTTAAAGAAAATTACAAGTCAATTTGAAATTCGCGAAGGAAACAATTAAAATGCAATCACAATAACGTTTAAAATTGCAAACATTTAGTTCATGCTGTTTCGTTCACGTACGAAGAACAGGTACTACACTAGGTGCATTCCGGCCGGGCCCCCACCATTTTGATAGTGCCATCATAAGTTTTATCGTTATACTCAAATCAAAAAATGAAAAAAAAAAAAAAAAATTATGCAGGTTACAAACATTCTCAAGTGTTTGAAATACACGTTTGTTAAAAAAAAATCATGAACAAGATTCAAAATTGGAATTCTAATTTCTGAGTGGAATAATTAAAAAAATTGATTGATTTATACTTTCAAGTTTTAGCGTGGGAAATTGGATATGATTTTTATCAATCGTTTTTTTTTCTTTCTATTCAAGTGAAAAAATAAGGAATTCATCAAATGAGAGGAAAAAGTTTGACTATTTTCTCTTACGAAATGAATATTTTCTATTCATTTTTAATTGAGTAAATGAATTCAAACAAAATAATTTCGGTCGAGTTTAAATTTTGAATTACAACCTCATAATTACTTATTAACTCTAAAAAAATTAAATTGATACAAAAATAAATGAAAATTTCCATGACTTTTTTTTCAAATTTCGATCATTAATTATCTGTTGAAATACAGGGGTCAATTTTTTTTCTTCGTGATGAAACAAAAATAAATAAAAACTTTCAAGCCTTTTATCTTTATTTTCTTCCCTCCATTTTCACTCCGTACTTTCTGTCTTCCTTTCCATAGCCGATAACGCCTGCATTATCGTCACTTCCATTCTTTCTTTCTCTCTCACTCTCTCTCTTCTTTCTTTTTTTCCATCACTCGCTATTTTCACTTTAACTCTGCCCTACGTTTGTGACGTCATTATTCCCCACATCACTCTCTCTCTCTCTTTCTCTCTCTCTTTCTTTCCACATTTCTTAGATATAAATTTCGCTTTCTATGTTCCTCTATTCATTTCATATAAACATTTATATTCTTTTTTCCCCCTGTCTCTCTTAGTCTACATAACTAGCATTGTGGTGGTGGCTACGTAGTTTCATTACTACTACTACTACTACTATAACAACAACAAAAAATAGATAAATAAATAAAATAATCACTGCGTTTCTGGGGTCTTTGAGGATACTTAGAAAGGTGCAAGAGATTTTTAGAAGACTTGCTGTCACTCAATCTTCAGCAATAATCACTACAAATCTGGCGTAGACAATCAAATGTGTAAATTGAATCTTTCTCTCCAAAATCTCCGTTCAAGAATTGCTTTTTTCACACGATTGCCGGGGTCATGTATTCTTAATATAAAAGATGTCCAACTAGCGTTACATATTTGTTGCGTTACAAAGAAGCAGACACTTGCTTTTAAACATGCAGATTCCAGCTTTGAGTCCAACCATAAGCATATATATCAGGAGTCATAATTACAGAATAGCTGTTGTCTTTGGGATATCGGCGATCTCGTCAGAGGTTTGTGTTTCTTCGAGATTGTTAGCGTATGGACAAGTCAGAACATTACTTTTTTATGAGAGCGGGGGCAGATGATGGTGTCTCGGTGCGTCGTGTATTTACACGTCGTAATTTGTACGTACGTACGTATGTATGCATGTATGTATGAATGCATGTATGTAAGAGAGGTATAGGTATTCAGATACAAGACATGTGTGTGGAATACGCACGACTTGATCCCGCGATGGCCATAAAATTGAATTCGGATTAATGCCACCAATACAAACCGTTTATCGCAGAACGTATTGCTTTACGGTCGAATAATGATATTCGAAACAGTAGAACGTGATCGTTTCCCTGTTTAGAATTGACGATTCACCAAAGAAATCCTGTGTCATAATCTATCCGGAATCAGCCGGGATGCAATCCTATTTACGACGAGGAGAGTGTCGATGGCGTGCTGGTCATCACTGCTATGGCCATGACCAGCGAATCAGTCGCAATGCTTATGCTAACGTCATGACGATTATCAGGCAGTTCGATCGAAGTATCAGACCTCAGCGCAATGCACAGGGGCGGGGGAAGTTAACCACGGTTCCAATCTAACCAAGATGATGTTTGTGTGACGGGCTTGCTTGGTGGATGAGATAGTTGCATGTATCCTATCAGAGCATCTGGTCAACAAAAGTGAAAAGGTCAGGTTTCGAACGCTGATTGGTGCAACCCAATCGTCCACCTCATCCACACATTTTTTTGCGTTGTACTAGACTAATCTATTCTAAAGTTAGTACACACACACACATGTTGATATTACTGTTTTGTTTTCAAAATCCCCGAAACAGTTTACTTGGTAAACAACTGATGATCCCAACAAGAAACAATTTATACATTGTACAATAATAATAAAGTATTGGGGAAACAGAAAAACATATAAGTAAACTACATATTTTGCGTTGACAGATATTGGGAAATAGTTGACTGAAGTGATACAAAGAATCTATTGAAAAAGTTTTCAAATAGTTAGTTTTTGAAGGTGTAAACCTTTCTAGACTATATATATATATATATATATATATATATATATATATATATATATATATATATATATATATATATATATATATATATAAATTTTCTCATGTCAAACTTTATTCAGTTTTCCTTAGTTTGTTTGGTCACAGGATGAATGAAGAAACTCTCCAAAGTTTTCAATATTCATTTTTTTCCTAGCGCTTTCAACTACCTTCTGTCATTTTCAAGGAGTATTTTTTAACTATCATTTCAAAGTTCAAGGATTTCCATTGAAAAAAGAAAACTTCATCAAAATAAAGAATTTTATTTTAAAGAAACAATACTACCGTAAATTATACTCATCTTTGGACTTGATGCGTGTGTGTATGTATATGTTTGTTTGTGTATGTGCATGTAAGAGAGAGAGAGAGAGAGAGAAAGAGAGAGAGTGAGAGAGATTCGTCCGTGTATTGTCTGCGAGGAACAACTCTAAACGCTATTTGTGCTTTTCGTGAAAATGTGAAATCATGTAGAGAAATTCCATCGAAGATTACATATGGTCAGAAAGAATTCTATTCATGACATAATTGGTGTTTTCAATTGGAAAAAAAACCCATCTAAAATAGAGTAGAAAAAAATCTGAAAACATCTAGATTCTCCAGAATCTAGATGTTATCAATAAATCAAAAAGCCTAAAAAAATTTGAAAAATAGAAGGCGTAGATTGAAGTACCGATGTCAATTTCCAAGTCTGTAAAAGAAAACGGTATGACCTAGAGCACTGGAACATACCCCCCCCCCCTTTTTGTGGCCTTTTCGGTATGGATTATAGTGTATTATCTGTTCCCCGGCAGAGACCGAGGCGCCGGTACTGACACTTGCCTGCTGAATTGGCCGGAGATGGTGTGTGTCAAAGACCAAGTGTGCCGGTGCAATGCGTCAGCCAATGAGGTTTTACTGAGGCTGCACATCGCTACGCGCATTGGGAACCTTCGGGTCCATTTCTATTTCTCGTCCCAGCTGCAGGGGATACGGTTCCCCGGGTAGCACTATTCCAATGCACTTAAAGGAATAGGTTGGGCTCTTGCCAGACACTTTCGTGACGGTGGTTGCTTCGGTTGCTTATCAAACCAAAGTTGCGTCGGCTGGATTTATTTTTCCAGGGTGTCTCCTATTTTCCCCTCGTAAAGCCCCAACCTTGTGTCACATTTTGCTTTGGTGGGAGAGTAAATAAATAGCACACACACGCACAAACACAAAAAAAAACAACACAAAAAGTCAAATATAAAAAAAAGGATAGAACCCCACACCATCTTCTTTAGTTCAACGACCCACTCCTAATTAAGGGTAGTAACTCTCTACTGTTTGTCTATCGCATCGTTGAACCAAAACCGATACATAAAAAAACCAAAACCACCGTGATTTGAAATCACGAACATGTGATTGGTAGGCGGCTCTCAAGCCCACTGAGCCAAACTGACATGTCTAGTATATTTACGAATTTATTTATTATACCCACAATACAAAATTAGCAGAAATCATCAGTTGGTTTGTTACGTTAAAAAAATCGCTAACGGCCAAGTTAATTCCAGCATCTATTTTTATGTTTTGAATCGGTTGATAATATCAATTTGTCTGCATGGGAATCGATAGTGGTATCGATTCAAAAGTTGGTAATCAATGGAAATGTTTTATTTCAAACATTAAAGAAGGAAGTTGCCACGTATATTCGTTGTTAAGTCCGTAGGCTGAAGGAAAAAAATGTAACTCACGCAAAAACATTCACCTTTTAACTTAATCTCTTTCTTTGCCTATCCATTCAACCAAAAGTTCCCTCGTAAATCACATAGATTGAACATCATACAGAGAAATTTAAAAAAAAAATTAAGCCTCGTATCCATTTCAACAAAGCGTACATCGCAAATATTATTGATACAAGAGATTTCCCCGTGAGTTTATCGGACTGCACGAGAAACATTTTTTAAGGAGTGACAATAAAAAACATAGTGATTTCATATTAATGTACACAAAGTCTAAAACCCATTCGAACAAAAAGACAAAAACAAAACAAACATTTGGAGATGGTGGAATTTGGTCTTTATTCGAAAAACTTGCTGAGCTCAGTGTTTATAAATGTTGATGGCAGAAAAGGTTGGGGTCGGAAGATTGTGTAGTAACTTCTCCTAAATCCAGCCGGTTCCTACAGTTAGTTTTCATCTAATGGTGATGATTTTTCACAACAATAAGGATTTTATTCTTCACAAATTAAGCATTTTTTAAAAGATTTGAACGGGTCTTCCATCTCCAAAAAGCGACTTTGATATCTGAGCACTCTAAAACAGAAAAAAACAATCTATTATGATCATAGATAATGTTATCAAACGGGTATTGTAATCAAAATCAGTCAACCTCAAATGCTTTATTCAAAATGAATTAAAAATCTTGATAAATTTCATATTAGTTTTTTATATTGTATAGTTACTTATAACAATGAGTTTAGCAACATAACAACGGATTTATAGCAATGAATATATATTAGTAACAATGTATGTAGATGGTTCCAATTTTGATATCCTTTGATTATGTCGTCAGTCGGTTATTGTTATCTAATAGACACTGTCCCAAAGTGATCACAAAAAGCAGCTTCCTCAGTATTTTCTGCGACCTCGTCTTTCTATTTACTAAGCTGGGCTCAGTATGACAGAAAGTCAGGTTAGGGAAATGGGGATTGGGCAATCGTGTTCTGTTAATATCCCTCCACGTAAGGAACTGTCTACCTTGAAAATCAGCGTTCAAAATCGTTGCTTTTTAACTAGTCTCGAACACAGACCAGTGGCGCTGGCGTGAAATACGAAACTATCTCAGCTACAAGGCAGAACATTAATCTCCACTTATTCTGGCCCACGGCCACATATATAGAAAACTCAGTAAGGATCATACTATATCAGAAGACGATCTATGACATGAGCTCCGTATTTGTAGATTTAAAACAAGCGATCACTTTTCTTTCTTTCTTTTGACATTTCTTCTCTGCTTTTAGTTTTGCTTTCTTTCTCTCAATCTTTCTTTCAGCCTCTCTTCTTACATTCAACATTATTTCTCTTTTTTTTAAACTTTCGTTTTTCTTTCTTTCTTTCTTTCTTTCTTTGGTATGTTTGGCATTTTCACTCTGTCTTTACTTTTGTTTTCCATTTTCAGTTTTCTGAATTTCTTTTTCTCTCCCTGTCTTTCAGTGAACCCGCTTTTCTCTCTTTCTGCTTTTGCTTTCCATCTGTTTATTTATGTATCTTTCTTTCTTTCTTTCTTTCTTTCTGTCTTTCTTTCTTTTTATCTATCTTCCTCCCTTCCTTCCTTCCTTCCTTCCTTCCTTCATTCCTTTCTTTCTTTCTTTCTTTATTGCTGCTCTCTACATTTCTACCTGCTCCTCGCCTTCGAGTTTCCCGCCATTCTTTCCCGCCATTTCTTCCCGCCTTTCTTCTGACTTCTGAACAGACGATAAAAGCGATCAATTCCTGCGTGTGCCCACCTTTCCCCGATCTACTCACAATATTCTGTATTTTTACAAAACACTTGAATTGCTCCCAGAAGTAAGGAACCTCCCAATCAACACTATTTGATATAAAGCCCGTGGCGACACAATACAACAATGAGTATGATTTTCTTTTCATTTTCAATACAAACATAAATGTAAACAGATCTGGTTAGTCACTCAATAGAAACTGTCACATGACCAACATCTTTTGACAGTATACCATGGCGGGGGTGATCAATCAAAAAAATTGGAAAAAGAGGTGATCAATGAATAAGTTACTGCTCACTCCTTTTGTTGGGTTGAGATCACTAGAAAAGTTTGAATTAAAAAAAAAACAAGCGCAAGTGCTGCTGGACACAAACTGGAAGATCAATTTAGCATAAACTTACACTACAAATTGAACCTGAAATCCTTTTTACAGGGGAGGGGGTCCAGTGGATAAAGTTTCTTTTTCTAGATATAATAAGGGGTGCATTTTTAAAAAATAAGTTTTCTCCTCTAGCGCCATTGGTGAAGTCTGTGCGCGTGATGCGTATACTCATAGCCAGCCAGCCCAACTTAAAAACAGAAGAAAACTATGTCGAAAGTTTTGGCGACCGTTTCGGACGACAGTTTCTAAAAGAAAAAAAAACACACAGAAAAAATACATAGCTAGCTAGCCAACTTTAGAATTTAAGAAACCTACGTTGGCAGTTTTGGTGATAGTTTTAGTTTCTAACAATATCTTTTACTCGTTTTTTGGTCGTCCTGTCGTTTTTTATTTGAAGAAAAAAAAAATGGATAAAAATGAAAGAAGGAAAGAGAAAAAGAGGAATCGCCGTAACAAAGCTTCTGGTATCTCTCGACCGATAAACTCCGTCAAATTCGCTGAAGGGGGAAAAGATAGAGAATTTTGTGAATATGCTAACTTCTGCACCGACTTTCAGTGACAGGAATACCACGCACACACACACACTCTCACATTCTTAACTAAACACACACGCACACATGCATATGTGCACTCCCACTCTCAAACACACACACACACACACACACATACACACAGACACTCATGAACATATGCTGATTCTTATACATTCATGTACACGCACACACAAACGCATCTATGTGTACACTCTAGAGTAAGCACGTACATATGTACATACCTGCACATACACACACGCACGGAGACTCACAATTTTTGCAAACAGACACACAAATACACTTTAAATCAAAAACATACATGTATACACTTTTGCATTTATGTGGAAACACACACATATGCACGGACTCAGATACATACACACGTGTACAAAATTATACATTTTTGCAGCCATGCACACCCAGGGACACGCACATACATGAATGTACACAACATTTATGCTAGGTTATCCTTTTCTCATACACACATGCACAAACACACACACACACACACATACACACACACACACACACACACACACACACACACACAGACACATAAGTATATATATATATTATCAGTATTTATTCTTACGGTCTTTTTTTGTTTCGGAGGTACTCGCACTGTTTGACCACCACAATGTCTAAAAAGTAAAAATAAAATAAAATAAACTCAAAGATATCGTCCCCGTTCACACACACACACACACACACACACACACACACACATATATATATATATATATATATATATATATATATATATATATATATATATTGGTGTCTCATCATTAAATGGCCACTTTCTAAGGGACTGACCTTTTGTGTTGGGCCGAAAGAATGCTGAGTCACTTCCTATGAAACGCTTGTCATTATTTTGTCGCGCTCAACACAATGCGATATTACCGTTCTACAAATCTTGTCACAAGCGGGATCGTGCGAGATTTCACTGTCTATTCCCACATCCATACCTTTTCTTGAATGTACATTAAAGAATGAAAGGAAAGCAAGAGAGAAAAAAAAACAAAACAAAAAAAAACAAACAAACTAAACAGTAAAGATATGTAAAAATGTCCGGATATCGACAATTTTATTATTACAGTGTTTCGCTTATGCCACAGACTTATTCGCTTTATTGATCTTTTTACCCAAGAGGCCAAACAATGTATTCTCCCCTCCTTTCTTTCTGACACATCCAATTGAGTTCCGTTATAGCGTTAGTTTCTGATCTTTTAGATGTTATTTTCTGAGTAAACAAACTAACTAAACCAATGGCGATGTAACCTATCGTTCATACAACCGATAGGTATATATGATTTATCTATTTGGCTCCATGTATTGGGCGAGTGCAAAAGTCACCAGGGCCCCCTTTTTGAAAAAAAAAAAAAAAAAAAAAAATATATATATATATATATATATATATATATATATATTTCTCGCGTTTTCTGCGATCAAAAATACAACTATGAATACAACTCCTTTTTACTAAATATCCAAATTATAACACATAAAATGATCTGAAACCGGTGTGGTATTTTCTTACTTCTATCTTATAGTTATTATCATTCTATCGGATCATATATACATATATATACATTTCTCAATACATAACTGTGACATTGAAAGAAGCAAATAGGCGAGATGAAAATCCAGTGTGAAAACCGTTATAAAAGCATCACTACGTTGAAGCAGCTACCCTATCGGTGGCAGGTTCGATTCTTGCAGCAGCCCCATTTTCTTTATTTGTCTATTCGATTTACATTGTCTTCACATTCATAAAGACATTAACCGTGTAATGATGGGAGATCATTTCAAGTAATTTTCTGTGTGATAAAACGCAATTTATAATAATTATAATGTACACTTAAACACGTATATATGTTTCTCAGTCTATCGATCTATCTATTTCTATCTCTTCATACCTATCTATTCATTATCAGATCAGATGTTTAGGACAGTCATATCCAAAAAACATGCATCATACATTCACGTATGTTTCTATCAATAAATCCATTTTGTCGTTGAATATATGACTACATCATAACCTTTATCAACCTGCCTACCAATCTATCTATCTATCTATCTATCTATCTATCAATCTCAGTCAGTGGGAACAAAGTTTTGTAAAGTTAGCTTAACAAAAACAGCGAATTTGAGAGAAAAATATTCGAAAGAAACCGATTTCTATAAAGACCTGTTTGCTTTCATCCTCCGCTAACACACAAAGCAGAATTTCCTCCCTTATTTCTATTCGCCATTTTTTCTTCCTTATCGCCGATAAATTCATTCTGTTTGTCATTATTCCTTGCGTGCTTTTCGATGGAACATTTTTCTATTATCCGTTTGGCAGTCAACAAATTCTTCTGGGAGTGTCCCTCATCTTTCCTTTCACGTCAAATGACCGCAACCCGAGGTTATGCTAGGCGCCATTGTTGACAAATCGGCAATAGAGTTACTTCCCCTTATTATTTCATTTGTCTACTGAAGCGTTTCCCTCTGTGTATATTTCGAGTTCCTCCTTTTTTTTCTTTCTTTACTCTTTTTTTCTTCTTTATCCATGTCTTTTTCACTACCCATCATCTTGTCCTTGAGTACATAGAACATCAGTCGGAGTAAGTTTCGCAACTTTTCATATTTTCACTCTTGGAATTGTTTTGAGTGTCAAAGACTTCCGGCCTTTGGGAAAGGAAAGTTGTCGATGTGAAGACTATAAAAGTATTTTGCTTATTTATGCCTGTGTTCGAAGGTTACGCTTTCAGTTATGACATAAGGAAAATGATATATATATATATATATATATATATATATATATATATATATATATATATATATATATGTGTGTGTGTGTGTGTGTGTGTATATATATGTGTGTGTATATATTTATATATCTGTGTGAATGTGTATATACATATATGAGAAAGACAGGGGTAGAGAGAGAGAGAGTAGCAAACGTAGATAGTTAGTTCAATAAGAGATTTAAAAAAAAGAAAAAAAGAAGAGAAAGATAACTTAATATAAGGATACGGAGAGTGTAATTAGAAAAGAAAAGGAGAAGGGAGAAGAAAAAAGATTGTTAGGTAGTTCTGCTGAGGGAGGTTGGAGAATTTTTGCATATGAAGTTAATCCATGTTTGTGTAACATGTAGATAAAAACATGGACGGGAAACAAAGATTAGAAAGGATAAAGGAAGAAATGAGTAAGATTACAGGCTAAGGAACAGAGAAAAAGCAGATATGTGAGACAATGGATAATCTTAGTTGTCAACACCTGTAGAATTGTATTTTCTAGAATCATATTTTTTCTTTTCTCATTGTAAACTATATATATATATATATATATATATATATATATATATATATATATATATATATATATATAAAAATACACACACACACACACAAATATATATATGTGTGTGTGTGTGTGTATACATATATATATATATGTATATACGATTATATATCTATATATATAATTATGAGAAATTTATTAGGCTGTTCTTAAAGCGGCTGGAGTATAATAATACGAATAATAATGTTAATGTAATGCTGCTACTACAATTATTATTAGTGATGTAGTAGTGAAGATAGTTATGGTTGTTGATATTTGTATACTCTGTATACACACCGGATATTGAATTACTGATTTGTTCTGTGATATATATATATATATATATATATATATATATATATATATATATATATATATATGTGTGTGTGTGTGTGTGTGTGTGTGTGTGTGTGTGTGTGTAAGAGCGCATGTTTACACATTGGTATGTAGATGTCTGATTGTCTTTCTGAGTTTATCGATTGATAAAGACATATTTTGTTGGAAAAACTTATAACTTTTATGGCTACTTTTTACCTTATCCCATTAATCCTAAAGAGAAGGGTGTATAACTAATGCATCCTCCCAATAGTCACTAATGGAACTGAAACATGGAACCTAACCAAGAGACAGACCCGCAAATTGAGAACCATGCAACGGGCGCATGAAAGAATTATGCTGGGCCTCACGTGGAGAGACCACAGTACATCCGAGAAAAGACAAGAGTCAGGGACATAATAGAAAACATTAAAAATCTCAAATGGCAGTGGGCTGGCCCTGTTGCAAAAATGCTGGATAACCGATGGACATCACGACTCACGACATGGATCCCCTGAGATCATATAAGAAACCGAGACCTACAGAACACAAGATGGAGAGACGAGCTAGACAAGTTCAGGAAGTACTGGCTCCGCGACACCCATGATAGAGAAGTGTTGCAAATCCTGGGGAAGGTCTATGTCCAGCGACAGATGTTAAAACTCTGATGATAATGATGATGATGATGATATAATAAAAAAAAATATCATATATATTGACTTCTTGATATTTCCTAGATTTAATTTAGCAAGGCACAAGGCCACATTCAGGGGCCCACACAACTAATGGTAATGCAATGATACTAATTATTGCTCTACAGTGTGGACTACTTGGATAGATCAAAAAGTCCGTAGCTGGACATGTAGTTATTAGCAAGATTTTGATCTGAAATCTTCTGTGCATAATGCTCAAATTATGTAACAATTATTAGCGATTGAATTAAGTGCATTGAAAAGGAAGGGGAAAATGTTGTAAGATAGATATTTGTTGTTTAAAATAACAAAATAACATTGTTTCACCATTAGGCTACGAATTTATCTTTATATATATGTATATATATATATATATATATATATATATATATATATATATATATATATATATATATATATATATATATATACGTATTTACAAACTGAATATTACTCAATAATAAGGTAAATAAAAAAAAACAAGAACCATAATTTCAACGATGCAACGACATAATAGCTGCCTCCGTCGTCTTTCCGTTGTTTAACGTGACTGCGATCGACAGTCCAAAAAAATCCTATTAAATGTGTTATTATATACAAATTAACATCACTTGCTGCAAATCAAAGTTAGACCGTATTTATGATTTACCAAAATGTTCTGCCATATAAAAAAAATCTATAACTTAGTTTCACAGTCTATAATTAAACAAGCGTAGCGCCAAAATTTAAAGTCAAGTAAAAAATTCTATCAAAGAATTGATATGACTAAAATAATAAATATGGTCTTCAAAATTAAAAAAAAGAAGCATTTCTAGAAGGAGTCTAGTGGAGCACTGGTGCCTATTTTCAATTCCCTAGTCAAAACGGTATGACTAGAAACGCCAGTAAAACGCAAACACAAGCGCATTTATGATGGGATAGAACGCTTCACCACCTTTGTTCAGTGGCTACAGTTGTTTAATTTAAACGATAGGGGAGAGAAAAAAAAAGATTTTAATGCCAAACATTCAAATTTCCTTACCAAATATTTGCGTTTTTATCGAAATAGTGAGGAATTATTGAGGCAAAATTTAATATCAATAAGACAACGACCCTAAGCTCACAACTGAGGCAATGATGGCGGTCCTTTTTTAGTACAGTGAGGAGAAATTTTAAATTTTTGTTTGATATATATCTATGGAGTGTCTCGTGCTTGAATACGTGTATTTTAGGTAAATGCTTATAAATAAGCGACTTTTTTTCCAATATAGTTATGACACTAAGAATTTATGTATAACTTGAAATTTCAAAATATACTTTTAAAACAAGGATAATGAAACGAAATTAAAAGAAGTCTTTTTTTCCCCAAATTCCATCACCAAAAAATCCTAAAGCGTGTCATTGCTACCCCACGTGTCTTTGGTTCACCATCACTGAGTTAAGGTGACTTCAGAATATTCCCAAAAGAAATTATACTGTGGACCAGTCAGTCTCTTGACTTGAATCCCATACAGAATTTTTTGAGCAAGAACAAAAAATTCGTGTCTAAAAGAGGAATCCAAGAAATCCTGCTGATCTGAAAGTAATTTTTCAAGAAGAATGGACTAAAACACCGGTTTAAACTCTAGAAACTAGGTAGTGTCAAAGTCTATAGCAGTGGTTCCCTTATTTTGTCGTGGGACCCTTACATGATTTTTTTTCAAAAATCGCAGAACTCATAACTATATCATACGGACAACCTCGAAATGGAACAAAATTTCCATGTAGAGAGAATTTATTCACCGAGAAAAGTATATAGTGAATGGAAAATTGAAATGAAATAAATCTGTTTTTAATTGTCATAAATTTGTAATTGTTGAGACAGAAATCATAAAAAAGCAGATTAACACTGATTCCTAGAGTTTGCATGTGTAACTGAGGCCGACAGAATACAAAGTGGATAGACGAAGTAGATAAATTCATAAACACCCATAATAGAGAGGTCTGGAGAATCCTGGGGAAAGTCCACGTCCAACGACGGATGTTAAAGGTATGATGATGATGATGATGATGAATGTGAAGAAAGTTGCTGGTTCTTTGACTCCAGTATCATCTGGAAATTCGGTTTAATATTGGATATGTTGTAAGATCTAGTTTTTGAGCAAACGCATTTTGATGTTAAAATGTTGAATATCATTTCTTTTTATAAAAAAAAAATTATTAAAAAAATGCCTCATCTTGCGAAGCCCCATATTTTTTTTCGCTGAACCCACGTTAGGAAACTCTGGCCTATGAGATGGAATGCAGTTATTGCTTGTAAAAGCTATTCAACCAAATATCAGATCAATTTTTGGAATATATTGGATATTTGTTGCTCTCCCCATTCCTGATTTTCGAACGAATATTTTCAGTTAGAAACCGTCGATAAAAACATAGGTTTTTCCAGTTTTTGAGTGTGCTATATATCTATGAATGTCTCGTGCGTGCAGGTCGTGCAGGCAAATATTTTTTTTTACAATTTTTTTTAGTGGGGGGGGGGGGTCAATTTACAATATAATTTTATGTTAAATCGGTCCCTTAGTTTGACAATTTTTGCTCCTACTGTTTATGTATATATACGTATGTATATGTATGTGTATATATATATATATATATATATATATATATATATATATATATATATATATATATATATATATATATATGTGTGTGTGTGTGTGTGAACATATTTTATCAGATTTAATAATTCGAGAATTGGGGAAAGCGATTGAATCATAAATTTTTCACATATCTTATTTTATTTCTGCTGATGCATTTCGTATCAGTAGCGCCCTCAGATCAGATTTAAGGTATCTAAGAACATATCAAATAATGTTGCCGAAACATGATGTCACTGCGCGGTCCCCGTAGCAACGTTGGACCTCATATTTTGAAAAAGATTTGTATTTGACCCAACGACTCCACCAATGCAAAATGCATAATCGGAAATAATATATATATATATATATATATATATATATATATATATATATATATATATATATATGAAATATACATCTGATGATTCGTGCAATAAAATTAAACAGAGAACATTCAGATCCTAATTTAAGTAATAGTAATAAAATCAAATTCTGTAGAAAAGAAAAAAATATACCTTGAACACTATAGATCGACAGCGATTGGAAGATTACTGACTTGCATAACATAACATTGCATGATGATTTGGGACTGTATAAGATTTATGAAATGTCTAAAAGAAATTTTTTTACCAGCATATATATATATATATATACATATATATATATATATATCGCTATAATAAAAAAGCAGCCTGTATCTATACTTTTGTCTTTTTTTTCAACTGCCTCCATTTTGAATGCTTCACTCTCAGAATCTTCTAATTTTGAGTCAATGAAAGAACCGGGAATCTCTATTAGAAGGTAGACCTGTCGAATACATCCCATTTCGTCCCAATACATAAGCCACACAAAAAGGTTAAATCTTATGAAATTGTTTAAAGCTAGAGATGTAGCAACCAGAAGAGGTTTTGCATGTGACAGGCTGACAAATAAACATCTTGATGGATCCGAGTTATTTACCATTCCACTTTGCTGTCTTTCTGAATTAAAAAGATGAATTGGCATCGTTACAGAATGAGCTCAGTATTTAAGATAACATTTTTTTTTGATATCGCTTCCTTTTCTGTTCCAGCAGGAACCTGTTATGCCATTATGAAAAGCATATCTTCCAGAAACACTTTTTACATTTTGTTCATCCTGAAACGAATTCTGTGAATTCGACCTTTCTAGGATAAATATATCTGTGGGTATGCAATCGTCGAATATAACCCGTGACAAATAGTTAGATATATCCCTATCGGATATTCGTTATAATCAGTACTAATATTAATGATGATAATTCTGATGATACTAATTGTAGAGAAAAAACATGCATTGTAAAATCAATGATCTATTAACATATTTCGCTGGTTACTGTATCATCGGAGACACCCTTGATAAGTGTGATCAAAACTCCTAGTCATAATCGTGATGCCGTCGTGACTAAAACAGATCTTTTCAAAAGAACGCATGTAGCGATTTTTTCAATCAGAAAATTAATCTCACTGGAAACTTTTGTACGCATTAATTTGTCTTAAGAATTAAGGACTACAAATGAAATTCAGGTTCAATATTTAGAAAAATTACTTTTTAAGCCTTTAATTTACATTGTAACTACAATACTAAGCTCGAAAGTTAGTTCGCCCTTGAGGCTATTGGTTACCACAATTAGTTCTTTTCAAGTATTTCTTTTTTTGTTGTAAAATATCGGGCATTCATTCGTTTTGTGAATGCAAACGTTTATCCACAATCGAAATCGACTACGGATACAGAAAAGGGCGAACATATTGTTATACCGAGTGATATTCAAAGCAATAACAATACGATTTATACGATATATGTATCAACTTATTTTTTTTTTCATGTTTATTCCACACACTCGTTTACGAAAGTTGCATGCTGTTTTTAAGATCGAGTGAGCGAGTGTGCAGAGCTCAACAATTTACTATCCTTATCTAATACAATCAGTAATTTTCACGATTTCAGGCACTTTATTTTACCCTTTTCTGCATCCATAGTTGAAATTGTTGCCTCCACAAAACGAAGGATTGTCAAATATCAATTAAGATCAAAATAATTTTTTCATAAATTTTATTCAAAACCCCAACTTACCTGGGGGCTTATGCAGTTCTGTCTAGGATACTATTCGGATCTGCCCAAGAATGTGCGGCGCTTACACCAAAATTCGATCGCACAACCTGGGAGATTATGCACTTAATACATTTGATCCATTTTCTTGACTTAATTTTTCCACCAACAGCAAAGATTTATAGAAAATTTACTGGCAGGTAATCCCGGTGTTGACAGAGTAAAACAAACCCTGAATTTGACAACAGTAGCGATAAAATAAGGCTGAACTGTATGTAGGATTGTGCATGGGCCTATCCAGGGAATGCAAGAAATTATTTGACCCCTAGGCAACGCCAGGGATCCCTGCTTGAGCTGAATGATTTCAGTGAATTTGAAATGTAAAGAAATTTTCTTCTTGCATAAAAAATTCCTTCATCGTTATTCAATCTGCGAGGGTGGACTGTTCTTATTCCGCTGTCCATATATTCCGATACTTCGTATTAGTAAATTCTTTGTAATTAGTTTATCCTTATGATGCCGCTTCTTTTTAATGAGAGAACATATACTACAATCTGTTTCCAAACAGGGGTACGGTAGCGACCCTTTGATAAGCGCTTATCAGTACGTAAACAATACTGTCATTTTTGACGGGTACTATGCTAGTGCATGGAATAAAACGAACATAAGAAATCCAGAGAATCCCCCGAATACATGCCCAGAAGCTTCTTGTTACTTGAATCTGATTATTCCGGGGATTCTTCGGTTACTGATAGACAGTAGGAGTCTTATTTATAACAAGATTGAGGACCCCTCCCCATCCTTATCGCGATGTCAGGTCTTATTTTAACGAAACATCTCTGGACAGATTGATTGAACGAAGAGGCAATATTACAAGTATCCATACAAATACCATACAAATACCATACAAATATCCATACTAAACAGATTCAACTCTACTTTTTCAACACCATCTTTTTAGTGTCCGTCGTTTCTATCACGGGCGTCGCAGAGCCAATATTTTCTGAACTGATCTTGTTCGTCACACCATCTTTTTCCTGTCAGCCACAGTTTGGAATGTGATCTCTGGGGATCCAGCGGTTGTCTAACACTCTTGCAACATATCCAGCCCATCACCATAATACCTCAAAGAAAATGATCATACCGTAAGACTTTCTTGTAGAAGGCGATCAATTTGAACATTTACCGAGGCATTTAACCACAAAAATCATTTTTTTTCTCTACTTTATAATAATATTTGGGTTTTTTTTTATCGTGAAACTATTCAATTAATTTTCATTTGATTACTATAGTTGCTATCAACTGATAAATCGTATAGACCCTTCCCGAAAAAAAAGAAGAAAGTGTATAAAATTGATAATAGAAAGGTCCTAGGGAGCTTCACTATATATATATATATATATATATATATATATATATATATATATATATATATATATATATATATAGAGAGAGAGAGAGAGAGAGAGAGAGAGAGAGAGGGGGGGTGAAAAAGTGAGAGAGTACAAATGAAAAAAGAAAAGAAAAGAAAGAATTTTATAGGTATTTGAGCTTTGAGCCCGAGTTGTCTCACGAGAATTGACGGTTCTGGCGGTGGTCAGATAATTTTTTAAGTAGTCTTCAACCTTTGCTTCATACATTATTCTTTCATTTGTAATAAGTAATTGTTAATTCATTCGACAAACGCTTTTAGTAGCTTTCGCTGCAGTTGTGTCGGGAAAGAGGGGAGAGAAAAAAGAACAGAGCCTGGTAATAGTTCATTGACCGAACTATACTTGAACGTACACAAAACGTGTGTAAAGAATGTATGTGTATTAATATAATTAAACTGGAATACCCCGTAAAAAACGATGGGGTTATTATGTATCAATGTATTATGTATGGATGGATACTAAGGGGCCCCAAACTATTAAATTCAGGTAATCTATTTTCAATTATTTAAGTAGCTTTTTTTAAAAATCTCAATTAAGAGCTATTAAAGGGTGATCGGATAATAAGTCTTCTGAGTTTTATGATGTAATCTTCATTGTTACTTCATGATAGGAAGGTGAATTAACCTATGTGATCAATACGCTGAGATAAGATATGCATATATGCCTATTATATGTTTGGATAATTACGCTGGCTACAGTCCGTTCTGTTCGTGTAATGATTAGCACATTAGAAGGTCCTGGTTTCAATTCCTTGTATGAGCGAAGAGTATGGAAACCTCTTCATTAGGACGAATGTCTCTGTGCACTCATCAACTTATTGAATACTGTGGGATTAGGGTGAACTTGTATTCCAGGGTGATCATGAAAAGAAGAATAAAGCCCTGATCTCGACCAGACTTGCGTGGGTCAGTAAGCTGATGCATTTAACAGAAACCGGGACTTCGTCACCGGCCTTCGTACTCCATTGGGAGTTGGGAGTTGTCTCTTACGGTACGCTGGCTGTCTCTATCCAGTGATCACATATCGCGTTTCTCCCCGTTTCTTTTTGGCCATTCTTCAGATACCATATAGAAATCTCGATGGTATGTTATCAAGAGAGATTGCCCTCTTATAAATAGTTTCAAGCACGCTGGTCGAACAAAGGAATGGAGATAATGAAAAAAAATAATTATAGTTTACCCACAAAAACAAATAGGGCGTAAAACTAGCGTTGATGCAAAACGTCTACGTGTGAATATATAAGCATACATTTTTCAGCCATGACACCATCATCTTTTTTGCTTGATGTCTTCGTATTCTCTGTCATCAGAAAATGCCAAATATTACCTTGAGTGGAAAATCCTGATTGGATTTGAGTGAAGGTGTGTATCAAGTGGAAGATCATAACAATAATCACCTGTTGTCTGTTATAAATCGACATATTTGAATATATATATATATATATATATATATATATTAAAGTTTTCAAATGTTTTATGTTTGAAGCTGTGAAGCTTTAAAAGATTATATATATATATATATATATATATATATATATATATATATATATATATATATATGTATATATCGTGTGTGTGTATTTAGGCAGCATTGTTTCTTTCAAACAATTTTATCAGTTCAACTTATTCATCAGTTCTGTTTCTTTGCTGATGATTTGTTTAACCTCTGGATGATGCAAGTGTAAGAACTGTCCAAAGTTCGATCTGTTATCCCTCAAGCGTTTTCGACTAACATTAGGCGTTATCAAAAAGCGTGGTACCATTGTTGAAGCAATTGTAAATGAAGGTATACTCATGAATGGGTTTGAATATTTTTTTTAGGTTGGTAGCATCTTTATGATTTCCGCTGAAGGCACTTTGAAATGTCTTCATCAGATTCATATGAGATTTTGTTGATATTGGGTTGCATGGTTTTAATGCAGTTTCCTTTTGTTGTTGGAAGTTTTCCAACAACAGGAAGAAACTTCAAGTCCTGAAAGCCACCCAAACTGACTTTAACGGAAATCATAAACATGTGACCAATATAAGAAATTACTTAGACCCATTTATGAGCATACCTTTATTCCTTCTCTTTCCCCCTCTCTCTCTATATATAATATTTAAACGAAGAAAAATCAATTTTATGGCTAGTGGAAAGAATCGTCAAATTTTTGGTTGAAAACATCGGTAAAATGTCAACTTGGAGAAGTTTTCTTTGTAATTGGTATTCTTAAAGATGATATCATGTTGGGTAATCCCTGTTGTTATACTTACTTATCCACTCATCGTTGAATACGTTTTTTCGGTACCCTACGTAAGTAAACCCTGTTTAAAAAACGGTGTGTAAAATAAATAACAGCCATACACAACATATCATGATAATACCATATACATAAATAATAAACTACATGTATGACACAAACTATATATTGAAATTATGGCTAAAAAGATGGCAGTGTTTGATCAACACTTCTGGGGTGCCATGTTAATATAACTGTTTTGCTTTTGAAATCCTGAAACTGTTACATAGTAAACAGCTGACGATCCCAACCAAAGGAAATTTACTTATAGTACTATAATATGAAAGTATATGTAAAACATTTAAAAAAAAACACTGAAGAAAATTACGTATATTGTATAGATGGATATTGGGAAATGAATGACTGAAGTGACACAAAGAAAAAAATGAAAAAGGTTTTTAATGTGTTTAGTTTTAAAAGTTGTACAGCTTTCTAGGCTTGAAAAAAATTTTTTTGATGATCCAAGCATCCTGATTTTAAGATTTTTTTCAAGTCTTAGCTCGTCTCAAGCTATTGTCTATTGTTTTGGGAAGGGTGATTTACATTCAAAAAGTTTTGCAGATTGAACTCCTTATTGTTGTCTGTGTAGTTGATATGACGTTTAGGCAGATTCATTTTAATGCCTTCTTCATGTTTGCTACCATTATTGAAAATTCTTCTTACCCCTATCACATTCGGATATTACACCCGAAGAAATCCATAGAATGAATCAACCAAAACAGTTCGATCATCTCAAGCAGTTTAGATATGTGATCATGTCATAATAAGTAAGTAAATTAATCAATCAGAGCATCCCACTTGGGCCAAACCAAACAGAGAAGAGATTTACATATATGCCCATTATATATCTATATCTATATCTATCTATCTATATATCTATATATCTATATCTCTCTCTCTCTCTCTCTCTATATATATATATATATA